>CM076724.1:16865700-17465700 GCA_038501795.1 Pseudopleuronectes americanus
CGGGTGCGCAGGATCGGATCCGTCTGTGTCGTGTATTAGTGAGCCATAATTAGGGAGTTCAGAGGTGTACTTTATGACGGCCGAGAACGAGAGGTAGGGGGGCGACAAAATAAACGTGGGTGTGGTCACTCGTGGGTGTGTGCAGAGGTGGGTTTTTAAATCCGGCCTGGCGGGGGGTGCCAACAGGGGAATGCTTCATGGCTCGCTGCCCTCAAGGCGCCGGGGGAAACGATGGAATCGGGGAGGGCGATAAAAACCTGGTAAGAATTCAGACGCAGAACGAAGTGAAAAATGTGGGGTTAAGAGGAGGGAACTGTTGGTGGTGGTTCGAAAAGGCGGACATAGGTAAGTAATGTAGCTTATTGTAAATTGAAACCTTCGCTTTGGTGTGTAAGATTAATTGTAAGGTGTCAACCAAGAAAAACAAAAAGTACAAATGAACCTGAGAAAAACCACGCTTGCGAAACAGCGGCGAAATTAAAGAGGTCTAGAGTAATAGGAGAGCGATGGTAAAAGGAATATTGGAGTATTGAACAATAAATAAGGAGATGTCAAAAAGTAAGTGCTTGTTAAACTGACCGTGTGGAAGTTGGTACGGATCAGGGGTATGGTACATGATCTCAGCGGACTTTGCTTGGTGAGATGACGTTGCATCATCCAAGGGGGGGGGGGGGGGGGGGGGGGGGGGGGGGGGGGGGGAGGGGGAGGGGGGGGGGGGGGGGGGGGGGGGGAAATATGGGTGAGGAGACAGTGTACATGTGAAGGCGTAGTATTGGAGCCTGTTCAGGACTCATTAGTCATATATGAAAGCCAGGTTGGACGCTAAATGGGAGAGGTTTAACGGGGAGGGCGGGGGGCGGATACAGGGGAACGGAACCTAACAGAGCCGTGGCTCTAGGGGGACTTTTCCTTGCGGAGGGCTGAGATTGAACACCCATTCGTTTGATATGACCGCGCGGCTGACGTTAGGTTCATTAGTCAAGGATGTAGCGGGATGGGTGGGAGAGCAATGAAACTAATACTTCCGACTATTTTCTCTCAATTTTATACTCCGAAATGTAACATGGCGAGCAGTCGGCTCCTGACGCCGGCTGCCACTTTGTTGGGAATTCTGTGTAATGAGGCGGTCTAAGAGGCTTTCAGACTTTATCAAGCAGTAAAAGCTCCAGGTCTGAGGCACGCCGGTATTACCAGGCAGCATTGCAGGCTTGTTATTAAGCGTTGGTGAGTTGTGGTGGTGACAGGGATATTAAAGATCACCGACTCTCCTCCCTGACCTGCGTCTTCCTTCAGCCTCAGTCTTGTATCTCACCTGAAACCTCACCTCAGAGTTTCCTGATGGATTTCGACATTTCTGTCCCGATTACCTCTGAAGTATCTTTCAAATTTACAACCTCCAGTTTACCTTTGTTTCTTCTCTTTTAATCTCTTATCACATTCTTACAGGATTTACATGGTGCTATTGTTGACACTGGGTCTTTATCTGGTTTCAAACACGGCCAGTTATCAGAGTGGTTTGTTTGGAGAGGGCATTGTAAATGGAGAAACCCCAGTAGTATACACTCATGTGATAAACAACTAATGTGACAACAGAGCCACACTATTGTTGTTCTTCAATGGGGCCCAGATAGAGAGAATACACAACTACTAAGGATGGAAACATAGTTCAACATATTTTCACTGGTAAACCATTAAGAAACAGATAAACAGCAGAATCAGTGAGCAACAATTAAAACTACAGTTTCATTGGATGTACTCTTTAGACTTAAGAACCAATGTTAAGTAATAATACATCATGACATACATCCTATTTAACAAAAATGGAGGCTAAGAATAAGATTTTACAGCTAATAATAATATTAATACGTTTGTTTTCTGTAGTATTTTCTTGAGGCTCAAAATGGAACCTTAATGGTAATTCAATGGTAATTCTGTAATGTTAAAGTGTTCTTATTAGAGACATTTCAAAATGGACAATTAAATGAAAGTAAAAAAGGTAAAAATTAAGTAGCAAATCTATTTGAAGCCTGATACAACAGATCACTGCTGCAGCAGAGTGATGCAGCAGCAGCAGCAGCAGGTTCTCTCACCCTCCTCTCGTGGTGTTGCAAGAGTTTTTATCTCTTTGTGAATTTCAACACTCCAACACGCCCGGTGAGAGTCATAACACGTGCAGCCCTGCTCTCCTGCCCGGCTCTGACAGGCTGCACGGTGGCAGCAGGATTTAATGCACTTTAACTCACTGCCCCGGCCGAAGCAATTCAGGACAGATCCCCCCCTAAACTTCAGCCTCCCTCCATCAATACACCCGCTAACTACCCCAGCAGTGAGTACAATCAGACAAATGCTCCTGTAAAAGTTTTTTTAAGAGGAAAATCCAGCTTCCTGCCCTCCACCTCCCCCTCCACTCCTCTCTGCCACTCCCATGTGGGCTGATTTAAGACGGGCGAGCAATGAAGAAACTGTTGCCCTCCATCTCCCCGCTCTTTCTCCCTCTCCCCCGGCCTTATTACTGGCTGTCAGTTTATTATAAAACATTAGGAAAGCAGAGGGACACTTGCAGTTACTGTCCTATCGATCGGCAGGGATGGATTCTGTGATTTAGAGTCGGCCTCTGCTCGCGCCCCCTCCACGTTCCCGGTCTCCTATTAAGGTACCAGCGCTTTGCTTTGGCTATTGATGTCTCAACATTAACAGTTACAAGCTGCTACAGAAAATCAATGCTCAACTTTTATTACCGGCTGCATAACGCAGAGGACCTCCCGCCAGCTGATACTTAACAGTCAAAAGGAGGCGAGGAAGGGGCGGCCTGGCACGTCAGGTGTTTTTCTAAGTGATATCTGCAGTAATATCAATCATGCGTAGAGCACATACATGCTGGTAAATATCAGCCCCGCGCACGGACGGAGATCTTATGAGTGAGGGTGTAAAACAAGCGATGAGCGTTTTTTTATCCGAAACTCTCACGCTGAATAGATTCTCACACAAAACACAAAGTGCCAAACGTCTGCGCTTTTCTCGAACGGCTTTGAACTCCTCCGGTGTCCACAAAGAACACAACCCCTCTCACACACGGTACAGTAAACGAAAACAACGATCGATCCGCCTCAACCAGCAGCACCGAGCCGCCATCCGTCCATCATCGGCATCAACCTGGACATGTGTGTGTTGTAACGGAGAATCTGAACCCAGGTAGCGTGGATCCAGAGCGGCTGAGGCCTCTCAAACATTTATGAGGGTGGCTACCGAGCAGCGGTACGGCAGCCCCTTTGGGACAAACAGCCCCCGGTTACTCTCAGTCCCGATCAATGGAACTCAAGTTCATTACACACACTTTTCAGCCGAGCGGCGGCAACTGTTGGCCCCCCTGCCCCTTCCTCCTCCTCCTCCTCCGATGGTCGAGCAGCCCACCGCTGGGGCCGCATTACACTTGCTTGTTTACGTGACTGCGTGTGCGAAGACAGGGCCAGAGAGTGCGTACAAGTGTGCATTTGTGTATGTGTGCGTCTGTGTGTGTGTGTGTGTACGTGCAAGCAGGGGTTTTCTCCCAACGGCCAGAGCTCGAGGTTATCATTATGTACAGGTCAGGCCGCTGCGATGCTTATGCTAATGTATTCTCAGTGGCCGCAGCTCGGGTCCCAGCGCTGTGCTAGCTAGGGTAGCTACTCCTCACCAATTAGAGGCGGAGGGATGTCTGGGATGGGGAGGACAGGCTCGGACTCTCTGCCGAGAACAAGCTCACATTAGCGAAGGAAAACAGATCCAGAGAACAGATCGTGCATAGAGCAGAATGCTGCAGGAAACCCCCCGCTCTAGATTCAAGCGATTTGTTGACAGGAGATCATCTGGTCCCTGGCTGTGATTTCGTGCAGCTTATAATTTCTTAGACGACTTATTCACTTTGATTCGACACTGCACAGCTCTACTGTGACCACACTGACCCACAAGTATTCAAAGTATCCGACCAAAACGAATTCCAAACTATGCTGCTCAGGGTTTATCTCAGGGTCTATTAAAAAGTCACAGCGATATGTTGTAATCGTTTTCTCGGCTCAATGAGCGTCATCTCGGTAACATCGTAAACTTAGAAAGAAAAACCTGAGCTGATTCTTGTCTGTGTTTTCTCTGAACCAGTGCAAGATGTGTAGCTTATTATTTTGAGCGCTGCACAACAGTGAGAAAAGAACAACTGCCTTAGTAATGCAAGGAATCAGAGCACCTGTCTCGACATCACTCAAGTATTACATGCAAACAGCAGCAGAGAGTAACACAACCCTCCTTATAGAGCTGTCTCTCTTTTCTTGGTTGTTTCTTTTCCTTTCTCTTGCTGTGTTACGCTCTATGAGAAGCCGTCCCCGACTAACACAAATGTGTGGCACGCTATCTACACACGCACATGTACAGCTGTATAGTAATGGAATGTAATAGAATGTAGTAGTAGCGTGTCATCAAATCAAACAGATCCTTGTGTAAACAGGCACCAATCGGATCTAGACCAAAGGGTGGTGATGTGGACCCTTAGTTTGTAAAGTGTGTTGTGGGTCAAATGTGCGAAAATAAAAATGCAATCAGATTGGCCCCCTTCCCCGCGCGCACACACACACACACACACACAGCCACACACAGCTTTGCACACCCGCCCTGTCAATCATTTGTGAAGTTGTAAAGTTCACTCCTTTATGTCGCAGCAGGAGCTACAGTGTCGGGGGCGACAGCGAAGGAAGAGCTTTACGACAACACCTTTACCTCCACTACAGCTCATGATGTGTCATTAGTGTTAATCATTCTACAATCACCACTAAAAAATGTAGGTGTGGAGTGAGGTCAGTGCGGTATATCGCTTGAGTGAGATAACAGGCAACTGTGATGCACAAAGTTATTTGGAAAAGACTTTAGTTCCATTTCAACACTTGGAACATCTTCTCTTTGTCCTTAATGCTCCTTCAATGTTCCTCAGGCCCGAGAACCAACTTTGACTTTTTGCCCTTGCAAGCATCCGAATGAAAAAAAAAGACGATTAGAGCAGCAGCAAAAATAATCCTCTAAATTCCTCTGCTGCCCTCATATCACGCACGGAGCCCCCTGGCATCACTGCACTGCCTGGCATGTGGATTGTCAGCTATTGTGTTGCTGTGTGACTGTGCACATTGCAGAGGCATGTGCTTTAACTGCGCTGGTGGTAAGCTATATGGTAGTCAGGTGGCCGCTATAAGATTATACACCCTCTTCCTATTGCTCTTTGAGCCGCCCTCTGTGTGTGTGTGTGTGTGTCTCTCTCTGTGTGTGTGTGTGTGTGTGTGTGTCTTTAGACAATGTGGTTACAAGATACTTCTGGCACAGCAGAGAACAGCGGAGCTTAGAGGTGATGTGTGTGCATGCTATGGCGTGTGTGAGCGTAACCAGAGACAGTGATTAAACGTTTTGAAGCACAGATGATCCAACAGGTGCTCTGGCTCGCTGTCTCTTGTTCGCCCACCCTTTCTTTCTCCCCACCGCTCTCTTTCTCTCTCTCTCTCTCTCTCCCTGCGTTGAACCCCCACCCACCCTGTGGCCCCCACATCCCCACCCCTGAATCATCACAGCTCCTTTCTTGTCTCTTCATTCTTGTCCTAGAGGATATTTTAAGCGACAATGCCCTGTGAGTCCACTGTCTTACACACACACACACACACACACACACACAGCTTCTCCTTGTACTGCGTTTATCTTAAACTTCATCATGCAACAAGACCTCTAGAGCTGCTGGCAAATGTTGGAAACAAGGGTCAGAGAGGCGACATGTGTTGAAGCACAGGAGGACATTCATCAATCAGCTCCCTGCTCACACACACATACAGCGCACAACCAGAAAACACTGTAAACTAATATTGCTGACTGCCACCAGCCATTTGTCAAACCAACTCTTGGCCTGTGGTCGCTGCCACAGTGCATAGACTTGTACTTTGGTGCCACCTGGCACTAACATCCATAGCTACTGTTGGCGTTACACTGTGAGTCTCAGACTGTTTCAGTCTGACGCGTGGACAGTGAACAAAGCAACCTTAAAAATAAGCTTTACAGCAGTACTTTCCAGAGAAAGGTCACTAAATGATTTTCCAAGTAGACATGTTTTTGCTCCAGCCCAGTCGTAGTTTGTTTGTTCAGCAGGATTATTCTAAATCTACTTCACAGATTTCATCAAAACTTGGTAGAATGGGGGCGTAGGCAGAGAAAGAATCCAGGACATTGAAACAACTTTCTTTCACATTCTGAGATGGGATGGTTATACTACAAATTTATGGATAAGGCGTATTTAGGGGACAGATATCTATGAGCGTGTCCAATATGGTGCAGCTTGTCTGAACCTTTCCTCCTTGATGGAGGTATGCGCTCTACTGACTCCTGTACAGTGTTACTTAAAAAAAGTTACCATTCAATATATCTTAAAAGTCCAGGGCCTTTACTTGTTCGCTCTCTTTGTGTTGTGTTGTTTTGTAGTAACAAATTGCTCCCATTGTGTAATGGAGGATGCATTTAGCGCAAACAGGCTTTTTCGCTTATCCTCTTAAAAAACTTTCAATAAAACTGGTAAAAAATCTCAAACCCCAGTTTGCTGCAGAGCACAAACACACAACCACAGACAAACACACTCCATAACTTCTTCTTTTTTTTCAACATTTTTAGTTGAAAGACCTGGAAACATCCATTCAAGCCCCGGCTCTGTAAATCAAATGCAGCTCTGAGAGGCAGTTTGCAAACATGTCATCCTACATCAGCCCTGAATGGGGGGGGGGCGCACCATCATCCAATACTTTGGAATAAATTAAAGCCCAATTTGCCTTTAATTTGACTACCCTTGTCACATGACAGGGAGGAACAATCCCACAGTGAACTAGAAAAAAAAGTGCGGAGAGCGTTCAGCATCACTAACTCTCTTTAGTCAGCACTCTACCTGCTCGCATCATCAAATGAGAGTGATCCCAACGAGAAGGAAGAGAGCCGGTCAGAGGGAGAAAGAAGTGAGAGAGGCAGGGGGGGGGGATGGAATGACGCTATGGATTAACTGTCTTTCAAGCTGAAAATATACATCCCCAGGCGTTTGGCGCTGAATTATTAATTCAAATTTGTCAGAGAAAGAATGAGAGAAATCTATTGACAGGGAGACGGGCCCTTTAATGGTCTCATTAAAGGGGAGGCTTCCCACACCAGGCACCTTCTGTACTTGCTGCAGGAGTTTTCGGGGGGGCAGCGGAGGGCTGGTGGGGGGTGCACTTGACCCCCCAATGATTTTCTGTCACTTTATCATAAACAAGAAGGGGTTGACATGCCCCTTCATTCCCCACGCCCTCCCTCCACCACCAAACAAACCCCGTGTGTAATTAGCCGAGGGGTTCAAAAGTGCACTGAATGTAAACGAGGTTCACATGCATGCGTTGATACAAACGGACAGAAACAACACACACACACACACACATTATGTGCTGCACCCGCCTGTGCTGCTGCTGACAGGTACAAAGAAGTGAGAGGAGCCTGAAGAGTCACCTCCCAGGTTCAGCCATATTGATTTCTAATTCATTTGAATTCTCCCCGTTCCAATGCTCCACAGATTACAACAAACACAGTGACTTTTTGTCTGCTGCATTGTTGTCCATTACGCCCGCACCTGGCAGTCATGCGTTCGTGTCATTAGCTGCATAAGACCACATGTCTAGGAGCTGTTTTGGCGATGGTGCGGTTTAGCTGCCCCTCCAATCCGGTCGGCATTAGGAAGGTGAGGGAGCAGGGACCTGTGGGCGCAGCGCGTTGTCTGAGGTCGGCTCATTGAAAGGCATTTGGTTCCGCCTCCAGGGGGGCTAAAAGAACGGGGCAACGCGGAGAGGAGGGTGGAGGACTGGGGGGGGCAGAGGACTAAGCACCAGGTTCATTGCTGATTCAAGTCTCTCAGTATCCCTCTGGCAAATGGATTTTCATAATGCTGAGACAATGTGGTTTCTTCTCTCCCCAGCAGTGTGTGTGTGTGTTTTTATTAAATCACAGCAAGTCCGTGGCTTGTCAGAAATGAGCGGCAGCTAATGGGGCCGACTGGCAGACATGTTTTAAACCACAAAACAGAAAACGACAAAAAATACCACTGAACTATTTAATAAAACAAAACACATTGTTTGTCCAAAGGTAAAAGATATTCAGACCATTTAAAACCATATAAAACAGAAGCTGGAACCAGAAAATATTTGGCTTAAAATTACTTTTTTGATACTTTCAGGAGATTGTGTTTGTTTGTTAGTTAGCCAGATAACACAAAAAATACCGAACTGAAACCATGACATTCTGTTGAGATGTGGGGGCAATGATGCAGATTCGAATCAGGGGTTGGATCCAGGATATTTTAAACTTTCATTTTATCGTGTGAGGGCGTTTTTTCAACATTTCCATTGATTTCTCAAAGAACAATTAATGGATCTTTAAAAATCAAGGGGACTGATATTTCTAAGTCTGTGCAATTTGATGCAGATCCAAATACAAATCTGGTGAAAATAAACTGTCGGGCCTTGGTGGAGTTATGTACAAACATCTGCTAAAAAACAACAACAAACAAACAACAAACACAAAGAGTTCTAGGGGAGAAAGTGTGAACTGTCCCTTTCCCACTTTAATTGCCACTGATATTACCATCTGTGGCTGTGCCCATCTGTTGGAGTCCACAAGTCCAAGATAACAGCCACCAGCTGATACATGATGTAAATTTGTTTTCCACTTCACCTCAGGATAAATCCCCAGCACCCCCCAGCCAGCATAGGCAATGAGAGAGGCTGGTCTCCTTCCTGCTCCGAGCGGCTTTTTCTCTTGTTTATTTTATCAGACCTAAGGCACTTTTCCTCTCCTTTCAATATCTCTCGACCTCTCTCCATCGCCCCCGCCAAAGCCCGCCGACCCCGCGCCGACCCGTCCTTGGGCGACAGAACCGAACCAGCCGCTACCTGTTTAGCTTAACAACAACAGCAATGTTGTCAGCGGAGGTTTAGATTTGACTTAATATATCCCCAACTGGACCGTACCTGCTTAATTCTCTTTCATAGCCGCATGACAACTGCACCCCCGAGTGGCTAAAGGGAGGGTTTGATGAGGCGTCGGGCAAATTGAGCCCTCATGCTTTATTCTGACATGCTGACAATAGCTCGTAGCCATTGGTGGCCGGTTTTCAGGAGCAGCGAGACAGTTGATATTATGCATTGTTAGCGCCGAGGGATATTTGGCCTCTGGACATTGGGCTCTATGTTAGCTGGAGGGCATGTAGCCACAGTATGTTACTGTGTGCCGGTGAAATAAAGGGTCACTTTTCAAGATGAAGGGGTCACTGTTCAGGGCCTAATGAGCCCTTTGTCAAACCAGTGTAAAGGATGAGATCCTTTCACACCATTAAATAAAAGAGATTCAGAAGGGTTTGGGGGGGGCTTTATGTTGGGTTATGTTGAAAAACGTGTAGAGGGTTGAATGTCATCCAAGATTTACACAGAAATAAATGTTTGACACATGAAAACAAGAATCACAAGCTCTGTATGAGGCATTTAACCATGACCTGACCTCTCTTGTCCATCGCCTAAGGACATCAGTGAGCTCCATCCAAGCCTGTTAGATGGTTGAACAGCATCTGACACCTCTACACCCCCGACCCCCGGATCATTTCAGGAGTTCAGTGCATTTTACTTTTCCATCCACAGCTTTTTCTCATCGTTAACGTGACTATTTTTGTCGCTTTTTGTTTGTTCAAATGGCTGCAACGCCTCGATTCTCTCCCTTCAGAGGTGGGATATCACAACGTCTCGAGTATGTCTCTTCTTGTAGCCTGTGATAGGATAGTTATGATGCTTGTTATCCTCTTAACCCGGCGTATCCAGTCTCAAAGAAGACCCCATTAAATGTTAAGAAGCGCACAACTCGTTCTCTTTTCGTAACTCGCCTCTAACGCGGAGGCATCATATCGGAGAAAGGGAATTCCCCAAACGGGACTTGGAGGAAAACAAGGAAGCGGGGAGCTCCAGGGAGCTGTGGGGTTTTGTGTGGGGGGGGGGCTGTTACTCTAATGGGGAAGGGGAGTCTCCTGTAAAGGGGGGGTGGGGGGGATATAGAAATAAATAAATAATGCACACTTCCACGTGAAATGCTGTGAGTGGAGTGTTTTCACAGGAGCCCAGGTGTGTGTGTGTGTAGCTGTGTGTAGCTGCAGTGTGTGTGTGTGTGTGTGTGTGTGTGTATGTACTCCGTGACTTTATGGTGTTGTGAGGATAAACTGAAGAAAAGAAAAGCTTACACAAAGCCCGGGTTTCACATCATGACAGCTCTCCGTAAGTCAGATAACAGAAGTGATAGCATTGACCGGGCGGCCATTGCCCCTTGCACCATGGACCTTATTTGCTTTGATTGCCTTTGCTGCCCTGTTTTTTTAAACACACTACACACACACACGTTTTCCTACTGAACACGTAGCTCTACGAGTTGTTAGTCCTTGGTCGTCACTTGGTCTTTTCAGAGTCAAAGGTTATTGGGTTCTCTCTCGCCGCCCCGGTCACTGATTGAAGCCGTGCTGTGCGGCAGATTAATAATGAGAGAAATAGCCGTGTTGACTTGATAACAATCCAGTAGGGAGCCATAAAGAGGACTTGGCTTGGATGCGGGTTCAACTCCTCGCCCTTTGAAGCGCGGCTGCTGTAGTAAAAGTTGCCTCAGCTTTGATAGGCTTGTATAAACCCCTGTGAAAGCCGCCATTGGAAGAGGCCAGCCAATGATTCCCCGCCTACACAGGAAGTGACCAGTTTGTCTTTCACTCACGTTTAATTGGCCGACTTTACTGACAGCACTTGACTCAATAACCGTTTATGACCCGGGAGTTTTATGTGTTGTTTTTGGACTCGGCAGGAGACATATGAAGTTTGAGAGACAGGGTGAATTGGCAGCATGTGACTTGAGAGGTTTTATTGATTGAGGCATTAAAACAGTGTGATGGTGAGAGAACATGGTGTAATTCTGCCATGTAGAACTGTGGCAGCAATGTTAAGAAGACGTGTCTGGAAACTGGTGTCGGTTTTATGTGGAAATAGTGTTACTGGGTTGGAGTGGGGAGAGGTCACGAGGAGGTGGGTTCCAAATTTATGCAAAATAGATCTTTAGAGTCAAAAATTATCTAAATGCGATCTAAAAATGATGTTTTAAAGTATTGTGAGGGAATGCAAAAGTATTTATTAAAATAAATATAATATTAATGCATACAAATAATGCTAAACAAAGGGGACTATGGCCATTTGTTCCCTTTGTGACTAAATCCAACTCAAATTCAACTTTACACCTTGCGAATGTGAAATTAATCGAACTTAAATTCGAGTTGTTGACTTACACTAGGAACAGATATGTCTATACTAGAATATCTGACTGTACAATGCAATTCTTTTTCACCTCTTTGGCTTTTAGCAGCCATAAAAGAAGTGAGGCCTGCTTGCTTTTGCAATCATAGTTGAACTTTGACACCGAGAGAAGCCATAAGCTTTTTTCTTTCCAACCATGTGTCCACTCTTTGAGGCATCTCCCAGATCAGAGAGCAGAGTGTGGGTCTAAATGCTATGGATGTGAGTGTGTCCCTGGAGCAGGATGATTGTAAGGGGCGGTCAACGAGTGTAAAAACATATGCAGACAGGCGCACACACACACAAACACACACACACACACACACACACTATCGCTCTCTCGCTCTCTCCCTCTCTCTCTCTCTCACAGCAGAGCCAGGATCTAGTCTAATTAAAAAGCACAGCAGTGATTTCAGGGGTTCTGTAAAAGAGAGAATGAATCTGTGTGTGTGTGTGTGTGTGTGTGTGTGTGTCTGTGTGTGTGTGTTTGTGTGTGTGCTGCATTAGGTCGCTGGCTTCAGCATGATCGCCCGTCAAATGAGACAATGTATTCCGTGGGACCTCGGGGTTTCCATTTGAGTATTCGGACCGCGGCGCTGCAACGAACTGTGGCTGTTTTATGTGGGAAAAAAAAAGTTGATAATTAGTCCCACAGTGACTGAACGATGAGATGTGTGTGTGTGTAGCTGTTGAAGGAACAGGAGAGAGCTCTTAGCACACTTAATACTCCGACCTGACGCTGTCTATGAATCATTAATCAATTGTTTATTCTGTTGCTGTAGCTTTTTTTTTATATTTCCCATTAACTCTTGCATCTCCCTACGTTTATTGGCCCTTGAATGATCGGACGATAATAATCAGTCTGATTAAATTAAGTGAAAAAAAATCCTTAACCTGATCTGTCTCCACTTCTTTACTCGTCCACTGGCTCCTACAGTCGGAAGCAGATTTCAAGCTATTGTCATTTGTGTATATTATTTTTTCTTTTTTTGGAAGCACACTGATTCATTATTTTTTTCAAAAGGGGCTCTGGTAATAATTAGCAATTAAAATGCTGTCTTTTTGCCTCACTTTCCCCTAATTAGCTTGACAGAGATATTGGGCATGAATTCTCTGTAGTTCCCCCCCCCCAATCCACACACACACACACTAACACACACACTCACACGTGGTCTTAGAAACCATGGCAACACCTCACATTTTTATTTTTATTTTCTGCTGCGATCTCGGCTCACCTTGTCGTGTTCCTGCAGATTTAACCAAATCAAACGCAGACGATTCCCACACATCCATCACAGGATCATTTAGCAGCATTAGATGATTGTTGTTGACAATGTTTGCAATTCAAAAAAAAATCTTTCAAAAAAGTACATTAGTCCTAAGTTCTCCAGTGAGCTCTTTCTGTTTAAAAAAGAATTTCCCAACAAACAATATAATCAATACTCTAATTTCTCTTCAGCCTTGAGTTTGAAGCTCTAGCCCTGTAACACATCTGTCCTATATTCAATACAATGACTGCAGTGGGTCAAACTCTAAAGACTCTAAAGACTTCATGGCAGAAACGACTCTGCTTAATCAAATATATTATATTCCCCCTAAAGAAAATTTAAGTCAGCACCAGGAGTGGAGATATGACACTGAGATCACAACTTTTGTATTTTTTGTTGCTAAAAAAACGAAAATATCCAAATTTACTCTTTTAGACTCGATACACTTCAACCTGACTTGCTCTTTTATTTTAGAAAATTCAAAGAGCCAGAGCTCGGCATTGCCAGTTGATGATTATTTACAATTGCTATTATTATTACTGTTTGTTTTCATTTAACAATACATAAGCTCAATCCAAGTTTATATGAATCAAATACATTTTAAATTAGAAAAGTTGGAAATAAATCCTAATAAAAGCAAGAATAGAGGACAAGCCTGAGAGTTTGATCAAATGCTGACTTTTAACTTTTAACACTTCACAATATGTTGCTATTGACATTTCTATTTAGTAAACAGAACATATAGGACAGTTATTTTTGGCAAAGTGGCTCTGACACAGCATAAAAATAACATTTAACTTGAGCACTTCAATGAAAATATCACATCTGAATGAAATAGAATGAATCTGAGGGGTCGGTCGGTACGAAAAAAAACGTTCAGTACAACTTTCTTCGCTGTGCTTCATTAAGGACATGTGCAGATCAGAACCAGCCTCTTGTTCCCAGCTCGTTGACCTGCGTAGGACGTCAGTGAGCTCGGCCTGGGGCCCACACTCGACTGGGTTCGAGCTTACGTAAGGGGGGGGCATCACTGCTCCTCAGTGGGCTCTGTGGAGTGAACGCTGGTTCAGGGGTGTGATTGGGGGTCAGGCAGCTGAGTGGCAGCAGGAAAAAGCACCAAGTCATGTTTGTATGGAGGTTCCCTTTGTCCCAGGCCACACCCCCTCTCCCTTTTTCCTGCCCTCTTCTTGGCCTTATTTAGCCCCCCCCGTCGTGTCACCCAGGGGTCAGGGTGAACACGCACACACGCCGAGATTCAGCTCACACACACACACACACACACACGCAAACACAGGAGCAGACAGACACACACACACGTGCAAACAGATTGTAATAGCATGGTAGAGTGCATCATGGATGGAAGTGCCTTGAAGGACCTGCTTCTCATTCTCCAGACCTCATTAGCTGCTGATTTATCTCCCCCTCCTTCTTCCTAATGCTCTGGGTGAGTGGATGGGGTTCTTGTGTGTGTGTGTGGGTGTTTGTGGGTGTGTGTGTGTGGGTGCAGGACAGGGGTACTATGTATGAGAGAAATAAATATTGTGAGTATTTCCATGGATTGGCATCTGTGAACTATAGAGACAGGGACTTGCGGTCGTTCCACATTAGTCCACTGTGAGCACTTGGGGTCAAACAATTTAATAAAAGATCACAGACACAGCCCCCACACTCTCTCACACACACACACTCACACACACACACACACACACACACACACACACACACACACACACACACACACACACACCACACACATACACACACACGCTTCGTAATCATGACAAGCTCTGGGTGCACCATTATCCATTTAGCAATTTTTTATTTATCCTGCTCAAACCCCCAGTGAGCTTATTATGGTCAAGGAAAAGTGCTTATAGCTGCGCAGAGAGGTCGGATTACAGAAAGATGCAAATGCATTTTTTCACAAGGAATTAGTAGTGAAGAAAAAAAGAACTTCCCATGTGCACTTTCATCAGTTTGAGTGTTTTCCATGAGGCTGACGCTGTATGTGGCCTTTCTCAGGGATAATATCACATTGTGTCACGTTTGGATTTGGAGTTTTGAAGGCGTTAGGTTAAGGAGCAGCTGTGGTGTTAATACGACTGGTACTCTGCCCTACATAATTCATCGCCTCCTGGGGAAGGAGTCTCTCAGGAGGAGAAGCTTTTTTTCTTTTTTTTTACGCCTTTACCTGATTCCCTCAACATCACAGTCTCCAGAGATGATTCAGGGGAGATAAAGGGAGGAGGGAGGGGTATTTCATCATGTGCTGCATAGTGAAATCCTCTTTTAAGTAAAAAAAAACAGCCGCAACTACAGAATTCAACTTGTAATATTAATTACTATAACCTCAATATGTCTGTAACCTAAAACTAGTTGATTTGTCTCCTGGTTCAAGATCTTGTGACCATGTAAAAAGTCACAGGTGGACATTTGGGCCTTGGTGGTCGATGCGCTTTCCTGAATCCCCTTCTCATTTTTATGTCATAACTCTCTTCCCCACAGAGATTGTTGACTTATCTGACCTCTCTCTCTCTCTCTTCCTCCCGTAGACGTGAAGAACCTGGAGAACTTCCACCTGGTAGAGAGCGTCCAGGAGCAGGTCAACGCGGCGCTGCTGGACTACGTCATGTGCAACTACCCTCAGCAGACGGACAAGTTCGGCCAGCTGCTCCTCCGGCTGCCTGAGATCCGGGCCATCAGCCTGCAGGCCGAAGAATACCTTTACTACAAGCACCTGAACGGGGACGTGCCCTGCAACAACCTGCTCATCGAGATGCTCCACGCCAAGAGGGCCTAGGAGGGGACTGGGCTACCCATAATGCAGCTTGTGCGGACGCCATGAGAGTTTTTTGCCGCGGCACAAAAAAAACTCTTTTAACGAATGAACCTAGCAGCTCCGACTTTGACCGGGCGCTGACCTGGAGGACAAAGAGCGAGTGGGTTAGACACTCTTGTTTATATTGAACTATTCAAGTTCCGATCTGGACGGACACACGTGCACAGAGTATGATGATGTGCAGAAAAACAGCATGTGGATCCCTTTATTCTAAAAAACATAAAAATGAAAAACATAAAAAAAAAGGAGGAGCCGCTTCTGAACCCCACAGAAAAAGACGATACTAAAAGATAAAAAAGGGGGAGAAAAAATAACTCTTGAAATAAACACTGCATTTGCATTTACACCACGAGATGGCATCTCATCGTCTGCACGAGCACGGACTATCAGGACTGGCAAGAGAACCAACAACCCTCGTGTGTTCGAGCACCGGTGACACAGCAGGAGGCTTTTTCCTGCTCATCTTTCACGCAGCTTGGTGACCGGAGCGGTGGCCGAGCTCTGGTCCCAGTGAGAGCTGTTGCTGGTACTGTAAAGACAAACTGGAGCCTCGGACTCTTTCCCACCATCGTCGTCTTCGATGTTTTCTTTTTTTTGCCACGGCAGCTTGACCTGACTGAAAAGACTGAGAGCTGATGGTGAAAAGAAAAGAAAAAGCAAAGGTCTAAAAACTGAATATTTAATGAACAAAAATGATAAATAGGCCAATAAAAAAAAAGTACAATGTTCCTTTTTTTTTCCCCCATCTTGTAATGAAGTCATTTGCTAGTCATGGTCACCTTGTGGTGTCCCCCCCCCTTTCTTACTCCGCCTGACCCCCGACATCATCTTACACTATGTACCTCAGAACGACCAGTGTTAAATAAATTCAGTTCATAACGTCGGCTGAAACATTTGTATTTATAACCCATTTCTCCTGCTAACTCCCCTTTTTCATTATTTCATTAAAACTGGAACAAAACAAAAGTGAGATTGTGGAGACGGAGAAGGATCGACCCTGCCTTTGTCCGGAAAGACCAAAGCCTGCTGCAGAACAGAAGGAAAATGACAAATACCTTAATAATCAGTATTATAAAAAGAAGAAGAAAAACAAAACAAAAAAAAAGATTTGTGATGTCACAGTTCTGTGAGTCTTGCCTTATTTCATCACCATGCTAGCTAACCGTGCAGATGTGAATGAAAATATGTACAAATATATATATAAAGTAATAATGTTGTAAAAAATTTAAAAAAGAATAATTCACCAGGTGTTTACATTCATGTGGTAATATGGGAGAGAACTGTGATGATGCATAAATTGCAAAGCAATGATTTCCTACAAAATGAAATCAACTAATTGAAAAAAAAAGATGATCCCTCTGGTTTGCTTTCTTTGATGTGTGTACAGTGTTTTATTATTATTATTTTCTATTTGTTTTGAGCAGTACTTAAATTATGTCGTGAGACACTAAAATCAAAAAGGAATCACTTAAGAATATTAATTTCCATCTGTGTCTGCTGGCATTCGAACATCTGTTTCTTGAACGTTGCTGTGTAAGGGTTCCATTTCACGTTCAACGTTTTTGTAGCCTCTTTTCATTTTTTACAGTGCTTTTACCTTTTTGATGTACAGTATGTCACTGGTTACGCTTATAAATGAAGGTAATTTATTGCGTCTCTGAGTTCCCATCTTCGTGTTACATGACGTGAGGTGTCCGCGCCAAAAATAAATTTGTTTACTGTAGCATGTTGTTGTTTTGTTTTCCACACGTGATCCGAGTCAGGAGCAGAAATAATGAGCTTTCAGAAAACATGAAGAATAGGAAGATCCCTCCAGTTGAATGTCTTTTCACTGGTGATGCAGGTCGGTGCATTGAACACAGTATTGTATTGAAGCAAGTAGATTTGAAACACATCACTTTTTCTTATCCAGTCTCAAACTGCATCTTATACCAAAGACTGCATTCTGTGAGCTCTGACTGCTCCTGCTAAATGAAACTTGTTTTTTAGAATTCAACACGGAAGCATAAATGATCCTCACGTGGAGTTTCCCAGAGTCGTTACCTTTCTGTCCCTCAACACTTCCCTCCCACAACAACCTGTGGTGTTTATTTGTTTACCTTTGGATTCTCCTGATTCATGTCTGAGAGCTGATCCTGAGCTTCACCTTCTGATGATCTTCATAAACAGGGAATCTCTGTTCCAGCCACATTATAAAGCTTTGTTGAGACTCTGCAGCTGACCCCGGACTTCCTGTAACACAGAGGTGAACGCCACGAGCGGGCAGCTTTGACGGCTGAGGTCAATGAACCAAGTTTATCAAAGAAAAAAACAACGTAAAGATCGAGAACAACAGTAACACTGCTGATATTTGTGCAGTCACATGATCATGTACTTTGTCAACACATGGAGACAAGATGCATCATTAGGCTTTTTTCCTTCGTGCTTGTCACTGCTGACATTCTTATTTGTCCCCCCCCCCGTCTCTCTGAGGCTTATTGAAAGTTTCCTCATATTTCAATAAATAATAACTATGACACCTATAACACCAGATTCTTGCTTCCTCTGCACACTCAGGCTTCCAACTCCTTTTCTTTACTCTTATTGTTGCCGTAGGAAATGATGAATAACTACATCTGATTAAAATGACACACAAGCTGTGAATGAGAGACTCACTTCCTGTTGACGTGCAGGATCTAGAAACAAGGTATTACAAAAGTCAGGGAAACTTGTGAAGATACATTTTATTCTCGTCCAAAACCTTACAACAATTAAATCTGTGCTTCTTCAGAAAAACTTCAAACCACTTTGAAATTTATTTGACACTTTGACATAAGAAAAACTGGAAAATGTGGAATCAAACCGGGGACGTCACAATTACAATTAGGTTTCTTCCCAGTAAGATGTTTGACAACCCATGGAAGTGTTGCTCACATGCTCAGATTTGCTCAAATGCAAAACCAAATACAAAATAACCAACGTACTAAAGACTTGGAATTTAACTATACATTATTATCCTACACATCTTAAAATAAGTGTTAAAGACTAAACAAGTACTTGATCACAGATTCTAACAGGAAGTATCAAGGGACCCTGAGGGACAGGGACATAACAAAGAAGTGACAGAAACAAACAAGTGCTTCAGGGGAAAATAAGCTTATCAAAATAAAAAAGAAAACACATTTCACCAGCTCTGATTACAGAATGAATCACAATATGAAACCACAGTCACTGTGACACCGACCGGCTCAATCCACGTAGACGAGGCCGTGGCTCTTCTGAGGCGCAGGGCTGCGAGGGAAACAGGAAGTGGTGAACTCCAGCTCCATGGGAACATGGAGGCTACAACCAGCTGGCAGGGAGTCATCCGATCCTGAGGGAGGAGGATCCTGGGTAGAGGCAAAGGAGAGGGGTACGTTTAAAAAAAGTGTCATGACGCTTTGAGGGAAACAATTTGTATTCACACTGCAGTAAGAACGAGGTCGATGGAAATACAAAAGGTGGATCGAGAAGACGACGGGGGACTTTTTCATGGACAGGGTTTTTATTTATCGGAAAAGGTTTTACTGAAGCACAGACTGTCTCTGAGTTTAATTATGAACATGTAACATCCTCTTTGAAAAGTTTGGAGTTAGCTGAATCCCACTTTGATTAAATATATTCCCCTTATTTTTGTTTGACAAGGTTGTTCCTTCACAAATCAAGGTTTTATCTCTGGGACACAGGTCGTCTTTTTCTATATTATATTACAACCAACACCTTTACATATTTTAAGTCTCATACATGCACCTTCCATCTCTTTGTTTCAGCTTTGCTTTAGTCTCCCTCTTTTATTTAAATAATTGATGAAATAAACTATTTCAAACAATTGTATTAAAGGTTTTCAAACTTTAATTAAACACCTGATTCAAACTCAGGTCTTTAAGCCTGTAATGAAAACTGTTTAATAAAGTATTCTATTCATCACACAGCCTTCACCTGCACAATCTTAAGTATAAATAGAGTTTATAAATTAATTTATTAATTATAAGTGAGGCTCTTTCTCATTACATTAAACACACTTTGGCTATTACAAAGGGATTTTTGGACCCAAAGACCTAAACTCCCTTAACTGGAAAAGGTTTGTGGTGATCAGACATCAAACTACATCACTGCAGCATTTCTCTTTTGGTGTGGTCAACCTTGTTTCACCCGCTGATCCATGACCAGCCTTCCCTTCTCAGGGTTTCCTCTTTTTCATGAAGATTCCTTTTCCAGGACTTTTCCAGGACATTTTCACAGATGATTGAACTGGTGAAACACGGGAATCGATCATACACTAAAATAAAAGGTATAATTCCTCTGTGAGGAAGTCTGATTTAAAAAATGTGCAGTTCAACCTAGACATGGAAATTACCATATGGTTTTTCAGATTTGTTTTAATACTGTTTAATTTAAATTAATATATAATACCCTGTCATTTCATGTATTTTGCTCCTTTGGAAAGACCTTTGTGTTCTATGCTTGGGAAATGTCAATAAAAGAAATCATTATTATTATAATACATTTATAACCTGAATCCCTTTTTTCTAATGAATCATATTAACAATTGCTGTCTGAACAACAATGACACAATGCAATTCTGCCTACTGACAAGAATAGACTGAAATTGAATTACCACCACATAATAATAATAATCAGAAGGGTCCGTGTTGCCTTAACAATGCAGCACTGCATTTGAACAGACAATATTTACAAGCAAAAAAGTGCTGATGGTCAGCATTAAAAATCCAACAGTTAGTGGTGATGGATATTTATGTTTGAACGTAACTTCAGCTGTATTGTCATCAAGTCTCATTTTCAATGTGTCTCCTGTGCCTGAGAAACAGTTTCCAGGTTTTCCAGAACGTGTGGAGCCCCTCCCTGCACTTGTCTGTCCTTCAGTAACATTCATCTCTTCTCATGTTTGGTTTAACATCCAACACATAAAAGATAAAATAAACAGGCCTTCTAAAATAAAGAAAGTTGTCAAAAGAAGTTGGAATGGAGTCTCTGCACTGATAACCCGAAAAACTGACGATAACTGAAAAACCCACAAATGTTATTAAACGTATTTCTTAAGTGTCTCTTGTAACTACAAACCAAAGCTTTTGACAAGGTATCCTTCATATTTCCATGAGGGACACGATATTACGGATCATCCGAGGGCCGATAATGTTGCAGTGCTCTCGTGCAGCATTAGGGATGCTGGTCACAGCCGGGCAAGCAGCCAGCTCGATCCCAAGCGCACAATCCTCACTTGCAGCTTGGCTTGCAGTGCCTGGCCTCCTGTCTGTAAATGTGTTAAACCTACTTTCACTCGCCCTGAATTTGTATAAATAATGTATATACATTTATCTGCAGACTCTAACAAGTGCAGCCTCAGGTGAAAATACTCATAAATGCATGCTATGCGCATCCCCGAAGGTGGACATCAACTCCAAACCGGCCAACTCAAAAAATAACCACACAGAGAGGAAGAAAAAAAAAGAGAAATGAATAACTTGCCAAAAGCAACACAAACACACATAGTTCTCTATCTCTCACACACACACAAACATACACACGCACACACACACACATACACAGTGCTGTCAGTTTCTAAACAAGTCCTCCCTTCCGTCCCACAAACAGCCCCGAGATGTGTCTGCCATTGTTGAAGCTTTTAAACTCTGGAACCACATCACTCGTGTTTACTGAGATGTGTTTGTACGTTTCCCTGCATTGTCAAAGCACAGTCAAAGAAGAAGAGACTGAGGGCATGAGAGGGGGAAGAAAAAAGAGAAAAGCTTTTGGAAGTGTTCCAAGATTTCAGGAAAAGGTGCAACTGAAAGATGGAATCAGCCGCTTTGCCACCGAGTCCAGTTCCAGTCAGACCCCGAGGCTCCAGAGGCCTGAGAAAAAAAGCTCAGTGGGAATAAAACCAACACCCACCAGCACGGCACGGTGGCAAAACCTGTCTTTGGTGGATTAAGCAGTATGGATAATCGACCGCACCAATCAGTGACCTCGATTTGAATATCTGAAAACAGCAATTACTCTAAATGAAATCTAGCTAATTAAGTCTATCATAATTTGTCAGATCAAACATGAATTCATTTTATATTGATTGCCATTTTTATTTATATTGTAGTTTTAACTCAGATATCAAGACACCAAATACATTATAGATAATTATTATTATATATAATAATTATTGAGATATTATCTCCAAAATCAAAGCAAAAAAAGCATTAATTTTTATTTTTATTGAAGATTAAAAACGGTTTATTCATCTGTTCCAGTGATACAGCTGGTGGAGGCTCGCACAGGAAGAACAAGGAGGTTCAAACAGAAACAGCACAACTCTTCAGAGAGGCAATTAGCCAACTTTCTAATCACTTGCACCAAACAGCGACTGGGGGACGTGGTGCTTGGCAGCCTGATGGACAAAGTTTAAAAATGTAAAGATCACATTAATAGGCATGGCACTGTTAATGGGAGCACTCACTATTGTTATGCAAAAAGCCTCACTGTGGCATGCAAAACAAATACGCAAAGGTTTGGAGACGGAACGGTTCGAAGGCCGCTGCTGTTTCATTTCAAAACATGCATTATACATCATTGTGCATAAAGAGGAAGCCTACAGCATTATGATGTTTTTTTTCCACGATGATTATCCTTTATTAGTCATTAAACGAGAGCGAGAGAGGGAGAGAAAATACAACTTTTAAGCACCTGAACCTCGCTGCCAGCATTCCATTAATTGCCTGCACAATGGGGAGAGCCTTCGGAGATTTTTCAATTTCAAAAAATGAGGAGCATGCATTCAGTCGTGCTCATGTTATACCGGCACTTAAATCCTACAGAGCTCACATAAAAAAGGACTCAAGGTTGCATCCGATTGAAAGCCTCCAACTACAGCCACTTCAGAAATCCACTTAGCGAGCACACACACACTTTCAGGAATGCACTTTTCTTCTGTGTTTGCCTGGCTCCATTGTAGGAAAGATGAAACTGGCACATAGAGAGATAGCAAGACACAAAGAATTAATCTTGCCAGACCTCAGCCAAGTGGCGAGGGGTAAATGCTTGAGTGCACGTGGAATCTTGACCTTTGCCTCGACAGTGTCACAAAGAGTGCTTTATGGGTGCGATAGAGAAAGAGGTCTGTAGCGTCTGTAATAACATGACAACCCGAATGTCACGACACTGTTAATCAGCCATAGAATACTCAGTAAAGAGAGTGTCTACCTATGTAAAAGAAGCAATAAGAGGGATTAGGTTTTTGTTTTAACTCTAAGGCACACTTAACACAAAAGACACAACAATTGAAAACGTTCAAATAATTAAATTAAAGCGAGAAGCAGAACTGGCAGCAACATGAGGCGATGGAGAAGCTAAGGAAAGATTTTGGGAGTGTGAATGTTCGAGAAGAGAACATGTCACTAAAATCTACTGTGAAGTTACTTATTCATTTACCAGCCGACTGGACAGTTGATTACCGTTGGAGTTTAACAAACAGTTCCTCCACCACAGCAAAATCAGGACAGGTAAGTCCATGTCTTCAAACTTCCTTGTGCTCAAACTAATTGGATTACTCAATATCCTCCTGTTCATTTCTAAGAAACAGTTGTGTGTCGTTACAGGAGCTAGAAGGACGCTCGGGCAGCACATACCTCTGCCAAGGATAACCAGAGTCTTGCCATGTAGCCAAAATGAATTTTGGCTGCACCTGTCTGCAAAGTTTCATCGAAATCAGTTGAGTGGTTTTTGAGTAATCCTAATGACAGGCAGACAGGAAAGGGACATGAAAACATAACCTCCTTGTTGGAGGTAAATAAAAGCCAATGTATTTTGGTCTGAACATACTATATATCACAATCACTACATGACAAAGGAGAAATTGTTCTCAACACAACAACAAACAGACAAGCAACACAAAAAAAATGTGTGCAATTGAATTACTGAACACAAATGACATACGCCCAATGACAATAACAACGCTAAACTTATTCTTGTCTTAATTCTAGTGATATAATTACAAATAAATTTAAGTAGCTTTATCAACAATATTTCCCCCAGATGTCAGATTTACCAACACTGTAATATAGTGTGAACACATAAAAACACACAAACACACACAAACACACAGTTTTTCAATAAACTCAACACAAAAAAAATCTACTTTTACTACAGAATGGATGAGAAGAAGTGAAAGGGTGTGAGGTGTGCGTGTGTTCATTCGTACTCGGGTTGACAGGCAAACAGTAAAATGTATAGCCAGCACCATGAAATGAGGCAGGGCGGCGGCCTCAGATCCCATCACATAAAACCAGAATGTTTTTAATCTGACAGGACCAGTGGTAGCCTTGAGCTGTGACCTACTGTCGAGAGCTCGGGAACCTACAAGGAACGGGATCATCACCAATCACGCACACACAGACACACACACACACACACACAGACACACACTAACACACAGGATCTATCTGTAGCTATTTATACCTACATGTATCTATGGAAATCAATTCCAGGAACCACACAGGTAAATACTATCTTAACAATAGCTCACATGACTTTTACATTACTGAGCTGAATGACCAAGCATCAAACACGGGAAGCTAATCATTTGGCTGCTGCGTTTTTACTTAAGACTGAATGCTCTCCATCAAGGCCCTGTGCGGGTTCCACCAGCTGCCTAATGAGGGGACGTACATTATCTTAAATGTCTTAATGTGAGCGTTATCATTGAACTGTCTTAACTCCCAAACTGTCAGCAACGGATCAGTGTTTGTTTACACTGTAGATTTTTAAAGAGCACTCAGAAGAAACACAAGAATGCCCCGTATGAATGTGTGTGTGAATGGGTGAAAGGCAAAACTGTGCTTTAAAGCGCTTTAAGTGATCATGAAGACTAGAAACACACTATATAAATACAGAACATTTACCATTTGCTGTTCCTCTGCCAGGGCAACAGTCTGCTTCAAGGGATAGTTCACCCAAAAATCTAAATTCACTCATGCTGATGGAGGGGTGGGTGGAGTGATGGAGTCATCAAAACCCATTGGAGTTTCAGGGGCAAACAGCGTTTCAGCCAAATCAATCTGAATTAAATGGGGACTAAATCTTCAGATGTAATAAAACAACAGAAAAAAGGAGAAAATGTCTCCATGCTGCTCTTGTGGTGTCATCCAAGTGTCTTTAAGCCCCGACATTCAAATTGGATTTGAACCGGTTTCATTTACACCATATCTTTTGCCTTAATATTCTCTGTGATCCTGTGATTTAATTTTTCAGTGATCTAACAAGCAAATCCAAATCCCACACGCTTATATGATTTCTATCAAGATCCATGAATTATTCCCTGGGAAAAAGTTGAAAATCTCTAAAACAGCCAATTTTCCTAACGATAAAGAAAACGAAAAATACATCCTGGACTAACACTAAATCCACACCAAAACAACAGGAGTTGGTTTGTAGAAATCTGTTCAACAGTTTTTGTGTAAACACCAATGTGCATGGCTGAAAGCATTATCTCCTAAGCAGAGGTATTAATGCAATACATTTAAATCATAAATATACATCCTTGACAGTCACACAATGCATCTCACAGCTACAACCAAAACTAAAGAGTTAATGTTTCTGCCACGGATGTAAAGTCTCTCTGCACAAATATCTCCTGTTGAGATCATTATCAAAATCCCTATGAAGGCTGAATCTTGCAGAAACTTTCTTTCCATCTCGTCCTCCTCCTCCACGCCTCCTTTATTTCCCTCTCTGCTTCAGAGCAACACGGACAATTGCTTGTCGGCCTTCAGAGGCAAACAGCTGCTCTGATGCTGTCACTCTGATGCAAAACTCTCCAGGGTTATTTAGTCTGCTGTCCTTCTCCTGGGACGGCAACAGTTTCTGTAAACAGCCAAAGACTCCGAAGAGGCTGGGTCCTTTGCCAGAGGCTGCACTCACACTGAACTAGAGGTTCCTTTACATGAATATCATAGAGTTTAACATAGATGAAAAAGGAGGAGATGTAGGCCCCAGTGAAGATCTTAGGGGGAACATCAACTCTTTGTAAGTGTAACAGGAAAGGTTGCCTCTCCTCATGTGGACGTCCTGATCAACGTGGACCTGACAAGCCCGGGATAAAATCTACTAAATCAATAGTTTTGCCAATCACCTAAACATTTATCAGGTAAACATTGGGTTATTGGGATTCCGTGCTCTCTGGTAGGGGACAGTGTTTCTGTGGGCCGATCCTCTTTTAGATATCTTAATAAGAACCAGCCTTGTCCTGGTTGCCAAAGCAGCTTCAAACCGCATCTTGTGACCTCAAAGGTGTGTTCTGCCATTTTAAATTCCCAACCAGGTCATTGTTTCCTATCTGACTAAGCTGCCGAATTACTGAATGGTCTTCCCTTTGCAACTTTAGGTGTCATCTGATACTTCTAACACACCAAAAGAGATGCTATCCCCTATTTTAGCCTGATCCGTTACATCAAATATCCTAAGACACAATACTCATACTCCAACAAACCCAAGGGACAACATAGAGTTTATCAGTCTCACTGCTTCAGTACTTGTCTAAAGATGAGCACAGGATGAACAACACATTGCCATCAAAAGTTGCCATAGAACGAGTGGGGAAGAAAAAGGGTTCTACTGGAAATCTACTGGGTGATAGACAATCGCTGTGTGTGATAGACAATCCTGTAAGTGCAGCTACTCAGCAAGTCTCTTCCTTCAAGGTAAAAATGATGGAATAAAATCACTAAGACTATGTTCCTACAAGATCAGAAGTGGTGACAAAAGAACGAGAAAACTTTCTGAATCTAATCAAGGTTCTGTATTGAGTCAAATAAGGGTCATTAATGCTTTAAGCTTGTGAAATGAATTTTATCACCTTTTGTGTCCACGTTAATGTGGGAAATTATAAAAACTAAAACGTTTTACTTAACAGTATGATGTAATAAAGTTTTAATGCTGTAAAATGTGTGAATGTGCGAATACATATTGGAGCATATAAAAGAAAGAAAGAAATAGTGTGTGTATGTGCACAGAGATTTTACTTTGCACATATTCAATGTTCCCGAATGTTTAAGTGTAAATGTGAAGAAGTGCTTCTTCCAAGTTCATTATTTCTTCCACTAATGGATCCTTTGTATGATCTGAGATGTACCTAGAACGATAAAAAAAAGAAAGAAAAAGTAATACTCTTGAAAACGAGCCATTGACCGATTCTGTAAACTGATGGTTGAAATGAACTGGAGGGTCATTCAATGTCTAAAAGTAAAGCTCCAAACACACAAACACATCAAAGTTACTCCGACCCCACATACCTGTCTTTATACTGCATCTTAGTTCCAGCAGCATTGCAACCAAGTATAATGATGAGGTGAGGCTGCATGAAGCCCGAGGCTGAATACCAAAGCACAGGGCAGTGGTCCGATCAATACTGGCTCATCCATGGACGAATGAGTTTGGGGTCATAGGCAGCAGAGTGACAACACTTCCTGCCAGAACTTTGCTGGTCATTGGTGTCTGAAAGTGGTTACACTCAACTGTGCAGTCCAGAAAACTCACTGAAAAACTAAAAGTGAATTTGATACCAGGTACTGCAGTTCTACATTAAAAGACCTAACTGAATCCAGTGGTTCAGATATTCCAAAGTAAAGCAGGGTTGATAAATTCCTTATTTCCGTGTCAAAAGAAAAATAAGCACAGATGTAAAAGTAATAACAAACCTGCACCCAACTGCAAAATCCTTGCTTTGTAATAACAAACAGTTGAATTTAACCAATTTTTTCCTCTTGGCGGGGAGGACAGCCACACCCAGCGTAACCAAATCAGAAACAGACATCCACAACTGATGAAAATGTCAGTTGGAATTTGTGAAAAATCATAAATAATGGATGTTCCACGTAGGCAGGGGAGCATCTTCAATGAGCCCAGAGTGCAGGGCATGCTTTCTCATCTCTAAACCGAGTAGCCATCTTAATGACTGCGCCCAGAGACCTCGGGTCTCCACAAGCCATCCCCCCTTTTGCCCCTACATCACCATTGGACCTTACCTTGTCAAGCCTGTCCACGCTTCCAACCTCTGCACAAAGAGGGGAACATGAGCTCTTAAATTAAACATTCACAGCAGCAGTTGCTGCCTGTTTTAGGCAAATCAGCAGAAAATGAAACAAACTGGGTGCCTCAAGAAGATCCATATGTGTGCAATTGAGACATTTTTGGGGAGAGTGTGTGTGGAGGGGGGTTTTGGGGGGGGGGTCTCTAAAAACCTTGCAGAGAACAAAAACGCTAATAAGATCACAAGTGTGGTTGCTTTGCGGCTATATTCATTTTTATGTGTTTTGTAGATGAGGCTTTTTTACCAAAGAGGTTGTGTTTTCACCCCTGTCCATTTGTGTGTTGGTTTATTTGTTTGGAAACAAGAATACCCAAAAACTACAGGATGGACTCAAATGAAAATGAGTGGAAAGATGTGGAATAGGTCAAGGAAGAACCCCTTAAAGGTTGGTGTGGATCCACAGCTGACTGCAGTTCCAGATATGTTTTGAGAGATAGTACATGTTCATGAAAATAGTGAGTGTGTGGCATCAGGTGTGAATCCACATAAAAATATGGATATAGTGAATTTAATTTTGGTATCATAAGAGGACTAATGGGCCTTGGCGGAGGTATACTCCACTGAGTGCCATTCTTTTAGTACAACAGATTTTATTTTGTGGGTATTTTTAATTTTATGTGCTAAGATGGATAATATCTTAGCATATTTCGTTTAGCGACAGAATCCATAGGATCCTGCATCATCCGGACAGAGGTCAAACCTGGGGAAGGATGACGGTGGATGAGGTAGAGAGGAGACCACTATCCCCCTCTCCTGACCTGCATTCAGACATAAACAGGAAATTGCCTACAAGGAAGGAAGTCATATTTTTTTACAGCTGTGCCCTGGATGTGGAGAGCATTGTGCGAGGGCGGCACTTTTGATACATGTATGAGACTTACTCTCATATGTGCTTTGTATACGATGTCTGATGTCTCCATTTTAAGATCACACACAACCTGGAAAAAAAAGACAAGCCAGGCCCACTGAGGATTGTGTTAGTGTTTTGAATGAAACTGGTGTCATTGTCTTTTCCTGTCATCAATAAAATGGCCTTTTCCTGCAGCCACAACCACAGACAAACCTTTTTGTCTCTTTGTTTTTGTTCTTGGATGAAGATCAGCGCAGTCGCACCACTCAGGGCTTGTGATCTGTCAGGGTGCACGGATTTATATGGCATCCTATGATACTCATCACATCTGCAAGTCACAGTGATAAATCAGATTGGCAGGCCGCACAGCATTATATATATATATATATATATATATTCAGGCTATAGGCTGGCTTAGAAGCAAAGGGTTGTTCTAAACAGGGTTTCAATCGCTTTCTCTTCGTTAGGTGTTTCCCTCATCAGTACAACAACACACAGGAGATGTGCTCACACATATCGGAGTTCCCAGATTTGATCAATTTCACTGTCTTGCCAAATGGGTGGTTCAACTATGCTGAGGGGTGGAAGCTGAGGATGGTGGGGGAGGCAGCCCACAGCCCTACAGGAAGTGATTTAATGTCCAAAAACACATGCGCTTGTTTTTGCTCTGTCTCTTTCCTGTTGTGTTCTGATAGGGACTTCCTCTCCCCAAGGTGGGTGGATACGGTGTCATCCGTCCATCCATCCATCCATCCCAACCCACCCACTGCTCACGGAAATATCATTCCGCTGCCATGCCATCCCAGCGAAAAACTCATCGAACTCTTTGAACATCAGTGCAAATGGTTTTAGTGTGTGTGTGTGTGTGTGCGCATGTGTGTGTGTGTAGCTGGGCTGGGTGGACACATTGGAATGATTTACTGAGGTTTTGAACATACAGTGACACGTGAATGGAACGGTAAAAGGAGAAAATGACACACAACCAATGCTATGAAGGTAAAAGGTTGGTGGTGAGGGGACATGAGGAAGAACACATTCATGTTTTAACTTTGTGTATACTGGTTTCCTCGCGCATCTGTGTGTGTGTGTGTGTGTGTGTGTGTGTGTGTGTGTGTGCTTGAGGGATAACCTGCGTGTGTACTATGAATGGGCTTGTGGAGCCAGAGGGCTCAACCTCAGCCATGGTAACACCAGGATGATCACTTCCTGTCTGCCTCAGTATCTCTGCAACCAACTCCCTTCCTTTCCGCTAAAATACATGGAGACACACACACATACACGCACGCACAAGCATCCCCTATTGAAGGCATCCCCACCCCATCCCTGGGCTTAAACACCTAAACGTGAACCCTGTCCTATGATTAATATGCACATAACCTTCTGTCTTGTATATAATGTATAATTAAATGAATAAACCTGTCATACAATGCAATACGAACACAGCCTGCAGATTGAGGTTAAGAGGTCTAGACAAAAATGTAACATTACAACTTGAACAAAGGAAGTATTTAATTTAGAGTTGTCAAGTGCTTCAATTTAGCACATTAACAGATCTGATGGTTTGTGAAGCCTTTTGATAAAGACATAAAGACTGAGGCCAACCTGTCGCCGAAATCCCAGTGGGTCATACACATACTTTAACAGTAAATTAACTAGAGTCTAACTCAAACACATTTCCTGTTGCTAACAACTAAAGTTAGATGATATTTTTGACTAATGAATAAAGAATAAATTATTTAACTAGTGTCTTCTGAGCCAGCGCCGCTGGTGTTTTGTTACAGTCTGACATTAAATCACCTTTAGACTTTTTTTGTTACATGAGACAGATTTATGTGAATCTACCAGTGACCAAAGCACCAGATTAAACAATCTGCATCTGCTCTTCTCACTGTTGAATGATTTAACACTATCACACACAAAACCAAACGCACACACAGAATGACCTACCCCCCCAACCTCCTCTCTTACTCATTCACCCCATCAACAGTATCACACACTGCACACTATTAGCGTTTCACACACACACGCACGCACAGACACACACACAAACCCAGATGTGCGCACACATATACCTACAGATGGAGGAAATAAACTCATTGCTGCCTGTGTCTGCTGAGGATGTGAGGTGCAGTGATGGCACATTAACGATAGGACCCATGACAGCAGTATGCATCAGCCTCACTGAACAAAGCGTGCGGCCAGATTTTAATTCAATGAGGATTGTTTAAGTGAAACAATGGCTCTCGGCCCCACTGAGGGTTCGCAAAGGGTGAGAAAGGTGAGTTTGTCAGTGGTGTTTTTGTGTTTAGGGCTATAGATGATCCCGTGGGTTCAGCGGGGTCGCGGATCAAGAATATCACAGGGCGCAGCGACATCCGCTGTTTTTCAGGTAACAAACAAAAAGGATTCAACAGTGAGTGGGCTGAAAGGGGAATAGTGCTGGACACGCTCACTGTGGCATCATAAAAACTATTTGGAGATTATATGACTAATGTTTGTCACATACAACATTTTAGCAGACACTGTTATATTAGTAGAATCCTACACTGAACAGGCAAGGTGTTGATGGTCACTCAAAGAGTCTCTGAGAAACACTGAGATGATGAAAGTTGTTTCATGTGAATACGGTCACCCATACTTTAATTAAAGTAAATACTTTGCAGCAGACAATACTATATATTACTGAAATATTACTTACACGTATCTGATTAATACACCGACACAATTTTTAAAGAATTCAGTTAAAACAATTAAAACATCCATTTATTTTAGTTCATTAAATAATACAGCTCTTTGAAATCACTTCTTATAATACCTATTTATAATATTTCAAGCATTCAGTTTGTGGTGTTGTCACATCAGACAATTTTAAATTTGATTACACTAAAATATCATCCAGTCAAATTCTAATTTGTACAGATGTCACGTTAATTTTTTTCATTAAATTGTATATCATATAGTAAAATAAACATTTCAGATTAATTTAAAATGTAACAGTGATGTGCGGTTTAAACGACACACACTATATCTTAAAAATAAACTATTTTAATCACCCATGAAAAGACAAAATGGAGGGGAAACCTACTGTGTGTGGCCTGTGTGTGTGTTTTCACTCCAGTATTTGCATTCCTCACAGCCCATTTGCTCTATGCTAATGGGTCTACTCATGCAGAGCAGCAGGTCTTAATGAAAAACCTTTGGCTAGTGATCAGTGCTATTGATTAGCCTGAGCCCCAGCTTTAAGCAGGGCTAATTGATCAATCACCACTGGTTGCGTTGGATTAATGGAACATGACTGCTGCTCCCCCCGAAGACATATCCACGCCTAATGAAGAGGACCGAGCGTGTGTGTGTGTGTGTGTCAGACATTTAGGTTGTGCATATGTTAAAGTGCATTAGTGTGTGATGATACAGGAGTGTGTAGAGGTGTAGATTAAGCTTCTTAAAGTACGACTGATTTTGATTAACCCGATTCAAGCCTTTGCCACTTAGAGGTAAACGCTCTTTGGTCTCATTTACTCTAAACAGACCAAATCTCTGTGGCGCAAACAGACCTGAAGAGCCTGTTTTTTTGGGGGGGAAGAATTTAGGAACGTTGATATACATATATTTTTGCTAATACTATATACCTGACCTGCATTTAGCCTTTTGTTACGTATTAGAAATGGTTACTTGATTTTGCAACTGTGATATGTTGGAAATTCCTCGTTGACCACAGTTGGAGAAATGTGGTTTTATAGATTGTCCGGTTACGGCAGTGTTATATGGGGAATTTTAATCATAAGCTTGTAAATAATTTATAGTAAAACTCGCCTCGTCCTGTTTTTAAGAGCTGATAAGCTATTCAGAAGAAAATTCATTAGTCTGCAGTGAGTTTCCAATATCAGCTGCAAAAAGCACATGTCAGTTGAACTTTATTTTACAACTCTTGTGAGTCTGAAAGCTGACGGACACGACACCAGCAGTCTGAAGGTCTGAAGCACACACAGGCCAAAACAGGAAGCGCCGACAACACCCCAACACATACACACACTCACACACTAACACCCACATTCAAAACCCTCCCGTTGAACGACGGACAGTCTAGCTGGCCAGAGGTGGACCCATGGAGGATTTGTGTCTGTTTATTTCTCTGTGAGTGTGTGTGTGTGTGTGTGTGTGTGTGTGTGGTGGTGGCGGGGGTGGGGGGGTGGACTGGAGGTTCCAGCTGGCCTGTCATGGGACTCCCAATCGCGTGTGAGCGGTTCTGAGAGGGAGCTGTGGCTCACTTGTCCAACAGTGAAACACTCAACAGGCTGGGAAGGTCGACTAGGGTGAGTCCAGCTCGGAGAAACCAGGACTATTGTTTTTTCTGTTTTTTGAACAAATACAAACAAAAAATAATCAATAAGTAATTTAAGGGTTTGAAAAGTTTATCACCGAACATTTCTTATTAATCCTAGAGTGTATAGAAAATAACTTGTCATCATATCTGCAAGTCACAGTGATAAATCAGATTGGCAGGCTTCACACCATTATATATATATATAAAGATATCATCTAATTCACCAAAAACCCACTCAAGTTGCCAAACAGTATTATGCTTATATTCTGATAGGAAGACAAAACCTCGCTGTTTTGACAAATCAAGCTTTGTAGCTGGTGAAAAGTTTAATTACATAAACTTTGCACGAGACCAGAAAAATGTCTGACAACAAAACAGCATAACGAATCATCTTGTGACGCAAACCCGGCAACAAAAAAACACCACACTCACAAAAACGTCACGTTTGATTATGATTGGACGCAACAACCTGTCCAGACAAAGTGTCCACAGCAGCAGCAGCCAACCAGGACAGAGGTTCCAACTCTGGCCTGTGCTGAAACCAAAGAACCGCCCTGGGAACACACACACCACCTCCACCTCCCGTCATTTAGTTAACCTTGACCAACTAACCAGCCACACATAAACACTCACACACCCCCTCTTCTATCCTTTGACTGACTCGCACATTTTGTGGAACGAGACCACACTTCCACCCAATAACCTCTGGTGTGAACTTAATTGTGTATACTCAGGTATTGAGTTTCGGGCCGTGCCTGGCTCCCACAGCACTCAAAGAGAAACAGACTCTGTGAACCTGACAATGAGTGAGAAGAGAGGAGAGGAGAGAGAGAGAGAGAGAGAGGGAGAGAGAGAGAGAGAGAGAGAGAGAGAGAGACAGGGACCACCCAACAGCTGTGAAGAAAAACAAAGCTGGGTGGAGAGCAAAGTCAGCTTTGATCAAGTCGGTGCTACGACAGTTGAAAGTTGTTGTGCAGTAGCAGTTTGGCGAAGGTGAAAGAGGCAGAGAGGAAGATGAAGAGAAAGTGGAACCCCCCCCCGAAAGAGATTGGTTTGTATTTAGTCTCAAGGCAAAAATTCTTTATCTTATATATTGTAAATTTTTGTTTTATCCTCAAAGTAAACAGTAATTATTCCTTATTGAGGTAATATTTGTCTAAATATGTCAGTTTTCTGTTGTGGAATTAAATGAACTTGCTGCTTGAATAATCAACGCTTAACAAATATAAACTAATTTTTTTTCCTGAAAGATTCACACAATTTGAGATTGATTCATTGATTCAACTAAATTATTATAATAACAGCTTCAGGACCACAAACTGCTGGACTGGAGGTGAAGTGAGATTATGAACAGCTTATTAAACACAGAGGAGTTGACTTTTGTCTGGAAGAAGAAAAAAGGCAAAATACATCCATACTTTCTAGTAATTGTAATTCTAATAAAAAGAGAAATCTCTTATTTGACATTTTTCATTATTACATAGTTATATAGTTTCTACAACATGTGACTCAAATAGTTTGCATAAATTCCCATTTTATAAAGGATGTGTGGTCATGTGTTTCTGCTGCTGTCCACCAGGGGGACGATGATATGCAGAGTCTGATCAGCTCATTGGAGGCTTCGTTTTATTTCAGCGGAGAGTAAGTTATTCAAGTTCAGCTGTGTGTGTGTGTGTGTGTGTGTGAGAGAGAGAGAGAGAGAGAGAGAGAGAGAGAGAGAGAGAGAGAGAGAGAGAGAGAGAGAGAGAGTGACCCCTTCTCAGCCCTGTAAGTAGTTTTCTCTCACAAAAATCATTATAATATAATTTACTACAAATAATTTGGAATAAAAGAATAGATTTGAAAAAAGAAAGAAACTTACAATGCAACAAGTTGTATTTCAAAAGAGCAAATAGTTCACTCAATTATTATTTAATTATTTAACAGTTTAAAATAAAAATAAAATTGTAAGGTGACTAAAATAATAATCATAATTAGATTTTTTAAATTGAACTTTATGTAATAATTAAAAGTATAAGTATCAAAAAGTGTAGGTATTAATAGCAAGTAATTAATTTATTGAAGACATTTTATTGTAATTAATAATATATCTTTAACATATTTATTTACTACATGTTTTTATACGTGTATTTCTTTAATTCCTTACGTTCAATCAAACTGAACTGAAACAGAACTACACTGTATTAAGTCAGACAGAGAGAATTATCCAACCTCCTGCTGTTGAATGTGTTAACCTAACACAGTAACAGTTCAACACCAGAGTTTAGTCTGTTTTTGTCCGAAAGTCAAAGATCAAATGCCGCAGTTCACCCCCGGCGTCCGTTACCCAAAGCTCCACGTTCCATCGGAGGGAGCGACTTATATATACCCCGCTGTGTGTATGTGTGTGTGTCAGGAGTCAGTTACCTTTCCATGCTGATGAGTGCCTTTGAAGGGTTGGCTCGAGGGATTTTCCAGTCTCTCTGGAACACAAGGAATGGACAGCTGACCTGAAGACAGACACACACACACACACACACACACACACACACACACATACACACATACACACAAACACACACGCACACACGCACACACACACATCCAGAGTTAGCTCTGGCAGTCAGTGCTGCCAGAAGTGTCCAGCTCCACTGCAAAGTAACTGAATACACACATGCACACACACACAACAAGACAAGGGTACACTCCCTGAGCGAGTAAGTGAGCAGGGATTATCCTTAAATTCTATTGCAAACAAATGAAAACATATAAAGTTCCGTTGTTTACATATCTCAACTTGATGAGACATGACAGAATTTCATGGTTATTTTACAACCCAAATATTTCCCCAGAAAAATCACAACATTGGGCTGATATTTCAAATTTCAAATAAAAGAAAAGAAATGATCCCAGAGTCCTCCAGGAATTAATGGATGTGGCCTTGCTGATTGATTTGCATGTGTTCTATGTCAAAGCAAACATGTACTTGGATGAATGTATTAGTTAAATACACAAGTGGCTGATATTTTTATGGAATTTCAGAATCATGACCCACAAAGGGACCACCACGCCTTATTAACACAATGCTGCAGTTTCTAGGAAGTGGGCAAGGAAGGGGCCAGAGGGCAATTCAACTACTTTGCCTCAGTATTCTTCTCATGTATGATCTGTAACTGAAGCATTAAATATAAATGAAGGGTTGCCTTTGAAAATGCAGGATCCACGTTCACATGAAATTCATCAGGTTTTTCCCTCTGTATGAACTGTAATTTGCACGGATCTATTATACTGCATAGGGAAACAAGACAGAATAAGGATCAACAAGAGGTAAAGGATTATATAAGTGGAGCAGAAAACAAAGAAGGCACGATGAGAAAAGTTAAATATACTATATACATCAAGTCGTTTTACATTTCAGGGATTTAACTGATGCTCCCATTTGATTGTCTGAGCAGGTAGTGTAAAGGTTGTTCAAGGATACTTGGTGAGATGACCACTGATGAACACCAGTGATACACCTCGGTTATCTCTAATCACAACCTCCCCTTCCTGAAATGCATTTTCCATTTGAAATCTGAACCATGAAAAAATACATTTAAATTAAACAATATTCTCTCTATTCTCACCCCTCGTCACCCCCCTCTCTCTCTCCCCATTTCCTCTGCTCTCACCCCAACCCGTCGAGGCAGATGGTCGCCCACCCTGAGTCTGGTCCTGCAAGAGGAACAGATTTTTCTGTCCTCAGTCGCTGAGTGCTTCCTCGTTGTAGGGATTGTTTGATTCTCTATACTTTTGTAAATTCTCAATCTTAAAATGTATGATTTGGAGCAATACAAATAAAATGGAATTAAAATAAATGTGTTGATCCAGCCAATTTAAGAGGCTCTGTTTGGTTTGGTTGTTTTTCTAACCAGGGAGACGAGCCACTGGATCATTAGAAATCATAAATGAGTTCAGAGTAATATACAAATGTTATATATTCCACGGTGGAAGAACTTGATCTTTACATTATTCATGTCCACGGCAGTCTAACAATCTGTATGTTAAACCTCAAAGTTCCTCACATGCTGTAGATATATGGACACAATCTCAGCAGGTATATCATTGTCGTGAAGCCCCATCTGTCTGTCCCCCTGCCCGTCTCTCTCCTCTCGTTCAGGGCCTGTCATGACTGCTCTCCAACAGGCCTCCTGTGTCTGGATTAATCTCCCTGGTTGACTGCTGATTTGAAGGTGGGTCGGCCGTCATCCACCAACACCAAAACTAATTCCACCGTGTCACCGCGCGATACTCCTGGCTTCCACCCCACCCCCCCTTCACTGACACCCATGCATGCACGCACATTGCAGAATATCTTCATCTGTCTCTGTCTCATCTACATGGGAGAGGGCATGAGGGCGGGTGACTAGTCCGAAGGAGAAAGGTCAGCGCGCTGAAGGAGTTCATCATTCTGAGGTGTCAGAGCCTCTCTTTAGGAGAGCAGATGAAGCGGAGCGGAAGGAGGAGAGGATGGGAGGAAGGATGGGAGGGGCAAAGAGAGTAACAGGGAAACGGGAGGGGGGTCTTTTTTTTTAATGTTTGTCTGGTTATTGGTTATCAGCCAAAAGTTCGTCATGGCCTACGGAGTTGGCTGGAGTCCACCGAGCGCAAATCAATCTTCATACGTTTTGTGTTTCCATCACGTCTCGCCTTTGATTACATCTTAATTATGAGTAAAACAACTGAAGACACTTGCACGTCTTAGTCGATTCTACAAATGGTCATTTGGTGGCTAAGAATACACCAGAGGGTTCAAATGAAACTCCAGAAGCGAGCAGTCAAACACACATTCAGTCATTCAGAAATGATCACACAATGCATCCACTACACTTGCGGGCCTCTGGTATGAGGTACACAGCTTTTAATAGCATCAAAACCTCTCCAGTTTGTTTGCGACCATCTGTCCAGTCTATTGTGTTTCCCCGTTGTGACTCTTTGGAAGTTCATCGGCTGACAGCTGATGTATGGGTTCTTACAAAGTCCCCAGCCAGGCCCTCGGGATCCTGCCGCACTGTCTTCACCCCCGTCCACTATCTGTTTCTGCTTTGTCTTCACGTTTTCCTCGTCTTTTTTTTCCGCCTCACAGTATTTACTTAGATCAAGGTGTATCAGTCTGCATCTTTCACTGGCGTTTAGGAGGGGTGTGCGAGAAGGAAGTTGTCTGGTCTGTTGGAAGAGGATCAATGTGTTTGCCAACTGTGTTCTTGAAACAAGAATTGATACATTTTGATTAGTAACATCATTTCAATATTTATTTTCTTTATATATTTATTTTCTATATAGAAGCTGTAGATACTGGGTTGGAGATTTCAGGAACATTACTGGAATATTCCTGCTGTTCCCTTCAGCTTGTAGTCAACATACATAAATACAATGATCATCCACAGAAACCTGAAATACTATTTTACTGTGTTTTTAACCAAACCTGGACCAAATTAAATTCAACAGCATTTTACAGCAATGAGAAGACAGTAAAATGCCTGTTAAAGCATAATGAGCAGGACTAAACAACAAACACAGGAAGTTTACAAGTGTTTATCCTTAATTCAGGGTTAATTCAGGACAGACACTAGTAGCTGCAGATCTTTTCGGTAAAACTTAACTTTGGGAACTTCTAGTCTTGTGCCCAAACCATACTTTACACCTAATTCCCCCCAGATTCCGAGTTTTCTGTTCTGGTGGTTTCTGGAGAGGTTGTGGGGTATATTGGAGTTGAGGGGTGGAGGGTGAAAACCGGGTCCAGGAAGTTTTTACTCCTTTCTTCCCTGGGTACCCCTGGCCTATCCAACTTCCAGTCATCGGCTGAGAGAAGCCAGATGCAGGCAGGATAATCACCCCCTAATAAGAGGCTATATTGAAAGCAGCCTGGTGTTCGTACACTACAAGCTTAAAAGGCACATGCAAACACATACACACTCAAACACACATGTACACACGGGCAACTCAATGCATGTGCACACACATATTCTGAGCAGGTGTAATTACAGTGTGCAATGACTTCAGTAAGGAGCGATCACTCACAATATGTACACAACTTCTGCAAAAAGAAGGAAAAAACAACACACTCACACGAACGAACAAACACACACACAGACAGACACCCACACACCAGACCCAGATTATTTTTCCTTCTTCTGACTTCAGTCCTATACCACCATCCTGGAAAAATGTTAGCACATGGCAAAGGATATCAATAATTTCATGATATTTCAATTATCAATTTAGAAAAGAGAGAACAGATCCCCAAGGGATTGCGTAGGTTGGTGTCTGTTTTTGTGTGGCCCTATGAAAAAAGCTGAAGTTTAGCATTGTAACCGAAGCCCTACCACACTCTTCAAATTCAATTTCCCCCCCCTTTCTGGTCGTCTAAAAAGCAGTATAGAAAGCATATTTTTTCCCCTTCCTTTTGATGAAATCTAGAGAGTGTGTTGGCAAAGCTAAAACACTGAAGAACACCCCCCCCCTGAAAAACAGCTGAGGGAATCTTCTAAACACCACTCTTACATTTCATCAGAAGAAGAAATGGCTCGACATCAACCGACATTGGTGGACTGCAGCCCAAAGTGAAATCAGCACCGATTAAAAAATGTGGCACAACTGAGGCCTTCTGTTCATGTGTATCACGGCAATAAACCATTTCTTTTTGTGTAGCTGCAGTGAGGCACAGCATGCAGAGCTGGATGATGCAGGTTAGTACGTCACATTTGGGATTAAAGGTGATATTAGACCATGCAAGCCAACGTTTAGGAAACAGTGTTTGACAGACACCGGTTGCACTGTCTAAGTTTCCAGTTCTCTTTCACTTTGTTCAGTAGATTGTTAAACTTCAGACTTTTTTTTTGTTGCATATCTATGCTTTTCTTTGCAATGCATTATTTGTCATTCATCTCTGTGTATGCCACTCATCTTCTGCCATTCCTCATCTCTACCTTTTCCCTCAGCCCTCTCATGTGGGTCTTCAGCTTAAGTGGATTGATGAGCAAGTTAAGAGAGAGCATTATAGTTGTTCTTTACTCTTACTGAATGATAATGATCTCCCTCACCTGCACATCTGCTGCCTTTTAATTAAAACACAGAGGAGGAGCTTTGGGAGCAAAAGCATTATTTTAAGTGCAATGAACATATACATGCAAACTTGCACATGTTACAAATGGGAAAAATACATATAAATTATTAGAAGTCTCAGTTAATTTTTGTCAATAAGTTTAAAAAGTTGGTTGAAATCAACTTAAGTCTTTCATACATCAGCATAATAATTAGCTGCATGTGCTACGTCTGTATAAAATGTATTGTTTCATGTTTAGGGGCCTGTGTCGTGTTCTCACTCTCTGCTGCAAAAGAACATTGGGCCGAACATGTGTTATATGTTGATATCATGAGTATCCAGGTATATTAAGGTCAAGGCAGGGCTGTCTGAGAATGAGGAGCAGGCGGGTGCACGGGTCAGGGGATGCAAACTCAGCAAGGAGACAAGAGGAGAGGGAAAAGCAGGAGAGAGAATCTGACGAGGTGGATAAATGATATAAGACTGTCAAAAATGTTTATTACTTTTTCTCTGCAAAAACATATGAAGAGCAAATCCAGCAAATGTTGAGTTTCCATTATCAGCTTACTTCTCACGCACGTATACTTCATATACTAAGGAATCTAAAAAGAAAATTTGAAAAATCTGCACAACCACTCCTCGAGACACACAAAATATTCTATGACTACCAGTAAAAATGTGTATGCAAACACATGCAGGCTTTATTGTAACACAAAAAATCTTCCGGCCTAAAAAAGTGAGCATGCATACTTTAAATCCATCCGTCCTTTCACACACAAACTCACACAGAACACAACGCAACCATTAGTCGAAACGCACACCAGATCACTTCTGTGGCATAACGCGCCAGGTGTACTGCTCTCCCACCACCACCAGCCTCAGATGGAGAATCTATATTCCCCCTTCTGTCTTTTGTTCATTTGAGTAACTATGAGGAGCAGCAGCAGCAGCAGCTGCAGCCTCTCTCCCCGCTCGTGCTCAGCCGGGGGAAGGCAATAGGTTTAGCAGGCGAGGAGGCGAGGCAGATTTATGGCGCTGGAGGTGACCTCTGGGGCCGTAACACAGTGATGGGTGAGTGGCTCTCAACGGTAAGCTACTGGCACTTGACAAAGTGCCCGAAGCAGAATGAATTTACTTCTCTTTTCCTCAATCATCAAGCAGCCACTGCCCTGACCCCCATCCTGACTGCTATAACAAGATCTCCCATCTCACAAGGGCCTGAAAAATTTACTGTCACATCTACTTTTCAATGAGCTCAAGTGAGCACTTCTTTCACCTTCAGCGGAGCAGGTGCCTGTGTGGAGGAGGGCTAACCTGCCTGCCCCGGTGTATGTTTGTGTGTGTGTGTGTTTTATTAGTCTTGTGTGTGTGTCTGTAACAGAGGGAGAGCGAGAGCGAGAGAGAGAGAGAGAGAGAGAGAGAGAGAGAGAGAGAGTGAGAGAGAGAGAGAGAGAGAGAGAGAGAGAGAGAGAGAGAGAGAGAGAGAGAGAGAGAGAGAGAGAGAGAGAGAGAGAGAGAGAGAGCGAGAGAGAGAGACTGAATGTACATGAAGAAATGTGTGTAAAGGCTGTGCGCTGGTCTACCCACTTGCTCCCTCACCCCATCCAAACTCAACCTGTCTCTCTCACTAATACGCACATACACACACACACACACACACACAACACACACACACACACACACATGCAGAGCACATTACATTGACTTTAGCATAACTACTACTTGCCTTATCCATATTCGTAAAATATCTTAACGTTTACCTAAATTTAACCAAAACTTACCCAACCTTAAAACATATTTTACATGCAAAGAAAAACAACTCTAGCATGTTTGTATGTAACAACATATATTGCAAGAGTCTCTCACTTCTCTCATACCATATACTAGACACACACACACACACACACACACACACACACACACAAACACACACTAAGTGAAGCTGGCAGGCAGGGACACAAAGGGCACTGCTTTACGGATATCAGCAGACACCTCTGCCATTTATATTAGAAGTCAATCTACCTTATCATATCTCTTACGCACGCACGTACACACACATGCACGCACACACACACACACATACACATGCATTTACGCACACACACAGATTTTGTGAGTGTTTGCCAGCTTTCATCATCTCCATGGCGTTAATGATCCTGATATATTTTTTATATGCAGGCGATAAATCCTGGTGCGCACACATTCAAATTTGATCTTTCTTGCACTCTAGTTGTTGAGGTGAAATTATGGTGGATGTGACAGCGATGAAAGTAGAACAAACTTAATATGTACATTAGCATTGAAGATATATTAGAGAGGGTATGATGAATAAATCCAGAAAATATGTTTTCAATAAGGACATGCAGGAGATGCAAATGGAGAGAAGGGGGAAAGGAAGAAAAGAGTTCAATTTATGAACGGATAAATCAATCAATAACTGATTAATCTCCATTCTCTGGCTGCAGAGGGATTGATGCTCTTTTAATGATCTATTGCTGCCAGAGAAACCAACAACATGCTGGAAGTGACTGTAGTTTAAATTATTATGATTCCAATAAGTGGAGCGACTAGGAAAAATATGTCTGTCCTCCGTATATCTCTGTAGAAAAAAAAAGAAGTATGTATTTAATTATTCTGCAGTCTATTTCATAACTTGGCAAATGGAACAAACAGTCAAACTGATATTTTTTTTTATTCTCCCAACAAACAGACATGTTGATTTACCGGCAACAGGAAGAGAAAAGTCGCTGGTGGGAGGTTCCACTTGTTTAACTGTTTACAGCATCAAACTGTCTATTGATAAAACAGTTACACGGCAAAATCAATACATTATACATTAGTGCAAACAAAGTTGGTTACGCCATCGCTTCATTATGTCAACTCCCCTCTTTAAAATGTCACTTCTAATTCAACCTCTTTTCATTTTATGAGCCGCTCTTTCGCCCGCCCTTACCCGCTGGGATAATGTTATCGTGATGAAACAATAAAAAATCAATGATTAAGCATGTGTAATTTTCCGAAGATGATGTATTAAAATGTACTGTCTCTCTCTCTCTCTCTGTCGAGCCGTGACACGTGCAAGACGATCTGCAGGTTACAACTGAAAATAAAGAAGGGGCATTAGAAGCTACTCAATAAGCTGCTGTGAAATTGATCAGGCCATAAAAGCTGCTACGCTGCCGCTACACGTCCATTCACAACCGCACGCTCGTTTTAAAGTGTTTAATCAATACATTCTGCGAGACGTTAATTTTCTCTCATCTTTACTTAGTTTTTATCACTTGTGGTTATAACTTGAATCAATCAGACGACTTTATGACACTACATCAGCACTGTGAAAACACACAAGCGATCTTAGAGGGCGCTCGGTGAAAGTTTTACAATAACACTTCAGAGTTAGTTACCGCAGCCCTGGTGAGACTTAATCAGAAATTCCAATTAATTCCTGACCCACCTATCGTTCCCTTTGTGCTCGCCACAATTATGAAATAGACAGGTTTTTTTTTCTCTCCACTGTCACCGAGTACTTGCTGATTGTGCCAACTCTACTAAAACTGTGAGGTCTCACCCTTACTGAGTGAAGTGCCTTGAGATAATGTACAGTGTGATTTGGTGCCATACAAGTCAAATTGAAATGAGGGGAATTCGTAGATAATGTTTTTTTTTATCTCTATTGTAAATACTAATCTTTCGGCCTCTAATTGAAGGGTGGAAGCACTGAGCGTCATTGGCATGTACAATTGCAAGTTGAAGAAGTCAATAAGAGCTTATTAAATATTATATAAAACATAGTTTAGAGGTGTACCAGCCAACTGCTGGTGACATGTACAGAAATGACAGCTTAACGTGTTATTTCAGAAAGCGTTTAGTTAACTAATGGGACCCACAACCCTGCAAATAAAATAAAGTATGTTTAACTGAACAAAAAATAGTACATTTTCAAGATATTTCAATAAATTCATTTTCTTACCTGTATAAGAAACATTAAAATTAAATTAATATACTTCCATACTTCTTCTTTATATAATATAAGTTAAATGATTTTTAATTTTTATAATAATTTCATGATGTGAGACAAAATAAGATACTAAACTTGATAAATAATTGCCAGAACAGAATCATCTGATATTCGCTTGAAAAGTGTGGGACAAGCTAAACTGGCAGAATAGATATGACCCAGCCAATTCAAAGGCTTTAGAAGGGATACTGTAGCGACATATTATTTTGATAGTATAATTAAGTTTTATTGGTTGTTTTTGAGATCTTGTTGAAAAAATGCTTTTCCTATGTGGTCTAGCTCTCTGCTCTTTATGTTTATTCAACTCCACCACTAAGAGTCGCTCAAATCAGTTATTTCCTCCAATTTAAAGCAGAGAATTGTTTTACTGTAAACTGTGATGTGCTTCCACATTTTGAGAATAAATTCCACTGATGTGTGTTTGTGTCTGTAAAAACATAGTTTGTGCTCTTTTATGCAAACTCACAACAATCAAGTCTCAGGGGAAGTTACATTTCTACAAAAACTAGCTTGTCTAAACAGTTTTCCCCACCAAAAACAGGAGTAGACTAACTGAGTTCCACACTTCAGATCACTGCAAAAGAAAGATGTGCCAAATCTCCTACCAACTTCCACGAGTCCAGAAAACTTGGATAAAAATGGGGAAAACACTACAGGAGATTTACTGTTTGATAAAGCATATGGACAGTATGCCACCTGGGCCTTTCTATCGCCACCTCAAGAGAAAAAAACAATTCCAGCGGTGAAGAGCTGTGCTGTCGGCTGGATCGGTGGAAGTGGCTCGGCAAACAGCGTTTTTTTTTAACTTTCAATTCTCCTAAGCATGCGTGCTTCACAGCCCCTAGGGCTATTGCCTTTCTCAATCTGTCCCTGGAGAGGCAGGAGTTATGGTCCCTGTCGATTGAGGAGAAAGGGATGTTATTCCCCTGTCACCCCCTGGTCGCGCCGCCATCCTCCCTGCCCTGATCTACAGCCTAACGCCCCCCCCGCCACCCCTTCCGCCCTCCCCCTTCCCCACTTTGCTTTGTCGTAAGCTGCAGACTATGTCGTTTCCATGGGCTCTTGAGATGAGGACGAGGAAGAAAATGCTCCTGGGGGGGGGAAGGGGTGGAGGTGCTGATATTGGTTTGGAGGAGATGTTAGCAGCTGCATGATGTTCGTGCTGGTGAATGTTTTAGTACAACATTAACACACTTGCGGAAAATTGTTGTTTGTGTATTTTATTTACTTGTATTTTTCTACAGTGTGTTTTTACTAAGATGGAGTGATGGGCGATGGCACGGCCAGGGGAGCAGTACAATGAGACAGCTCGGCCCAGGGGAGATGACCTGCCCCAGGGCACATGCAGGTCCTTGACTGACACCCTTGATAGGGGAGCAGCGGCGGGGTTAAACATGAGAGGCAGTTAGTTAACGATAGTGTGTGATCAGAGGTGTGTTGATTGCTAACGCTGTGTCCCATGAGTCCCTGTAGCTTCGGTCTCGTTACTGACGGCTGACTGCTACAACACAACAGCTTCAATCCAATATCTTTTTTAAATATATATTATAGAATTTTATGAAGTGACACAAATTAATTTCCCCTTTTTTTGCTTTGACTTTTGTGAAAATGTGGTCTTTCATTTCACGTTCGGGAAATATATATTTTTTTACCTACTTTACATCATGTGGTCATTTGTTGGTTTGTTATGGTTGTTGGTTTGTTTGCTTGTCAGCAGGATTACGCGAAAAAAGATTGCCATGAAAACTTAGTGGAGCGTTGGACTTGGAACATAGGCTAAGAAAGAATACTTAAAAAAATTACTTTATGTAAACTTTCCAGATAAGGCATTTTATGATTTACACCAATTTCCCAGTGAAAAATACTATGATTTTGATGAAAAAATTGGGCATATTTATGGGACTGGCATTGGCGGACGTATGCACACCAATGAGTCCTATTCTATTTTTTTTGTTTGTTTGTTTGTTTGTTTGTTTGTTGGTTTGTTGGTTTGTCAACAGCATTTCGAAAAAAGCTACTGAACAGATTTCCATGAAACCCAGTGAAGGGAGGGGACGTGTCAAAAAATAAGCCAGTCATTGTGTTGCAGATCAGGACAACAGGGGCACATTCTTACTACAGCCTTCAATGGATTCTTCCCTGACAATTGCATCTTACCACTCATTCATGTAATAATCTGTCTGGCAGTTTTTGTGTTTGTCTGTTTAAAAATAAATGAACAAACCAACCAACAGGGTGAAAACACACCTTGGCAGAAGTAGAAACAAATCCTTCAAGAGACAAAAACTTTGGATTATAACAATTTTGAATGCATTTCATGTATTTCTGAGACGTATGAAAATTACACAAACTGCAGGCATCCTTACACAACCTACATTACCAGTGACCACCAGTACAGACATCAGTACACCTGACACATCCTCCACAGAGAACTTCCCGTGCTCAACCCCATTTCCATACTGGTCAGGCTCTTTTAGGTTCTATTGCACCTTAGGCAAATCCAGAGTTTGTGAGGGTCTCTCTGGGTGAAGGAATAAATAAATAAGCAGATAAATAGATGAATAACCCAGAGGAATGAGAGCCCATGCGCCTTGGCCATCCATCATATATCCTATTACCACACACTCAGCGGCACCTGCAGTATGTATAATGCAGTCAACCTCCGTAAGCAGATACAAATTCAACTCTTTTTCTCCTCAATTTGTTATATCTGACAACAACACTGCTTGTGCCGTGTTGTTTCTTTGAATTATGAATAGATTCCCCTTCACCAGACTTTCGCTGGTGCGTGATAGCGTGGTGCTGTTATGCAGAACAGCTGTGGAAAACAAATTCGAGAAGCACGGTGCCGTTCTTAGCGGCTGGGCGCATATGCATAAACAGCTGCGCTTAAAGTCACTTACAAACAAGCAAATGGACTCAATATTTCATCTTTGGATTTGTTTCATCGGCTGTGATGAATATGAAATGCCAGAGTGTGGTACCAGTGCAGGGAAACACAGTTGTTTAAGTGTTTCAAATGATCTGAGAATGGTTTCGAGATTTTTCACACAACAGTGAGAAATAGTCGAGGAGCGCTTTAACTGACAATTTAAAACTTTATTCCTGTCAGCAGCTCTTTTATAGTCATGACACATGGATTTATAAATCTAACTAATACCATTCACATACCATGTCAATAAAATGAATGGATGGAGACTGTGTATGTGAGTAAATTCAAATGAACAAAGCCGAGAGTGGGAGGGAGAGTTAGGGAGAGCAGATGATGAGGAATGTAAATACATGGCAAACCGATAACACATTTTGACCGCTGCCTGTTTGTTTGGGTATTTACACTGTGAGGCTACAATCAAGTCCTCAAAGCTTCAGCCCACATGACAAGAGCCCATTTCAGGGCCACACATCCTCTAAACAGCCAAACCAACAATCCAAATCCCAGTCGACACACACACACATACACACACACACACAAAACCCAAAAGCCATATCCACTTATTTGTCTATTACTTCGAAATACAGAAAAAAAAGGGAAGGATAAGACGAAGTTTGAGGAAGTGATTTTTTTTTCGGGACTTGGCTGAACTTTCAAGCCCTGTTTGGTTCGAGCAGATGTAGAATTAGTACACATCACTTTACATCAGTGAGACATTGAACACAAGCTGCTGCTCAGAGGCCAAATACCTCTTTGTCACAACAACACACACACACACACGCACACCTCGCCTCCAGTGTCTGCGATTCCGCCGCGGTAATTGTCAATGTGATGTCAATTCCCACAGGAACGGTGTCTCATTGTTTTCCTTGCAAACGCATGCTTCACGTCTCCGGATGTCAGTGGCCCGCAACACCAGTCCAAACCAATAAAGAGTACAATCACATCCCCACTATAAAAACTGTAACACAACATTTTTACTTCTGTTTTGAAATTGAGCAGTAAATTAGTTTGCAACACTTTTTGCAAGGTTCAAAACAGACCTCAGACCACACAAGTTCTTTATCTATGTCTAAATACATTGATTATTTGATTTTGAAGAAACTGCATTGTAGAATTCTGCTTAATACTGCACTTCAAACTCACTTGTGATAAACATGCAAGTTCAGTGACAGATTATTGTATAACACAGGCTTCAGTGGAAATTAAATTTCCACCTTTGTAATTACAATGCATTTGTGCCACATTCACACATTTACCACAGGCACATCCCAGTCAGAATACAATTACAGAGAGAAGAAACAGAGCATAAGGTCAAGCAGCAGTCACCAAAGAGCTGCTGTTATTTGTTTTTTGCTGAAATATGTCAAATTTCTGTGAATGACTTTTCCGATAACGATATGGTGATATGAAACAACATATATTTTGGGATTTTAAAGAATTGTACCACAATTTGTGTTACCTTGCTGTTTGAGATTATCATACTAATCAAGCAGATTTTATCTTCCTACCAATTTGGTAATCAAATGCATTATAATCTCTCTTTTGCATACCTAACATTTATCCTTAAAACATGATAACTTGTATTGATATGTCAAGCAGATCATGAGTTAATTCATCAACATACTGTGAGTTTCTGCTCTACTGCACCACCTTATCCAGTGCAAAGAAGCCGACTTGCATAAAAGAAACTGATCCAACAGCAAGCACCCAGATGAAATTGCTGCAAACATGCTGTCATTCCACAAGGGAATTTTTCATTTTTTTTTATAATTTCAGAGCAGAGGATCCTGTTGCATGTCAATGAACTGGGCTAAACATGCATGACAAGTGATGCTGTGTGAATGGAGGAAGGTAAGAGGGAGTCAACCCCACGGTCAGAGAGAGACCTGTGTGTAATCTGCAGAAGATGCATGCAATACACCGCCACACTACTTTATCTGCAAGGCCCCTAATTGAGAGGGATGCTGGCGAACACATGTTGGGAAAAGAGGAGAGGAAAGGGGTGTCAGATGTCAGCAATGTGCAGGCATATGGTTCCTTCAAGTTCAGTTACATAAACTGAAAATGGCACCAGACTTCAGGTTTCTCTACGATGAATCTGTGACAGCGTGGTACTGCAAACCCATGCACCTTTCCTTCATCATTACGAGGTGATTACGGGTGATTACAATGATGAGGACAGACCAACGACTGCATCATCTAATGCTGCACCTGTCAATACTTTAAAATCACAGTACTTAAAATCTTGCCTTAATCTTCTGACAAGGACAAGTGTTATCGCCATTGTACCATCAAAAAATGACGTATTTCTGTCCTGTGTAGAATATGGTTTAATTTAATTATAATTCAGTCCATTCACTTTGACAGAGGATGACAAGTTACACTCAGTGACCTCTCCTCTCTGATGTATACTTCTTCATTGAGTTAATGCACATTAAGACTTGCTTGTGAGTGGACAGTGAGCCCTATGCTTGTGTTGTGTTGAAGTTTGTTTCCCCACTGACAGGCGTTACCCCTTTCCCATAACCTGAACCCAGCCTCATCCTAACCCTAACCACAGAGAAGGTGAGGGGCATCAGAGAACACGATCAGGGCAAAAACATCTTGACCACCAGGCAGAAGTCGACACGCCATTGGACCAATCTTATTTCGGACAGTCTACCGGAAATGTTGTACAACCGCTGTGTAACCACACTGTTCAGTGCTGCATTGTTTATCTCCAATTACAAGCTCCCTCCCAATGACGCAGGCATGGCCCTTATACCTCATTCTCAACCACAAGTTTGTAAGTTGACACTTTGAACCCTGTACATTGGGTTAAAGAAACCCAAATAGCCTTGAATTCACAGAGAAGCATGTTGTACGCACTTTGATTTACACATAAGCTGACTGTGGCCAGCTGGTTAACCATGCAACAATGTGGAAAAATCTAGTACATAGACGTCCCCATTAAACTCACTGTTACTTTTGGTTTAAATACAGTATTATCTACCGAAATGAAACCACAGAACCAATCATAGCTTTGCATAAAGTCTGTAAATTTCATGTTGTTTCAGAAAGATTTGATATCATTACAAACCTGGAAATAGTTTTAAGAGCAGCAAGGGAACGTAGTAGGTCGAATCCGGCCATAGTTGCCTCCACCTACTGACATAGCACGGACATTACAAGACGTGAACTGAGCAACCAGGCTTGATGATCTTTTGAATTAAAAAAGCGAACCGAAAAAAGGAAGATACCAGCTCGGCCATCTCTGCTCGTTGGGACGGAGGCTTGAACAAAGCAGAAGATGGAGTAAAGGTACCATTGTGACCAAGTACATTATTCCTGCTTAACCGGACTCGCAACCTTCAACTCTCATAATGGTCATCACATAAGAAATGCAACACTCATGCACATGTTTGAACACCCACGCAACTCATTCCATTTCAATTCAAAGCCTTCCTCTCTTCCCCCCCCTGCTCCTTTATTACTCCTTCATTATAAACATGTCCTTCTCTCGTGCTCACAGCTACAGTAGGTGCTTTACCTTGTCTATATATATTTTTTTTTCACAATGTACCCTCAACCTAACCCAATGTCTGCCTTGGACATTTTCGCCAACCAACTTGAGTATCAACAGCAGAACACTCCCCCCTAATTCACACGCAGCCCCACCAAGAAGGGGCTGACCTTGTGCATTCAAGATACCACTATCACTTAGGAGATGCTGTGGTTATTGTTAGGAAAAATGGGGCCCATCTGCTTGTTTGTCGCTTGTGCTTTATAGCCAGGCGACACTTTGTACCGTATGTGGAGCATAAAGTCCAAATGAGGGCACCCCCATGTTAAAACCCCCCACTTCCCAAAAAGCAAGATTCTGCCTATTGTTATTTTTAGTGTTATGTTTGTTAATTGGCTTGTAAAAGGTAAGATGAATTTATGTTTTGGAGATCAAACTTGACAAAGGAAAAAAATCGATTCACTCAAACTGTCCACATACCCTCCATAGAAACCGATGTAAATGTATAAATACAAAATTAATACAATAATTCAATGACAAAGGTTTTTCTGAGACTTCCACCATCCTTGTCAGTTTTCCTGCACCTTCATCATTTGATTCATCCCTCTTACAGCAGCACTGGTTTGTTTCAATGGATGTTAGCACAGACTCTACAATGAAAAAACAAATATTCCCCTCTGATGTATTATACGAGTAAAGAATGCTGAGTCGTATTTGTCATGATTATTAGTTACAGTCTATCGAGGGGCCCGGCAGCATGACGATATGCATACAGTAACATTAGCTCATTCTGTGTGAGCACTGTGCTGCCTGCCCCCGGCCCCGGCACTCACTCAAACGCAGCCGATCCCATTTGCATGTTGTAGCATTGAGGCGGCGGCAGATTGGAGGGGCAGCAAATGGGCTGAATAATATGATCTCACAATCAATTATTTAGTAAATTGGGTCGCATCAAAAACATTATTTTCTCTGCCGTGTTTCATTTGTCAGGCTGTGATGGAGGCTCGGTCGTGTAACGTTACGCGGGGGGGCCGCTTTAACTACTGAGTGCTGAGTGAATGGAGGAGACGATAATAGTGTCAGGGACCATGCAAATCACCTGCTAAGGAAACACTGTAAATCACAGGGTGAGATTGTGCAGAGAGCGACAACACGCTGCAGTATTACACAGGGCACATGTACAATTCAAATGTGAACATCATAATTGTGCACGTCAGAAACCATTGTTGAATTAGTATTTACATGAGGTTATGCTGCATTATTTAATAATAAATTGTTCAATCATTGAAATGAAGGGTTAACAACACAAATAAAGAAAACGAATGTGTTAAAAGGCTTTAAAAATGCAGATTTAACCTTTTACTTTACACTGGAGACATATTAACAATCAGTGTAGGTTTTCCAATAAATGGATAATCATGACCTGCCCCGTACTTCAAATGTTTGTCAGCGTAATTTAAGCTGATATATTTTACCCTTTTATTACAATCTTTCTCTTTTGTGTTTTTATCATCTTTGCACATAAATAAACCTCTAAAGTCTCAAACGCCGTAAACGCTCCATCAGCCGGGGCAATGCAATGATTGACACTAAGACTGGCTTTGAGGAACAGAATCAAACCAGGGACCGACCCCTCCCTCTCTTTTCTCCGCCTCGAAACTGGTGTCTCCAATCTTTTTTCCACAACCAAATGACTCTTTAACTTGGCTGAGTGCAGCACGGGTCAGGCAGCTAGATTGAAGCCAGGGTGTCTGGTTAGTGTTAGAGTTTAACAGGAGATTTCGGATGTCTGATTTCACTCAACAGGGCAGCCGCCACTCTCTGTTTCAGAGGGACTCACAGTAATGCATTGCAGATATGCCAGTGGGGCAAAAGTTGAGGGGTAATAGATATGTATACATGTATATATGTGTATAGCAAAACTAAATATGACAAACACCTTTAAGTGTCCCGCACCACAACTGACATCACCACAAACTAACTATAGCCTTTATAGCCACAAAGTTGAATCGCACCTCTTTAAAAACAGTTTTTACATAAATCTAGTATTAAAATGTTATTATTATAACAATTAGTATTTGCGTTGTGTTCCAAATGAACTGCAACTGATCAAATGTCCCAATGACACCCTGAGGGAAGTGTTAATGTATGGTGAATTTCTGGGGGATTGGTTCGCAGCCTACACAGACACACACAAATGTATGCACTCAGGCAAACAGACACAAACACACACACACGCACACAAAAGCCGTTGCTTCATTTGTGGTACGACACAGTGCAGTGAAAATGAAAGTCCTTCACGGTGAAAACCACCACTTCTGACTGAATATTTCAAAAGCAAGGCTACAGATGCTGGCCTCTTCAAAAGGTATATTAAGAAAAAAAGGTACACAACCCACTAAATATTTCACTTTTTCTTATATATTCAGATTTCATCTTTCATTGGAAAATAAAAAAATATCACACAATGGGTGGCCTTCTGTGTTCTTTTTAAGTGACAGTGGATTGGTTGTGCTTTTTGAGAAGCAAGGCCAGTGGAGAAATCAAATTAGCGAGCAATCTTGTGACTTTCTATCATGTTCAGAGACAGCCAGTTCAAATCCTCCCATCAACTAGGACAAACTTTGTGAAGAATAGTGTAATAGAGGTGCATTCTGTCCATCAATAGCTAATACTCGTGTGACCCTGATCACTAAAACCAAATTCTAAATGTGTATTAAAGTAGAAAAGAGGTCTAAAAGTAGTAATTGCCTTATTCCATGGGCAGGATTTTTAATCATATCCCATTTAGGGTGAGATCACAGATGTTTCAAGAAAGTTGTATGTGGTGCCCAAAGATGGCGCCCCATTCACTTCTAAGTTCGAATGCTAGATGTTTTGTGGTTTTACCAGTTTGTTAACTAACCTGTGTTCCGCTCTTCCTCCTTGCCAGGGTCTGGCGTGTAGGTATTGGTGGTCTCCTCTTCCTGGCTCGGGGTCGTTCCAAGTGGGAAACTGACAGGACGAGAGCTGGTGACCGAGCTGGATGGTCGAGAGCTGGCACAGTTCTGAGGGAAACGAGGAGTCAGCGTCAACTTCAGGAAATCATCTGAGAAACCGTTTAAAGAAATACACAGAGGCATGTTTTCCTACCTGATAAGAACAAAGATTTCAAAGTTTCAAACTTGTTTTAACCTCTGACATGGTGGTCATGTTTTCAATGTTGTATGTCTGTCTGCTAGCAGAATTACACAAAAACTACTGAAACAGTTTATATAAACTTGATGGAGGGGTGGGGTGTGAGCCAAGTTAAAAAATGTTTAGAATTGGAGAAGATTGGATTGGAGATTGGAGAAGAATTGGAGAAGATTTCCTCATCTTTAACATTGTGAGATTGAGCGTTAGCCTAGTGGGATGTATGTGCTCTTTAAGGGCCCTTCTAGTTTATTCATAAAAGGGATTATCAGCCTAAGAAGGATTTTTATTTTTCTTAACCATTTACACTCATAGGTGTTTTATGTTTATAATGGTATAAAGTAATTTCAAATTATATTTTCACATAATGCAATTTAAAATTCAGTTTTAAAAAACATTTTATATAAACATAGAAGAACAACATAGAACAATACAATGTAGGCTGAATAAATCCTCAGCATTTAGAAAGATTAAAAGTAAGGCTTTTTAGATTGAAATCCTTTAATCGAAGTTTTCTTCTGATTACTGACAGTATATATTTAATCATAAGGAGTCACAATTAGTACTGTGCATTACAAATGTGATGCACTATTGCAGTCAAATAAATAGACTAGGCTTCCAGCCGGAACAAAACTGCAATCCCAGGGACGGGGCTCCATCAGGCTCCCGAGCTTCTTGTATGACATTCTGTAAATGGCACACAAGCCTGCCTGTCATTTAAGTCTAACACTCAAACACAAGTGAAGGGACAAACACATGCAATACACATCACTGTTAGTCACCTTAACCAGGGCTGCCAGCAACCAAAATAAAATAGCACTTCATTCATAGCCTTTTATCAAAAAAATTCACAGAAATGAGTGACACCAGTCAAAACATAACCTTTCAAGTCCATACCTTTTGAGAATCAAATACCTGTTAAATTAATTTTTGTGAAGCCAAAACCAATTCTAACCAACTCCTAACTTCCTATATCTTGTCAAAACTTGAATGAAGATCAAAAAAACTAATCCACATCCAATTTATATCTATATTTCAGCGGTGTCAGGGGCATGGAGAATTGAGAGTTGTTTTTTTATTTGGGTCTTGCATCTGACAGCTTTATTTCATAAAGCAATCTGGCTGTGTGTGTACAAGAGGGAGGTCAGGGTGGGTCAGGAGGCACTTGGTATCAAACAGACAAGCTACACTGGTCAAAGTGCTGTGTGTGTGTGTGTGTGTGTGTGTGTGTGTGTGTGTGTTTGAGAGTCAGTGTGCATGTATAAAACCCACCCTCTGGGGATAAAAATAAAGCTGCGAGTGTGACCCACGCCCATGCAGAGGGCTACTACAAGGAAGAGGGCTAAAGAGGTCGACGCTAGTGTGGAATTAAAGAGGCGAGAGTGTGTGATTAGGTTTGGAGGAATTTATGAGAGGGGTCGACTGGGTCAGAGGTGAATCATACCCCTGTGTCAAGAGCAATATTCAGTTGAAGTGTTTCTAGAATATTTAAATGATTTCCATCTCTCTGCTATGTACATGTTATATACATGTTAATACCTTTTTAATCTGAGGTGATGTGCATTGTGTCAGTTTAATAAAAGAGAAAACAGTTTTTCTAGTGTATGAGCCTTGTGTTTTGTTAAGTGTAGAGTGGCTTTGACCTTAGCGAGGCTTAACATTGATTGCTTGTAAAGCTAGCGTTCACTTATTCAAATAGACAATGAAAGGGTTCAAAATATCTTTAATTTAATTAACAACTCGAAATCCTGACATTGAAAGTCAGGGGAATTATCCACTTGGGTTAACCTTCCAATTGTTGCAAATAATATAACATATAAACCCCTCTATCTCTGACAAGTGCCATTTGTCTTCAAATGACCCCATATGCAGTAACACCACCAAAGCCTCTTTATCCCTCGCCTAGCGAGGCACAATACCCAATCCTATGTTTTACAACAAGAGGATATATAGGGCCATGTGCGGTCATCTAGAGCCAAATGTCTCCTATCTAGCCAAAGGACAGGTAGATACAGTATTTCAAGCAGGATTTATGGCACAAAATAGCATTAGCTAAAAACCGTCAGGCGACAGTGATGGCAAAAAAACGCATTCTGGTAGCGGAACCCGGCAAGATTGGAAAATTGCCACCACGAGTCGGGAGAAGAAGCAGTAAAAATGACGGTAAATGTGGGGGCCTCACTGATAACATGAGCAGCCAATATATCAGGCCGCACCTGGTGGCAAGGGACCCCCGGGGCCCCCCTCCATCCACCCAACACCCAGACACAAACACGCAGACAGACAGACACGCGTGCACACATTAATCACTCAGTCTGTAATTTATCTATTTATTTATTTCTTCCCATCCTTTGAGTGTCCCTCTCTGAGGTGGGGGGGGGGTCAAGAGAAAAAATATGTATTCTTCTTTTTTTTAATCAATCTGCCATCAAAATGTTTTCATTCTTCAAAGACCTAGAGTGCATGAAGATGGGAACTATTGGGGAGCACATACACAGGGGTTATGGTGCAGTGGCCATAAAGTCTGACACAACAACCTGGAAAGAGGAGTGGAGTTAGTGTGACCACCAATAAAGGACAAGATGCATTGTGTTTTGGCTTGTGTGTGTGTGTGACATGGCTGCACGGGGCAAAGGAGTGTGGAATAATGAGAGTGGGTGTTTTTCAAGGTACCAGAGCCTATAATTGACTGTATTCGTACGTTATGCACCTGTCTGCGTGAACTACAAACCATTAACTACTTTTTAACTGCGGTGCATAGGCTATGATCTTCCTAAACATGTACACACACACACACACACAGACACACACACTAGCACACACACATTCGCGTCCTACAATTTCAGGCAAACAGAAGCGTCCGACAAGGCATAAATACTGGCCTGACACTTTAATGTCAGGGGACGGCTTGTCCTGGATTAGAAACTTGTAACCCACCGTGGAGCTTGACATTGCTGGGATGAAGGTGCTGCAATGTGCGGGGGGGGGGTGGGGGGGGGGCTATTATGAAGGGTCTATGTTTGATGTATAAGGGCATCTAACATGGACTGTCGACTCGTGAGAGGAGAGCAGATGTACAGTGCTGCTGTGTGGCCAGCTTTCATTGCTTTCATGGCATTGCTTGAGTCGTGATTTTTTTTTCCATGAGAAGCAAAAGCTGTGAGGAAAATTGAGTCTGTTGCACCAATGTGTTGCAGACACACACACATACACACACATGCACAAACGACATCTGGACGCAAACACTTGTTCACAGGAAGATAGAGGATTACATACTGAAAAATTAAGCGCTTTTCTCCTTTCCTTGATCCTGTTGACCGTGCTGCGAACCTGAAAGAAAGGGAGAAAGAATGGCAAAGAAAGAGATAAGTGCATGTGACATAGCGCTCAATGAAACACACTTACAATGAATCAAAACAAAAATCTTTCACAGCAAAGGCCTGCGTGCTCCCAGACACTAAAATGGAGAAAAGGAAAAAAGAATGTGGAGGGGACATAACAAATTCTGAGCATTAGCTTGCAGACTCTGACGGGCAGCAGCAGGGGAGTCGTGTGTGTGTGTGTGCATGTGTGTGTGCGAGATAGAAAGAGTGTGTTCCAGTATGTCCCAGTAGCTAATGGGACTTGAAAGTGACACATAGAGCTGGCAAACTAAGGAGACGACTTCAAGCTATCATCTGTCAACACAGAGCGCCGGGACCAACAAATGGAGCTATTGGAGGAGAAGGGACCGCCCTAGCAGAACAGATTACATTTTTACACTCCGGATGAAACAGTGTACTGCACACCTTCATTTAACACACACAACACCAGTCAAGACTTTTATAGATCTCGGAGATATACAGTACATCCATATATTTTCAGTATATGGATGTGATCTCACTAACACCGAAACCTTATATGTAATTCATCTCCATATTTACTCCTTAAAAAATAAAATCTATGTTTATAAGACTTGCAGAGAACATATTTTTTTGTAATATTTTATTACATTTAGATTGTAATATTTTAAAAGGCATATTTTAATGTGACTGACCAAATATTTCTGATTAATTAGAATTATCATTAAATATGTCATGTGAATACTTTGTGATTAATGTCAGGTTATACAAATCAATAATTACACCACTTAATGTGCATTTGGAATAAAACTACATTAACCTCTGATTTTACTGTACAATTGTACTGATAATTCAATAATAGGTTTATACATATAGTGAATTAATTATCACTAAGAAAACCTTTGGTAAGAAACGATTCTCCCAAAAATAATTATTGTGTTATTTTCCTGCTAGAAAGTAATTATTCTTATTTTATTAATTGAGTATTTGTTTTTTAGGTGATTTAAAAAAAAATGAACAACTGATTGTTAATAAAAAAAATTATTTAAAAAATATATATATTATATTTGTACATCTTAATACAATATTCATATTATTTTTTTACGATGAGTCATCTTAACTGTAAACAAGAGCAGCATAATATCATGAACTTTAATAATTCAAACAAAAACACATCCAGAACAGCAGGAATTACTAAATGTGTCTTCGATGAAAAGCCTCTGGCATTACGAGCTGCGTATCCGTGTGTGTGTGTGTGTCTGTGTCTACACACATGAATTTGTCCCTGCACTTGTCAGCACTCACTGTAAATTTGTAGCGGCTGGGAACTCATCACCACGGCCCGTCCCAGTCCAGCCCACCACGTTTGTGAATATGCATTATGGCTTATGGCTTCATTAAGTCGCTGCGTGTTATAAATTATGACACCACACCAAACACACACGCACAGTCTCAGAGACAGCGTGGGTACACAGAGCATGTTTTGCATACGTGCCACCGTTGAAAGGCCACATAATGAAGAGAGCCGGAGCCTTGTGACAGCGCAGATTCAACAGCAACCATATCATGTTTACAAAACCCTGCTGGTTCCTCTGAGCAGATCAGCAGAAGGCCTTCGACACGGTGCAGATGTTGGAGAGACACCGTCTTAACATTATTTAATGGGGGGAAAGTAAGTCCTGGGGATTTCACTGATATCAAAAGCAGCCGGCATGCTGAGGCAATTACATGACACAACTTAATTAATCATTTGACAATGAGGGGAAGGGCATTGTTTTAGATGATCGTTATGTGTTTAAGAGGTTTTGCGCAGACTCAAGGTTTCGCCATGATGCAAAGCGTGGTTCCCCATGTAAATGGGCGCTAAGCGATTACCATATGAAAGCAGAGCTCCCGACAACACCTGCCGACATCCTTGGAACTGATGGAAATAAAAGGTCATCAAAGCGCAGGATTACAAGGTGACCACCAAGGAAAAGTTAATTGCAATGAATAATGGAAAGCTATTGTCAGGTAATTAGCAATTAAAACGTTGTATTTTGAGCGTAATAGCAGCAGACGCAGTCTGTCTTCCACGCCATATTTATAATTATAATAAATAACCTGGAAACCAGCCTTGTGAATGGAGCATTTTCTGACTTTGAAGCTTGAGCTAATTCACCAGCTTTTCTTTAGCATTTCAAATGAAAATTGTCTTCACCCTCAGATGGTTAAAGACTCATTTGTTCTGCTAGATTAACAAGTAACAGCAACTTTGATTACAGGGAAGAAACAAAACTTACGTGGTTCATTCATTTAAAGCATTTTGTTAAATTTTCTATTGCGGGGGGTGAGAACTGAAACCAGCCAACATAAACCAAGTGTAGATGTGAATCAGTGTGAAAGCCGGGACATGAGCTGCTCAGAAACTGTGGAGACCAGAGGGTCAAGGACATCCTGACTTTAACCCACTTCAGCAGGAACACAAAGTAGGTGGAGGTGATGAAATTTTAAAATAAACGACTCTCAAGAAAACAGTGTGGACTATTGTAACATTGCCTGTTGTCTTTGAAGTAACATGACTGCATGTTACCCAGATCTTAAAAAAAACAGCTTCTATATGTCGACAATGACCTTGAATATATAATCAAAGTCACAAGAGGCCAAGGAATAAATAGTTTGTTTGCATTCTTCAGAACTAAAGACGCGTCAACTATGGTTAAATCTACCAACAAAGGAAACACTGTTTACAGAATTTATACATTTTGTTTATTATTTTGCTTTGATATCAGCGGCCTTATCTATTCGCTAAATCGCATGTAATCTTCAGAAAACTATTTCACTGACTTCTGCAATGATATGAAATACTCTGTCAGTAATTTCAGAGATTACTGTTAAATCGGGGGTGAAACTTCCTTGTCTTGAATTGTTAACTTTGCTACAAAGCAAATCCTTTTATACTTGTTCTCGTAAAAGTCTGGAATGGGAGAAGTGTCCATAAATGAGAAACAGAGCCCATGTTCAGCCGTATTTTAAGAAGGATCAGCTGTTATATCACCTATGCACATCTAAAGTTAACCCGATTTACATTCAGTAAGAGCCATTTTTGACCAAGAGTGATTTTCATGACTCCAGTCTCATCCATTAAATTGTATCTCTCCGTCTCTGTCTCTCAACCGCCCTCCACCCGCGGGCGTATCTAAATGGTAATAACGCAGCACCTGGATACAACAGTTCCTCATTGCCCTCATTGCTTATTGTTGGTTGCATATTGTTTTCCTTATTTTCATCCTGCTGCGGCTACTGCTTAGGGGTCCTGCGGAGCCCCGGCTAGCGGCTTTGTCAGGATGCTAAATGGAGGGCCGTGAGTTTAAAAACTTAAAGAGGCAGTGAAATATTAGCCATTGCGGGTGAGGAATGAGTGGCTGGGAACCGCGGCGTGTCAGTGTTTAATGGTCGGACTCGGATGCATATAAGTTAGTCCAAGCATGAAGGGCAGTGGGATGCTCGCGTGGAAACGATGTCCCCTCCTCTCCTTCCGATCCCTCCTCCCATCCACAGACGCACATTCGCGCACATTCGCACACACACGCACACACACACACTTACACACACACACACACTCAGACTCTCACACCCCACCCACACAGCTTTTAAGCAGGGAGCCCATCAGAAACTTGTCATTTCTCTCATTCACTCCGACAGCCTTGAGACACAATGCAGACTTACCTCTGTGTTGTACACCCCATATATCAGGAAGATGAAAAGGCCCTGCAAACAAAGAAAGGGAGAGAGAAGGAGAGAGAGAGAAGGAGAGAGAGAGAGCAAGAGAGAGAGGAACAAGGAGGAGGACAAAGTTGTTACAGTTGTTTTCTCTCTTATCCTTTCTTAAGAAAAAAAAAGTGCGAGTGTGCCGACATGTTTTGGGTTTGGCTGTTTCATACATCCTGGCGATATAGACTCTGGTGATAAGTAATGAGAGATGAGGCACGACTTGAAAGGGTGCAACTCCTCCAAACTGGGCCACCTCTGTAAGGCTAGCATTTGTTCCGTCGACAATACTCCTGCTCCTCGTTGTGGCCCCCGCTGAGCATTCAAAGGCTCAAACCCAAGGTTCCGCACAGCTCTATCGAAATAGAAAATCTCTAGTGCCTGTTGTCAGCCCCAGACACACACGACAAACAAACACTCATGCCACTCGTGCACAGACACACAAAATCCATACATTCCCTTTGCACATGTAAGACACAAATTCCTGTTTATTATTAGGAAGCAAAGACAGTATGAATAAAAACATTCAAATACACACACATTTATTTACACACACACACGGACAGAGACACACACATAAAGAGAGCAACTCAGGCCAGACGAAACTATCAAGGGAAACCACTGGAGGAAAGCAGAGAAAGAGAGAGACAGAGGGAGCATAATGAAAAAAATGACACATAAAAGAAGATATTTCGTGTTCACAAAACTCCACGGCTAGTACCCAGGGCCCAAGAATGCCATGCCCTTGGACGCATTAAGGCTGCACAGAAAAACAGTTATTTGTCATTTCAATCCATTGTGGCGTCCATTGAATGTACAAGCTGTGCATTTGCCTTCGGGGGCCATAATGTATTCCCGTCCCGTCAATGGAAACAGTGAGAACAACATTCTCCGAGCACCGATTGAACCGTGCCACAAAAGGATGTAACAAGAAAAATGAAAAGGCAGGTAAAATCTTTTAAATTTCAAGGCTGATGGATAGAGTAGATTCTTTCATTCGCCGATCATACAACAACTTCGGTCTAGCTCACACAAAAATTTGAAGACAAAAAAACAAACTTTTAGAAATGCATCTCTCCCCTTTTCACCGCTGTGTCTAAGTTGCTTCATCTTCAAACGAGGGTAAGGACACATCCTGAGGACAAGCAGCCGCAACCTGGTCAACGCATCAATCACGTTGCGTTTGGAGCATCCAATTTTTGCCAGAGGGAGATCTCGATGCATCACCATTGACAACATGATTTGGGGGCCCATTCAAAGTGACAGGCCTGGCGATGGCCGGCGATGGCCGACCTCTAGCCCCAGCTACTGCCCATTCCCCTCCTGCTGGCGGCTCTCCCGTCCTCCAGGGACTGAATTGCCGTGTCCGTTGGGCTGTCAGGTGACACCTTCAGGCATCCATCCTCTTTAAACTGACAGTGCTGCTGGTCTCTGACATGCCGCCGACAACTGGCAAAACAAGGAACCTGACGCTGAGATCTGTGATTTGATCTCTATATTTCTTACTTTCCACTGCGTGTGAGAATGTGAGGATTAAAATGAATATTTGCTGCTCCATCGCACAATATGATGACGGAGGGATAAATCAATTTGTTTACCGATAACCAGAGTTTGCATAAAGGCTTCTAAAGCTGAGTTTGGATTCTTTCAAACGTCACCGTCTGCTTCATTCTTTAACTCTCAACGCTCCAGCGGTTCAGAGACAGAAGAAAAACATCATGTTTTTTCCGTGAAGGCTACAATGCAAAACCTCCCCGATATTGAGGTTTGGGGGCCGATACTGATATTACTGATACAAATACTGTATATGTATAGAATGGCTATGATTCCAAAGATGCCAATATCAAACCCCAGAGTGGAATAAGCAAAGGATTGTTATGATGTCTAATCTTATCTTTAGCACAAGAGACTGTTAGGTTAAAAAGGTGGGAAGCCGTTTTAGACACGTTCATAACATGGCAAGTTGGGACCTTTTTCAGCAATTCCACATGTTAACAGATACAAGTTCAAAAGGGCTGTGTGTTATTTGATATTTGTTTCACATGTTTAATAATTAATAAATACTAAGGTGACCTCGGAACTATAATTATTAATTATAGTTCTGAGGTCACCTTAGTATTTAACAATTTGGAATAAAGCTGTAACTGCCGCCAAGGAAGCTGGCTCCGTTGTCTTATTTCTGTGTGATATCAGTAACCCACTGAAAACTTTAAAGTCACATAAAACTACTTGAATTACACATCACTGACAAAGGCATCCTGATCAATGCAGCACTATTGATACTGAGGAATGCCATTATTGTTAGAGTGTATTGAGAGTTGTGTTAATAAACATGCCAGACAATGGAGTAAGCCGCTACAAACCTATGGTGTTCATTTACAATGACTTCTAAAGCACAAGCAGTGTATTGCATACTTGTTTATCATGTGTGAAGACGCACCCAGACACACGTACGCAGGCACACGCATGCAATAATAGACAAGTGGGTGGTTAATTTGCAACACATACCCTATTGTATTGCATTAGAATTACAATTTCCAACTTATTGTTGCAATTTGATTATCATGTTTTTGATCATTCCTCTGATTTGCAATTAATCTTTTGTTGTGTAGTGAACAAAGTGGGGAGAACCTGCTGTGCACATTAGGAAAAATGATCTATTAAAATATAATTGAGTTAAAAATAAGTGGCAGAACAACAATAAAGATGGATTGTTTAAAATGTTAATTCATTAATATTCCCACTAAAAACAAACAGAGGCGAAAAATGGGGCGCATTATTTAAATGCATGTGTGCTGTTCTAAACCCAGTCCAGATTCTTTTGAACTCAGCTGCAAGTGCAACAAATTTATGCAAAGAACGAACACAGTTGCTTTCAAAGTATTGCGATACTGTACATCAAACAAGGGAGCATAAATTAATTAGCATCCCGCTAATTAGGGAACAATTGTATGTTTAAAAAGTTAAAGCCAACAAACACTGTGTTTGACCAAAAACATTATTACCCCAGAGAGATGTGCTGTGTTGCAGAGGAAGACAGGAAACCAGCCTCTGTTCAAATGAACAAGGCTTTTTTCTTGTCAGAGGATTTTGTCTGCAAAACAGGAAAACTCAAATCCAAGTGAAAGATCGATTCACCTGCAAGAACTCAACTAATTCAGTTCAATTAAAGCCGGATGCGCTGAGCCTCCTCCTGTTTACTACTGACGGTTTGTGACACTGACAGCTTCCATTGTCACATTCTATCACCGGGGTCCTTGTAACTCACTCTTACTAAAAGCATCAGCTGCAGCATTAAATGTTTAAGGTGATCCATCAAGCACTGGTGATACTTGTAGTAAAAGCTTTATTTTCAGGGTTGGTGTGCGTGGGTGAATGTTCTCAAAGAAATACGATGTGAAAATGTGAAATTAATTACAAGAGCAAATTTTCCTAAAACGTCTTTGGTAAGTAAACGCTCCTTACCGTCTGTGTAGATTGACGGCTCCTGTATTATTAGGGGGAAACGCAGCTACGATTTTTTTTTCCATGTTAACTGAATCAGTTGCCAGAGAGCAGAACAGATCAGGTTTTCACATTCTGTTATTTATGTGAAAGGCCCCTTAGGTTCTTGTATGTGGAGATAAAGTGAGGGAGTAAGAAGAGATCAGTGTTTAGCTGAAGGAGACTTTTCCATAGACTACAAGGCTGTTGATTGATGCACTTGTAGCAGCCAACATCGAGCCTGTGACCTTTCGTTACAACCACTTTGTAGAAGCACGCGAGTTGCAGCAAACAACCAACATATAACAAGCTGCAAATACGCAACATATTCTGTGAAAGACTAAATTCAGTATCATTTCACTTTTAATTAATTGGACAAGAACCAATAAAAACATTTGAAAATCGAGAAAAAGATGCATATAGTCTCAAGCCCTACTTGCACAGTCATTAATGCTTTAACAAGCAGTGTGTACTCTGTATCTGATGTTTCCATTAAAAATTCAAACATTTCAACACCCCTGTTAATGTATATCATTTTAACAAGAGGTAGTGTATTTTTTTTTAAATACATGGTTGCTGGTAGTGAGATTCAAATCACGAGGAAATAGTGAGGCTGTTTGAAGCCCATATTGGCAGTCTCTGCCATGACTAACACAGGGTAATGATTTCATCAGCTCACTAATCAAAAGAAATGTTAAAGTGCTGTAGAGCCTGTAGCCACCTGTGATCACAACCAATAAGATGTCTTCAGTGTCAGGAGAGGGACTGTGGGCCATTTCTTTTTCACAAAGACTGAAATCTTTGATTCTGCAATAAGAAATGTTAATAAAACCACTGTACACATGGCCCCCCCTCAACCCCTTGGGTCCACACCCTTTTGTCTGTATGGTTCTTTAGCAGAGGAGGTGTTTTGGATACAGTATGTGGACCATGGTGACTGCTTCAGTCTTTTGATCAGCCATTTCATAAAGGTCTAAGTTTACTGTTCCTGTCTTTTGTCATCTGTCCATCCTCAGTATGACTTAGGTATAAGTGCCATATGGTTTCTGTTAATGCACATGTACAGTATATATGATTCTAAATGAATGGTCACAAACGTACAGCAATGGTCTTTTCGAATCTCGTGCTTTACGTCATCTCTGAGGGGAACTAGATTCAGCTTTTACTAAAACACAATGTCAGTCAATGTTGAGCAACTCTATAATGACAAATATGCATAAATTAAGCATAGGTTTATATATATAGAAAAAATGTCATAATTGATATATAACTATGCTTGTGTTCATTTCTTTGGAGTAACTGTAAACCACACGGTCGAACATCAGGCCCTGGTATTCCTCAATGTCAAAATGTTTCATACACATTAAATCCTATATCAAAAATAAAAAAAGTGACGGTATGAACCTTTCACAAATGGCATCTTTCTATTGGACGGAGCGGCTTAATCTTAACGTGCTGAAAACCAAAACCTCATAATTTTTGAGAATTCCAGGCCTCAGTGTCTCCTTATGCCTGAAGTGAAAGCTGTTGGAGCCGACGTCAAACACCCCAGCCTAAATTCGAACACACAGAGACACTTTTCACAAATAGAGCTATCTGCATCCCACTTGGCAAAAAAAAAGGGGGAGAGAGAAACTCTGCCCCTTGCACCTGGTAACCATTACGGAAATGAGAGACAGAAGAGGTTAAAACGCTGTGATGGAGGAAAAAGAAAAGAAATTCACACTTCTGCACTGGGACCTGCTAATGTCTCTGACCCCTCCACGCATAAACAGTTTAATTAACATGTATACATAACTTTCACTTTAACTGCCCATGGCACGTCAAATCAAAGTGTCTGTCAGGGCTGTGAAATGAGGAGTTGATACTTTGCAGGTCCTCAGTTCAAATCCAGCTCTGTGTAACTGCTCCAGCTGGCCTGGAGAAGCTGGCACACACAGAGGCAGGCAGACAGGCAGGTAGACGGGCAGCCCGCTGCTCTGTCAGGGTGATGAGGTAAACACGTCGCAATAGCAGCTCTGCAAAACCCGGAGGAGCTTTGTTCAGGCCAAGCAGGAGGAAAGACAGTAACAAGTTCAGTGGAAAAACTAAATACAGACCGAATCAACTTGATGCTACTTTTTATTCAGGCCCCAAAAAATAATTCAAAATCCGAATATGAAAACATTTAATCCTAATTATGTATTTAGGGTGCTTTCACATCAACCTTGTTTGGTCTAGAACCAAAATAACCGGTGTGAAAGGTTCCTCAGACCAGGGTCTGGATTAACATACCAAAACTGAGTCTGACCAAAAGAGGTGGTCCTGGTCGCAATCAAACTGAGCCATGGTTTGGGTGGTTTCCATTACGCAAACACTTTTACTTGGGGTTTGGACTTTCGAACCAATTGTAGGAAGTTGACACGGCAGCAAGCAAAAGAAGAAGAAACTAGACTTTCAGGTTTGAAAATGACCTTAGAGGTTTATTTAACTGGTGAAACTGGATGTAAATATGTGCAATCATGATGAGGAGAAGAAGAAGAAGAACATGTCAGCCTTTGAAACAATAGACAGGCCTTAATGTTCATCCTGTAGCATTAAACTCATGATTTAATTATCTGCACAATGACGAATTACAGTATATAGTCTGTGTGTGAGGGTTGTGTTGAGGTCAAAGTATTCTTCCTGTTTCCCTCCTATTGAACGTGATTAGGGAAAGTGGATCAGTCATCCTCTGAGCTATTAGGACTCTGTTTCTTTCCCACACAAATATCCAGTCATTTGGGCTGTCACGTTGAGGAGGGGACCCCCCTGAGCCAGCCTGACTGTACAGGGTGTATAGCAAGAGAGGAAAACTGAGAGTATACACACACACACACACACACACACACACACACACACACACAGGCGCACGCTGAGGCCAGCAGCAGTACCAGAACTGGTGTGTGATGGCTCAGGAGAGGAGGGAGAGTTATTAGCTTAGCCCTGAACCACCTACTTAATATAGGGGCCGGCGGTGATCGCTAACAGAGCCTGGCAGAGGTGACAGCTTCTGGCCCTGCTTGAGGAAATCCAATTGAAAAGCAGCCAAGAGGAACAACAAGCCCAAAACAGATGTTGCTCGCTACCACCAGCGCAACTTGAGTACACAACCCGGTGGCAACAAACTGCGATGTCAAGTCTTACACACAAACATACACACAGCGGTCACTGTGTGGAACCCACACACACCCACACTGGAGCCTCATGAAACAAGCACATATATATAAAATTAAAATCGTACGCGATGCACACAAATATTTTGCTCACATTTGCTGCTGTTTGCAGTTTTTGTACTGTCATTGAATTTTTTTTAAATCAATATGATACCCACACATTTTTAAACGAAGGGTCAGAGTTGTATTTAACACTTAATTAAATTAAATAGGTAAGTAAATCAAATTGCATTCCAGTAAATAAAGCATCCATCTGGTTAATCTAGACATGATTTAAGATCCTGAGAATTATTTTCTAATTGCAAAGGTCAAGATAATTGAGAACTAAACCCAAAATTAAGTTAGGAAAGCAGAAAAAGGGGGAAAAGAACAACAGGGAAGAGTTTAAGTAATTTACATTAATCAGAGATTCATCCATCCATCCACCCATTCCCTCTCTTTGCTTTTTTAACACCTTCGGCAGGGCATCCCAATGAAAACACAACAAACCATTACCCCCCCCCCTCACGCCAGTATTAATTGAGTTTGGCAAGACTGACCATGCTTCAGTCATAGAAGCATTCGTTTTATTTCTATTACCGCTACTGCAAAAGAGCCAGAGAGATTGTGTGTGTGTGTGTGTGTGTGTGTGTGTGTGTGTGTGTGTGTGTGTGTGTGTGTATCTGTGTGTAAGTGTGTTTGGGGGGGGGCTAAAATCAATTGTGACATATCTCTATTGCCAGTCGATGACAAATGACGGCACATTTACCATTGCTCCGGCATTGTGTCAGTGTGTGTCATATCGATTTTACATCAGACGGACAAATGTTATAGATGAAGTGCCTCAGTAACAGATGAGCGCTCTATTTTACCTGTTTTAATGTTTAAATAGAACGGAAGGGTGGTGCTGGTGGTGGTGCGGTTCAGGATCTGTTAATTTCACTGGTACACAATTGCTCTTTTAGTTTTTCTTTATATTTACTCAATTTCAAAGCAGTTACACAAACTGGATCTGAGGCCAGCGGGAGTGGGTACAGCTACACACCCTGAACCTGATCACACGGCACACATGGTAATTGGGGGGGTTGGGGGTGTACGAGAGCGAGAGAGCACGAGAAAGAGAGTGAATTGTAAACAAACTAGCTTTTAAACAAGACAATTTTGGGGGTGCGTGTCTTTGGCGCCAAGCAAAACAGAGTGATGGAAAACTGATACAAACTTTTAACACATGGGTCAGAGCAGGAGGCTTTGAACTGGTGAGGGAAAGCCCTGCTGCCAGTGCAGAGAGCTGTTTAATTAAAAATACTTAGGGAATCTGACGGGGCTTTCTGGGGCGCCCCCTTGTCAAACTGCATGTGATCCCACTGTCAATCTCTCGGGGTGTTTTCTAATTTCATAGTTTTCCACTGACTGTGGAATTTTTGGGGGAAAAGAGCGAGTTCTGAGCAACAGCAGCTGGGGACTGGGGTGGGTTCATAGAAACTGCACAGAGAGACACGTGCAGACACACTCTTGCATAGACACACACTCTGTTGCACTGTACATGAGATGCTCGGATTACTGAACCTCCCATATGCATCACACATACACACAGATACTGAAATGATGAGTACATTACAACATTCAGATATATGAACATAAAACCATTTATACCCCAAAACACAGTCACACAATCACGCACACAGAAATCCTGAGCGCAACTTCCCTCCTAACAAAAACTCACATTCAGATACACCTACATATGGGTTTATAAACAATTTAACACCAGCTAACTCACATGCATCCACCAGACACATACACACATTTAATTTAATACTGATAACCACTGGCAGCAATAACATTCCGCTAAGAACCAGTGAAATGTGCCACTGGTGAACCTACATTTCGGACCATTTATAATACTCTGCAGTGTAACACGTACCAGACGTATTTTCACACTAAACACCTCACTTTCAGTAGATGAGCAGGGCTGAAGCAATATTGAACCTGGCATTCAAACTGTGCAAGAAGGATGGAGTTGAGGCAACGAGGAAATAGAGTGAGGTGATAAAGTCTTTCAATGTGAGTTTATTATTTTAGTCATTTAAACACTTACTGTCTGCTGCTGACATGTGGTCAGAGGCTGTGGATGGAATTATGCTACCTGTGTATTAATATATACATTCATCAAATATACAAGGAAGAAATTATGTGCACTATTACCCCGATATAACCGATGCAGAGCAGGTGCCCCTAATTGGTTTCCCACCCACAAAAACACTAATCTGTCTAATAATTCCAGGAATCTCTGATCTCTGTCTGTTGTCTGTGGCTCATATATCTGGAGAACCATTCATCCTCTCAGCTTCAGATGAGGTATGTGTAAAGGCCCTGGGACGTGCAGTGTTGAATCTCATGCAATTTGGACTCAGACTATATGTTCATAACTAGTGAACTTTGAATAAACAGACAACCAGTGTTCTGCTCATCGACGTAAGGGAACAATTGCTCACAACAATGGAAACCACTGATACTCTGCTACAGGGTTCTGAGCTTTGAGTCCAGCTTCACTGAACTTTGAATAAACAGGTGAACAGCTCTTTGTGCAGCAGCGATGGCAAAGCTTCAGGGTTCTGTGGGTTGAGTCCTGCAGCGGCTCTGTACTTGCCACAGCTCAAGTACTGCATGTCACTTTTACAGTTCCAGAAAAAAAGCTGCAACCAGCATTAGCACAGGCCAGGCCCATTCCAAACAGGTAGGTTCAGAATGGCCACTGCACTGGTAGGTAAGTAAAGTTTCCAGAATTAAACTGATGGTGGGTAAGAAATGTTTTCCCCTGGGCACAGCGACAGAGAACGTGCTTATCATTTTCTACGGCAAGTCCACAAAAACCTACAGGAACAAATATGTGTTTTTTGCATAAAAAGTACTTTGCTCAAAGAACAATGGAATATTTGCCCTTGGTCCCTTGTGGTGTCCAGTTTTTCATATGCATACATTTAAAGGCATGAAAACAAATTTAAAATCACCTGACAGACACATGTGCACTCACACACACACACACATTTTAAATGCGCAACAACAGAACACCTAGAACTGTGCCACTGACAAGACAGTGTTGCAGTGCCCTTGACTAACAATGACAAATGGATGCAATATGCAAAGTCTGAACAAGTTGCTTTTGGGTACAAAACAGGGAAAAAGATTGCTCCGGGCTCCATTATGGGATGCGTTTGCTCTCCTGTTTCCCAGCTGAGGTGAGCCAAGCTGAGGTTAATGGCATGTGTCCAGATCAAGAAGTGTGTCGGTGAGTGTGTGTGTGTGTGTATGAGAGATGTGTGTCCTTACTAGCACGAGGGAGAAAGAAGAGGAGATAGACAGAGAGAAAATGTTTCACTTATTTAAACGTGCACATTTTCTGTGAGAGTCTGGGGCTATCGATGATACTTTATTCAGATGTGATTAAATATGTTTTCAAAGATACTATTTCTGACTGTGAGCAATAATATTTGTATTCAAGTGAGTCACATTAAGAGAGGGAGAGGCTCAATCCCTGATTACTTCCAAATATCCTCACAATGTAGCTCAATGCACCTGCAGTGTCACTTTTTTAAACATTTTAAACACTTCTGTGTCTCTTAGTCTATGCGTGTGCATGCTTGAGAGTGTGCATGCGTGTAGATGTGTGCCACAGCACCGCCGCAGTGGCAGGGTGTATCCATCATGATAAACCGGCAGACTCGGTGACTGTCACATGCAATCACACTTCACTACGGTTCGCGGGACTTCAAAGTGAAAATGAATGGTAGTTCATCGACATGAAGACTTCATATATCTTAGTTTTTTTGTTTTTTTTTAGCTTTTATTCTCTCTCTTGTTTTTTGGAAGAGACTTGTGTCTGCTCTCCCAGCCCCCTTCTGTTGAGAGGATCACTCAAGTTTTTGTCACCATCTGAAATGCATTATGGGGGAACATGGATTAAAAAAAAATCAATTTGAGTTTGGTAGTTCATCTCATTTTCAGATTTGAAGTTTACTGCTACTATTGTCATATTGGATACAGAAAGTGTTTGGATGGACTCAAAGCTGCAAAACACTCTGTGTGAAACACTAGAAGGCACAAAGACCCCAAAACAAACCCAGAAATGGCTCATGACACAATCAACTAATTGTAATTCATGTTAGCAAAGGATATCTGACGGATCATTAGAAACAGTGCAATCCTATTCATTACCACCAGTGAAACTTAGGTACGGCCAAAGTCTTGATTAACAGGACAAAGGAAATCTGTCGGCCACTGTAAAACTAAAACAGAAAGAGAATTAACACAATCAGGTATTACAATCTTTATCAGGACTAAGAATGAGGTTTCTAGTTCAAATTGGGATTTTCAGGGTTGGACAGTAGTAGTGAAAGCCAAGTTGTAAGTGCGGTAATACCAATTGGGAAACGATAGGGGGATAAATTGAAAAGTTGTCGGTTTCATCTTCATATCTTTTTATATTTGCTCGCAAATAAGCCCTGTTCCCAATTTCAAATGAATATTCTGTTTCTTTGTCTTGCACTTACCTAACAGACTTGACTCCTACAATGGTGACCATCATTGTGCAGTTCTCTTTCATGAGCTTGTGAGATAAATAACCAGGCGTTTAAACCAGCAAACCAACAATTGTTAAATGACATCGAGACTGATAAGTGAAACCTGTCTCATTATTTTTAACAGCTCTCCCAAAGTGGCTGCAGGCTGCGAGGAGATGAAGACTTGACTGATGTTTTTCACTTTTAAATTATTAGGGTTAGAATTTAACATCTCAAGTCTTCTGATTATTTATGTTTATGTAAACACTTCTCGTTTTATCAGAACTTGTTCATTATTTCCCCAAATGACAAAAGGCCTTGATGGCAAAGGCAGCGAATGACAGAAAAATCCCGTCGTGAGATTAAAAAGTCTGTGTGTCATTAAACTTTAATTGAACATGGCAAGTGTTAAATGTGATAATCATCAAATTTGTTTCCACTGGAAAGTCAAATGAGCCATGATAATGCCAGCGCTGCAGCTGCTGCCGCTCAGCACCACAGAAAGGCTTTAATCTAGTAATGACTCTGGAATGACACTGGGCTTTCAAAATTGTGGAGAAGAGGCTAGAGGTCTCCCTGCCTCCCTCCCTCCCTCTCTCTCTCCCGCCCTCCTTCCCTCTCCCCATCTCTCTCTCTCTCTCTCTGCCCTGGCCCAGGCCCTGCTCTTGCTCTCCAAGCTATTTGATTGGCACATGCTTTCACTTAATGAGGGATAATTACTAAGGAAAACAAGTGGGAGACCACATCTGCTCAGTGTAAAAAAGAGTGCAGGCCTGGTGCAATCTGTCAAGACAGGACTTTCAGGTTGTGTGTGTGGATGTTTCTTCCAGGCTTCAGCGGCCTCCCAGTCCAACACAAGCCCTCCCGGACCCCTCCTCCAGCCTGCCCCGATGAGAAGCAGATTAATAGGAATCAGCATGTGGCTGTAAACACTCAGCGGGAAGAGCGTATATCTGCGTGCGTTGACGTGCATAGGAAATGACCCAAGGTATCTGTCGGGGGACAAGCCAGAGGCCGCAGCAGGAAGGGCAAGAGGCCACCAGGGGGGCGATCAGCATCAACATCCCAATCAGTGTCCTGCTGCCAGAGCTGTTGTTCTCCAGCTCCCATCACTACTGTTGTGTTTACTTTCACACAATGCTATAATGGTGGCAGAATAGCGCAGGTAGCCGCCCTGCTCCCCAGACACATCCACATACTGTCCATTAATCATCTCTACATGGGATTCACATTGTGTTAAATGGTCTCCTAATGGTTTCTACATGTTTACGGGCAGTTGTCTTGATTATATTCTACTGCCAGGAACGTAAATCTAATTTATAGAGGGACCTTTGTCATATTTAAATGGAGTTACTTCCAAAAAATCTGTTTGGATTGGCTGGTAAATTTACATTTTATTATATTTTCAAACATATGTTCATTTAAAAAGAAATTAAAACTTCATGAATGGGTTTGATTGTGATGAACCGTACAGGCTTACGTCAATCATTTGCCAAATTATTCAGGATTTTAAACCGCAGTAGATCCGACAGTAAAATCTATAAAAAGTGAGTAAACTGAGTGGTATTTGAGCCATTGGCCCATACATTTTAAGTTGCTTTTATTAAAGTCTTATGTTGACCCATGTGAAACATATGAGCCAGTTTAAAAGAGGAATAATCTCTCTCTATATATATATATTGAAATAATCTAAAGAGACAGCAGCATTTATTTGCTCTAACCTTACCACAGCAGACGGAAAATGGCTCGCCTGCTAATTGGAAGTGATATTTGACAGGCTTTTAACCTCCCGACACCCTCAACCCAGTCCTTCCACCTCCCTGCCACCCACCCACTCAAAGAACAACAGGGTTGTGCTTTCTTGCCCCCTGCTGACCTAGTTCGAACTAATTACCCACAAAGTATACATCAAAGCTCAGTAACTCTACAGATCTGGTGCGACGTGGCAGGATAAAGGACACAAGGAGTCACTGAGTCAAAACCGGCCATCACTGACGTCAGTGTATTTGTGTGGGGGGGTGTGTGTGTGTGTGTGTGTGTGTGTGTGTGTGTGTGTGTGTGTGTGTGTGTGTGTGTGTGTGTCTGTGAGTGTACTAGAAGTGTAGGCCAACACAAAAGGCAAGCCAGTGAACTTATAAATAGAACGGTCATTGTTTCGACATGGGTAATTTTGGGTGTCGGACTTGTTCCTGACACTGTCGTTTGTGTGTGTGTGTGTCTGTGTGTGGGTGTTGGTGAAGGAGTGAGGTCATGAAGTTGGGAGTCAGCTGATGGGATAACACGCCTGCTGACATGTATTTACATACACACACACACACACACACACACACAAACATGAAACCACAGACACATTTCAACAGATGCATCAAAGCATGAATGAAAAGTAAAGTGCAAAAAGTAGGCAATTAGTACTGCCTCACTCTCTGTCTTTCTCACACACACACACACACACACACACACACACACAGAGCCACACACAGAGCCACACACAGGTATAGTCAGGCCGGAGCAAAAGGAATGGTTTGCTTTCTTATGACACAGGCTATTACTAAATTGAGCTGGAAGGTAATTCTAAGGCAAATAAATGCCAGCAGGTTTAACACAAGGAGGGGTCTTAGGGGTGCCGGCATGAGCAATGACAGGAATTCTCTCACCTCTTTTGACAGGAAGCCTATTATTCTCACTGCTTTATTTTCCCAGGCTTGCTTTTTTAAAACTGATCTCTCCGATAGTATTTCAACCCCCCTCCCCAAAACCCCCCCTCCCTCAGTCCTCCCTCATCCGAATTACCACCGCTGCTTGTTCACTTCTGCTGGTTCCAGACTTAATATTTACAGTAAAAGAAAAGACGGTTCGTAATTTGTTCATTTGTTTTAACAGATTCTTCCACTCACTCCTTTTTCAGGTAATCACAAGTGTACTTAGGTGAACATATATGTGCGAGTGTCTTTCCATACAAACACCTTGATGCTAATAACTTGAATTAAGCCTCCGTCTGTACGAAATCCTCCCTTCAAGTAGGTAAACATGCAGCAATATGAAATGTGCAACAGAGCGGTGAAGTAATACTGTTCGAATGTTCAAATAATACTAATACAGTAAAAGATGAAAAGGGAAGAAAACAAGTACAAGTTGAGACAAAACACACTATAAATATACTACTTTAAAAAGCTTTGCTACATCCTCATTAGAAGTGCCATCTCAGAGAGGAGCGTGGTGGGAGTAAGCGCTGACCTTGGTATCCCGTTTGAATATTGTTTTAATGCTGCGGCTGGTAATTGAGGATGCAACGCAAACAGTGGACTTGATTTCAAAGGGAAAATTTATTTTCCCAGGCAATGGGAATGCATAGAATCATGTCACGCATTTGTTTGTTTGTTTTTCCAACCCACCTCATAATTATTTAAGACACTAATTAAAATATGGATTTATAAATAAATCTCTGACTTTACCTATAATTACATTAACTTAAAAGTTGTAATCACCCTCACAGTGTTGTTTTTTCTTCCCTTTACAAACATTTGAAAATATTGTTGTTCTCTTTATATATGATTTGCAATCATTAAATTGGGTATCTCAAAATATGTGTTCGATGTGTAAAGAAAGGCAACTTTTAACATTTAATGTCTGTGTGGTAAAGATTAATTATGACCTAATTTATTTCAGTGGTAAAGTTTTCAATTCTGGAAATTAAATCATTACATAAGTAAATTATTGGTATAATATATCTTATTATTTCATTTAATTATGTGTAATTTTGTCTGCCCAGGATTGACAATTCCAACTCTTTTCCTTCCTATAATTTCCTTTATTTCCTATTAATCAGTTAGTAGTAATATTAGTACCAGTCACTTTTTTTAAAACGTGAAGTAACAAGAGAGAGAATAAAGAAAGTGATTTTACTTTCAATAAGAAAAGATTCCTCAAACACGATCATGTTACAGAGGAAATAAGGACGACGAGGGGATACGGTTCCTGCTTTTTCAATCCAAAATGAAAAACATTTCCCTCCATGGTGATAGAGGCTTTGCCATGTGTGTGTTTGTATGTGTGCGTCTGCTCCTGCACGTGCCCCTTTATGTTTATACATACATGTACAGTGTGCGAGTAGGCGGCAAGGACTAAGACCAAGGCTGCACCGATATATGGTTTGCTGATATTTGCCATTTAAATGAATTTTCCTCTTGTGTGGTGACACACTGAGATGCAACAACACTAAACCCTACAGATGTGGCCACCAGTGTAAAATATTATACTGGGTTTTATAAAATTTTTATTTCTTATAGATATATGAAGATTTAATGTTGGAAACTTATAAATAATTGAGAAATAATACATTTTATTTAAGGGTTAGTTACACGTAAGCCGGCTAATAATGTAATTTAGTTGTTTATTATATTTTTTGTTTAATCCCTAATTTAATGGCAGTATGCTTATTCCTCTGGACATTGAATAATTATATTATTGTAGGAATGTACATATAGCTGATTGTCTAAATGCTGTTTCAGTTATTTTTCACTCACTCAGAAACTACACTGTTTGGAAATCCCTTCCCTTTCGACCACTAAATTCACATTAAATTCTTTTTTAATATTAGCAAAATATCACCTATTGCCGCAGTCATCAGTATTTAAAAACTGGGTAAGCCTCTACTACAACTTGCTGCAATATGGAGAGGAAACAGGAGGGAAAAGGCTCTGAATGGACCAGTTGTGTGGGTCCAGATGAGAGGACAGGAGAAGCCTGGCAGAGAAACTGGATCCAACTTCTGCTGTTCTCAAGGTCTCCTGCCAAATAAGAAATTAAAACAACTCCTTGGTCCGTAGGAGGTTGAGGGTAGTGGTGACAAGTGGTTACACACTCTCAGAAAAACTAAAGATGCTCTTTACCAAATTTAAAGCATGGGATCACATACACAAAAACAAACTATCGGCCAAAACCCCTTTTCATTCACTGGTTTATTCTCTGCTTTTGCGCTGGGAATTTTTTGTATTATTTCTCTTTTTTTTTACCTGTCTAGTTTTATAGTGAGACCTCTAATAATTGTACTCTATAATAAAAAACTCTCATCATTTTACTTGGGACAGTGTGTGAGGAGAGTTTAAAGCTGACAAACGGCTGCCAAAGAAATATATGAATATCTTCTAGTCGACAGGATGTTTATTGAAGATGCACTGTATGTTTTTATAAGAATATAGTAAATTTAGTCTTACTGACATTATTGACGTGATATAAGTTATTAGGTTTTTATATTATAATGAACCAAACACAAGGAGAAGATATAAATCCCCCCCAAAAAATTCCTCACTGGAATATCTAACATTTTGAATTTGTCATTGCTATTTCATGACCTATAAACACAACAAACATGTCGTCTTCACCAGTTGTAAACATTTGTTCTGATAACTTATTTTTAAATCCATATAATACTGAACAAACAGCATAATCGAAAAATGAGGTAAATTATTTAGTTTGACATTTGAATAGTTAAGGAGTAAAGAAGGCTGTGTCTATAGGTATATATTTTTATACCTCGAGGGAACACATGTTCAAAGTGAGGATATTTATGGGATGTTGAAGGCTGATATTCACATCACTTTTTTTGTGTTAACGCTTTTCACATTTTGGGGGCAAATTAAACCACAGACAGTCAGTAGTTGTAGTGAAGTTCCATCACAACAGAACAACTTCAGCAATTTATTTTTTATCAATCATCCTCAAAACAACATCACAATATGATAATATTATAATTCTCCAATCTGTGAATTAGCAATAATAATAAATAATTACCCTGATAAAAATCTGTCAGTGAAATTAAATGTCAAACTGATAAGGACACATTTTAATCTCAGATTTAACAGTCAGTTTTTTCCAGATGTGGTCGGGGATATCGGAGGTGATGAAATGTAAAATTTAATCACAGGCCAATTTGATCCCTGTAGAATATCAGCCTGAGTTTTCCTCTATTGTGCAGTGATTTGTCCGTGTTTTGAACATTGAGCTCATCTGGGAATAAAACCCATTGACTCCTGTTCCTAATTGTATTTAATTACAGCTTTGTAGCCACTGAGCCACAGGATCGACAGAAACAGAAAAGCACCTCACCTCAAACAATCACTTCACATGCTGTAAAAGCATTGCTCGCTCACACAACAAATCTCCCATATGGCAAAAATCAATAAGCAGAGCAACACTCTATTGATCAAATCTATATCTTGGACACACTCTGATGTCATGCTCCACTAGCCACGTGCGTGAGTTTCTTACAGTGCTTGTGTGTGTTTAAGGACGTCAGGAGGTGCTGCGTTCATTTCAATGGAGACAATTTACATTAAAGCCTTAAGCTGCATTAAAACTATGCCTCAGGTGAAAGGCTATTTTTCCAGTTGATGTTTCTTCCTAATACTCGGCATCTAATATGACTGTGTGTGGAGAATCAGAGTATTAATTGAAATCTCACTTTCAAACCTGTGACTACAGATAACCTCAGGGGAATGAAAAGGAGAAGTGCAGATGCAATGAGCAACACACACTCTAATGCAATGTTGTCTCCACCGAATGAAAGGCAGCCTGTAAATTTTAAGTGGTGAGAAGTTCAGACGAAGTATTAAATTACTCCAGAGATTTAAAAAATTTGCTATAAAAGGTCCCGAGCAAACCTGAAAGAGAGCCCTTACTTCAAAATGCGCTTTTTAAATATGTGCTACCACTTCACACGGGCGACCTCAGAGCGCAGTGTCAACACCGTGTAGCCTTTCCTTTTGAAATGACGAACTACTACACTAATATACAATTGCAGTATTCTACATAGACTTATACATTATTTCTTTTTTCTACAGCCGGATTTAACCCTGAGTGAAATGATAAATTTCACCTCTAAAGCTTCAATGAATGCCCGTAAAATCTCATTACCACTTACCACTCAGTTGATTTCATAAGAAAAGTGAAAACATTGTTGTCATCAGTTCCCTGTGATATAAAAGACCTTAATGCAATATGAATGAAACGGCTCTGATAAATTCTCTCATTGATTTCTCTACATTTCCACCGTGGGATGACAAAAGCACAGGGTTGCCCTCCACAGGCAGCAAACCGACATAACACAGAAATAAAAAGGAAACATTCCTGACAAATAAATTCCCCCCGCAAAGTTACCAAAGACTTCCTGCTGCTCTCAACAACTTGCGGAGGACGATCGTTACCCTAACATTTTCCCTCCGACTCCCTAACTTCCTTCACCTCTCTACATTGTTTTCTCCCTCTCCTCCACTCGCCTCCCCCACCCTGTCTGCCTGTGCAGCTCTAAGTTATTGATAGTTTAAAGTTATGGGCTAATAATAAGATGGACACTGCATGGCCAGGAGCCTATTATACCCAGGTAATGGATAGCGTGCGGGTTTTGAATGACATTGCCTAGAGATTGGATGACGGAGAGTGGAGCGATTTATAGGCTATACCCAAAGAGCACCCCCTCCTCTCTCCAGTGCACACGCACACACAAACACACACGCACACAAACACGGCACCCTATGCTATTTATCTGCCTTGATAAGGAAGCAGATGAGGCATGCCGGTATTTATGGGGAAGATGTTCATAAAAAGTGCTGCCTTAGAGCAGGAAGTTAGAATCAACTCAGAGGAACAGCATATCCACTGAATATGCTCTGTGTGCACCTCCTCCATTGCAAAGACATTATAGTATATAATGTAAAGTGTCATTTTCACCAAAAATAATGATGCACAAATGTTGTTGACAGAAATATTTGGGTTGTTTGACTCAAAAATAAGTTTCCTGGACATTTTAAAACATCAACATCACAACAGACAACTTAAGAAACAAGGAAACAGGCTCTGTTGTCGTCTACATATCAGAAAAAGTGTGATAGATACAGATGTCAAATATGCTGCTTAAACAAAAACACCAGTAAAATCCAAAGCCCTGGTTACTGCAGTGAGTGCTGCAGGTTTGCATTAGTGCCATGTCTGCATAATGCTCATAGTGGCCTCCTCAGGCCCCTGCTGAGGGAAATGCCAGCGACAGTAGAGACACTTGAGCCAGTGCTGTTGGGATGGAGGAGGAAGAGTAGGAGCGGAGAGGGCATCAGGGAGCGCAGTGAAAAAGGTTTGTCAACATTATCTGTTTTATTGATTTAACAGTAAAAGCTTGCCGCTTAAGCTTTATGTTGCTATGGCTGGCCCCATTGAAAATACAACGGCTGCAAATAAAAAATGATTTCTTAAAAAAAAACTTGAGCATTCTTATTGATTTCTTTTTATATTTTTATCTCCTGCCAAGCAGCTGGGGTTTTGCATGCATTATTGTTTTAAGTTTTACACATTTCATCATCTTTACGAGTTGTCATTAAGGTGGGACTATGTTAAACTGTGCTCTCACTCCCAAAGGGATCGATGGCACTGAAGGAGGGAAGGCGGCTTGAAGCTATATGTAAGACCAGCGATGCTTTGAGCTAAATGCTCAATTGCTCAGCATGCTAACATGCTCATGATACTGCTAGCATGTGGGTGTTTAGTTCATATCACATTCACCATCTTAGTTTGGCATGTTGCGAACATTCACAATATGCGAGTTGTCAAGCCATTACATCGAATTGCCTTTGACTAAGTGAGCAGACACGGCACAAACATATCAAAGTTCTCGAGGAGTACCCCTTTAAGTGTCACCACACCCCATGCGGACCAGAGAGCAGTGGGGTCAACAGAGTGTGTCATTGAAGCAGCTTGAAACCTGGTAGGGTTCCCGTTGTGTCCTGAACTGTGGAGGCTTTTCAAAGACGCTCTATGCAGCTCTATTATGCCAGAGCAGCTGGTTATTACCAGAGGGCTCCTCCGGCTTCCCAGAAACCCTCATCAACACTCTCAAACCGACACGTGTACACACACACACAGACACACACACACACACACACACACACAGCACAAAATACATGTTCAATTATCTAGGTTACTTTATTTGGCCTATTTGGGCCATTTGTTGAAACATTTTGTCCTGTGCAGCTTGTGAGGAATCCAATCAGTGGTGCCAATATGACAGTTGCATGCAAACCATATAGCAAAGTGGAGGAGCCAATTTATTTAGAAAATTATAGTTGTTATTGGGCTGAAAATATAAGTTTGAGGACCGGTTCTACGAGGATTAAACAGTGGTGTAACCATCCATGTGCTGGAATTTATTTTCTTTTTATATAATCTATATTTATTTTGGATGTGTGGCAGAATTAGAGCGGCTGAAAAATATATAAATACATTTAATAAACTGAGTTAAAGTTTTCGCTCATGATAATTTGGAAATGGTTACGTTTTTAATTTAACAAATTCTAGCACCATGTCATCACTGGTGAATGACCCCCATATGTGACAAATATAAAATCTAACTTTTAATTTACTTTTTATGATATGACCTTCAGAGGCTATGGCTGTGTATATTTAAATAGTTTAAATCAATGTTTAAAAAAACACACATATCCAAACATTTATCATAAAAAGACTGGCTGAGTATATTTTAAAAGGAACGACACGCGGGACGTGACTGAGAAAATAAAGTCAGATAATGAATCTATGGTCTGGTGTTTGGTACTGAGAGTATAACAGAAAGACAGAAGAACAGAGAAGAGCCAGCTGAAAAGCCCAGAGCATTAATTACTGTTGACACGTAAAAAATATAATTAGATATGAGAGGGAAACAGAAACTATTTATGGCAACCGAGGGGCCTTGCTTAATGATCAGACTGCAGCTAAAACCTCTATTGATTTTCTTGTTAAATATACAGCTCAATTAAAGATACCGCTGATTAAAAGACAATTACAAATCGCAACGGTGGTTCTAGGCATGCTGGGGAAGCTGGGTAATTTGGGGCCGCCCGCTGCAGACGGAGAATTGCACGTTTTCATCCTCGCTCTCTGCCTCAGCTCCGCAGTGCAGTGGGAAATGAGGCTGCATAGGGGTTTTTCTTTTCTTTTTCCATGTGAAAACCGGCATTTCTCAAAGCTGTGTCCAATTTTAGACAAAGCTGCGAGAGCCATGGATATGATAGTCGTGGCAAAATTCAGTGTACAGTTAATACAGCGTGTTAATTTCTCAGAATGTGACAAAACAACCTGCTGGATTTCAGCACTAAAAGCATAAAACCAACCCTGATTAACCACAAACAATAACAATAACACTGGCCTCTGAATACATGAAGCCGAATACGTCGAACAAACAATACAAATTGAATTCCGTCATTAAAATGAAGTACCTGCTTAACAGAAGCTACACCGAGGCTCTTTTTCTCCGATCTGCATCAGCCTTGTCACTGACAAATAAGAACCTTGACAGTCTGTATAGCCTCACCACCACAGAAGGGCAGAATTACAATGTATAACAAAAAACCTTTCTGTTTTTCATTTAGGAAAAAGAAAACAGTTTAAAGTCTATAAACCACTGAATTCTTTCATAAGTTTTGGCGGCGCATTATTTAGTTTCTACTTTATTACAACTGATAGTGGCAGCTTAAGGATGTTTAGGAAGTTTTGATTTGTTACTAATGTTGCTGCATCAGTCATCGACAATATAATTGAATGAATCAATTATGTAGATATAAATTAATAAATAATATGTTTTTATTCCTGTTTGTCACCTTTCCATGGTGTTGGCCTTTAAATTGATTAGTTATGACTAGTTTAAATATGTGCATATAACTGTGTGTGTGTGTGTGTGTGTGTGTGTGTGTGTGTACCTGTAGGGAGTTGAGGAGGATGAAGATGTAGGCCATGACAATAGAGAAAGGCACCAAGACACCACATAGCCATGTTAATCCAAGGATGGGAAGCAACACCAGCACTGCTTTCACTGCAGCCCTGGGCGCCCAAACGCACACGCACACACACAAACACACAAAGAGAGAAACACAAACAAACACACAGAAATAAGTTAGGGCACAAAAATAAATACATTGAAGCATACAAATATGAATGTTGTAAAACCAACACACACACACACACACACACACACAAAGTCTGGACTGCCTGACTGAGCAGAACTTATTTAACACCTGATCAAATCAATCTAAGCATTCCCTAATAATTCTCCTTCCTCCGCAATCGCCCTCAGCTCAATTCTGGGTTTCTCAACTTTTCAGTTAATTTTGGACAAACCTGCGCGGCTTTGGCAAACGGCTTGTTCCATATACAACACTGTGCAGCTGGAAAGGCTCACTGGGTGACAACTTCCCACCTTAAATCCACCTTAATTCTGTTTAGAGTGGAATTAGCTTCTCACTCAGGTGACCGCCAAACCGCACCAGCTGTGTGTGTGTGTGTTCGCGTGTGTGTGACATGGCGGGCGGCGAGCCCTAGTTTATTCAGCGGAGGAATGTGTTTGAATTTCCGAGACGGCTGCCACCCAGGGGTGCCAAGTGGTTCAAGGCCTGCTTTGAAAACCTGCATAGAGCACCTTCTGTGAGACATGGTGAGAACAACATTTACACTTTAACATGAGATTCACTAATAGGATCACAAACAGGGATGTTGTGGTGATTGGACTGGAGCGCACACGCTGCTAAACTAAAACCATTGATAAAACAGAAAGCACAGGACAGTGATAGGGTTCAACAAGACACTGCAGCCAAAAGACAAAAAGAATATAACTTGTTAGTACTTGAGTAGAGATATAACTTTTTCCTGAGTTCTAGTGACCAGTTCAAATCATTATCAATCGATTAAACAGCAAATAAAACTAGCAAACAAGCATATTGTGTGGATTTATATGGAGCATTTAGAGTCATACTGATTAAACCTTAATTTTGTTTCATGCAGTATTCTAAGGACTCAAGAAAAACTTTCCCAATATCATTTAATCCTTTAGGCAGCAATACATTTAAGAACGATTTAGAAAATATAGAAAAAGTAAAATGTTCATATTCTCACATCCCATCATTTCAAAGAGGAACTTTTCCCAACCAAATATTTTAGAGGCCATTTTGGAATATCAATATTTGAATTAGAGTTCAATCAATATAATATTCGTGAAGGACAGTAGAAGTGCTGTTTATGCGATGTTTCAGGAATAATGCACGAGATCAAAATCTAAATGACAGGTCAATAGGAGGTTAAAAATAAAAAAGGCTTAACTGGCTTCATACCAAAAAACTTGTATTAAAATAATATCTTTATCTTGTAAACACTCACAGATATTAAAGAATCTACATTGTCAGATTTTTTACAATTACAAGTCTGCAGCCTTTTATACGTGCAGCACTAATGCAGCCCATTCAAAACGTATCCCTCGCTTGTTTGATAAATGAGACTCGCTCTTTTAAAATGACAAATCTAATATAAAATCTTGCGGCTGCTTTTTATTTGACGCCCAGTGACTACAGCTTGTCGGATCCAAGGCCTGTGGCCCGGGTGAATTATCTTTATGAAAAAACAGAGGACAAATGGCACCTCCTTGTGGTTGGTACCTGATCTGCTCGTAGGCTTGTTCCGCAGGGCTGGTGCCCATGGCCAACATGATGGACCTTCTCTTGGCTGTGGAGATTGTGATGATGACCACCCTCGACAGTATCATGATATTTACCTGGAAATTAACAGAGAATCAATAAATCGAAACAGAAGAAGGAGTTCCTCGTTGTGGGAACAGTTGGGTTCCTCTCGATAATATTGAAAGATCTTGACCTCTATCCCCAAAGTGACTTGAGATGATGTTTGTTGTAATTTGGTGCAATACAAATAAATTGAATCAAGAGCAGGAGAGAAAAAGAGAAAGACATGATGGAGATCTATAGGGTGACATATCTGTTTGAGAGGAAAGATAAGAGAATTGTCCAAAATGAATGATGTGCGAAAAAGAATTCAAGCAATATTAATGTAAAGCATCACAATGTTACTGTAGAATTAGCTTCCAGAGTCAAACCTGTTGTTGAGCTCTTCATATGTTGTTACCACCTCACAATGACTAAATGCATATTCTAACAATTTCCATCTAGACAGGCTACACAATAGGATTACTATTTAATTTGCAAACCATGATGATGAAGATGACTGGCCCGGCAAAACCCCAGATAACCCCGTTCTGGACACTGAGCCAACAGGAGCCGTCTGCAGAGTATTTGCCCGAGGCCGATGCCAGCGTGATGGTGACTATCAGCACCGGTAGACCTGGAGGGAGGGAGGGGGAGATGGAAAATAAAAAAAGGAGGAGGAGAGTTAAGGAATAGATAATTAGGAAGAGGAATGAAGATCAGCAAAAGGTAGAAGAGATTGGAAATGGGGCTTTACTGCAACCCACCACAGAAAACTTTAATTTTACAACTATAGCACATACAGATTACATCATCACATATAACTGGGTTCTTTGTGGGTAATCATCGGTGACTTTGCCATTAGTTGTTAATAACAATCCTTAATATTCACTGTCTAACTGAGTCAAGCCTATTTTACCCCAGCCGATGAGATAGTAATATTTCATGTGTCGATCCTCGCTCAGGTTGACCGCCACCACCTTGCTCCAGAGCAGCAGACCCTCCACCAGCATCCAGCTGAATGCCGCCATGAAGAAGAGATGAAGCAGCGCCGCCACGAGTGTACACGCCACCTACAAACACACACACATGCAGATAGAGATGGATACACGTTAGATTGACACGACAAAAGAGCAAAAAGTAGAAAAGCTCAGATGGCTGCACAACAAACCCACATACCAAGCAGTTGTAAACATAATCAGAGAAGTGTGCCTGACTGCTGTTGGGTCATGTTGGTTTTTCAGGGAGGAATGGTTTATCCCACACTACTCTGCATTTACACAATTTGCAAAGGGGCAATTTTGTGTGGAAAATCCGCTGCCTCTTAAAACAGCAGTGCAAATTTACACGCACACAATGAGTGTTGTGGTGACCCAGAGGAAACTGAACTGACAAACTGTATCATCTGTAAACATGTCAAGTATTCATCTGTTCAAACATCTTTTAAGTTTGAAAAATAAACTCTTTACATTTAGGATTTTAGAGATACAGGTACGTGCTTTAACATCCAAGCAACAGTCAGCTCACACATTAGTTGTCTGATTCTAAAATAATCAACTTGAAGCGTTTATGGTGGGGTGGATATGACACATTACACTTTACACTTGTGAAACACACACAGAGGTTAGCCGTGTGTTGTTTAAGAGCAGCTCATTATCATGACTGGTGAACCAGGAGCCATCGGCCACTGATATCACATTCACACCCCTTAAGTCATAAATTACTTAGTGTTGATGTATGATTTGGGTAAATTTGCTCTTTGTTTGCAAAACTTATCAATAATATAAACCATGAGGTAATTTTAAAATGTGTTTTTAAATGTTTATTCTTGTGTGATATCATCATTAGCTGGATTGAGCAAAGGCTTGTTAAAAACTGAAAAATTACCTCCTTGATAGTCCGGTGCTATTTGCACACACATTTGATAAATTTCCCACAAGCGGCCATCTGCCTGCAGGGGTAAAGTCCACCCTGACATGACCTGGGGTCAAAGGACCAGGGGTCAAACCAACTACAAGTCATTGAGTGACCACAGACTGTGCTTTGCCTGATGGATGCGACAGTAGTGGTCACGTATGTCACATCAAGCCAAAGCATTTGTTTTCCTACGGACCACAGAGCGGGATCCGATTTCAAATCTCATTAAGGCTGCTATAAATACGACAGTGATGTGTGTTAATTATAGGAGTTAGACAACACAGGAAGGTAAACAAATGTCATCATCTACAGTGGATATGAAAAGATTTTACTTTAAACGTTATGGAAATTAAAGATAGTATTTTTTATATATATAAGCTTTAAAAAAAAATTGAAGTTCATTTTATTGTGAAAATCTTTCTAATTTTGAATATAATTTTTCTAGTAGGACAATGTTTTAACCTTTACTCAAAAATATATTACCCTGCACTTAAACAATAATCATATTTTTGTAGAGCTGCTCTCATTTTCAATATCTAGTTGAATCTTTTTTCAAGGTTTGATCGAATCCGTCATGAAATTAGTCGCCTTTATTTATCCACAGCTAAACCTTTGGTGACCCAGCTTTAAACCATGATGCATTGTTCGATTAGAAGCAGATGTACCTTGTTGTGAATGGCTGAGCTGCTGCACAGCAGAATCACCTGGGCACAGATCAGAGCAATGAACAGGTTCTTATGAATGGACGTCCTATCAGATTTGGGGATACTGTGGAAAGAAAGAGAGAAGGTTAATGTTATTATTAAACTACTAGTAATATTTAAAGGATGGTAGAATCTTCACATTATGGCCACAACTCTCTGCCAATGGACATTTTATACTAAGATTATCTGAGCTGTATTTATTCACAGCTAAGCCTTGAGCAGATTGAGACATTTTTCTCAGCACTGACTCAGCCACAGTTTCATTAATATCCAAGGCTTTAAAATGACCTGACTCTGATTAGCGGAGAATCTGTTTATGGTTTCTACTCGGTTTCTGTTGTTGGTCTTAAGTTGTTTAATGCTTGAATTTCATCAACTGTTTAAGTTTGTTATCTCCACCCTGGAAGTAATATCTGTTTGTTCATCTGTCAGCAGGAATGCAAATACTTCAGAACTGATTTCCATGACACTTTGTGAATGGGTGGGGCATTACCTCAAAAGGACCATCTAACAATCTGGAGCGGATTTGGACAAACGGGTGGATTTAGGATTTCCACTTTCTTTACCATCGCGATATAGGATGTTGGTGGATGTATGTGCTTCCAGGCGCCTTATCCCAGTGGGTTTTCTTGTATATTTACATTCAGAATTCAATACTGTGATGGAGACCAGTATGTATATGATACACATACCATTCTTAAACCTTACACCATCTATAGATACAAACACACACTGTCTTTAGACGGTATTTAGATGGCATCAATATGTTGAATGTTTCCATTTCAGCGTGTTCACACAGCATAAATGACACATGTTAAACCGGTTTAAGGAGGTAAATCAACTGAAGAGCTTTTCATTACCTCCTGATGGCCTCAGCCTATTTACACTCATCTCATATCTGCATCGTTGCTTGCGACCACCATCATTTCACGTGTGATCATGGATCTGTGGACACGTATATGCTCCGCTTTGTGCTGTGTGGGTGTGCTGTGTGTATGAAGGCACACAGATGCATGTACATCACCATACAATAGTGTGTGTGCGCGTGTGTGTGTGTAATGCATGGCTGCGCTCTCTGATTTCAGGACAGTCATAAATCGCGAGGGCAGCTCCTCTCCAGCTGACTGTGATCCCTCAGTGACCCTAATGTTAATTAACAGCTGCAGAATGCCGCCATAAACCTTCAGAGTGGACTCACATGTAGACAGCAGTAATTACTGCATTAGCTCTGGTCAATACTCACACGAGCCTGAGGAACAGATCACGAGCAGCTACTGAGCCAAAAAGTTGCACCGCCGATTTCATACTTGTGCATCATTGAAAAGGAGTGTTGACAAAACCGCAACCACAACCTCTTTAATTACTGCTACAGCGCACAGGTAGAATACACCATTATCATATCAAATGTATAGTGTAATAATTTTTGTGAAGGTATTACCGCTGATGTTGTGCTGCAGCAATTTCGATTAACCAAAAGGGCCTGTTAATATAAAACCTTTGTGTCGCTAACAGAACGTAGTCACATAACAAAAGGGGCTAAGGCCGTGTGTTGGGTGTAGTGTCTCAGAAAGCAGGCATCTCTTTTAGCATCGCAGGTAAAGGGGTGGGGAAGATCAGCTACTCACTCCAGCACAGTGAACAGCATCAAGGTCACCACGAGCGCACACAGGGACGCACCAGAGCCGATGAATGTCAGCTTGGTTAAAATAAGCTCTTCCTCAGGACTCCACTGGGATTAGACGGTGGGACGGTAGTTGTGTGAGAGAGTGAGAGAAAAACAGTATTAAAAAAAAAGAAGAGTGGACAAGTGGTTAAATCAGCAGCCGCACCATAACTGAAAAAATCACAGGTTTGAGCCACATGATGCTTTCTGAAAGACACTTAAAGCCAAACATGTAATGTTCTGCTGCTGGTTTTGTTTTTGTGCTTATTTTACCATCATTATGTGTTTTGGATGGAAAGAACAGTTCCAATGCGTTCTTCCACAACATAGGCACACTAGGACTGCCACCTGCTGGACAATATCGTGTACTGCAAACCCCATCCACAATTTTAGGGGTTAAAGTTCTCAACTTGGATTAAGATTTCACATCAGCAAAATATATTTGGAAGTAAATCATTGTCATTGCTTCCAGATTCTAAGGAAACCACTATATGACAAATACAACAACTACCTCATGTGACCAGTATTATACTAATACTGATAATAATTAAGTTCTCATTATGTTTATCACAATGTAAATTTGAGGTTTGACTTTCAATCCTAGTTTACATTTTCCCCTCAAGCAACCTCTATGTCAGACTGTGTGTGATTTAAACCACCACATCATAAATCATCTCATGAGTTACCTTCGACTCCAGGTAATTCATCAGCACTGCAAAATTGGTGGTGTGGTTACATAGACAGGAAGTGACACCGGAGTCGGCATAGGTCACCCTGCAGCCAACACTGGACCAGCTAGTGGTGTGAGTGTGCCTGTAAAGCACAATACACACAAGCACAGACACACAAAAAGTCGTCAATTCATTTCATAGAGCAGAGAGGTTTAGGATTAAATATAAAGTAGGGCTCGATATCTATCTTGGGATACATCGTGTGTGTATATATTATATTTAATTGTTGTATTTCAGATTACAGACACATTTAAACACATTTTAAGAACCAACTTTCCCCCGACAGACCACATCTCTATTGGAATAACACATTAATTTTTCAGGTCTGGTTACGTGACTTTGTTTATGCTGTTGTTCAAACTTACATCAGGCTGAAATTCCAAAAGGCACAGACAGGAGATACTCTCTGTGAATACTCCACCTAGAAACAGAAACATGTGTTTACACTTGTTGTCCTTTCCTTTTTCAGTGTCTCTCTCTTAATATATGGCACTGGACTCACACCAGCCAACAGCAACATGGATAGAAGCCACATGCTTTTGGCTAGTAGAGGAAAATTCTTTTGCTGTGACAGGCTTTATTTTGGTGAGTTTAACAAAGGGCAACCAATCAACTATGACTCAACTGCCATCCACATACAAGAGCTAATCTTTAAAAGGATGTCTATCATCAGAAGGAATTCCACTTGTTTCACTTGTGGAATTTTCAAAACAACAATGTCTATCTCAACCATTTTCACAAGTTGCAGTCTCAAATAAGGACCGTTAAACCTCAAACATTGATTTTTATCACTTGGCTGCCAAACGAGAGCTGCCCAGATGAGACTGCATTTGATCCAACCTTGTCAAATCAGTCAAGACGCTAAAATATTTATAGCGTACCACATGCGATGAAGAGAGGGTGTACTGGACAGCCACGGGGATGGTTTGGGCCGTGGAGGGATCACGGATGGAAGCTGATATGACAGCAGACGCCAGCTGACCTGAGGGCATTCTGAAAATAACGGATTTCATTTACATGCCCTAAAACATAAAGATTATTATGAATTAAACAAAACAAACCATTGTCAGGTGTCTAATTAATCGTTACTCTTTAAAAATGAAGAATGAATGAAGTATCAACAGTGTCAGCACATCTTTGTTAGTTCAAAACATTCGGGATTTGTCCTGATTATGCTCCAATATTCCTTAAGTGCAATCTAGTCATTTTCTCAAATGAAATACAGGTAAAAGAACATAGATGTAATTTGACAAATTTTCATTTAAATTGAAACATTTGGGATTTTTTTCTCCTCTAAATAAAGAATTAAGCAAAAAACGAATTAAATCAAGGCAATGTTGTGTTGCCCCTGACGTTTGTTTGTTAAGTACGATTCTATGTGTTGACTCTTTTTCGTAAATGGCAGGAAACATTTAAGTAGAACATAAAATAAGGCGACAGAAAAACACAACCAACCTTTCAGTTCTCTCTTGGTGACTCACTGCAGGTTCCTGTGCTCCAGACTCAATCTCACTCAGATGGCTGTAGTGGGTGTGAATAAACACCACTTCCTCATTTCCTAAAGAGAGAAAGAAGGAGAAGCACAACAGATTTTTTGTTATTCTTAGTGAGCATCACTTCAGCTGCAGCAACGTCACACATTTGCACTCAATATAAGACATGCAATACAAATGTTACGTGAGTGAGTGAACGTGTGTGTGTTGTTGTTGTGTGTGTGTTTCCTACCAAGGGTTTGTATCCTCTGGAGCTCTGTGTCAGGGATTACCAGCTCATCCTGACCACTGCTGCTCGTGGTGCTGGAGCTGACCACAGATGGTTTGAAGACTTGACGACCGTGATCTTCAGATAACTTTTTCCATTTCATGAACACATCTGGCAGCAAAGACAGCAGAGGACAACAATCCAAGAACACAACAATTGAGATATAATCACATAATATAATACATGTTTGACTCATCACTGTATTTATATTACTCCCTGGATTCTATAAGCACTGTAAACACTATGAAAGGAAGTAGGGCAACACACTTAAAACAACAGAATAGCCTTAAGACAAATATACTATAGACACTTATGCAATCTCCAGAAACATCACATCAAGAATCAATAGTGTCAGAAAATATTGCAAACCAAATATGTGACTGTGAACTCCTAGTTTCCATTTCTTTTAGCGCCTTCTGTATTTGGAACCTAATTGATATTTTCCTTGTTGTTTTCAGGATTGTTTATCTTACCTATGTTCCTGGTAGAAAGGGTGAAGCCTCTTCTCTCAGCAGACATCATGTCTGCGAGAGCTTCAGTGAGACAGTCAATGCTCTTGACAATAGTAAATGGCCCCACGCTGACCTGTACAAGAAACACAGACCAACACGAATTAATCAGAGGGAGATTCATAGAGGAGAAAGGAAGCGTTTTCTGGTTTAAGAATTGTGACCTCATCCCTTAAAAATTATGTTTTTTGGCTGAATTTAAGTTGCAAATGTGATTTCATCATGCAGCCGGTTTAGTGCCAACTATTTCCCAGACAACACATTAGCTGGTTTCAAAGAATAAAATAAGAGTGAATAAATAGTCAGAAAATCTGTTACAAATTACAGCAAAGTGAATCTTTTTTGGACCAAGACAAATTAACACACACTCCCTCACCCCATCCTCCGTCAGGCCCATCCACTGTGTGGCCATGCTGGGCTCCAACATCACACTTGCTGCCTTCACAAAGTTAGTGGTAATGGAGACCATGACCTCTGCTGCATCGTGTCCAGCTGAGTGAGTACTAGCTGCTGCAGTCAGGCCCGTCTCAATCATCTGGGAGAGGAGGAGCACGTCACTGGAGGAGAGGACGTTTGGGTCACCGGCCTCCACGGCTTGCAGGACAACCTGCGACAGCTGCTGCAGCGAGCTCAAGTCTCCGCCCGAGGAAGTGTTGACGCTCAGCTCCTCGATCACCTGTTTTTGTCCGTGAAAAATGCGCTTGCAACGTCATATTGCCAGTTATCTGTCTATACACCTCAGAATCACATCTATGTTTTGTTTTTTTTGCTGCTGCAAAGCTAAGAAATCCTTTAAGCTTTTGTCAGTGTGCATTGTGCAACTCTCAGTAGTTGAGTTGCCTCTGCAGCAAAACCCCACAAATTCTTACTGCACCAGTCGAGTGATGATGTGCTCCAGACAGAAAACTGTTCAACTCACTTGTTTAGTCAGAGGATTCTTGCCCAGTCTGCTGAAGAATGGTGTCTTCGGTAAACTGAAAACCTCCAGCACTTCTGCATAGAGACAAATATAATGCAACACAATGCAAACAATTTACAGCAAGATGACCCACAACAGCCTTCGAGATTATCAGATGTATTTTTTTATATTGAAAATGTGGACAAAATTACAATTTATGTAAATGGAACAATTTAAAAATCACCATATTATGTTAAGGATACAAAAATTACCAAAATGTACTGATGTAATTTACGGTGTTACCTTTCTTAAACTGGCAGACAGCCCCTCTGAATGAGTCACACCTGGCCATGCTGCAGTCCTCCACCACCGGGTCAAAGATGCCACAGTCCACATCAGAACTGTGGAACAACTTAACGGAGAATGTTTGATTCTCGATAGAATTTCCATCTTCCAAGAGCGGATTTGATAACAAATTGAAGTTACCTGGGGAAGGAAATACTGAAGGTTATTCTCCATGTTAAATTCCGAGAAGCTCAAGGATACAAACATAAGACTAAACGTGATGTCCAGTCCCAGCTGTGTAGATAATTTCACACATTCTTCTTATAAAGAGATTATTATAAAGATTTTTAAGATATATGCTCTAATGTCAATATCAAACTAAAACGACACAGCATCACTAATATAAATGTTTAAATGGAATTCTTATTTATGTTTATATATTCTTTTAAGTTCACGTTTTTAAACATGCATTTAAATACATGTTTAATACTTCCACATATGCCTGATGTTAAGAGTCTCTGCAATCTGTGCCTGGAAAAGCTGCTTCCAACATATTCAAGTGACGCAAACACCAAGCACCAGCTGCCCCATTTCTAGAGACCTTCAGAATCCATTGTGTGCACCGGCTCTTTAATGCAGTTTGTATACACATCGCTGCGGATTGGGAAACACCTCTAAACCTACCTCGAAGCCAACTGCACTTTCAAGCAAACATGTCGTTCAACCTGGAAACCGGAGTTTGTCACAGCATTCCCACAATGATTGTTCTTTTCTTATATCTTTACTGCTGGTAATACAGTGGGAAGTGCTGACGGACCTGAAAAGCTGCCAGTTCTGCATTGCCAGGTGCAAAACGGTGCAAATAGTTATGACATTGAACGCACCCTGCTGCCATTTATAAGCATAACGGCAATATTTATAAGTAAACAAATAACAGAACGTGGGTCTTGGTCTAGGACACTTTGGTAGAGGCTGATGATGAAAAGACAAGCAGTTGAAAGGACAGTATGATAGACAAGCTGCAGTTGTAGTGTGTATGACGGAACTGGTCTGATGAGGAAGAGGAGGGGAGAAAATAACAAGTTTGACAGGATGGTGAGAACTGCCTTGTTGGTTTAAGTCCTGAGACAAATGAAAGATTCAAGGCTTTCATCGGCTGATGCACATTCCTTGGCTCAAGTTAATTATTATTAAAAGACTGTTAAATTAATCCCTGCACTCTAACTTAGTCCCTGGAGGAGTACAAGTGTACGATCCTTTGTCCAGATTCAGTTTCAGGTGGGTGGGGGTTGGGAGCCTCAGTGCTCACTGGGGAGCATGATGTCAGAGCGAGAGAGGTTTGTTTTTTAGGGTGGGATTCACAGTGACGTGAGTTACAAAACATTTACAAGAACCGCTGGGAGCTCTAACATTTGCCAATTACAACTCGGTCACCGTCTCCCATCTTTACTGAAGGGAAAGAAGCAGAGAGAAAGATTTCCTCTTTCCTTCAGTTTAATTAGACGTCTAATACTGGAAAGGCAAATAGCAAGTGTGTGTGTGTGGGCAGGTTTTGCCAAAGCATGTCACAAATTGAGAAGTAACAGGGGATATCCTCAAGAAGCTTTTGAACTGTTCCCAATCTGAGAAATACAACACAACTTGAGTATATGCCAATGCCGAGTCCTGATGTTTATATTTTCCAGGATTTTCACAGCAGCTTTTGATTAATTCCAGCATTGTATAAAAATGTGCACATACAATAAGCCTATGTCATATAAGTAGTTTGTCACAGTATTCAAACTATATGGCGGTGCTAGTAATGCAATGGAAAGGGTGGAATAACCTGAACAGCTGCCAGGTTTGCATTGCCAGGTGCATTTGTGTGTTGGAGAGAACATAAATCTGAGGGTTGGGTTGGCAAATTTATGATATAATATAATAAAATGGGTGAACTTGGCAGTTCACCTGTCTTTTAAAACACTAGCACACTGTAGCTATAGATCACAGTGTTTCCCATAAACTAGCTCGGCTGTTGGAAACATTGGATCAGGACACTCTTATAAAGGAGCAATACGCAAGAATTGGCAGATTGTCGAATTTACCCAAATTAGCAAAAAGTGGGGGGTGTCCACCCATATTATAAGACTCAAGGAAATGCACACTGGCCAGCGCCAAAGATGGACTGGCCATCGGGCGGACAGGGACAAATCCAGGTGGGACGCGTCTTCAGTGGACTGTTAAAAAACTGTTTCATCAGCCTTTTTTCTGTGTGTTCTTGCCATCAGGCTTTAGATGAAGTATGCTGCTGCATGCATGTTCCAGGACTGGGTTCACTGGTAGCAATTTAAGGATTACGTGAAAAGAAGAAGGAGCAGTATGTACCCTTCCTTCCCCACCAGACCGTGTGGCATTTGGGAAAGATCTCTGTGCAACAAAATACATAGACATATTCGATACTGCATCAAAACTGAAATTTCTGCACATTATGATTATATTTGAGCTGATTTTTTAACAGTAAACCTATAGAATCACAGCAATATTACATCCACGTTACCCTTGTTAATGGTTGTTCAAATTCTTATCTACTAGTTAGCTATAAAATGTGTCACGTGTCTTAATATATAACAGCTACAGTTTACTCTTCCTTTGTTTACTATTCTTGTCTTAATGTGAACTTCAGACAGTGATATGAGGAGTTTATGTGTCGGAGGAGGTGGGACAAAATCGGGGAACATTTGGACCTCGTTATTTCTGTGATTTACTCACAGGTTTTATTTTACTGGAAAGCCATATGGGTGTAGTTAACACATCAGGCCAGCTCAGATCTTGGCATGTTACTGAAACGTGTATAGTCCACAATGACTCTCGGTCTCGGTGTGATTGTTACTCTGCATAGCAACCCCACCCAGCCCTAGTTCCAAACTGCAAACGTGTAAAACATCATGTTTAACTTTATATTTTTCAATGTTATCTATTCCTTGGTTTAGATTCTTGTAACCCTTCAGGTTTCCCACAGTCCCTGTGCAGAATCCTGACTAATTTACCTTGACACGGGCTGTCTCCCTGCTGCGCTGTAAGGGAGGACTCTATTTCCATGGCTGCTTCACTCCACTCGAACACCAGCCCAGAGGAAATGAGCGAGCACTCTTTTTCCATGGTGAGGATTTCGCTGCTATTCAGTACCCGATCCCAAATGTGCAGCTCGGTGATGCTCCCTGAGAATGACTCATCCTTCTTAAATGAGCCCCCAAACGTGTCCTGCTCTTGTCCAATAATGAAAAGGCCATCAGGTCCAATGCTCTCGGCGTCGTTCAGGCCTTCACCCCCGGAGAGTTCAAGGTCATGAGTATACAGTGCCCAGCGTCCACCACTCTGGGTCCAAGAAACGCAAACTGAGTGCCAGGAGTCGTCATGGGCAAAGGCTTCCTGGTAAGGCCCATGAATGCCATGGACCATCAGGGCCAGCTGCACCGGCTTTCCCTGGATCACGTTCGCTCGGAGCTGGAACTCATTAATATACGACTGGATGGAATAAGAGAAGATGGTAGAAATTCCAAAGCAGTTGGGATCGAGGCGGAGACGGGTGCAAACGGTCACTGAGCCCATGGAGGAGAACTTGTGAAGGAGACGGGCGTGCTTCCTGTCCGAGCGCCCTCTGAATTCCAGAATCAGGGTGTCGGAGGAGCCTTTGGTTTCACCCCACAAAGAGAGAAGAGAGAGGCATTACTATGAAGGACAGATCCTGGCACGGCTCTCGGAAAAGATGGAACCTAATCATAAGATTCCACTTTGTCATCCTATTCCTACTGTAAACTTGGGAAACATTTATTCACTGTGGCTAGGAGTTTTTTTTTACAGCATCATTAGTCCTATTTGGATTCTTGTGGACAGCAATGCATCTTAGACAACAACAACAGTATTCAAAAAGAAAGGCTGCTGACATAAGTGTAAACAAATGGCGCACTGAACCTACTTTTCAGGTAAGTGATGACTTTCCTGGCAATCCAGACGGGTTGAGAGATGGTCAGAGACTTTAAGAAGTTGGTGAGGTTTTTTTTCTCTTCTGAGCTGGTGACTGCAGCTAAGGCCCCAGATCGCTGATCACAGACCTGCCCTGCACTGCTCCACTGCAGGCGATCAGGCACATACTCATAATAGAACTCATCGTAGGTCAAGGTTCTGGTTTCCAACGTAAAGGCTGTTCAAAAAAAGAGAAACAAAGAAATTAACAGAGATACCTGCCAGACAGCATCGGTAAAAGTCCAGGCTGAATTCTGATAGGTTTGAGTGGTATGATCAATGCTATGTCTTCTAAATTAAGAACGTGTTTTAGGGTAACAATTAGAACCAGTTGTTACATTTCCCACGTTAAATGTTTTACGAGGAAAGTGATACTAACTGATAGCTAGAGAAAACTTTAATACAAATTAAAATGTGTTTTCAAGCACTGCTGATTAAATTAAACAAAAATAAGGAGCAGGGCACCTCAAAATAAAGTTGGTGGCATAAATTTTTGTAATTTCAGTAAAGTTATAAATCTGAAGTTTTCATCACTGCCACAGAAGTTTGAGAGATGTTTAGGCCAGATCCTTAATATGCATCAAGATGTATTCAGCTAATCTGAATAGAAATGCACTTAGTGTGAAATTACATTTAGCCGACAACCAAATAGTTACGTGAATCTCCCAAATAACCCGGAACCCCATTCCGCTCGTTTTTTTCTGCCTCTCAAATCTTATGCAAGTCAGTTTTAGGAAATTGGGAAATTTTATCGGGTCCTCACTTTGGGTTCAGAGGTTCATGTTAGAATTTGGTTTAAATTCTGTTTAAGGATTGAGGTTAGTGATTTAAAGACTCCAGGCTGTGAAGGTTGTGGTTAGATCAAGGGGCTAGGGAATACATTATGACAACAAGCGTCCAGAAAAGTACATCCATATAAACGATTGTGTTTCAGAAATGAACCGATTCTAGGAATTTCTCCGGACTTTGCATTTCTCAGAACGCAGCAGGAGATGGTCTGGGTCAGACGTGCTCACAACAACAAGAAGATGTCCAGAACAAACATGAAGGACATGAGAGACATGACGTTTAATTTCCACTGTGGTGAAGCAGCTGTTCAGCTGACAGCACATTGACACTGACAGTCCCTGACCACCAAAACCTCCAAAACCCTGACCACTGAAACCTCTCCAATCTCCTCGTCGTCTCCTACACGTATAGCAACACTTTTTACAAGGTTTTTATGTTCTTCTAGTTTTGTGTTTGCCTTGTTTCCCTGCTGTGGTTTCACGTGAACTCACAACGACTTTTTACGAAACATTTAACTTGGGGGGGCCAGCAGGAAAAGTTCCGGAAGACCGAGCAGCTCCTCGGGAAAATGTCCGAAGTTCACTGCAGGTCTGAAAGCAGCTGTAGAGAACTGAAACTACATGAAATATGATGTCATTTGTTTTCTTTAGTTTTAAATATAAAGCAGAGATTAAGTGGATGACAAATCTTTTAAGTACTTTAGCATTCATGCTAGTTAGCTCTTTAGTAAGAGCTCGTTATCGTTTTTATGGCTATAGGTAGCCTGGTTAGCTTCTTCTTCTAACCTTTGGTTAAATAAAAAAAAACACTTAAAAAGACATTTAAAAATGACTCACCTGAGATACAGCTGTGAAAACAAACCTGAAATATAAATAGAAGTTTAGCTCATAGTTTAAGTGACAGAACAAAGTTTCCTTTACTTGGAAATTAGCTTAATGCACAACAGGTGTTAATGATCTCCAGACATTATAAAACACACCTAATACAAACTAAGAAAAATACATAACAACATGTAGCCTTGACATTGTAGTATTATTGTTTGGCTTTGTGTTCATATTTACTACATGTACCAATATTATAATTCATCCATGTTCCACTCAAACAAGTGGTATTCATATTTGACCATTTAGTGGTTTTCTACACAAAAGCCAACACGTCTGAAAAAACACACACACACACACACATAAAGAGGATGTACTTACAAGCAGGCCTAACTTTGGCAACAACAACCTGTGCATCCTGGAAAAACACATCCTCGTTAGCTGTGGACGCAGAGCAGCAGCATCTGACTGTCGTGTTGTGACACTGGACAAAAAGTGACGAGCCCAATAAAAACCCGTTGTGTACCTGAAATCTGCGTCTCGTGACAGACAAACTTTTTTTCTTTTGGCGCGTCTCCTCCTTCCAGTTGCGCAGCTCGTGTGAACGCAGCATCCAGAGCCGCCTCCTGAGCGCGTTTCCCCTCCGAGCTGCTCCCACCACAGATCCCAGCTCCGGAGAAGCACGAGGGAGGATGAAGCGGAGGAGGCTGCTGGGAGGAGTGGGTGGGAACCGGCAGCCTGCACTGGGATAACTAAAGTGCGGTTCCAGGACCTCCAAGGGGCCCCTCCAGTGAATTCCAGGGGTCCAGTCCAGCTAGGGGCTTCCATTATTACGTAACACACTAATGAGTGTGAATAAAGGTTCCTGCAGGTTTCCACAAAATCAGTTCAAGACTTTCTGACACCACGATCATGAAGTATGACAGAATATCAGAGCCACGGAATCAGAGGCTGCTTTGAGGTCTACTTTGGTTGGTCCCAACATTCAGTCTTTTCCTTGTAAAGGGATGGTTAAGTATCTACTCACCACTATACCAATCGATGGGTGGGTGAAGTGTTCGAGTCCAAAAAACACTTTAGGAGTCTCATGGGTAAAACAGCGTCTGAGCCAAATCCAGTACAATTTAATTATGATTGAAGTAGGTTTATTTAGGTTTGAATTGTAAGAAAACAACAGAAAAAGACCCAACCTTTAAAATACAACTTGAAACGGTCATTAACACCTTGTTTTTAGCCTACATGTCCTCTGTGAGCCTCCTCTGGAGCTGTGGTCAGGCACACTCCTCACACTTGGACGGACATTTGAAACGAATGCATCAAATTTCATACCCAAAGGGACCATAGTCTTTAGTGTTAACCATAATGTGTCTCATACAACGGCCCAGACCGAAAGAAACTTCAGATCATCTTCAGTGTGAACACATTTTTTGGGGGAAGTAACTGTAATGGAAAATTCACTGACCGGTGTCTAAGGTAGTGGAAATCCCCTGACTAGGTGTCTCACTGCTGTGATACTGTCTACCTGACAGGATGAAACCCTTATTTGGGGATGTTTTTCTTCCAACTGGTACCGCGGACTGACGTACACAGCAGATAAGACATAGGTGATGATCTCATGTCTATGATGTCTTCTTTTTTTCAAATTATCTCTTAAGTAACGCCTCTTTGTCTAAGTTCCAACTTTTGTGAACTTAATGCCAGTTGTTCCATTTTGAGCACCCGTGCTTGTTGTATAAACTCTGCAGAGCTCATTATTATAAAGACTCAAAAGCAACTCGTCTGAGAATCACATTATTTCAAATCTCAAGATGAATTTCCATCACATTACATTAAACAATTACAGGAACCTCTAGAAGAGCTCATAGAATTGCTTGTTATCTTCATCTCCAAAACTATGGTTGAATGATGAGGATGATAACTAGGCTGATAGTAACCGGTAGTAGTGGCATTATATTACAGTGGCAACTCTCAATATAGTGTGCCGGCCTTTATATGCAGTCTATGGTGCAGGCGGATCCCCTCCAAATTAACACTGATGTGAATTTAATGATTTATATACATGTTTCCCTGATGTTAATAAAACTTACCGAACATTTACAGAGCAAAACACGGTTGTTTACATGTATATTTCACTGACTTGATACTTCACCATTTAATTCATGACAGTTGAATTAGGAAATGTGAAAAACAACCGAAAAATAATTTAGTCACCTCTGCAAAATATAGTACAACAGAGACAGTTTATATTGTGTTTATGCATCATGAATAACTGGTGAGTAAAGTCTTTGATCGAATGCATCCTTCAAAAATACTTTCAAAGCACTTAGAAGTACATCTCAACACTAGTGCTGCATTTACATCGACTCAGAAATGACATGAAGGCTTACGCGTGGAAACCAAAGCTAAGCTTGTAAGTGTGCAAATGAACATCTATCAACTTGAATGAAAAGAGTCTCTGTAATGTCTGCTGCCCGCAGTATGAGACTGGTAATGATGGGGTGACAGTAAATCCTACATGATATTCAAGCATCGTAAAGACCAACACTTAGTCTGTACCCATTACACCCAGTGCGGGCTGCCTACGGATGGCAGCGTGTACACTATTTTGCTCACAAGTCGATTTTTGACAGCAGTGTAAGTGGACGAGCTCTCTTTTCTCGAGATATCCTCCTCCGTGCTCTTATCTGAAGCGGCAGAGCTTCTGCTCTCTCCTGCCCCCTGCTCGTTCCAGGGGCAGGACAAGGACTGCAGGGCTGAGTGGAGTGTGTCTCGTGCAGTCGCGACGCTCTGAAGACAGTGGAGCTGCGAGGACGCCGTCAGGGCTCCCTCCTTGGACAGACCCAGGATCAGCTCGTCCACGGCCTTGGCAGAGGAGGAGATCTGCTCTCTGCCGCTGCCGAGGTCAGAGTCTCTGTCTTTACCTGGAAGGAGAGTGATGGTCAGACAGGAGGAGTGAAACAAACACTATGATAATCTGCTGCATTTTTACTGAGGCTGGTTTTATTCACTCTGTTCATGCTTAATTCTGTCATCCTGCCAACCACACAGGCTTTTAACCAACCGTCAGAACTGGTATGCTCAAAATGCATTTAATCCAACAAAAATAAGTATTATTATAGCAAAAGAAAAGTAAAGCATAGTTTATGCTTTGATTGGCTGGGACATTGGGAGAGTTGTAATAAAACACCCAATAAAACGACACCTTTTACAGCCGTTTATTACTCATTCTGATGCTATGACAAACCACCACATGAAGCATCAAGTAGCTGTTAACCTGATAAAACGATTAAATGCATTCAGTCATTTGTTTTTAGTGCTGAAAATGAATAACAGCGATAGACCCGCTTTTATTAAATAAAAGGCCTGCATTAGCCTTTCTGTCATATTTAACTGTATTACGTTTAGATAATCATCTTGATACGTTGACGCACTGAAGGACAAAAACAACTGCCTCTGATTTGAGTCCTACTGTTATTTTCTAATGCTCGTGACTTCAGGATGTTTCCGGTGTTAGTCAGTCTGGATACGACTCACTGACTGAACACCCAGATTGTGTGTGTGTGTGTGTGTCAGACTTTTCACCTCGCAGGGCGGCAGACAGAGAGGAATGCAGCTGTCTGATGGCCTGGTTCAGCTGGAACAGTTTGGACGCTGCATCCCTCAGCTGCTTCAGATGGGAAGCAGAAGCCTCCTCCACCCATTCCTCCACCTCCTCTGAGTCAGACTCCCTCTCCTGTTTGAAAAAAATTAAACACACAGAATAAGAATAAAGACAGAGCTAAATATACAGCTCTGTATTTAATGACGACAACAATTAAAAAAAGCTAAAACACACATAAAGAACCATACCAATATATGCTTTCACATTTCTTAATATAATACACCTGCTAGGATGTCAACCACGGAGAAGCTCTGATGTAGCATCAGGGCTTTTAAGAGCATTGCTTGATAACTCAAAGCAAATGGATAGTAAAGGAGATTATTAATCATCAAATTGTCTTTCAACAAAATTCTAAATGTATCATCTGACCTGCGTCACAGCCTCAAACTTCTATTGTTTCCATGTCATTGATTTACAGTAATTAAAAGCAGTTTCTTGTCATTTTGATTTATATTATTACATTACTGCACATATCCGAAATAGGTGATGATCGAAGAAATTAGTAAGAAAACATTGTTAATTATGTATCAACATTAATTATTTAGACGAGGAGTATTAGTGATATGTTCGTGTGTCCGTGCATTAAAAAGCTTTTTAAATGTTTTCTTATTTTGCATTTTGAGATGACTGAGAACTGCCCCTTTCTGAATAAATGCTAAACATTAAATCCAACAGGAAACACTCATACCAAAGATGCATTCATATTCATTATTATGCACACGTGTAGCCTCTATTACAAGCTGCATGCAAAAAGAACAGCATGCATGTTGTCGCTTCGAGCCACAACTCAAGTTTATTTGACAACATAACACAGTGGGCAGCGAAATGCCCCTGCGTCCATACGTGTCTGCGATTGGTTTGAACAAAAAAACTGCTAGTTTGTGTGGCTAAGATAACGGCCAACAAGCCCGTTAGCTGTGAGTGATGCCACTTCATTCAACACATTCATTACCTGGATTATCTTCAACGGGTCACTGCAGGGAGATAAGCCTACAGACCATTGAGCTTTACACCAACAATAAAAGGCTGAGTGGCATCTTTAAAAGGGCTGCTGTGGGAGCGGGTATTAATCTGTAACATTAAGCCCATGTCAAGATGGAAGACTGTTTTTTAACCTTTACACGTCCAGGGAGGCTTTGCTGGGCTTCTATTCTGTCTTTAACCACAGTTGACAGACTACTGGCAAACTAGAATATAATACATTGTGTAAATTGTAGTAGTAAATTATTTATGTTAGTTATGGTTAAAACGATTTGATTATACAAGTAGATCCACACAAAACTGATATTAAAATGTGTCTGATGCTACGTTTTAGATTTTTTAATTAACTCAAATACAAGCCTTTTGAATTTAAGTTGTTAATCAAAGAAAAAATATTTCTCTTACAATGACGTCACATTACAACTCACCGAAACATGGCAATGCATGTAGCTCTGCAGAGCACATGCTAAATCAAGCATCTTGGATTTAAGGCTCTGCAGGCCCTGTGGACAGAGATAACAGGTATCAGTATGAGCAACAAAAAAATACATTAATGTACACATTCACGGAACATGATCATGACAATTCTTGTCGAATAGAATACATGAAGTAACAAACTAAAAACAACACAATCAACAGTGCTTTTAATAAATGATTCTGATCTCTTACTGGGTTCCTGGGATACGCCAGCTGAGCGTCTCTCAGCATCTCCCTGGTGATCATGAGACTCTCGTTTAAAAGAGAGCGAACGCCTCTGCTGGTTCCCTTCAGTAGACACATGGTCATTGAGGGCTGAAAGATGTAATCATAAAATTGCATAAATCACATTTTTATTATAAATCTCGTTACACATCTGTTTATTATCATACATTTTTCACCAATAGATATATAATAGCCATTTCTTCATCCAAATATCCCCACCTCCTCATATCTTCCGTGCTTTGAAATCCACACGGCTAATATTTCATTATCTGGTATTGTGGAGCAGGGGCTTGATTATAGTGAACCCTAAAGCCTTAGCAGAGATAGTAGCTGCTAAGGTATTAATGCTGCCGTTACCTTGCCTGTGGCCTGGGCATCCAGCTCCATTGCATTCAGCGGCATGCATGTCACTGCCGCCAGGTGGCCGAGTGCAAGCAATGCTGCATCCAGGCACTTGCTGCTCTTCCTCCGTGCCTCCGTCACCATGGATGTGATCTCTGATTCACAGCCCTGGTAAGGAGAAAATTATAATTTCAGTAAAAATCCAGTCAGCACAAGCTAACTGACACACAGGCTGAATTAAAATTAATTTAATAGTGAATGAATGTAAGCAAGCTGACAAAGTAGCCCACGTAGGCTGAGGGGTCTGTAAATAAATAAAAATATTGAGAATGTGAATAATCGTGAGTGAAAGAGGAAAATTGTGTGTTTAGGTGCTGAGGCTGGTAAGGAATTTAGATTTAAGTTTCATATATTCATGTTCTGTTTGGGGCTCAAGGATGAGAATTCCCTCCGCTTGGCCATTTCCATAGACAGAGCTCAAACAGCTCAGAGCTAAGATCCGTCAATCAATGCTCCGCATTTTGATTAGCCGCCCCTGTCCAAACTACGCTAAACTGAAAATCATTTTTCAGCTCAGATTTTGCACTAACATCAACTCATTTATATGTTGCAAGTGTCATGAAAAGCAAGATATGTCACCGCATGGCCTTTATTCCAGTGCTGTAGTTTTTGTGTTAACCTGAATGAGCAGCTGAAAGAATCCTCCCATCTTCTTAACTTGGATCTTGAGTTCCTCAGTGATGGTGTAGAGGAAGCCGGAGACGGGTTTAACGCTCACCAACCAATGCCTGGTCACAAACACTGCACTCTCCATGGCTGTGGCGGCCTTGACCAGCTGAGTCTGGGCCACCAAGTTGCATACAAACACTGCAGGAGGAGAAACGGTTCATACACACCTTTGCAATAAATCCAAATGAAAAAAAAAGATCAACCTTGGCCTGAATGAAGAGAGAAATTGGGACATCAAGTCTGTATGCAAGGTCAATTATATGCAAAGTGATTTTGCTAGTCCTTGCCTGTCCAGCTACTCACTTGTTACACATAAAAATGAGTGAAATTCTCACCGTTCTCCTGGCTGTCATCGTCCTGGCTGTCGTACAGGTCAGATAAGGTCTGAACTGCGTCGTACACCCGGTTCAGATCAGAGGCCAACCTGTCAGCCATGCTCTCCTCCGTCGCACTGCATCCACGGAGACGGGCCACTGATTGACCCATCAGCTCCTTGCAGATGCCAGGCAAGGCAGAGTCTGCGCTGGTGGAATGGGTGGAGGGAGGTTTGGCGACACCCATCAACCCTGGGAAGAAAAAAGTAAAGATAAAGGGAGTGCATCAGTGGTCACATTAAAGAGCAGTCATATAACGTTTGTGTTTGTTTTGTATTAATCACAAAATGAATAATTCCAGCAGTTTTGTGCTGCGCCTCACCAGCAGAAGGGGAGGAGCCGTTGAGGAGGCTCTGAATCGGATGAACCCGGATCTCGTACAGACGCCCGGAGATTCTCCTGCTCTTCAGCAAACTCCTGCTCCTGATGCCAAACAAACCAAATTCAAAACTCTATGAGTAAATGTTGCATTTAGATTTTTCACCTACAGTTAATTTACTATGTTCATTTCTATTTATTAAAGCTAGGGTTGGTCATCCTGGAAAAGCTAGCAAGAGCCGGCTTTAATTTGAAAAATGTGCAACTGAGAGAAGGATTTCAACAAATAAAAGTATTCTGAATCAGAAACAAAAACAACTTAAACACCACAACCACCACTACCTTTTAAAGAATAATGCAACAGCTATTTGACTCATTGAAGCTCCTACTTAATGTCCCATTTGAATGCTTTAATTTACTCTATTTAAATATAAGCAGCATTACCCTTGAACGGCTTCGGACATTAAAACAACTGAATTTTAAATGTGTTATTTTGCCCCTGTGTATTTTAAACTCAGGAGTAAAAGGTTAAGAATAAAAGTTAACTACATTTTGCAGGAAAATAAACTTTACTGGTTATTATGAACAACCTTTAGGTGAGAAGGTTCAGTAAACAGCTGTGGTTTTTATGGAGACAGAGAGAAAAAAAAAGTATAAAAGGAACAGCCGACCGTTTGCCATGTTTCATTTGGCTGAGTCTGCTGCTAATTCAAGCACCACCAGAAACACCGTAAACACGTTTTCACAAGAATAACTACAATACGAGGGGAAAATGTTGTGGATCTGCATGAACCACAGGTGTCATCTGTGTGTGTTTGGATTATGGGTTGTAGAGTGAGAAACGCAGGGACCCTCAGTGACCTTTCATTCTCTAAACCCCTTGGCCTGGCCTGCATGGAAATAAAATTAATAAACAGAGCAGAAGGAATAAAGAGGGAAATATACCGCGGTTAGCGACTTCATGTCAAATCTTCAAGAAAGAAAGAAAAGGATGTGTTGAAAGTCAAAACTACGTGCCAGGTTGCAAATTACATCCCTGGAGACTAGGAGCTCTTTGTGAAAACAACCAAAATCTTCCAAAATGATTCTCCATGTTCCTTCCACATACTTTTCAACTTTCCATATACATCCATTTGTCTGACATATTGTTCACATTAAAAGAGTTGAGCACGAGGGCTGTGAAATTTAGAATAACGTGCATTAGGGCAAAAGCGTTTTCCATCTAAGCCCTGAGAATGGTTGACTGATGGGAAGGAAGGAAGGCAGAGAGGCCCCTCCCTCAGCAACATGCTGTAAGGGTTTCTGAACAATGCCTACTAACAAATTTTCAATAACTGGACACGACTACAATTCATTTCCTGAATTCTAATGTAAATGTAAGGTGCTGGAACGATCCACTGATGGATAGGAGGGGAGTGAAGAGCTGGATAATTACCTTCGGCGTGAGAACGATGAGGTGGAGGCAGAGGAGGCCGATATATCTTGCTCCCACTCATCATCAGGGTCATAAAACACGTCATCATCTTTAGAGGTGGAATCCCCCTGCGGAGAGTAAACTATTGCTGACATGCCCGGTCTCATTTACACAACTTAATGAGAAAAGCACGGCAAAGTGAAGCAGCATCCCTCTGTCAGGCATAAAACGACCCACTCTGGACTGTAAATAAGGTCAAACATCTGGGAAATTGGCAATTGCACTTGAGCTGATGTCAGAGTGAATATGCAGAATGAGGAACAGACAGGCTGGCTGCTGGAGTAAGCTTCATTCAACAGCCATCGTCTATTAGCTTGTTAGAGCACTGGTTAAATCAAATAAATGAACCTTCCTGTGAATTTCAGAGCAATTATTTGGGGAATTGAGTGCTCATCATTTTTATCAAGTGTCTGCTCATTGCATGTGCTTTATCATATGAGACTTTTAAGGGTGTAAATATGTTTTTGATTTATTGCACTGATCATCATTCTGACTATGCACAATACTATGCAAATAAAATAGGTCTACTCAATTATTCTTTACAACCCTAAATCAATACCAGAGGCAGCTTGAACGGATCTAAGATAAGTAGCCACAAGACTTGGAAATACCCTGAATAAGTTAAAAGCTTATGACAGGGTTAAAATTTGAGTAGTTTCTAGTTTGACCAATCACTTTAGTGCAGGCTATTATGGCTAAGCCCCAAAATATTGGTCGTTGCCCCCAGAGGCTAATGCATCGTCAGACAATAGCTGATGTGCTCCGAGACCCCCAGATGTTAAAAATCATCATTAAATATGTTCAAGTTCTTTCCACATCAGGAATCAATAATCATCCGATCAGAAAAGGGAACATGTTGAAGGCAGAACTGATTTGAGGCCAACCTGTTCGAGCTCCCTCATGGCAGCCATGTTGTTTTGGAACTTGTCCATACTCCAGAACGTGGAGATCCCCAGCTTCGTGTTTTGAACCCGCACCTGGAGCAAACCCCCCGTTTCCAGATTCTCGCTGTCAGAGCTTTCGTGTCTAAAACAGAGGAGAGTTAAGTGAAGGTTTTATTGATACAGTTAATCTTTGAATAGCAGCGTAATAATGGTAAAGCTTTTCTGTAAAATAAGAAATCCAACATGTAAATTAATAAATGTAAACAAAAATGTACAATACCTTCTAAAAATTGTGTTTCTCTTCAGTTTAGAACTGATCTTATTAGCTTCCTCAATCATCAAGGACATCTTCATGGCATCCCAATGTGGAGAGACTGGAATATACAAATGAAACATGTCAAATTCACCACGACCACCAGGTACTGTTTGTTAAAATAAGTAATTAGTATTCCAATCCATTACATGATTCTAATGCAATTTAGTGAGATTCAAATTCTTACTTTGCATTGTGTAGTTTTTTTTTAACCACCCTCTACAAGAGCTGTCTTTCATCTCACTATAAACAGCTAAATGGACAGATCCCACCCATCCACAGTGCCAGATGGGTGGGATCTGTGTGGGTGGATATCGTTCCTAACTCCAAGACGTGGTTGTGATTTAAAGGATCTCACCATTTCTCGGAGTGTGGATTTCCCTCAAAGCTCTTTTCTTCTGCAGCTCCTCGAGCTCTCGGCCAATCTTCTTCTTCTCTGCCTCCAGGGCCTCAACAATCCTCACTTGACTTACACGGTGTTCCTCCATCGCCTGGAGTGAATCATGGTAATGTACACACTATTAAAAACCACCAGGCCAAAACATTATGCCTCTAGCCAAGCTCTACCACAACCCAAATGGCCCATCAGTTAAACATAAACCCCCGTGTCAGCACATTTGCTTGAGCTCTTCAAGCTCTTTTCAGATCATCAGAAAACATGAGAATGAGCAAATTAAGGAGATGGTGTCATTTACAGTTACAGGAAAAATCATATTTCCTATCGAGTGACGTCCGAGGATCAAGAGAGAGGGAACTGGAGAAAGCTGACTGAATTAAGATCTGTTACTTATTATCTTTTGGATACTGCAGCTCCACCAAACCACTAGTCTGAATCTCTGAGGCCAAGTTGCTAGTATTTAGGACACAGTCTCTTCCAAAAGAAAATGGGAGTTAGCTCAACAGTGCAGAGGCCTGTAAAACTGTTAATATTCTAATATTCTGAAAGGCTAATAGACATTGACAGTGGGATTAAGCAAATAAACTTGTTTTTTCATGGAACAATCCCTAACAGCACTAAGACAGCCTCCTTGGAACTTCAAATAGTTGAGCCAAGTGAAGAGGAAACATTCCCAGGTTTTGCTCCGTGAACTGACCTGTGCCTCCATGTGCAGACGGAGGTGTTTCTTCTGGGAGTCCACCTCCTGTTCCAGCCCCAGCTTGGCCACCTTCAGCTCTGCCATCTGACTGGCCACCCTCTGCTGGTCTAATTCCTGTTGACGTTTCCACGCACTCTCCTCGTTCTGAACGAATTACATTTTGCCATTACTCAATACTGGCAGCACAACTTGACAGGGTATAGGGATAAACATAAATTGCACATGACAAGAAGTATCTGACGGCTCAGACTATGCAATGCAGTACACAGGGTGAAAGAAAAATAGCTTATCGAGTTAAATTTGTGATTAAGGTAGGTTTGTTAACAGGTTAAAACTTTTATGTAAATTGACTTTCAATCACTGCAAACATACAGAACAGGTAAACATCTCAGGAGAATCCTCACAACACAGTCCGGCATAAAGAGTGCAGAGGGCAGAGCTGTGGGTAAAACTTAGCAGTCCTGAGGCCCTCACCAGCTAATAATAAAAAAAGAGCAATGAGGTGTAGTGTACCAGCTCTCTCTCCAGGGTACGAATCCTGTTCTCATAAAGCGCCCTCTGATCACAAAGCTCCTTCTGGGCCACCTCCTTTGCCATCTGGATTCCCTGCATCATCTCCTCCTTCGCCTTCAGATGGGCTTCTTCAATTTCTGCCTCCAGCCTGAGAAACACAAAAGATGTCTTTAGGGAAGTTTTTACATATGTTACCTTGAAAAAACACAAGGTAGCCAGTTGTGATGTTTTTTTTCTCCATTTAGTCATTAGACTCACTGAGCTCTTTGGGCCTTAAGTAATTCATTTTTGGCAAATTCAAAATCTTTCTGGCCATCGCCTGAGCCTGTCCAACACGATACCCGCTTCCCAGACTGCACCTCAGCTGGATGGTTAAAGCGGAAGTAGTGGTCTCCGCCTAGAATCACCCTGTCACCCTGGAATTAAAATACATAAGACGGGAATATAGTAAATAACATGCATTAAAAAACACTTTGAACAAAGGGGTAGGTCATATTATTGAGATGATCTACTCACATGATGGAGGACAGTGGACTCTGAGATCAGGTTCCCATTAACAAAGGTCTTGGCACTTTCCATGGGCGTGATGCTGACAGTACTTTGGATACTGTTTATAACGCTAAAATAAAGAAATAACATTTTAAGGGGACAGCGTAATTCATTTATGAGCATATTGTTTTTTAATATAGAATAGAATAGTATGGCAGTGATGATTTCTCACCAGTGCTGGTCGGCGATGAGGCCTCCATTCAGCTGAATGTCTCGGCTGGAGTCAGACTGGAGCTTGCCCACCGTGGTTTGACCCTCTTTGATCATGTAGAGAAGCATCTCAGACAACTGAGGATCCTCGTTCAGGTTCACCAGGTTGGGAAGACGGTTGTCCACTTTGAATGTCACGCCTGCTTTCTGCAGAACAAGTACATAGTTGGTGACTGATATTGTCTTCCTGGTCTTAAATGTAAAATGTAAGTATGAGGACACAGAACAACTTTGTACTCATGTTTTCAGAGTGAATTAGTTTACGGGAAGTTACATTATAAATAAACCATCAATGTTTTGTTCTGAACAAATTACCTGCAACTCTTTGGTCTCCTCCCTTTTGCGTATTTCAGCTTGTTCCAGTTTCTCTCTCCATGCCCTGTAACAAAATGAAGTTTAAAAAAAACACTATGCAGAAAAACCTATCTTTGTCAATTTTATCAGATTTTCAAGGTTGATGTTTACGTATATGACACGCTGTGTGGAAGATTAGATAGAAGAAAAACTAGTTATGAATATATGAAAACAACTTTCCAATTCAAGTGAATTCAAGTGAACGGGGGAAGTGGTCTCTCATTTTTTGACTCGTTTGTATTCACAAAGTAAATATGAATAAATAAAATATATAAACCGTTACATAAATATTAGTGCAAACTAAATTTAAACAGTGAATACCAAGAAATATGAAGAAACACTTTGTTATTACGTTCATGTAAAACAAGGAAATCTGCCACAGCTTTCTCTATGATCCGCTTAAATAGAAAAATGATAATCGTGTGTGTCGGGTCAAAGGAATAAAATAAATAAATGCATGATGACTGCAGTTATGCTGACCGGTTGGCCTCGACCATTTCTCTCTCCTGCTGACAGAGCATTGTCTTCAGGGCAGTGATCTCCTGCACAAACAGCCGGACCCTGTCTGGTTCGATCCCCTGTGAGCTCATCTGGGCCGCTCGCAACTTCTCCACCTCCGCCTTCAGCTCTGAATCAAACACACACACACAGTTTGTTCAAATACTAAATTATATAATGAAGCAGCACTGAGGAAATATAAACTTAAATGAAATCCTCTACGGTCAATACAAATTGCAGAGTTACATAAAGTTCCCCACAGTTTGTTTTACGGCATGACTTCAACAAATGCCTCAAATAACATTCAAATCTTGTTTAAGATCTGAATAATTTAATTTACAGACGACAGCTTACACATCATCACCGACTGGATTTGTAATATTTAAGTCACATTCACTTATTGTCTGTCACACCGACATGAGAGAAAACCACAGCAAGAGCTCCCCTTAGTGCTCAGAACGTGGAACAGCAGCACAATCACCTCGTGAAAAATAATACTTGCATGACAGTTAGCCGCCATGTGCAGCTGACAGTGCATAAATATGGCCTGGAGGCAAGGTTAGGGCCAAGCCTTAATTGAACTGGGTAGTGCATAAGTTGGTGATGGATAGATGGGCAGACAGGAGGGTATATGTGGGAGAGGAGAGGGAAGAAGATCAAGTGCAAGACATGAATAGTAAGATAGACGTGCACGTATAATGAAAGAGAACAAGAGACAGACACAAAGAGAAGCAGCTGGAGGAGCTGATCAAAAGAGAATAAATGACGTATATACATATAAATAAGCTGTTGAAGAAACAGGGATTGTTTGGTGAGTCAGTCTGTTGCTTAAAACTGGATTTTTTTTGTATGGATGAGATTTTTTTAAATGCAAAATCACTGTTGCCAGATGCCAGGAGGCACACATGGTAGCAACATCAGTCAAGCATAGAAAAAGCCATTTCGTTGTGAAAAGGGACATGCAGGTGTGTGCTGTTCGTGTAAGATGGCAGATGTTTAAAAAAAAGAAAGCAGAACATCCAGAAAAACATAATGTCCATGAATGTGCACGGCAGAAAGGAAGAGCTCTCTTTGAGATCAAAATTGTTTGCTCAAGGGAGAAAGGTGTTATGTTCACCTTGTGCTTCACCGCCCACCTCCGATGTAGTCACAAAGGTCACATCCATATATATATATTTATTTTTTAACAATACCCTGCATGAATGGGCATGTTCTCAAACCAACATAGTGATAAGACATATTCAAAGTACTTCCTATATATTACTACTATTTGTGTGTAGATAAATAAACAGGTTTAAAGGCATATTGGAGTTTCAACAAAAGCTTTGTTAATGTGGTTATTCTGAGTGCCTCACCTCTGATGAGCTTTGCGCTGGTGTCTTCATTGACCTTGGCCACGTTGATGATAGTTCGGGCCTGCTGGGCGTAGCGGAGAGTGCTTAGAGTTTCCTCCACACTGCTGCCTGCTGGGCTCAGTGTGGCTATCATGGCTGTCTTGGAGTTTCCCCCGAGGCTCTCTTTTAACAGCCTGCAGAAGAAAAACTGGGGTCAGGATCGTGGTTCCAAATTGAAAATGTTAAATTTTGTTCAGATATCTGGTGTAGTGGTGTGGTGTGGATTTTATCCCACACCACTTTTGTACAGTATGAAAGCGGAAACAACATTGTTTACATCATGCAGCTAATTTTCTTTTTAAGCTAATTATCTGAGTAATCAAAAAAATACATTCTGTTCAACAAGAGTTAAGTGTGCACAAGCATCCTGATCTCTCACCATGTGAGGACAGACTCCCTGTACGGTATGAAGACCTTCTTCCTGGTCAGTGCTTGCTCAGACAGGGCAGAGATGACCTTTCCAAGGGTGAGCAGGGATTTGTTGATGCTAGCGCCCTCCTATAAGGACACAGGAATTGCATCGTTTTGAATAGGAGAGAATCTTCAACAAAACTAAAGCTCAGTGCGTCTGTGTGTGTGTGTGTGTGTTTGTGTGTACCCTGAGTCGGTCTCCACTCGTCTGAGCCGTTTTACAGCGTTCGCTGCCTGCCAAGTCCACCAGGTTGATCCTGCTGCTGATACTGTGGTCATGTTCCTCATCCTCCACAAACTCAGTCTGCAGACAAAGACACAAAGACAAACTCATTACAATTATTCAATTGGAATACATGACAGCTCAAATTTATCAGTGTGTCTCTGATGAATTAATTGTAATTATATAAATCATTTCAGACTTTACAGGGTAAATCTATGTTATCGATTGGTGATGATACAGATACAGATAAGTCCACAGGTCGTACTTTGGTCTGGGTCATAACCAGGGTGAAGACGGAGTGAGATCTGGAGCTCTTGTCGTTCATTCCTGTCGCTGCTGTGGCTCTCTGCTTGTTGCCGAGTCCCAGCCATCCCTAAAACAGAAGAGTGTGAATTAAGACTGAATCGCTCAAGTGATATTAGCATCATGTTTTATTTCTCTATGTTACCCTTTGACTAAACTACATCTTTGAAGCTTTATCTTCAAGTGCACATGCACAGACATTGATATCTGTAACTTTGAACCTTGACTCGCTCAAGAATTCAAAGTGGTTCATAAGAGCAACAGGTATCTGAAGGAAGAAAGTATCTTGGTAGCAAATTTCAACTCACCTGGATGTCGTTGTAAGAGCTCACAACATTCCTGTGAAGAGATGACAAAGTGATCAATTCTGAAAATGACACCATTCAGTAATGATCTTATGATCTTATACAAAAAGCAATAAGTGTTTCTTACGTTGAAAGTTCAGCCACATAGGGACCATGGGCGGGATGCTCTCTCACCCGCAGCTGGAAACACAAATCATCTAGGTTTTATCTTGAAGAATTCATATGAGACTTTATACAAATCTGACATATGATCTAGTAGATGTTCAATGTTTTCTAGACAGCCAGGAGAAACCAAGTACTCTCCACCCTAAGTCGGACAGCAAAACCGATTTATCCACTGCAGTAACTTACAGGCATCCTTCTTTGGTTTGGATCATCTCTGGTAATCAGGAGGTCGTGGATCTTCTCGTTGTAAACCTCAAAATAGCTCATCTCTACATGACACTTGACCTGAAACATAACAAGTCAAACGTGTCATTTGATCGTTTATCCAAGTTTTGTAAACATTCATGTCTTTTAAGCTCTGCAGTGTTACATGGAGAAAGGGTGAAGTCTCTAGTTTATTCAATCAAAACTACGTTAAAAAATGTATTAATTAATGCAACATTTTACCTGTGTATTTTCTATCGCGGTCAATCTAGAAAAAAGCTCTCGACAGAACCTTGGGATAACTCCTGCTTCTTCTCCGAAGCCCATCATCCTGCAAAACAACCATTTTAAACAAGTCAAACTGTCAGTTGACGAACTACAATTTCATAAAACATCAGGTAGAAGTGAGTGTATGAGATGAGATTGAGTCAATGGGAAAAGGGTGAGTGTAGTAAACAGAAAATACTCACGTGTATGATTTCCCAGAGCCTGTTTGACCATAAGCAAACAGACATGTGTTGAATCCCTCGAAGGCCCTCAGCAGCAGAGGTCTAGCCAGTGTCTCGTACACCATCTGCTGGCTGGCAAATGTGGACTCGCTCTCATCCACAGAGCAGAAAGAGAGGTCGTAGGTAAAGGACAAACTCTGTTTGGACTCAGGATGTTGGACAATGGTCTCCTGGCCTTTCATGAAAATGACCTGCGATGCCTTCTCTGCCTTCTCCCTGCAAAAGATTAGAAATATTAAAAAACATGAAGGATTTAAAACTGAGCACCTCCATAAGCTAAACATGTACATTATTTGTAGATTCCATAAAGTCTGCATTTTGGTTGTTTGTCTCTGTATGTTGGCCCTGCAATTTGATGACGACCTGTCTAGGATATAAACAACCTCTAAACCAATGTCAGCTAAGATTGAATCCAGCTTCCACCCTGAACCTGAAAGGCTGAGATAATGGTTGAATAAATTATTAATCATAGCGGGAGATGATGGAATATGCACATCAAAATTTCCCGAAGCCCAAGGTGATGACATATTTGTTGTTTCTTTCGACCAAAAAACTTAAAGTTGCTCTCAGAAGACAAAGAAAAGCAGCAAATCCTCACATTGAGAAGCTGCGAAGGTTGCTTGAGTTTCTTTCTGCCAAATAACCAGTAGATTAAATTAACTTGTCACTGAGAGAATGAGCCTGATTTGAATGTGACACTGAGAATGTCTGAAACATGATGTAAAATACATGTTTATATATTCCTGCCAGTTGTTTCACATGTTCAAATCCATTTGAATTTCTGAGTGATGTCTTTACGTCCAGAATTAAAACAGTTGCATCAAATCAGATCTGATGTAACTGCACCTCGGTTTGTCATTAGTTGTATTTCCTGATGTCCAGAAGAGTCAGCAGTTACTTTTGATGAACCACACCCTTACCTGCAGACTGATGAGGTGAGTAGTGCATTACCTACCGGGCACTGAACGGCCTGACACGGACAGCCACGGTCACAGCACTGTCTTCCATCTTTAATGAATCCTGCTGCTGCACGGCTTCACTGGGACGAGACCGGGGCTGCTCGGTACTCCTTGGAGCAGGAGCAGGAGCAGGAGCAGGAGCAGGGATAGCGGCAGGGAGCAGGGGCAGGAACCGGGGTGGGGGCAGGAGCCGGGGTGGAGGTCCTGGCCTGGGGCACGACTCTCCTCTGGTTGGTGCTGGATGTCCTGATCACCCCTAGCGCAGGGCTGGGCCTGTTCACACCTGCAGACGCCTTGCCGAGCCGAGGAGCAGGCGCAGGTTTAAACTCTTGAGCTTGTTGCATCCTGGATTTGGGTCTTTCCAGACTCGCGGACTTGACCGCCACTACTCTAGGGACTTCTCTCGCTGCCATTCTCTCAAACACGTCCCTCTTAGCTGCGATCTTCTGAAACGGGGTCTTTTTGGTGGGGGTTTTAAATGTTTGGGCCTGGTCCTCTAGTTGCCTGGTGGAGGAAGAGGAGGATGAAGAAGAGGAGGGTGTCTTGCTGGGTGCCAGCCTGCCCTGGGTTTCCACAGGAGTCTCTCTGCTTTTACTCCTGGAGGCAGCTTCTCTTACACTCGCAGACCTGAACACACTCGGGTACCTGCCGTTTGGTTCACTGAGGACCTTCGGCATTGGCTGCCCACCGGCCCCGCTGATCCCACGCTGCCCCACGGCGCTCTTATCCATGGAGGGGGTCCTGGTCCTCCGCTGCAAGGGTCAGTCTCTTCTCCGGAGCCGGGGTGCTGTTCAGGCTGCTCTCAACAACAGTTTTCTCCCCCTGTTCCCCCCCGGTCCTCCTCCTTGACCTCCTCTGCAGGGTGAGCCGGCCCCGGTGAGGTGTTTGCTGCCCGCCGCCGCTCTTTGACAGCGCAGAGACGATGAAGGTCCTATGTACCTGTCGGCTCTTCTCGGAAGTCCTGCTGTCCTCACACGTAGACTCTCCGGACGTTGTCCCACTTTTCTCCAGCGTCGTGTCGGATGTTTTCCTCTCCGCCGGGCGGCCTCTGCCCCCCGATGTCCGGGACGTGGACATGAGATGGTCGTAGTAAGCCGTGTGCTTCCTCGCTTGTACGCTAAATAACGACATGTTAGCTGAATGCTAAAAACAAAAGAGCTAACGGCCCTAACGGTGAGTCCACTTAGCTTAGTCCGACTACAGCCCCCGACATGAAAAACACGTCAGTCTGACGTAAGTGCAGCTGGACATCTTAGTTTAAAACAATAAAAAACTCATTGAATACGATAAAAGTTGCTTCCGAGTTGAAACAGCTACTTTAGTTTATTTTCCTTCTCTTCCGCCTTCGCCCGCTTCAATTTCAAACCGTCTCCGCCGCTGACAGCTGATTGGCTGAATTCGCGGAAGTCTTTACGTCATCCCATAGTCAAAGTAGATTTGTACCCGAGACTGACGCTAGGTGGCAGCATGGTTCTAATATATATACTGTATATGTGAGCACATCGTTGAAGTGTAAACAAATGAGATCTGCAATTACTCAAGTTTTCTTTTTCTAAAATTAGCACTTAACCGTTGGAAAAGTGACGTTAACTACATGGTTTCCAAATAAACATAGACATATGTTTGGGAATGAATGAAGTTGAGCCATTAATACACTTTTACACTCAAGTTGAGTCTTGGGTTGGAAAAAATAGGGTCACAAACTGATTATTATTTGTATAATATGTAATATAAATCACTTTTAAATAAAACAAGTAGTTTTTTTTCTTGGACTCAAAGATCACAATCAACCAGACATTATGAGAGTAAGAGTCGGTGGGTACAGGCTCGAGAAATGCTCCTGATCCCTCCTTCATAAAAGCAACTCAGTCAGACTGAAAACATTTGTGTTGTGGTTAATATTTCTGTTCTGTTCATTGTCATGCGGTTTTTGTCTCTTTAGTAATTTTCTATCCACGTTGCATATCTCTATGGTCACTGCATACCTGTTAAAAGTCTCTATGTAATCCCTGTTTGAATGTTAGCAGTTGTTGGCATCTGTTTTTTGCATCTTTTCGAAAGTTCTTTACAAGGGACTGAAACAGCCATTTGTCTCAACATAAGTCTTGACCTGAAACTATGGAGTTGCAGTCTTTTGATATCAACATCTGCTTTTTTATAAACAGAAAAACATATTTAAAACAGTATCTTTTTTTAGACTTATAAAAGAACATAAATTACAAGTTCACCATATACACTGGCCATAGCTGGATGCTTGATGTCTTTACGTTAAATAAATTCTCTTACATTATCAACACACGAGTGATTTTCCACAAAAAGTATAAATCAATGAATTTATTTTTTCAAATGAAAATATACAAAATAAACATTTAGCCTTTCTTCAATAAATAGACAGCAGCTTCTTCAGCAGCTTCTTCAGCTACTTCTTGCGCCGGTCGTGTTTCCTGATGATGTCTATGAGGTTGTTCTTAGTGACCAGTATGTCCTCACTCTCCAGTTTGTTCTTTTGTTTTTCCCTCCTCTGCTGCTCGTGGAGGTAGGGGGAGTTCAGGAGCTGCGGGGGCAGGAGGGACCCTGTTGGTTTCACCCGGTTCACCACCTCCAGGAAGAGCCGCTTGTTGTTGTTGTTGACAAAAGAAATGGCTGTTCCCCTGTGTCCCAGTCGCCCTGCTCTGCCCACCTGGATGGAAAGAAGGAACGTTTGAATGGAATAGTTTTAGTTTGCCTGCCATATTATGTATCAGGCATTAATGATGCAATTAAAGATTGAAATGTAAGCCAATGTTCTGAATCAATTGATTTCGAATTAAAGAAAAAATAAAATGCTGCTGCAAAGATGACATCTTTCTCACATCAGGCTTTACTGACCTGATGGACATACTCGTCCATTGTGTTTGACATGTCAAAGTTCACCACCAGTCTGACGTTGACCAGGTCCAGTCCTCTGCCCAACACTCCTGTGCTGATCACCACCTCAAAATCTCCATCCAGAAGACCCTGGAGACACAGCACAGCACATTTTACACAGTCAGACATTTTTAATGCTGGAAACACTCTACATATACTTTGAATGTTATGAATGAACACATTTCATCAATATGTAACTTGATTCCAAGGAATTCAAATTTAACTTGGCTGTATGTTGCAGCCTCAAGCCTCGTATTATCTCGGACAGAGTAAATAAGCAAGTCAATTCCTATTTGATCTGCTTTTGTGTGGCTCCATGATTAAACCTGGATCATGTTGGGACTTGTCTAATCCCTGTGTTTTATTTGGGAGTTACTGTTTCTACAGCAGATTTGAAATAAGGGCTTGTCTGACCTTTATTCTTTAGAAAAGTAGGCTGAGTGAATGAATCACTTTTAGTTCTTTCAACTTTAACATAATAGTTAAATCCTGGCAACTTCAATGTACTGACATGAGCAACACTGGTTTGGCTGTTGTGTTCAGCTACAGGAGCACTGCTGTTTATCCACTTGACTGTGCATGTTCTGGCAGCCATCGGACTCACCCTGAGGATGCGGTTGCGTTCCCATTGGCTCTTGTCAGAGTGGATTGCCACTGTATTGAGACCCATCACCTTGGTGACAGCCTGGCACAGCAGATCGGCCCCCTGTTTATTGTCAACAAACACCACCACAGGGGGGTGGTAGAGCTTACTGTCCTGCAGAGCCACGAGGTAAAACACAGAAGCAAGGGAGAAGATGTTTTTAAAAACGTTTTACAACAGTTTTATATTTCTACATTAAACAAATTTTAAGCTGTTGTTTTAGGGTAAACAATGTTGCAAAGTATTACTTTAATTGCATTTATTTGACCTTATTTGTGAGAAGATAGCCTTTCAAAGGTTAGATGAGTTAGGACTTTCCTGCATTATTCTTGTCTCATCTCTTAGTCTATTGATTTGGCTCAAATTTGTGGGAACACACTGACTTTCTGACTTTAGTTTGAGTAATTTTTCAGATGCTTGGGGATTCCAGGGTAGTGTCTGCTTTTGTTTTTTCTCTGGGTGTCCCAGTGTTTCCTACTGGAATCCTGCAGCGCCCACCCAGTATGTCACGGTTCAGTGACAGTCCTGGAGTAAATAATAGCAGTCAAGAAATAAAAAGAATAATCTTCCTCTACACAAAAGACGTCTCTCCCGTTACTCACACCTCTTCACTGGGTTAAGTAAAGCAGACTCTTCCTGTGCTGCGTAGTGTTAATGGTACAAGTCATTGCTGGGATTCCTGGAGTGGTGCTATGGCTCACGGCCCACCCATTTCCTCCAGACTGGGGCCAGGGCGGCAGCAATGGCTGTCTAAATATGGTGTAGTGGGGAGACCGGACTGTGGAGCTTAAGGAATTCCTAGCCTTAAACAGCCAGTTAATAAAATAGCTGGTACTGGTGCATGTGAAGCTGAGCGATAAAGTCACTATAAAGTCAATATGTGAAAATAACCCACTTTCTGTCTTTGTCCCGAGCAGAGCACTTCCCTGGTTCTCCAGTGTGCAGTTAGACTTGGTTTTACAAAAAGCTACAAAAACTGCTGACCAGTAAAAGAAAGCAGTGTTTGGAAGTGGAAGTGCCGGGCTTAGTGATACTCCACCCCAAATCTTGCTACTGAGAAGCAGGCTTGCTGAACAAAACAGGAGGAGAAACAATCTTTAAGCCAAATTGTGATTAAAACAACCTGAAGAGGTCACAACTCACATTAAGAATCTCAAACAGCTTCTTCTTCTTGGAGGGTTCCTCTACCCACAGCAGGATCTGCCTGACGTTGGCACAGGGCTGGTTCTTCTCTCCGATGACAATACGCACCGGGTCACGCACTAGGCGATCAGCCAGCTCCTCTGTCCCCTTTGGGATAGTGGCTGAAGCCAGCAGAGTCTGGTGCTCTTCTGGGACTTGTTTCAGAACCTCCATCACCTGCTGCTGGAAGCCCATCTTCAACATGGTGTCCACCTATAGGATACACAGCAATACTTACTGTTAAAGCCCTTTCTGCAAAGTCAAAGACTTTAATAATAATAATACATTTTATTTATAAGGCACCTTTCAGGATACCCAAGGTCGCCGTATAACAATCAACAATACAGTAAATACAAAAAATGTTACAAAAAAAAAGTTATACGCTTGCCTAAAAAGGTGGGTTTTGATGGTGGATTTAAAAAGAGCGATGGAATTTGGGTCAATGTTCCTGATGTCAGGGGGGAGGGAGGTCCAGAGGTGAGGGGCAGAGCGGCTGAAGGCTCTAGATCCCATGGTGGAGAGATGGGCTCGAGGGGACGGTCAGGCTGATGGAGGAGGCAGACCTGAGAGACCGGGTAGGGACTTTAATATGGAGGAGGTCAGAGAGGTATGGAGGAGCGAGGTTATGGATGGTCCTAAATGTGTGGAGGAGAATTTTATAATCAATGCGCTGTTAAATAGGAAGCCAGTGGAGTTGATGTAGAACAGGGGTGATGTGACTGATGGATGGTGTCCTAGTGACGATACGGGCAGCAGCATTCTGTACCAGTTGAAGTTTGTGGAGTAGTTTGTGTGGGAGACCAAAGAGAAGGGAATTGCAGTAATCTAGGCGGGAAGTGACAAGGGAGTGAACCAGGATTGCGGCGGTGTTGGGAGTGAGTGCTTTAAACAGCATGCAGGGGGAAATTAATGGATCGTCATAACTACTATTGTGTGACATCTTAAATGTTACAGCATTTATTAGGATATGATGTGACTCAAGTCTAAATTAGTTATCACAGCCATTTTATGCTCAATATCATGTCAAATTGTAATTCCTGCAAAATCAAACAAAACTGCTGCTGCATCACCACAAATGAAGGTTTTCTGTACAAGGACTGGATGTTGGATGCAGAGTGCATCAATGTGCTAAAACATTACTCTTTGATAGATACAATTTATTTGCTAAAAGTACTGATACTAAAATGAAGCCCAATTATTCAACCTCATGGGATCTCTGTTCTAAAATACACAAAATTCTACATTTGTTTCAATGCTGACAGCACTTTAAGGTCTGAACTTTCATAAAATATGAACTGCAGTGTGTTGTCGTACCTCATCAACCACTACGATTTTCACTGTGTCCAGCGTCACTGCTTTCTGCCTCAAGATCTCAAGGAGTCGCCCAGGGGTGGCTATGACAATCTAATGGGTTTAGAGGAAGAACATCCCAATGAAAAAGCTGAACAATCAAATCATTATAGAAGACAATGTTGGGATTAATAGAAAGAGAAAACACTTAGAAAATAGTGGTTGCATTGTACTTTGATGCTGGCTTTGAGGCGGTGGAGCTGTTGGGGAAGTGGCATGCCGCCCACCAGTAGGGCAGTCCTCATGTTGGGGATGCACATCACCAGCTCCTTCACCTGTCTCTCTATCTGAATGGCCAGTTCTCTGGTGGGGGTCAGGATCAGAGCCATGGGGCTTTGCACACCGCTTGCTGGTTTCTAGAAAAAACAAAAAACAGAACTATTACAGCATGTGAATGCACAGGAAAAGCCCAAACACCAGTAGATGAACAGACGGATGTAACAAATTACATTCCATCAAATCTCAGTACGACTCAGCGATCAATGGATCCTTGTCGCTAAAAATGCCATTTGATGCAGCACTGTAATTAGTTTGATAATGAATAATATAAATTCAGAAATTCAAAAACAGTTCATGTAAATTGCCAAGATATGCTTTAAATCAAAAACCACATGAGTATTGATCCTAGCATCAGCAGCAAACATTGAAAGCTGGAATATTTGCTTAGTAACATCTCCTCTTATAATGTTAACTGAAGTGTACTTGTGTGAATGAAATGCAACAAAAGGTACCAAAGAAAAAAACAAATAATTCTTTCTTCAGCTGCACTGGTTTACCTCGAGTGCTCTGACCACCACTGGCAGCAGGAAGGCCACAGTCTTCCCTGAGCCCGTGTCCGCGCTGGCAATCACATCCCTGCCGCTGAGACCCACAGGCACCATCTGCATCTGGACCGGCGTGGGCGCCTCATAGCCCGCCTTCTTCAGGTTCCCGCTCAGCGTAGCGGGGAAGCCACAGTGCTCGAACTCCACGATTGGTCTCCTGACATCACTGCCCTGCGTGTCAATGCCGAGCTCCTTCTTTATACGCTGCACCTGTTCGTCCGTCAGGCCTGATATGAATCGATCTTCACTGTAGGAGTACCCTGCTTCCCCTTCACCATCACCCACTGCACCCGCAGGCGTCTGGGGTTGAGTCGGTCCACCCCCACCCGCGTCCTTACGGGTAAACGCATCTGCCCCGGTTCCCATCCCCATTTGCAGCAGATGTTTGGCTTTGCATTCAAGACTGCAAACGTCGTTGTCCGTGCTGTCACAGATGTACTCCCCATAGCGACCACACATCACGCACACAGGCTCCCCCGGCTCGGGCCATCTCTGGCTCTTTCTGAATGATTTCACCGGCTCTTCTTCCTCCTCCTCCTCCTCCTCCTCCTCTTCTTCACCAGAGGAAGATTTGAGTCCATCCTCATGTACCGAGCTCTCTGTCAAAGCTGCAGAGTCTCCACTAGCTTGAATTGTCTCATCCTGTACTTTCACATCTTCATATGCCTCCTCCTCGTGAACAGTTGCCTCTGAACTCTTCTCTTCTTTTCTCTTGTCCTCTTCTATCTTGCTTTTCTTAATTAAAGTCTGTCCTGATCTCTGGGCCGGTCTTTTCACCTTCAGGGCTCTTGGCATAAACATGGTTTTGAGGGATTCTTAACCTGTGAACAACAACAGCAAACATCAGAAGTTAACGTAATGGATTTAGTTTAAAGTTTTCCTAATGGTAGGAAATGAATGTCAGCATATTAGACAAAGAATCGGAAATTAAAACAATTAGCTCACAAACAAAGGTGAAATAAGATTTGATATATTATCTGCATGTTAAATCCACCTGGTTAAACTGGTTAAAAGTCATATTCCCTTTGGTTTGACACATTCACCACAATACAGTCACACAAAGACAAACAAAACAAATGAATGTTTCTGAAAACGAGTCAAACGTTTACACATTTTCGTCTAATTTGCATTTTCACACCACAGTTCTTCCACAGCGGCCTCAAGAGCTGCGGTTAGCATGCTAGCTGCGTGTTTCCATACGAAATAAACACAAACACACACACACACACACGCTTACCTTCCTGCGTCAAATCCTCCAACAGTTCACAACATTGTCTGACGCACACTGATGACGCACGACCGCTTTGCACTCTGGGATATGTGGTTTTGTAGAGTAACCTCTCTGCTGAGCCTCACTCAAAGCTTTCTTTAAGATGAACAGATTCACAACAGGGTTATGAATTAATTTACAAAAACGTATTAATTTTTGAACTTTATTAAATGTCAAAGTCTTTTATCAGATATAATGTTTCATATTGGGAGTATAGTGAATAGAGGAGAAGAGAATAGAAGATAATCTGTCAAATATATAGAGGATTAAACTAGGCAACAATTAATTTATCAAACTTCAATCATTCTTCTCTGGTTAATTCCCTGCATGCTGTTCTCTTTTTGTGCCACACTCAAGTTTTCATTGTAAACTTTTCCATTAGTACTATCACTGTTGCAGCAGGTTTGTTACACATTACAATGTGCTTCTGACCTGTTGTAATGTTATCAATATGTGCCAGAGCTCTTGTAATCTGAAAGGATGCATCCATTTGGTAGGTAAAGCAGTACAGATCTTTAAAATGTATCAATAATCAGTGGTTATATCAATACAATTTAAATCCTGTAGATTTCCGTCCAGTTAAAGTAGGGCTGGGCGATGTAATAAATTATTAATTTTAAGTCAAAGGACAGATTTTTGCTATTTTGAGGGGTTTTAAACTGGATGGAGATTAATTATGTATTATACTCCATTGTGCTTGCACAGTTCATAGGCTCTATATCGATATGTACTGGACTTTTAGTGTTACTTCAAATGCAAATCATATTGAAACATGTATATATAATGTTTGATTGCCCAGCCTTACTTTAACTCCACTTGGGCTCATCTGTTATATCAGAATATAAAATTAAATATTGTTATGATGTTTTTATTGATGATAGCACACATATTACATAGAAGAACACATTCGGCATTCTCATTACATTTCATAATAATAATGACAACATGACATTGATACAACCAAGTGTTATAAGTGTTTTCGCCAAACTTTGAGATGGTATGGTAGCATATTTTGTTTGTTGTTATCGTAGAAACTGATAAATGTTTGATATTAAAGTCAAAATAACTGATTGTGTGTGTGTGTGTGTGTGTGGACTTCTTCTTAAAACTTTTTAGAGTAGAAACATTTAAATAATTCAATATTTTTCAGAAAGAGCATCTTAGAGATATATCCACTTTAAAGTCGGGGAACGTTAGCTTAGGGTCAAAACCAACAAATCCAAAGAAAATCTAAAAGTGCCAACATTCCCGTCAGTAACCGAAGATGTCTCCCGCGCATGCGCAGCTCGCAACAAAAGGTGCGGGAGCCTCAGTGCGGCAGGAAAACCGCAACACGGCACCGAGGGTTCGACCAGGAGAGAGACACACACTGGGAAACACGTCTGGTATCAACACAACAACAACACGCGGAACATGACGGACGGGACGCGCGTGTCTCCACAGACTCCACAGAATGGAAGTGGATCTGTTTCCATGCAGCTTTTCCTCTGAAGCCCCGGGAAACCTCCCCCCGGCTCGGTCCGTGTCCTCCTCGGGTGCAGGGAGCAGAATGGATGAGGGGAGAAAAGACACAATGTCGAGCGACTCGTTGTGAAACACGCAAACAGGAGAACACACGCGTTTTTCACGAGGAGCCCGTGAGGGTGGAAACTGTGCGTAAAGCCGCCGCCGCATCTCTCCCACGTATTTTTTCCCCCACGAAGAACACCAGATTCCAGCGGTGGGATGCTCTGACGCGGCGCTGGGTTCACGGGATCGTCACGGTGAACAGAGCCGGGTCGGAAACATGGGTGAAGTTCAGAGGAGCTTCGTGGCCCCGGCGGTGAAGCCCTTCGAGCACTACGACTTCTCCAGAGCCAAGATCTGCTGCAGCCTCACGTGGCTGGTGGCCAGGGCGTACGGCACAGGTAGGGCGCGCGACCCCTTCACCTGCAGGCTGCATGGATGTTCTATTCCAATTACCGTTTTTATGAATTAGTCACAAATCTTAACAGTTTCCATCAATGAGCGAGCACTTTGCTGAGAGGTGGGTGGAAAACAGGGGAGAGAGAGGGGGTGTAGGGGGAGAAAGAAGAGAGAGAGAGAGAGAGAGAGAGAGAGAGAGAGAGAGAGAGAGAGAGAGAGAGAGAGAGAGAGAGAGAGAGAACAGGGACTGTTGTGTAACCATCATATTGAAGCTCTGTCACACTGGTTATCATGGAAATGATAAGTCCTGTTTATAGATTTATTGATGCTTTGAATGATAGCAGCACCATTTACTCAAAACAATAACAACAACAAAAATAATACATAGTTGTTGAGTAGTGTTAGATCTGGATCCTGCAGCTCTGGATTCAGAGATACCTGCAGAATAATAGAGAGAGAGAGAGAGTGGATATTTATGTTTATTGTTTTGTTTTATAATATCAGTGTGTGTCAGCATTCAAATGGCAGCAGGACCTTGTGCAACAAATGAATCATATCTTACAATGAGGGCAGGGCAGTAATACATTGCTTATGCATTGGGGGAAACACTGTGAGGAGGTGTATTACATAATTGATCCACCTCAGATTTGTCAAACGTTTTGCATTTTATCAAGTGTTTGTCGTTCTCTGCTCATGAAGAAGAGTTTTAAACCACAACGTTCACTCAGGAGACAAAATCATTCCTATGAAAAAAAATGTGTTGTGACATATCAGATAACCTGAAACATAGAATAAAACAATATCAATAAACATTGCAATATACATTTATTTAGTAACTATAATACCTAAAGTCCAATAAGAGCTTTAACATATTATTGATCATATTTGTAAAATGTTTTGTGTGTCATGTAAGAGTATGAAATCCTTCACTCGTGAGTCTTTAAACCTCCATGTCCATTAGACACCTAATGGATGATATCTGGGGCCACAGTGTTTTTCCATCTCCTCTCTGGTTCATGAGCAGCGTTGCTTTGTGTTGCTGCTTTGGACCAAAATGAATTGCCTGTTGAACAGACAATAAATATTAACATCCCAGAAGGAAAGAAAAAAACTATTTGCTGTAATCGAAACCCAGTGATCAATACATGTTGTGTTCTATTTAGTGAGAAGTGAGTTCGCCTTGCAGAGCTGAAGCTGTCCCATAATTATGTCACCTTCAGGGTGGGCATGTTCAGAAACATCACTCGTGGGATGTTTTATAATTTGTCAGCAGGGTACGTAGCACACAGAGGTTGTTTTAATTTGGATTAAATGAGCCTCAATGAGCAGCAGTTTGAGTTTAAATGACGCCACACGGTATGAGTGAGGACTTGCTCCACATGCCGTGAAATGAAAAGGATTTGGTTCTAAAGCTGAGTGTTTAGAAATCAGAGAGTCACGGTTGGTTGCTGCAGGCGAGTCACTCTCAATACGGTCCGACAGTCATCATCCAGCAGTGATTCTTTACCAGGTTAAATATAATGCTGGGTGTTGGAGCTATGAACTATCCAGTACAGATCTGTGAGAGGATTATTATCTTAGTCGTGTTTTGCCCACTTTCTCCAAAAACATGATCAATTAATTTAGTCTCTTTTGTTATATGGATATGACTTCACAGTAAATGTACTATAAATTACAGTATAAAACATATTTTCAGGTGAATCAGAGTCAGTTTATCTTCTAGATTCTGTGTTCTGGCACTGGTTTTGTTTCATTCATTTGATTATTTGCTGCAACCCCTATAGCTGTAGTCACCATTCAGCCTGTATCACCAATTCAAACAAAATGGTACTCTGCCCATGTCCTTTGCCGCTGTGGTGTAACAGCGCAGTAAAACATGAAATCTCTTGCACATCCTCTGTGTGTTTTCAATCAGGACTAAATGAAATGGGCTGAATCCAGAGACGCAGCCCCTCCAGAGAGAGGATGAGGGGGAGTGCAAGAAAAAAGAGAGAGCGCAGGCTCCACTCCAGATCCCTTCCTACACTGCTCTCAATGCTTCACATGCATCCTCCTCATTACACAGATGCAGGAGTGCATCAGTATAGTGAAGTACGTGCAAGAGGCCAGAGGAACAGCAGGGAAATTCCATCAAATACTATCAAACAGCACGTTGTTAATGTACCAATCAACTCCACTCAATAAGCAGAGCTCAGCAAATAATTAATTGTGACCAGAAGTGAAACCTCATCAAGTCATAGTTGTTCTCTGTATTTCCTGTATAAGTCCTTCACAGATGCTCCTGAGCAAGGCATTACACTCCAAACATCCGTGGTTTTATTCGGTCAAACAATTGAAAACTAGAATATTCTGAATTTGAAACAGTTTTGCAGTAGAATTCACACCTAGTATTTTAATATACATCTGGTTGAATAGTTGCACCCTGAGGTTTCTGTCTGGATTAAATATGAACACTGCTTTTGTAGTTGTTTCAGGTTGTTAGAATATGACTGCAGAATAAATTGCATCACAGTGTCAGCATGTAGTTGTTGTCTGAGCAGGATGCAGACACACTAACAGCTCCAGGGCTATTGATATGTACCTCTGACCTCTGACCTCCCTGTGGAGGATGAGGGGGGAGGGGTAGTATTAACAACCGCATTAAGATAACTAACCTTCAGGAAAAGCATATATCCTAAATAGCTGTTGTTGTCATCTGCGTTTCTGTTTCATAATCTGAGTCCTTTCTATATTATGATGACCTTGTTGATAATAGTCAAGTCTAAGCAGGTTATTCAGTGTGTGTGTATGTGTGTGGGTGCGCGCTTGTGCGTGTGTGTGTGCTCACAACATGTAAAGGTTTCCTCTGCGCACACATACATGCAGTATTACAATTTAATTGTCTTTCTGCTGACACAGTAATACACTCTGGAGTATGTGCAAGTGCTCTCTCTGTGTGTGTGTGTGTGTGTGTGTGTGTGTGTGTGTGTGTGTGTGTGTGTGTGGGTGTGTGTGTGTGTGTTTGTGCAGTATCTAATTGGAAAGTATTACTATTTAATCATAATGTGGATAAATAGGGACTTGCTTTCGCTTAGCTATTTTGTACAAAAGCGATGCTCTCTCTTTTCAAGCAGTAGTTTCCAAAAATGTTTCCCAGTTCAGCAAACACCGTCATGAAGATATGATATATACAATAGAAAGTAACAAAATAAATATATATATCCGTAGATTCTTGCCCTGCAGTGGACTCACAAACACACACGCACAGGTTCAGTCTTTGAAGAGGCTGGCTGTGAGAGGGGTGTTCCCAGGGAGCTGGAAGTTGCAGATATAAAGACAAGAGATGAATCGATTGGGTTCCATCCCTGCTGCAGTTGCTATAGCAACGCTGAGATCTAGTCACACGTGTGTATGTCAAGATATTGTCGAAGCATGAGGAAGAACTGCAGCAGACCTGTCAAATTAAAGTTCTGTTCGAGAATCATGTGATCTGAGGATGAAAATCTCTAATAAGAGTAAAGCTGCCGTCACTACTACATTTCAATTTGACCTTTTTTTCTAAACACAGTCAGAAGGGTATTGTCTTTATTTTAGAACATGCACTGCAATATGTTTCCCTGGTGTCCCCTGCTTTCTTTATTTGTTTGAACTGCTGATGGGCATTACAATACGCCTCGAAACAAACACACTAATTGCGTGTTTCTCTGTACTTTTCCTTCTCCCTCATACAGACAGTATTCCCACAGACCTGAAGGATCCCTTCTACATAGACCAGTACGAGCAAGAGCACCTGAAGCCTCCTGTGACCAGCCTCCTGCTGTCCGCGGACCTCTACTGCCGGGCCGGCAGCCTCATCCTGAAGAGCGACGCCTCCAAGCCCCTGCTGGGCCACGAGGCCGTGATCCAGGCGCTGGCCCAGCGAGGACTCTACATCACGGACCAGGAGAGACTGGTCACCGAGAGAGACCTTCGAAAGAGGCCTCTGCAAATGGTAGGGGAGATTTGTGATAATTTTTTCTGCATGATATACAATAATAATTGTGTTGACTTGTAAACAAAAATACTCATCTTCTTCAATCAAGTTGTTAATATTAATACATCTTCAGTATTTTAAACTTTACTTAACCTGGAACGAGGACATTCTAGAGTCGCAGGTTACAAGAAAAGGAAAAAACGCCCCCATTTCTGCTTCCATGTATTTGTGTACAAACCCTAAATGGGGCATATTCTCTAATCGAGTGACACACAGATATTGTAAAATAAGTTTTGCACTGGAATATCTTCAGCCAAACTATTTTATTTTGAAAAAAGTTAGCACAGGTACCTAGAAAATATTTAATAAGCCTTTAAGCATACAACTGGCAGTATTCAGCGTCTGGGTTGAGCAAGTTGAAGTCTATGTTGGCCTTTCCTTCATGAATGGCTTTTTATTTTTCATCCTAAGGTATTATTATAGTTTTTGCAAGTCCGGAAGCAGCTTTTGAGAGTCTCATCACTTTAATAGAGAAGAAACAGTCTCTACATTTCCATTAACTCTGGATAATATGAACAGTTAAACAAACTAAACAAATGTAAACAAAATAAATGTATAACCCAAGAAACTACTATGTGATGTGACAATTAAAAACAACACAGAGGGGGTGTCACTGTACTTACTCACCCAACAGATTTCAAAGACTGTCTTGAGATTCAAGCTGAACATTTTTCTAGTTACAAGCTGAGTTAAACCTTAAGGCTTAAACTGCACAGTGTGTGTGTGTGTGTGTGTCTCTTTGTCATCTCTCACTATCCTAATAGTCCATGTCTGTCTCTCTGCACTGGATGTCACCCCAGAGGAGACTTTGTAGGCAGCCTATTGAGTCAGAAAGAGGGACGCTCATTATTTTGGGGCAAGTTCTCAATGGGAGTCTTTATTGCTTCAGCGAGTTGCAATTGAGATGTGATTAGTGCACAGTAGGCCTGCAGTCTGTTTGTAGAGTCTCGCTGGGTTGGATTTCCCATCCATGCTAATTCAAAAGTTATTTAAGTTTTGTTCGGGTTTACATGTCAAGTGTTACATATGAAATTAGTGGCATGTAATATAAAGCAAAACTATACATACATGTGTCACTCTTTTATAGTTTTATCTTGAAATCTTGAGCTGGATTTTACAGCTGCTAGAGGGTTTTTTAATTTTCTCAACCTGTCTTGTGCTATTCGTTATTTGAACCTTATTCCCTGCTCGCCTCGTGTCCTTCTTCCTCCTTTGCCATCTCCCTCACATCGTCTTTTCTGTCTCTCTTCCTTTACGTCCTCTGGCTATTCCACTCATTTTCACGCTCTCTTAATACTTATTACTTAACTTTCTCCTTCTTGCCCTTCACTCCTCATCTTTCCCTCAGTCATGCTCTCTGCTCTTCTCTTCTTCCTCAATCATTTCCATCCCCCTTCTTTTTTTAATGGTCTCCGCTCAATCTTACCCGTCTCTTCCATCACCTTCTTTTAATTTTTTTTACCTTTTCAATTCTTCCTTCCAGCACCATCTCTGTCTCTAGCAGAAGCAGTGGTTTTTTATTCTTCCACAGTCTACTATGGATTTCAGGGGCAGTTTTAATTAAGATATTTCACACACATCAAAACTGAATCCTTGCTATTTTCAACCAAGCACTCTAAAAGCAAATTAATTCAGAGCACCTAGCATGAAATCTGGATGTACAGACACTTCATATTGCACATTTTTTATGTTTTCTATTGTTTTTAATATTTATTTGCTGTTGCTTACCTTTATGTTTTCATATTTCTTCATATGCACAAACACAAACGCAGAAAATTCCTTTTATGTGTAACCCTGCTTGGAAATAAACCCTGATGCTGATTCCAATGGCAACATCCTCTAAGAAATCGCTGTATTTCCTCATTTTCTGTGTTTTTATTGTTTGTGATGAGCTTGTAAACCTCTATGAGAGACACTTTTATGTGCATTACCTGCCGCACATTGGAATGACAGCCCTGATGTAGGCTCCTCTATTATTTAGAGACTGTTTCAACCTCCAGCTCGGCTGATAAGGTGACTGTCCATGCAGGCTGAGCTCTGTGGGGGTGTGGTGCAGAGCAGAAACAACAAAAAGAGATTTATGGAGCGTGGTTTGATGGCATAAGAGGTTTTTCCCAAAATAAAAACATGACTGGTTTTTATTCCTGAACCATTGAAAGAAAAGCCCCTAACTGCCTTTGTAACTGTAAGCTGCTCCGGATAAGTGGGCCGGCAACGTCAAAATTAAATGCTGCTTCCTGGCATTTTAGCAAAAGCATCATGTTTTTTTTTAAACTCAGCAGTTTGCATAAAGAATAATGTTCATGCTCAGCAACTTCAGAGAAGGTTCCAGGGAGTTTGAGCAAGCTGCTAACGTTTTGTCCGTCATCATGTGTTTTTATAACGAAGCATATTTACTGACATTTCCACCGGGCTGCCAAACTCCCTTCACATCGCAGTCCCATTGTTTCTGTCACCGTTCTACCCACTGGTCCCTGTGTCTTCAGCCATGCGTTCCCACATGTGAAGACGCAGGCACCAAACTGCGCTCGCCGCCCACTCCGTTGCCTACGCACACTCTGGATCGCTGACACCGTCCTCCACCTGTGGTGCTCACAGAGAGAGAGAGAGATGTGGTCGTGGGCTGCGGACTCGAACATATTATTCTTGTGTTACACATTAGAGCCCACGAAGCCCCACTGCGATCATTACAACACGTAGAAGTCGTTTTCAAAAGGATTCAATTGCAAAGCTCAATCATACTAAGCATTTGCATAACACACAAGAACCAATCTAATAAATAATGTACATACAACTTGTGTGTGTTGCAAATATGCATATATACTGTATTTCAACAACATATATAGCACATATAGGCATGTTGCTCACAGAAGTCTTTACTTCTTCGACCTCATTGTGGTGTAGATGGTATCACTGTTATTCCCACAGGCCAAAGCTTGAATGTCAAAGCTTCAATATTTCATAAAGCTGTAGTAAACACTGTAGTAATTAAGGGGAGCAAGTACAATGCTACATAAATGAGTAAATCTGTATGCTGGGAATATTTCTAGGAAGAGACATAGCAGCTTATACGGTTTTGTTGGTGATTGGTTATATAGGTGCTCTCTCTGTGGCTGTGTGTTATTGGATTCATATTACAGGTTTATTGTCATGTGCAAGAGAATCCTTTCAAACCCAACCGTAATTGAACATGCACAACTTGGAACCCTAATTGTGCTTTAGGAGGAAATCAACAAAAATGTACAAATTCGTTACTAATTTGAAATATGGGGATAAATTGTATTTACATATACGGCGAATTCATGACAGCTCCAATGTGACATGGACTGACTAAATTCTGTTTCTCAGTTCAGTTTCACTGTGTGACAGATGGATTCATCTCCCCCACCCCCCCCCCATCTATGGCGTAATGAATAGAGGTGAACACACTCCTTCCTGCTCGTCTCCCTCCCTTCTGCTGCCTCCATCACAACTCCTGTTGGGCAGGCGCTCCGTTTCCATGGTTACATTCTAGTAGGCAGTGTGCTGTTCATGTGTGTGGGTAGGTGGGGTGCAAGAGTGGGGGTGCCTCTGCTTGCATAGGGTGTATGTGCAGCTACGTGCTCTGTGTGTGTGTGTGTGTGTGTGTGTGTGTGTGTGTGTGTGTGTGTGGTGGGGGTTGTGATAGCGATGAGCTCTGCCAGGCTCTGAGCCGGAGAACACAGAAATGCCAGATTCATGGAAACGGCCAGACGTCATTTCTGAGACGCTGCATCACGCACAAGGACACACGGCCGAGCATGTACAGGATGAGGTACAGAAACCGGCCTCCTCTGTCCTTATTCCTGTTCCCTGCTCTTGATCTCAGGAACAAAGAGGAGCCGAAGCAGCAGGGTGGAAGAGAAAACCCATCCGAGCACTTTCTGTCCTTGCAGGCCTCGGCGAAGTCACAGCCAGTATGTGACGCCTGCCGCCAGCAGCGACTCCCTGGCAGTACAGTATGGATGGTTAGGCAGAGAGCACATTATGAGATGTCATGTGATGTCCTGAGTCCAGAGCATCTTTCTGTGCTTACTAGAATTAGACGGTATTATGTAGACTGCATTTTCTCTGTTTGTTTGTGATTTGAAAAAGCGCCATGTAGGTAAACAGGCTGGATCCACATCAATCCTCGGGATGGTTCTCGGCCTTCTCATCACAGGAGCATGTTTGGGTCGAGGCCTTTAAACGCTGCTGACAAGAATGTAATAAAGCATTTTCAGTATAAGCTGATGCAGCAGAGTAAAGTAGAATCAATAGAAAGATATTGTTCATTCTGCAGTAAAATGTTGTATATAGGGGAAGAATGCTGCCCTATTTTAGGTTATTCAGTTCAGGGCTTTTTTTGTACTTTGAGAGTCTATGAGCTTTGTTTTTGGAGGAAACAGCTCATGGCTGGGTGTGAGGCATATCCTGAAAGAGGACCCACAAGAGATAAATGGATCAATATCTCGTATACAGAGCAACCATACCCAGGCTAGAGACCCCCTCGGGGGGAAGGCCTGGAAATAGAAACTGAAGGTGTGAGCCTGCGGTGACTCACTCTGAAGAAGTGAAATCATCTTTTTCTACTATAACTAAGTTATTAATTAATGCTGAAGACACATAACAGTATTAATAGTTAAATCGTTGGATCGTGTTACAGCAACTTAAGCTCATTATATTAACAGAGAAAATCTGTCTTTTTCTCTGTAGAATGTAAAGCAGGGAATTTAGGAGTTATTATTCTCACAGTGCAGCTTTGAAAATGTTTCATTCACCTGATTCTCCCGTTCACTGACTTGAGGACTGATGAGGCTGCGATGGCACTAAACTTATATTGAATTATGCCGCTCCAGATTTGACCATTTACAGTGGTTTATACAGGAATTTTCTTTCTGTCATTCTCTGACAACCTCATGGGCCAAGAAAGAACCCATGTAATGTTGGATATTTTCAATGATTTCCCTGGGCAATGATTCATGGATCTTGAAGAAACAAACCAGGCTTATTTAGGGGGCTGATATCTATGACTGTGTGCAATTTGGTGCAAATCCAAATAATAATGCGGATCTATGCGGATTGAAATGGTCTCTTAAGGGGACTTCTGGGCCTTGGCAGAGCTGCGTGCTCAGATGAGTGCCATTCTAGTCTTTGAATGTGGATTAAAACTTTTCAGAGAAACTTATTTAATATCTCTTTCTCTCCACGTGAGCAGATGTCTCATACATTCATTATCAACCATGATACTGACCTGGCAATTCCTATGCAGGCAATCTGCAGCATGGTAGCATTTATTTTTAATGAGTAAAAATAATTCATTTTCCTTTTGATTTAACCAAACACTTGAATCAAACACCCTTCTACCTCTATCCACACATGATGGAAGGGTGTTGGGGTCCAGGCGTACCTCCAGAGTAGGTCGGCACCGGCTGGTATCCACCATCCTGTCCTCACTTAGTGTTCTAAGGTTAGCTTTGAGGTTTCTATATAATTGCTAGGCTGGGTTTGGAGCATACGGAGGGGGAAGGTTATGCTGCTTAAAAGCTCCACTCCCACAGCTCATGCCAGACCTCACAGTTGGTATTTTGTGAATCCAAAATGTTTGCCTGGGCATGAGTGCAATTGTGTATGTGAGAGCATTTCTTTTTTTGTTATTATTTCAGCTCACAACTGGGCAGACTGTGAAAGAAGTCAAGTTAAATCTGCTTCTGAAGAGGAGAAAAGACAGAAAGGGTTTCCCTTATGATAACAGGGGAAGTTTGTCCAAAGTCAAACTGGGAAAAGTTCAAATTCGTTTAATGGTTAATTTAATTTGAGTTTAAATTTAGCCGTGATGACGTTAAGCCACAATAACAAGCAAGGCATGTTCCACCACTTTGGTCCTGAAGTATCTCAACAGCTATTGGATAAATGACCAGGAAATCTGCTCCAAGTATGTTCCCCAAAGCAAGAATCATAGTGTAATGGCAGTTTTTAATTACATTACAGGACAGCACAAGCATTTCTCCATTCTGGTTGCTTTAATTCTTTACCCAGCTGCGGCCGGGGGCTAATGCTGAACCACTGAAAGATTCGAAGCAAGAGCTATGAACAATGAACTCATAATACATTTATACAGTTTCAGACCCTCCTCACACGGAGGTAGAATGTTGTCCAATCAGCTCTCTTCATTGTCATGACCAAGATGACCAATCCCGTGGTCTGCCCCAGCAGAAGTAGATCCTCTTTGAAGTACCATCACACAATGAATGTTGATTCTGACCAGACTAGAAGAACTGCTTCTTGAGTCTAAAACCTGTTTCCCAGAGACCCCCGTCTCTGGTCATAACACCTATAGCCACTCTGCAACATCTGTTCGATTGGCCCCTGCTGTTAAACCTTTGTTATAACAACAGGGAGATGTCTCCAACAAATACACATCTTGGCAAAGGAAAGTCACAGATTATCTCAGAGTCAAACCTGCAGAAACATATCTAATATAATATTCATATATACTTGTCATTCTACCATTAAACATATCTAAATATAAAATCTCCCGTCACAATAGCAGCTTTGGTTTTTATAAGTTTATCAAATACTTTGCTTATTTACCAAATATCTGCATTACAATGGTGTCATCTTATAGCACTGACAGTGTGAGCATGTTAGCATTTAGCTTAAAGCACTATTGCTTGTTATTACAGCCTGACAGAGCTGATATCATGTCTCTTGTTCCATCATCTTTTTATCCAAAATTAGGTTTAATGCATTGTTTTAGTAACTGTCATAGGAAGCATATGAAGTCTGAGGTACATGATGTTAAGATACTGATATCGATAAATTGATATTAGGCTCAAATCGATCGACTATCAAGTGCTTTGATATTAAATTGTATTCTATATTTCTCTGTTTTACAACATGTGTACTTACGTCAAGAATCAGCAGTGACAGTTAGACCTTGTTACTGTGAGGCAGCAGTGCTATCCACCGCACCACCGTGCACATCCAGTGAAATTATGAAATAAAGATAAAAAATATGCTTATAACAAAGTTTAACTTTTCTATCAAAGTCCTTTTACATAACAGTAAGTACAGTACATATGGTGGCCGTCACAAGACACAGAGGGAGGTACAGCTGAGTGCTTTTCCGTGTCCGGCTGAGTGGGCGTAAAGTTACCTGAAGCTGGACAGGAGCGCTGTAATGCTAAAAGCAGACTGCATTTCATTATTACATCACTCCTGAGATAATGTTGATTCACTGTTTCTGTGTTTGTCCTGAAAAAGGTCCAGGACACGGCTGCTTTTGAGATTGTTCAGGTTATAGCTTTTCTCTGCTCCCACTTTTTTTTGATTAAAGTATCTTTAAAACTCCGGGGATTATGAGTAATAATCAATAAAGCCAAATACTGCCATCCCAATTAACCACCCAATAGAGCCATCAACATGGTTTTACTGTAAGTCATGGTGCAGACATTAATGCAGTGATTACCTCAGTACAGATCATGGGCATCAGTGGAATTAAGTCTTTGTGTTTATTTGAATGATTTCTCTGAGAAAAAACTCACTTATCCTTGACTGTAATGATGCAGATGTGTATTGTGTATTGTGCGTCTTCCACCTGCTTCCGTCTTCAACAAGCAGACGAAAGCTGAGATTTCAATGAATTCACAACACTGAGGTGAAATGCATCAAACGCTGTCTTTTGTAGGTCACAGCGCGTCGTGTTTGCACTTCCTTTGTGCGATGTTAAATCAGGCTTCTACTTTGGATTTTCATCTCTCCTTTGGTGCTAAGGAGCCGTATTAAAGATGGAGCGTGTTTGTCTATTTCCCCGGATGGAAATGCTGTGATCCATTCGTGTAACTGAACAATAAAAAACAGGATATCGACCGTGGATGAGCGCCGTCTTACCTCCGGAGAAATCAATATGAGATTTACGGATTCAATCAGCTTAGACGGGAAAGAATGTGTGTCGATTGTGTGTTTTTCTGCCTTTTTGTCCATATTTGTTTGAAATCCTCAATATGTGATAAAATGCCCAAAAATGTGTCAGAATAATAGGCAGTTAATAGAAAATGTGATAAAAGCTTTATCTGGGGAAAAGCAGGAGCCAGAGGTTAGAAAATAATCCAAAATAACAAAGTTGCCAGTTTGAATCTTGGAAAAAAATACCAAACTTGACTCTTACAGCCGACTAGATGCCCTCAAGCAAGACATTTAATCCCAGAACGCTCCAGTGGAGCTGCTCATTGGGCAGCGGAGGAAGACAGAGGTTGTGGTTTGCAGACCCTGAGGTATATGGAGATACGTGCGGCTGAATGAGTGTGAAGTAAAGTGATGCTGAAGGGAAGCATATGAGCTCTAGAGACATAAAGGTTGAAAACATGACATCATGAGATACCATGGAGGAAACTGCTGCCTTATTGCAAAAGACAAAACAGATCTGCTCTAGTTCGGGAGATTGTACCATTATTTTGGCAGCAAATTATCTCCAACTCTTATCTCTCTCTCTCTGGACCAATTGAATAGCAGTACGCTGTCTTTCATACACTGTGCCTAATGAACACCGAAGATTTCATATTTATTCAAATAGCAAGAGAATAGCAGAAGTTCCATTATAGGCTGAGCTGGTAAACTGATGGTCTCTCTAAACAAAAGTAACATTACGAAATTGCATGTTGTTAAATCCCACTACATTTACAACAGATCAGATAATGCACTTTTGACACTGATTTATATAGCGGTGATATAATAGTCCCAAGTGCATTTTCAGTGTCAGCCATAAGACGAACACTGCACTATAAATCTATTGGTTATCGTCTGACGATGAATCAGCCTCCGAGGCCAATGGGCAATATTTTGTGGCTTCCTGACACCGGAGACCCAGGCCGAGACTCAGGCTTCCATTCGGCGTACACCGATTACGGTCCGGCTAACAACGTGAGAGACTGAGTCGACGTAACTTGAATGTTTCTCCTCAAAAAACACAGTGATACCTTTTTATTTACCTACAGGCAGCCAAAACCTGCTCAAACAGGATCAGTCAAACCAAAAACTGAAAGCAGAAGACCTCCGAAATCTCAAAATCTTTTCCCTCGCCTGCAGATTCTGCTTATTCACATGTAGAGTTTCTTAATAGATATCACTGGTCTGGCACTATTAGATCTCTGTTCAAGCTAGGGATTTGATCAGTTCAATTAACATAAAAGTTCAGAGCCCAGCTTTAGTATCAAGCGTTTATACAATTCATCAAAACTATGACATCCATGAGTTGTAAGTACCAGACAAAGTCATATTCACAATCTCACTGTCATACACTGCTGAATCCTGGATTGAGCTTGTCGTCCTATACACACCAGCTGCCTCCAAGCACACAGACGGCCTCATGTCAGTTATTATAATTAGAGACTGTAGGTCTGTGGTCCCGTAAACACGATTAGTTCACTTGATTGTCATGTTATCTCATCAGACCACAGCCGATCCCCATCAATATCCTCAAAATCTCAGGACATGGGGAAGGGGGTAAGAGGCCTCGGGGGATTTCAGCTGGTCCCTGTGGCCTTTTTTTAAGATTGTTCCTGCCTGGAGTTGATCGTTTCCTTGTCGAAATCCAAGGCAGATTTGTGACTGTGCTCTGGAAACCAATAACAGGACATGAGTGTGGCTATTAGCACGGGGGCAGTCTGTGAGGATATTGTTTTACCGTGTTTGGACAGGCTAAATGAAGGCCAATGGGAAAGCTCTTGACAGTGTATCATTAAGTGGGCCTGGTTTGTTGCTGGGTTGCCAGATCAGAGACGGTGGAAATTAAGCATTACGCTAATGGTGTGTTGCGCAGGGAGTTCGTGTCAGAGCTGAGGAAGAATTTACTCTCACTCCGCTGAGCCAATGAGCAGCAAGACTGTGTTATGTAAGAACATCTCTTCAGCATCACTGGTTGTCGTGGGTTCATTTTCCAGATGTTGTACAGCATAGTATCAGGCTGTATTGCTGTTTGTTGTGTCACACTAACAAATAAACCATGAAGGGATTACACACATGAGTGCTCACCTTTTTGAACATGAATTCTTCAAGAGACAATCAAACACTTCAGCTACTCCAGCTCTCCCTTTCACAATAAAAGAGAAATCTCAATGGGATAATCTCTATGGGATGTTTTGTAATATATTGTACCTTTAATTTTTGCCGTGGTGCTCTGCGTCATCTTGGATCTTCAAAGAATTATTATAATTGGATTAGCTCGTGGAAAAGCCGCTGCCCCAGTATAAATATTTGGCCGTCTGATTCCTGGGTGGTACATTCTGGATCAACAGGACTGTAGAGACTTACAGAGGGAGCTAAATGTAGGAGCTAAGAACTCAAACACACAGATCACCAGGTTTTCACATAACACCACAATGAGGTAAAGACAATGTTATATTTTACTTTCCGATAGGTGTCTTTATATTGCAACCCACACCGCAGACTAAAGTCATTGTTTGCCTCCCGATTTGAGAGGCTTTGATTATACCTCTGTATTTGGCTGCAGTGGAATAATGTTGTTATGTAAATTATGCATTTGTTCCTGCTTTGATTTGCCTTTCATAACATTGCACCAGATGCATGATGTTACATAGCTAATGAGTAAGCAGTGTATACAAAATAAACAAAATTTGATTTGAAAATAGGGGAGCAAAAAAATGAAATGCAGTTGATGCAGATAGCTGAATAGGTGATGGGTTCAAAGCAGTTTTGAGTTTTGTAACGGAGTCCAGTTTACACATTTGAGATAGAAGTGAATAAAAAATCTAAAGTTTGGGCGCAGAGAAGGGAAAGGCCTTGGCAGCCGGTGTGCTGAGGTTAGCGGTTGGCAGTGCCAGTCGACCACAGTGCGCAGGAGGGAGTGTACATGTCTGTCTAGGACTGAGCAAATCAAATGGTGTAGAAAACAGTCTGTGGTAACGGTAACAGAAGGTTGCAGACATAGTTAGAGAGAGCAAAGACTGACCGCTGGAAGGAGTCTGAGTTTACCTTTTCCTCCTCGTAATTGGCCTCTCATGTCTTTTAGATCTTTTAGCTTGATTGAGATCATGTAGCAGACAATTAAAAACCATGGGATTGCTACATAAGCTCCTTTTAGTCATATTTCATTGGATGTCAGACTACTTCAGAGCCTTTCTTGACATTCATTACCTCGGCTAAGCAGGCTGTGTTTACGGCCGTCCATTGGTTTCTTTGTCGGTCAGTTTGTTTTTCTGCAAGAAGACACCAAAACTACAGAATGGGTTTCCATGTAACTTGTTGGAAAGATGTTAATGGCCCATAAAATGTTGGTCTGTCTCTGAACAACCAGTTTCCTAGGGAGATAGTAGTACCAGTAGTATTACTTGTAGATTTCTCACAATGGAACTAAAGCAGACTTCCCTCTGTGAGTAAAGAAAGGGATACTATATATCCTTAAACTCTTACTGCTACGTTAATATGCATAACGCTCATCGTTATGGCTGACTCTAATTGGTCTCTGTCATGAGGAAGGTGTCTTATCCAGGCTTCTCAAAAGGCCGGCAGTCAGTGAGAGGAAAGTGGGTCGTGTAACGCGGGATGGATGCACTTGTTTCCAGGGCAACAGCCACAAGGGAATATTCAGCTGAAGACAGGCTTTCAGATGTACAGTACAGTGAAGGATATGGAGTCCAGGTCCTTTGTGACTGAGTCACTGAGCTTTCAATGTCACCACTGCCAACTGTTGTAGTGATTCTTCGTAACTTAGAAATGTCCCTTTCATAAGGAATGGTATATATTTCAAACAGAATAATTACAGGCTAAATATATGTTTAGTGTTATATTCTGAAACTTAATCTTTTAAGATGAATGAGACAGTTCTTCCTGCTCAGATACATTGGATTTGAACTTGGATTTGTTTGCAATCAAAAGGATGCAGGATGCAGGATTCACTTAATGTTTTGTTACCATATGTTCAGATATTTCTCTTTAGGTGAAATTTCAAGGAAATAATCTCGACCCATTTCCTCATTCATCCCACACCATTTTACACTTTGCAATTGCGTTTGATTTAAAACAGATGATTCTGGAATGTACACTCATATCATTGCATTTCCTGTGAAGTAGCAGCGAATGTGAGCAAATATACGATGTGCAGGAAATTGCACATCTGCTGGTATTGCTCGCCATCTCAGGTTTTTCACCCTCTGAATCTTTCTCTGCGTTGTCCACTCTTTCAGAGCGCCCACCTGGCGATGATCGACACTCTGATGATGGCGTACACGACGGAGACTGTGAGTGCCGAGACGGTGATGGCCTGTGTTTCTCAGTATCTGCCCTGTAAGCCTGAGGTGGAAATGCCATACGACACAGAAGATGCAGTGACCACCTGGATCAACAAGGTGGGTCATGGAGAATAACAAAGGTCTGTGCATGTGTGTCTGAACTGAAGAACAACTGACGTCCCTGTTCAAATACATGATGCGATGACATGATGGTGTGTCCATATTCTAAATGGTGAAAGGAAATATTTCACTTGATGTAAAATTTGAGCAGCTTTTACTATAATTTTAAAACATTATTTTGTTAGAAATGATCAATCATAACTCCTATCTTTTCAACAGATTTTTTTTTGTGCAAATTTATTATAAAGGGACATACAAGAAATATCACATTGACATTAATAATCAAAGATTCTCAGGAAGCACAGATTTTTTCCTGATTTTTCACCTAAACTGAAACTCAGGTATCCAGTTAATAACACAACAGAACAGATGAATTAACAACAGAGGGAACAGGTAGATAAACACAGATTTGAGTTAAGCCATTTTGCTTCAGTGTCTGTCAAAGCTGACGACTCGTGCACCCTCTGTACACAAGAGAGCTTGAGCTAACCTGACCTAAATACCATCAAATCTGTCACACACACACAACTCCAGCCCGCCCCTGAGCCCTGAGGCCGGTGACTTTATGAAGAGCCCAGGTGAACTCGGAACAAAAGGGAAAACAAAGCTGCAGTTGGACTGTTCCACTTTGTACTGATACTGAGTGTGTTTTTTCTATACATGTCATGTAAAGCTTGTCCATGACTCATTGTATGTGTAGGACTATAGAAACAGGATAAACAGGAAACATGAGAATTCAACATAGTTACGTGAAACTTTTGAAACTTTTCTTTTCATGATGGACGTCTGTTAACATGTCCTTGTCCCTGTGGTTCCTGTCCTTCACCTATGAATCTTTGACACTTTGTGAAAGACTAGTACTGATCATATTGTGTGAAAGTGCGGTTAAGCAACATCTTCTGTCCTTTATTAACTATTCATCAACTAGTAGTAATGTGTATATCAACCAATTAGAGAATTAGTATGTATTAGTGTCAACCATAACAGATGAAGTCCCTTGTTTTAGAGTATCTACACTTAAAGGTTCGGTGTGTAGGATTTAGTGACATCTAAATCACGTTTGTCCAGTTTGCACGAGTGTAAAAAACTTGACTGATAATGCCCATATCTGCTGCTTGGTTATTTATTATTGTTACATAAGTCTTTTTAGGAGCTACAAGGAAACAAACACACACTTTTTAAACAATTTCCTAAAGTGTGTTAAGACAGCAAATATCATATGCAAGACCTTTTACACCTTGCTCTGTGTGAATCAGAGTGTTAAGGAAGTGGTCGTCCTCATGGCCTGAATGTACAGATGGTTCTGACTCCTTCAAACAGAGCTACAAGGTCTGTTTACATTCTTCTGGTAGGAACTCTGGGTTGCTGCCAGCTCTGAGCTTCACACACACACACACACACACACACACACACACACACACACACATCACACACATACACTATATCTAACAGGAGGTGTGGTCGTGGAGTCCCACTGCTCTGACACATGGTTCTCTGCTGGAGTCCCTATGCGTTCTAAAAGGTCCAAAATCCACCAGCTTAAAAAACTGATTTCTGCTTTAACTTGATCCAGATTTATTCTTTAGATTCAGAGACTTGAATTCGACTCTGGTTGAATTTAAATGTCACTACCATAATGTATGACTTTAAACACAGACCTCTATAGTTCTATCCTTAAATAAAAGTGTTAAAGTGAAATGATGAAAAACAGATAGTAGCCTGTCATAACTGTTTATCTATAATCAAATAAAATACAATTAAATCCTTCAATTTTTGACTGTATGCTACTTTTTTAAATGTAACTTCTATGGATGCTAAACTTTCAATATTACCTTTAACTGAATTAACTGTAGAGGCTCGATTTTAATAACAAAATGGATTAAATTTTAATGTGATTACTCTTGATTCCTCTTTGAATAAGACCAATATGAATTGGAGATGAAGGAACAGTTTTGGTTTGCAGCCTCTATTGGATTTTCCTTATTGATGTTGTCGCTGGTTCAGTGAAGTTTAATCTTGTTTGTACTCCCTCTCCCAGGTGAATGAATATCTGAAAGACACCGTGGCTCAGGAGCTGAGGAAGAAGGAGACGCAGAGTGAGGAGCCTGCGGAGAGTCCTCGGGTGGGTTTCCTTTCCTCATCTTCCCTTTCCTTTCCTTTCCTCTCCTCTCCTTTCCTTTTCTCACACAGCTTTAATTCTTCACATGAACATACAGACACTTATGATGGACAGTCTCAACCGAGCTAACTGAAAGCCCTGGCTACACTTAATGGATTTACAGCAGCAGTCGTCTTTTGACTGACAGTGTTTGTCCCAGGCTTTGATATCCGAGACCAGTTTCCTCGACAGGACTCAAAGCTGTTAAACTTCAGCCGCAATCGAAGAAATTCTCACTCACACACACACTCTGAGCTTTAGAGGAAGCTCATCCGTATTTATGAAAGGAAACGAGGTAGAAATCCAGGCTACATCTCTAATATCAAAACAAGTTTATTCACCCTGATGTCTGGACATGCTTCACTCGCTGTATTTGTTGCTTCACTTGTCTAATTAGCCCTGCAGTCATTAAGTGCTGTATCATCAATGTTCAGGGTCCGGCCCAAAGCCCATATTTGTTCAATAAGCAGTCATTTCTAATAAAAAGACAGGTTGGGGTGGCCTGCGTGTGTTTATGTTTGTGTTATGCAATTAGATACACATTATGTGTTGTGTATTCGGGGTTACAGGGGTAATCTGTGTTCAGTAGAAACCGCCTTCACAATATTTCATTCACTGATCCACTGAATAATGTATTTGTTCATTCAGTGCACATAAAGCAGTTTTAAATCCTATAGAATAGCATATTAGGTTAATGTGTATCATTCATACATTACGGCTCTACAGTGCTGGTATTCACAGAGATGTGGATGTTTCAGTGGTGATGTAAGATCAAGTAATTTGTGTGTAGGCTTTGTGTAGTGGAACCCTACCACTGCTTCTTCTCAGTATTGACAGCAAATCACAATAATAATGTTTTTTTTTCATTATTAAATCGTTAATATATCATTCTGACACAAAAATGTCAGAAAAGCAGCTTCATCTCTATTGTTTCGCTCCGAGCTACCAGTTCAGCTACATATTTGCTTTGATTGGATTGGAAACCAGTGACCTCTCTGTGGTTTTTTTCGCATGATGCAGAGGGTTTGAACAAGTCTCACTGACCCGTGAAAGTCATGAGCGACACGTGTTGGTTAGATAACCATGAGGATGAGCAGCAGCACGCTCATCTCCCTCTTGTGTTTGCCTCATTAGTTTCTACCAAGTGAAGTTGCCTTTTCGTTTGATCTGCACTCGACTCCTCCGCACTCTTTCCATCGCCCCCACGATTGTTTGGGGTCACACCTCCTTTTCCCAGCTTCCTCTGTCACAGGTCAGGCTGCACACTGTGACACTCGCTTAGAAAGTTAACCTCAGGGGAAAAATTGCAGCCCTGTCCCACGTGTTCAATCACGCAGGGAGCTGAAAGGGAGCACTGCAGTTTGTGCGTGTGTGTGTGCGTGTGTGTGTGTGTGTGTGTGTTTTCCATCTCAGTCCCAGGGGTGTGGTGCTTGATGCTGATGTGACCAGTCAGTGTGCAGACGCAGCACTGCATGCTTCAGCTGTCCCTCACAAACACACAGGGAGATGCACACACTGCCAAAGCTGAGTCAAAAATAAGTGACATCATATGGTCACTAGAAGTTTGTAATGCTTAAAAGACAAGAAATCTTTCAAAAGTTTCCACTGACATTCCTACACTTCCTCCCACGGTATGAAAACAGAGTCAAACTATTCAGGCCATTTTAAGCTTGTGACATCATTTGGAGCCAGAGTTCACACAGTGGAGAACGTGTTGTTGCTGCAGTATCAAGGTTTTTCTGATATGTGTTCTCGACCTCTTTTTATAGCATAAACAAACAAATTAATCCAAACTTAGCTCAAACAAACATCAGTGAGATAAAAACCACCTAAAATGATAGAAATTTGATGGTATTTGATGTTTACTTTAACTTTTTAGTTTGTTAGTTTTATGCATTTAAACCTCTTGGATTAATTGAATTACACTTGTTTAAGAACAGTGTGTCTGCCTGCAGTTGCTAAAATAAAGTTAGAACATTCTGTGTCTCAACTTGGTGCGTCACAAAAAAGTGATGAAATGTTTTTCCATCAGAAAAAAGAAGCCATACGCAGTCAAAGTACAGCTATTTGTTGGACCATGTTAAAACCACTCTGCATGCTTTGTAGTCAGGACAGGTTTTGAATTTTCATTTCTGTCTGAACTTGAAGGCCTCGCTGCCTCCAGCAGGAGACGTTGTGTAATAACCACTTGTTGGCAGGAGAACCACAGACAGTGTTCTGGCCATTTTTAATTTAATAATGCTGATTCATCATTTATCCATCTCCTTTTAGATTTCAGAGTTTTTATAATTTTACTGTTCGTTATGGTGCAAGTGCCAAGTCTCTTAATGTCCCTTAAACATGTGTATATCAGTTACAAAATGTAAATTATGGACAACATTAGTACTAGAGGGAGGTGAAACCACCTTATTATGCTTATGACCCATGGCCATTCTCTGCCTCTGCAATCAAACCGTAGTTATTGTATTTTTTCTGTTGACAAAATGTTTAAAGAAAAGTTTGTGAATATGAGGAAATGTTTTATTAAGATTTGCCTCTGCCGGCTTCAAAACACTTTTTTTATACGGGCTGCTCTCGCAATAACATCAGTCATTTGGCCCAGTGAAGGAAAAGGGAGTCTCACTTCCAATCAGAACAATGTGATTCAGTTTTCAGGATTTGTAGAGGAGAATTTTTTTTTCTTCTACTAAAACTGCACTCATATGCACAAAATATGGGTTTGCTTATAAGCAGCTCCATCTACCTTACCTCTGACTCCCCCATCTCTCCCCCAAACCAGCCCCCCCACCCCCAGCCCCTCTTCTGTCTTTGCAGTGCGACTGCAGTGTGAGTCACACCGGCAGCTTCTTCCTCGGTTAGACGTAAGAGAGGGAGACATGTATCTTCTGAGCACAACACTGTGGAGCTTTTACTAGGGCAACTGTGTTTTTATCAGGGGAGGTTGGGTGGAGGGTATTGGGTTGTGGTGGTGGTGGGGCGCAGCGTCAGGACAGAGAAGAGAGGGACTAATCCTGTTAAGTTGCAAAAGCTGAGCTGCAGCTCAACTGGACATGTCTGGCTTCAGAGGATGAACTTTGACGGGAAGAGGCAGAGTCACAAGATGATTGAAGTGGGTTTGGGTGGGGTGTGGGTGGGTGGGTGTAAAAATAGAAGTACTTTTACTGTGTGTGTGTGAGTGTTTGGTGTGTGTCTCTGTGTGTGTGTGTGTGTGTAAGGAAATATTGGATTAGGGCCCTGCCTCTCCCCAGGGGTTTGATTGGTGATTTTATCAGATTTTAAACTGTCTGACCCTGAGTATCCCTCGGTCCAATCATTACTTCAAATGCAGCCAGTCAGGAAGTGAGGTTTGGAGTTGTGTGTTCAGAATAACTACATTGAAAATATGTGGTCATTTATCAAAACCCCAAATGGGTTTTAGCTCCTGTCTCTTTAAGCCCCCCCCCCACACATCCTAATAAAGCCCAAGTCTCTAAAAATATGATGCCGACATACTGTGACATTTCATTGGCAAATGGCAGAATCTCGTGCCATTCTGTCCTCCTGCCAACGGGATGTTCGACTTGTCCTGTGAGTCAGCAGTGACTTTGTGAGGTCATGTGTCGGCGTGGTGTGGAGAGGTGAAGTGAGGGCAGAGTTGGTCTGTCCCGCTCTCTGCATTTAAAGATACTGTGTGAATGTCAGTGTGCTACAGAGAATAGGGTTTTCTATTCAGTCAGGAAGTCAAGGAATCTGCCTTTTTCTGAAATTATGACAATGTAGGTGACTCAGACATGTCAAGTATTTCCTCAATATCACTGTCCACACGATATAGTGAGTTTAAATTTATATACGGAATATGCTCATCAATCATTTCTCCTGCAAACTATAATCTGATCCGTCAGTTCTCTGTTTATTTGATGAGAAGCCTGCTACGTGTCACTTTAGTCACATTCAAGCTGTGGTATCAGTTTCAAAGACGCTCCATTCACTGGCAAATAGATAAGATTGATTAACTAATATGATGTAGATTGGATTAACTCCAGTATCATCCACTGACGTCATCAGGCTCACATTACCATTCATACAGTTGTGACGGGAGAATCCAAGCAAGCCACGATTGATCTTCACAGCCTCTCCTTACCTTTATTTTGGAGGGTGTCGGTACAAAGCTGCTGTATTTTCTCACCAGTCACAGCTTCCCTTTGAAGCTGAGGACTCACCCGCCACTGAGTGACACTTACATTTAGTTCTTTGATGCTTCCAGGTTGTGTGAGAACGAGCCGTTACTGAGGCAAGCCTCTCCTCTGCTGGAATCAGCTTACACAGCCAGTGGAGAGCTGACAGTTTGGTTTGATATTAACAATGTGGGATTTTTATTGGGTTTTCCTGTAAATATTGTAGGTCATTGGCTTCTTTCTCTTTAGCGACAGTGAAATACATTTTGTGATTCTACTTTTCACCTCTCAACACAGTTCACTGTCTCAACACGTCCTCAGTTTTTAGTTTTGGGGTCATGTCCCATCCCTACACAAAGTTTCGTGGAAGAAGTTCAGTAGTTTTTGCAAGATCCTGCTGACAATATTTTGTAATTCATACCAGACAAAATTGTGAATTTACAGCACTTGTGATATGACGTACGACAACTGAGGTGTTGAGCACAAGTGATGCACCAGTATAATTTACATTCAGGCTTCAAATACAGGTCACCTGACGTCTACTGGTTCAGTGTCTTTGTATAACATGTGGTTAGAAATTATTCTTCTGTTTTACTTTTCACACTGATGCGATTTAGGAAACACCCAGGAGAAAAACTGTTCTATTCTATTCTATTTCCTGCATTGAAGCCTCAAATTTATACTGAAAACTTCACACCACATTACATAAAACACAATTTCACACACCTCTCTGCTTTCTCACACCTGTCATGTCTCTCCTTGTATTGCTAATCGCATTACTTACTAATCTCACTAACAGGTATTTCTCTGTTGTTGTTGTTGTTTTGTCTGTTGCTTTGCTGCTGCAGTCTCCAACCAAGTGGTACATGAAGCTTGTGCCTGTAAGTCGACCCTCTTTCATCTGCGTATCCATAGTGACCGTCTCTCCCGCCTCCCCGCCTCCATTTGTCTCGTTTGCCATCGTTTCATCACGAGTGTGAATCAGCCTCTGACTCACTGTTACTTAAATACTGCTTCTCTTCATCACCCCGAGTTCTCAAGAGGAAGTGATCCATTGTGTTAAATGCAGCAAAAATAAGAAAAGACATTCTAAAACGTCTTTAATGTAGTTAGGTGACGAAAGGAAGCAGTACAGTGCAAGTCATTAGTTTTTCCTTTAGAATCTATATGAATCGCTGCTTAATATAAGGTTACATTTATTAAAATCCAAGGTTTTAAAAAGGAGTATGTGTATTTGAACGCCTTCCAAACACTACTTCCTTTTATGCTAACAAGGTTATTGTCAGTGGAGCAAGAAACCCTCGGGGAGTCACTGAAGAGGTGCAAACAGATTAACCAAAAAATGAAAAAAGCTTCCAGTTATTAGAATTTTTATTTTAACAGATGGGACGTTTGGGGGCATTTTGCATGAAACAATATCACAGAGAGAGAGAGACTCTGCAGCAGCACCCACTGCAGAGCCTGTTGTCTCTTTGCACTGTACGAATCTGTAGATATCCTTATATCCATGCACACGCTGTAAGTGACACTTGACGCAGCAGTTTGGTTTCCATAAGTTGTATTTAAACTACTCTGCATGTCGAGAGGCTATTCATTTAGATCTTTATCCAAACATTAGATTGCACGCCATCTGGAAAAAATCAATGGTGCCGCCGTGCTCTCTGCAGCAGTGGGTGTTTGTCTCCTCTCAGCGGGCTCACTGACTCTGTCTGTTGTTAACAGTTGAAACATGGAGGTGCCCATGCTGTCAGGATCCAGAGGCGTTCAATTACCTTCATACATGAATACATCCAGAGACGCCTCATTGGGTTTTAAAGTGTCGCTGCTGCTCTGAAGAGACATAATAGTTACAGCTGTAGTCACGGTCACACAATTACACTGTACAACACAACTCCTTCCCCTATAGTTGCTGTAGATGTAGATGTAGATGTGATGTTGATGTTGATGTAGATGTAGATGTAGATGTAGATGTAGATGTAGATGTAGATGTGATGTTGATGTAGATGTAGATGTGATGTACAGTAGATGTAGATGTAGATGTGATGTACAGTAGATGTAGATGTAGATGTGATGTACAGTAGATGTAGATGTAGATGTAGATGTGATGTTGATGTAGATGTAGATGTAGATGTAGATGTGATGTACAGTAGATGTAGATGTAGATGTAGATGTGATGTAGATGTACAGTAGATGTAGATGTGATGTAGATGTACAGTAGATGTAGATGTAGATGTGATGTAGATGTAGATGTGATGTACAGTAGATGTAGATGTGATGTAGATGTACAGTAGATGTAGATGTGATGTAGATGTACAGTAGATGTCAGTAGATGTACAGTAGATGTAGATGTAGATGTACAGTAGATGTGATGTAGATGTACAGTAGATGTAGATGTAGATGTAGATGTAGATGTAGATGTAGATGTACAGTAGATGTAGATGTGATGTAGATGTACAGTAGATGTAGATGTAGATGTGATGTAGATGTAGATGTGATGTAGATGTACAGTAGATGTAGATGTGATGTAGATGTACAGTAGATGTAGATGTGATGTAGATGTACAGTAGATGTACAGTAGATGTAGATGTAGATGTAGATGTGATGTGATGTAGATGTAGATGTGATGTACAGTAGATGTAGATGTGATGTAGATGTACAGTAGATGTAGATGTGATGTAGATGTACAGTAGATGTAGATGTAGATGTAGATGTAGATGTACAGTAGATGTAGATGTAGATGTGATGTAGATGTACAGTAGATGTAGATGTGATGTAGATGTAGATGTAGATGTAGATGTGATGTAGATGTACAGTAGATGTAGATGTGATGTAGATGTACAGTAGATGTAGATGTGATGTAGATGTACAGTAGATGTAGATGTAGATGTACAGTAGATGTAGATGTACAGTAGATGTAGATGTAGATGTGATGTAGATGTACAGTAGATGTAGATGTGATGTAGATGTACAGTAGATGTAGATGTGATGTAGATGTACAGTAGATGTACAGTAGATGTAGATGTAGATGTAGATGTAGATGTAGATGTAGATGTGATGTAGATTTAGGCGAAGCTAACGTTGGTGTTGTATGTTACGCAGGCCCGGTACAGGAAGGAGCAGGCCTCGACCCTGTCAGGCCCCTGGATCCCCCCTGTGGACAACCTGCTGAAGGACAGCACAGACGGTTCGGCCCTGGGTGCTCTGCTGCACTTCTACTGCCCTCAGCTGCTCCCGCTGGAAGGTAAGGAGTCCGGGTGGTAGGTAGCTGGGTGGGTCCAGAGGGAAGCTTCCGTTAAAGACATGAACCTTGGATATGACGCATGAATTCCACTGTGGCAATCACGCTTTTGTGTTATTAGCACATCAACACTTCTGTCGGCCCTTATAGTGAAAAGCTCTAGAATCTCATTGTCTTTTCAAGGTGACATCTTCAGATTCCTCACTGTAAACATCTTCCTGCTGTATTCTCACAGGGGCTCACTCGGACATTTTACTTTGGGCCTGGAAATGTGGAGAGCAACTTACTCGTACATTTGCATTCTCTCATACAGTCTGAGATTTTGAGTGGTATGTGTGTGGTATTTTGCTGGCCATCTGCAGGTACTGCAACAAAATGCAAAAGAGGACAAGGTCTTTTGAAAAACTAAATTAAAACTAAAACTATAGTTGTTGACTCTTTCCACCTTCCAAACCTTTTTTTCTTCTCCTTTTTTCCGCTGTTCATTGAAACTTGAATGGAAAGTAATGACATGTTTCTTATTCCAGTAACTTTAGAAACATAACCTGAGCGGTTTTCTAATACATTTTCTGTGTTAAATACTTAAATATTACTCCAGGAATTGCAGTTAGAGTTACAGTGATTGATACAGATCCACTTCCAAGCTTCAGTTATATGAGCAAAGATCAGTCTCCACACAATCACATCACCCTGCTGATAAAGTTATAACGACAATGAGCTGAACTCACACAATCACTCAACTGAACTGAAAACAAAAGAAGAACAAAAGATCAATCAGTCAACATCTTTAAATGCATTAACTCACGGCTCCACCCACTGGTTGATGTGACTCAGTTTGGATTGGTCGGTCATCTACAAACCATTACACTGACACACCTCAGCAGCTCTTAAGTGAAATATCCCCAACACTCTTTTTCACACATCTCTGATCATAGCATCACCACCGGCAGCATTTTACAACCAGAGCCCCTTAACTTAGAGCTTTTACTTTGGCCACCCTGACCCTGACTCACGATGGCTCCCTCTGCCCCCCCAGATGTGTGTCTGAAGGAGAACATGACGCTGGCCGATCGGCTCCACAACCTGCAGCTCATTCAGGACTTCTGCAAAGACAACCTGAACAGCTGCTGCCACTTCAGCCTGGAGGACATGCTGTACGCCTCCTCCACCATCAAGGTACCCATCAACTCTACTGCACAGAACGCTTGAAGTCCACAATTCAAATGTCAACTTTAAGATTTGACATTTCATCCTCCATCCTGTGTTAAACCTTTTCAGTTTAGTTGGTAAATTAGTGAAGAAAATGCTTTTTTAAAGATAGGAACCATCAGTTTAGAGATGTTTCATAATTTATACTTTCTAGAATATATTGAAATCCTTTGTGAACTGTATCAATTACCTCGACGAGGGAGGGCATGATTTCACCAGTCCGTTTCTTTGTTAGTTTTTTGTTAACTTAATGAATTTCCATGGAACTTGGTGGTGGAAGGGTGTGTGTTATGGGTCAGAGAGGAACCCTTTCAGTTTTAGGGGTGTTGATCCGGATCAGGGCCGGATCCAGTTAATTATTTTCTCTTGATAACTATGAGATGAAATCTGGTGCCGCTTGATTTAATTGAAGGGAAACCGGGCCTTCTTGTTATTAAATTTCTTTCCCAGTGTGAGAGTTTGTATTTTGAGGCAGCAGCTGGTTTGGTCATTTGAGTTTTTAGCCACTTTCTGTTCTTTCTAAATCTCAAAATGTCTGTCACATGACATCCTGGAAAAGCTCGGACCTGACAGATGTTTTATGAAACTAATCCTGTCTGGTCGGCATCGAGACATGCCCTCTGAAATTGCTCTGAAAGTCAGTTTGTAAGAGTCGTTAATGTCCCGGAGAAATATCTGTCAGGATTCACACAGCTGAACTACTAAGACACTTGAAATGTAGCCTGTATGTGTGTGTCAACAGAAAGGAGCTATTTGCCAATGGTAGGTAGTGGAAAAAAGTGACCTCATATACACTGTTCTTAAACTCAAAATCCAAATAAGCGGAAAAAAGATCAAGTGCAGGTCTTAGTTGGCACATTTTCAGAATTACACACAAATCCAAACGGCCAAATGCAAAGTTAATGGTTGTTTCCATAAGCCGACACAAATCCCATTTGTGTAAATTCATTCACGGAGTTTTGACTTAACAAATTAGAGAAGCAGATGGCACAGGATCCAGTTAGAGAGGCTGAATGAAGCAGGAGAGTGGAGCAGCTCTGTTGGTCAGTGTGGTGACTCATGCTGTGGAAAAAACATCACTCCAAACTGTTCTGTCTTCAGCGACCACAAAGCTTGGAGAGCTTCACTCAGCCTGCTCTCCTAACATGTCTTTTCTCACACTCTCTCCTTTCTTTCTTTCATTTACCTTTCATTCCTGGTCCATTATTTCCTTCCTTGTCTTTCTTTACTAGTGTCCTTCTCATTTTTCTTTCAAACTCTCTACCCTGTTTACCCCCATTTTAGTTTCTGAGTTTCTGTCAGTCACATTTTGTCCCATCCTTCTCTGTCTCTCCGTCCCTGCTCTGTCTCTATCAGTCACCGTGCTTCTCTCACTGACTCACTCACTTTGTCTTGTGTTCATTCCCACCCTTCTCTTGTGACGTCCATGCCACCACTCTGCGTGTATGTGTGATATGGGATTATTGATTTGAGGCTTTCACGGTATATAAATGTGTGATGCTGCTGCAGTGCATGTTGCAGTGAAAGAGCAAGGACACTGTATTTCACACTAAAGTCACGCCCTGTCCTACTTTTCTTTCTTTCGCACAACAATAAAATTTGACATCAGCTGTTAAATCAGAAAACTTTATTGTTTTCGACTGGCAGAGATGACAAAGTGCTGAATTGCTGTCTGTCTCAAAAAAGGGATGATTTCCAGCTCCTCCTTCTAGTTTTCCTTCTCCTTCCCTTATTATTCTTTCTTTATAAGACACGCCTACCTTTCACTACTTTCACTAAAGGGGAAAAATGGCTCTTCATTTTTCAGAAAAGCTTGCACACATCAAAACGAGTGTTTCACCCCTGATGGCTCAGAAATGTTTCTTTGTTATTTTAGTATTTTTTATACATTTGTATTCTTGGTCAGTTGCTGTGTGCACATATACCGCATTTAGTTGTGTTGCTACAGGGAATTTTACCTTTTTATAAAGCAGCTTTAATTGACACTGGAGTCAACATTTCCCACAACACCCCCCAAAACAGTCAGTGCCACTATTCTGTTTCATAAAAATTGTTATGGTTACCACAGTTTGGATATGGTAGCATTTGACTGGTGGTTTGGTGTCCATGTATTTTTGCCCGTTCTTGTGTGTCTGTCTAAATGTGTTTTTTTTTGCCTTCGTTGTTAAAAAGAGTTGATGCGTCTGGATGAGTTTGACTTTGTCTGCCTGTCACCTCGGCTCGTCCTCTGCTGCAGGACTGTGGATCTCAGCAGATAAGATAAATGGCACTAGCCAAAAATCAGTATTCATCAGTCATTTAGCCGTGTTTCTATCCTTTACATTTAATATGTGGTTCTGCTGAACTTTCTGTGCATTGATGAGAAATCTAGTAGTCCCTTAGATTTCCGTAAACAATTTGATTTGTTTTTGGTGCCAATGCAAATCACATTCCATGTTTTCATCTGATGACGAGGGCTAAAAAAACAATTCCTGGATTTGCTTCATAGTTTCCTTGCCTCTCCCCTGTCACAGGCACCATCCTGCCACAATCTCATGAAATCAACCCAGTAGCTTTTGATTAATCCTGCTCGCAGACATACAAACAAACAAAGGGCACAAGAAGAAATAACAGAGGGAAAAAGTAGAACGCTTAACTCAGTCTTTAAATTCTCTTACAAACAATATAAAACTACTGCAAGTAAAATAGCAGGTGCTCAATAACAGGCCCAGTCATGTTAATATTTGTACTAATGTTATAGTAACATGCTGTATATAAAAACATTACCTTCTCAGATTGTTAAACATAAAACGAAACAGAGGTCGCATACACCAACTTAACACACCACATGGTAGTGATGTGAGTCCTGTGAACCAGCATGTATCAGTGTTTTTGCTGACACAGACTTCACAGGGGATTAAACAGCACAGCAGCAGAACTGCATCACACACTGAACCAGTCAGAGTCAGCAACCTTGACCCAGTTTCCAGGTAGACTGCGCTTCGTGGCCCTTCATACTAATGAAGACCTTATTATAGAGATGGAGCTGAGATGTCACATGGGAGGGGAGGGGAGGAGGAGGGAGGTGCTGAAGCAGGAGAAATGGGAAACGGGAGAGAGGAGATGAGGATATGTAATAATAACAGAGTTTAGAGAGAAGGCTGGGGTGGGAGAGGGACGAGACATGTTTAGACTTGTCCGTCACTGAAACGTGTGCACACAAACAAACACAGACAAACACACAACAATGACAAATATCACACTTGGCTGAAAGCGTCTAGGTGCTTGTTCTTCCATCAGATCCAATTGGAGATTATAACGTCTAAAAAGGAGGTTGTGTTTCACCCCTGTCTGTTTGTCTGTTGCTTTGATTGTAAACAAGATTAGACAAAAACTGCTGGATGGATTACCACACAACTGGAAGGATGCAGTGTAGGTCAAGGAAGAACTCATAGAATGTTGGTGACGATAAAGGGATTGATCCAAAAAAATCACACGTGTACATTATAGGACTAATATGATGAGTGTGTGTTATTTGTCACAGATTCCCCAATAGGGTCTCGATCCTATAAATTACAATTTGGTTTCATAATGAGAGTGAACTATATGAAGGACTATATGATGTTGAAATTGTGATTGATTAATCTGCAGATTTTATTAATTTACTGATTTTTCTATAAATTGTAATTAAACAATTATCATCATTTACAAGGACCTTGTTCTGTAGGACCAACAACCCCAAACATATTAATCCTAATGACAAAGTAAAGGCTGAGCAGCAACTACAGGGAGAGCATCAAACCACAAAAATGAAAAAAAACCTGACAGGTAATCCTAAGAGGAGACACCTCAGTTCAATTTAAGCACGATGAGCAAACTGAAGCTGATGTGATTCAGACACTTTATCGTATTATCTGAAGACACAGACATTCAGTAGGTGCAGAAAATGGGAAGTGAGAGTATGAAGCTTCAGTCCACATTATGCTCAGTGTGCATCAATAAGAGACAATAGATCCCAACCCCCATAAACCTCAGAATACTACTGAAACCCATTCCTTCCTAATGGACACGGGGACAGTGAATCACGTCAACACACTCCCATCTACTGGCTCTTTGTCTAATTAATTCACAGCCCATCTAAATTGCCATCTGTGGATCCGAGGAGGAGGAGGAGGAATGAAATTCACCGGCTTTGGGTTTTTGCCTAATTACTCACATTTTGTTCAGTGGACATGCTGAGGTTACTCTGAGGAAGGCAGTTAACACACATACATTGTGTATTTACAGCATATCAGCAATGAGGGATGTATGTGTTACACTGGGATGTGCAGCTGTATTATGATGAGCTAGTTCCTATTTGCTGATATACTTTTATATAGAAATAGAAATACCTCAGTTCCTAGATCACTAGCAAATAAGAGGAGCAGGGGTTATTTAAGGTTATAGAATATATACTTATACCCTCCTTAGTTCTTCTCTTTAGACTTTTTAATATTTCCTTCTTCTGCTCTTGGAGCGTAAACTGTTTTTCTGACGGGCAGCTGAGGGCAGCCTGATTAACTTGGCAGTAAATCTTGGGTTTTCCAGATTGCAGTGAGTCTGTGTGCTAGGGCCTAGATCCTTTAATCAACCTTCTGGCCCAGTGATTGTTGACATCAATGCCCCACAGACGCTCAGGGTGTGTCTGTGGGTCCTTGTGTCTTGCTGAGTGGGACAATACAGTTTGCAGGAGTGGGACCTGCTGTTTTGTATTTGCAAGCGTGTGAGGTTTTCATACAGCCAGTGCGTTAAAACGTTAAATGGTGTATGTGTGTGAGTGTGTGCATGCATGGTACATGTGTGTGCTGTTTATGCCCTTCCCCCAGGGTGAATTAACCCCCCTCCCTCCTCCTGTGAGCTCTTAGTGATCACCAATCAGGCTCCTGTCTTCATTCTAAGAGTGACACAGTCTGACGCTGGGATCTGGCAACGCTGCAGCCCACGAGGCAGAAACACCGGTCAGTGGGGACGTAGTGGCTGCTGACGGTGGGGGGGGGGTGTATTAAGCGATACACCCTCACACCTGGTGTGTCAGTAGTAGTCGGAGGCACAGATGGGAAGAGGGAAGTGAGGGTGGATTACAGCCACCAGTCTGGACTGAACAGAAGAGAGGAGCTTGTTGTCTCTCTGGGTGTCTTCCTTTCTTTTTTACATCTTAACCATGGGCGTTCTTCAAATGCTGAACAGACTAAGGTAACCACAGCTTCACTGTTGTTTGAAAATCTGTGTTCAACCACATAGAGGAAAAGAAAATGGGTTGAAAAGGACAATAACACACTTTTAGCCGACCCACTAATGGAAGATTTAAACTGCATCTGTTCAGTTTGCATGTAAAGACGATTATTCGATATTTTGCTTCCTGACTTGAATCACTTTGGTTCGATGTGCTCTACTTCTTCCTCCACCTGAAGGAGATTCTGTCACAGACACATGCAGCTTCTCAGACTTTTGCAGCTCTGCACGTGGGAAGCAAAGACAAAAGAGGGGGACAAATGTAAAAAATGCTGCAGTAACACTCAGGGGAGATGAGTGTTTCTGGTGTTAATTGCCTCTGCCCCTCCTGGTGAGCTTTTGGGCTGCAGTTTCGGGGCTTAATGGGTGTATGTACAATGTGTGTGTAGGTGTGTGTTGGTGTGTGTGTGTGCGCTAGTGTGTGTCTAGGCGAGTGAAATGTTGCTGATGAGGTGAATCAGAATTTTTTAGAGCTGAGCTGAGCAGCATGGTCTTTGTCTGGAGACCAGGCGCTGAGGTCGGGGAGGGAGTGTGTTTCCTCAAGGTCGCCCCTGCTTCACTGCACTCGTTTTTTGCATACACACATGCATGAGCATCTGTGAGTGACTGCCGGGTTGTTCACCATAAAAAACTGATGAGATTGGCCTGATTGTTGATGAAGAATTGATTCTGAAAGCATGTTTAATTGATGATGAGATATACTGTGTGTGTGAATGTATGCAATTTATCAAGATAATGATATTTATTTAACACAAGCAAAGCAATTAGGAACAGTTGGGACTATTTCACACATGATAGCAAAAATGTGAATAAAAAAACTCAAACTAAACATGAGGCTTAATCTAAATGTTTTTTACAGAACTTGTAAAAAGAGCAATAAAAGAAAATACCAGCCATGCAGGCTTAACCATGAACTATGAGGCGTTTCTTCATTATTCTTTTATTTTATCATTACTCTAGTAAACAAATGTTATAGTCTCACAGTTCACACATCTTTACTTAGAAAATAAGCATCTAACATTTATAAGTAACCTCATGGGGACATTGACTGTCAGGTGGACATCTTTGCAGTCCTCAGTCCTCAGCAGCATCTCGACCTCCGACTGTACGTTGACCTGATTCTTTGACAGGACCCGGCACAGCCATGGTTCAAATCCCTCCAGCGGATCCTTCCTGTTTAATTCAGGCCGACTGGTGCTTTACCTGCTGAACAATAACAGATCTGACCTCTATTTTATAAAATAGAAATAATCTATAAATTAGGTCAATGCCTTAATCTCTCCTCTCAACTACCACAGGTCTGCTGACATTATTTACTAAGTGGATGATTGTCTTATCCCTAGCATGTGAAAGGCCATGTTACCATGTCACCTAGTTACCCAAGTGTGTCTGTGGAATGAGTCAGGAAGGAAACAACTTCAATCAAATTAACCTCGCTCATTTAGGAATGTTCTATTTGCTGAAAAGCCTGATAACTATATATATATTCCTTCATAAACTTCTGCACTGTAGATTGATCTAGTTCTTGAGAGGATTCTCTGAAATGGAGCGAGGTTGGTGAATTATTTATACGCAGACTGGAAGATATTTATATATTACTCGCATCTGTGGGGGGGTCAACAGAGACACCTGCTGGAGAAATAAGCACAGAGCAGTTGATCTAGCCCACTTCCAAAATTAGCCTGTGGCAGCATTTATACTGTTTAGCTAAATGATGGAATGTGACACAACTTGATGTGTGTGGTGTGATTCTTCTCCCCTCCAGAATAACTACCTGGTGTTCATGGCAGAGCTGTTTTCGTGGTTCGAGGTGGTCAAGCCGTCCTTTGTGAAACCCAGACTGCTGGACAGCGAAGGCACAGGCAAGTAGAAGTACTGCACTCTAGCAAGAGCAGCATCAGTGCCGTGGCCTTGGTGCACATGAAACACACACATACTCACATTTGATCATCGCTGTTGTGTCACCTTAGAAACGTTATCCTTGTTGAAGAATATCCCAGCCATCCCCATCTCCAAGGTAACCAAGAGAAGCTTCCTGGAAAGACCCCCCAGTCCCGAAAGAGCCAGGTATGTTTAAATTATGTTACACTTTATAACATAAACTTCTAAAAGCACATTAGCACGGAGCTGCTCTTTAATCAATTTATTTAGGCTTGTTGTTGGATTGTCTAAATCCTTATCTGAACCAATTAAAGCTAAAAAGACATCATCAAAATGTATTATTTATCATAAGCGTATATATATATATATATATATATGTATAACATTTTTTGTTTTCTTTCTGTCCTTCTCTAGTTTGCCCCTCCGACCTCAGCCTAAAAACTCAGGTAATTTTCCGAAAGATTTATTCACTTTTTAGCCAAATCCTACCATAAAGTTTAAATACTACAATGTTACTTCTTTGAGTCTAACCTTGCATTCTTCTTTCCTGCAGGAGAAATGAGGAAGTCGACTTCGATGTCGTTTGTTGATGGAAACCTCGGCACCTGGCCCAAAGAGAAGAGGTGAGTCATATTACTGTTTCAAAATATATCATATCCCCAAGTGTCTCTCCTTAAATAACCTTTTTTAAATTTGTTACTATAAGCAGTAAATCATATTTTTCCTTTTGGTGCCTCTGTTCAGGTCTGGGCCTTACGGAGTGTCTTTTGACATCCCCTTTGACAAAGAGGACTCTGCGCCCACTTCTCTTTCCTCCACACGAGGCATGGTCCGGTCTGTCAGCACCGACGACGGCTCCGGGTTCAAGGTCCACCACCTGCCCAGAGGAATGAAGCGCAACTTGTCCTTCCAGCCGGTGAACGGTCAGAGCATTGGCATCGAGGAGGAGGGCTGCCCCGACAGCCTGGCTGGTGCGAAACCTAGCAGGCGAGCTTTCCCCAGTGGACATGATGGCGCCATGGCAACAGCTCCGTCCATGGAGGAGGCCCTTCAGATTATCCACAGTCCGAGCAGGCCCCCGGTGGAGGGTATCAACAACGGTTTCTTCCTCCACAGTCAGGGACAGGGGGCCGGTGGCTTAGAGCCGGTGTCCGAGTTGGACTCCAAAGGAGCCTTGAGCACCACAGACACCACAGGGGTCGACACGGGCATCCAGCTCCGAACAGAGGACCTGCTAGATGAGGATTCCTCTTTGAAGGACTGCTCCGTGAACATGGAGCTGGATTTGGACACACCGAGCCCGTGCCCGAGCAGCCAGAGCAAATCCCCCTCAGGAATGAAGCTGACCAACTTTGCCGAGCATAAGTTCAAGAAGATCAATCCATCGGCGCCGGACTCTGGCAGGGGCAGCTGCAGCTCGCTCAAGACCACGCCCGAGGGCTCAGAGTTTGGCCTCCCGTTATCCGTCTCCTGGGCGCCGACCCCTGAGCACAGCCCCGTCCACCAGCCGACCCCAGCGCCCCTTACGGTCCGGGCATTGCCCTCGCCTGTCCAGCTTCCACCCAATGACCCCGCTCAAGTCATGGCCACAGAGATGGTGCAGCTGAGGATGAGGCTGGAGGAGAAACGGAAAGCCATCGAAGCGCAGAAGAAGAAAGTGGAGGCTGCTTTCACCAGGCACCGGCAGAAGACGGGTCACTCGGCGTTCCTCAATGTGGTGAAGAGGAAAGGAGACGGGGCTGCGAGCGGTGAAGAGGGAGGGAAAGTCGAGGGAGAAGGGAAGGCAGCAAGTCCTGTCTTTAAATTTGGGAGGAGCAAGGCCGACACCCCCGACGGGGCGGAGCAAAGCAACACAGCCTCCTGCTGGACAAAGTCACCAGGAGCAGGAGAGGAGGGTGGACAAGGTCCGGCTCAGCTCACCGAAGTGGACCTCACAGAGTACACACGGTCTATCGATAAACTCAACCACTCGCTGGCCTTCCTCCAGACCGAGATGCAGCGACTGGCCCAGCAGCAGGAAGTCATCATGGCCATGAGGGAGCAGCAGCATCAGCAGGCGTGGGTCGTGGCTCCACCCTTCACGGACCCCTCGCCACAGAAACACAGAGCTGTCACTCGCTCCTCAGGACCCTCCTCTCCCGCTGACTCCCCTCGCTCCACCCACCGCTCTCCAACCAGCATCAAGCGCAAATCGGCCTCCTTTCACTCGCGCAGTCCTCGCACCCCGCGTCCCACCGAGCTCAAGCTGGCCCCCTTCAACCGGGTCCTGAACGCCCCGCAGTCTGTCGACAGCATCCCCAGGCTGCGGCGGTTTTCTCCCTGCCAGCCTTTGGCGAGTACCTTTGTTTACATGGGGGAGAAACCGGCACGTGCCAATCCAGAGACAGTGTGCCCAGATGGAGAGAAAGACAAGGAGGCGGATTTCCTCCTTTCCCCAGATAGAGAGATTGCCAGTGTATGTGTCGCCCACTCACCCCCTACCTCCCCAAACCTGCAGAGCAAAATAAAGCAAACAAAAGTAGATTCAAACGCCAAAACCCAGGAAACGGAGGCACACAGCCAATCGGAGATCCCTGACATGGAGAAAGATGACCAGAAACCCGCTGTTCAGAAGTCAGCTGTAGATGTTCTGGCCCACCCTGTGGTGGAGACCTTCACGGTGACACCCACTGAGATCCCTACCCAGCCAGAAGCCTCGGGTCAAGCAAAGAGCAACCTGATCGAGGTTCCACTGTCAGTGGTGATGACGCTGGAGGACCTGAACCTGGATGATGGTTTGGAGATGCAGCAGGGAGATGTGGATGACCCAGAGGAGGAGCAGAGGAGGTGTCGTGGGTTCTTCTTCAAGGTAGGTTGTTGTTTCTGATCATTTCTGTGGATGATTGTTTTCTGATCCTTTGTTTCATTTCTGCTCAATATAACATTTTTAGAGTTACTTTACGATACTTTCTCAGAAACTATGAGAAAACACAAATGTATTGCAAGGTAACACAACACTTTAGAGAGGGAACACAATAACAATCAGTTTCCCCTTGATGCTTTCTGTGGCTCCGTACACAGTTTAATTTAAATATATATTTTGTCTAGATTTGATTAATCATATACGTTTGTTGCACCCCCCTTTGCTCAACAAGTAAAAAGCACAGAGTAAAAAGGCAGACAATGATATCACTCATCGTAAAAGGAAAAGCTAAAACATAGAAGCAGCATCATAAATAATAAAAAAACCATAGCGCAAAATCACTAGAGGCCTTAAAAATGTTGGTGCAGCTCGGTAGAAAAAGAAATTAGACATTTGAACCTCAGGGCAGCCATGTTTGTTTTTATCAGCAACCGAACATGCTCCTTATACAGGATGAAGATTGGTTGAAGCTTGACTGGGAGCCGGTGTAATCTTCCTCATTTGTGTCGGTTGGCTCGCCGCAGTCTGAGCTTGGATGTAGGTCAGAAAACTGGGGCTGATGTGAATAATTCAGGCCCAGCTGTGGAAGAGCGGGGTCAGAGAAGTGTTAGACTGAAGAGATGCAGAGAGTGGTACCTTATAGATGATTCATGAAATAAAAATCAAGATGAAACCGAATTGTACCTTTAAACTTAAACATTTCCTTGCCCAGAAAAAACGGAAGACTCCCATAATTTTCACTATCTCCCTTAATTCTACAAAGAACAGATGAACTTTCACAGCATCAGATTTCAGATTTCATTCATTATATAAGATAAGACGAATTAAAGTATCAAACAGTTATAATACTCAGATAAGCCTCTTTATCTGCAGTGTGTCACAACCATAAAAGATCCTAATAAACTGCAGATAAAGCGGTTTTACTTTATGTTATGAGGTTGTAAAAGACACTGAATTCTTACCCTGCTGAGAACATCATTTACCTGAAGCAGTGGAAGTTGACCGGCTCTGTTCCCCGCGCGCGGCTCAGGAGGATGGGAAGCCCGAGGAGAACATGGCCCAGAAGAGGGCGGCGCTGCTGGAGAAGAGGATGAGGAGGGAGAAGGAGAGTCAGCAGAAGAAGATGCAGCTGGACACCGAGCTGGAGCAGAAGAAAGAGGAAGCTCGGTATGTTCACATGTCAGTCCTCAGGAGCTTTCAACGCACAATTAGGGCGATGCAGTGTTGTGTGATCTTTTCTGATTAACCAGCATTTCACATCACGCTCTAACAACTGGACACTATTTTTGCAGCAATACGTTATATTGAGAAGAAAAAAGTTTTGTAAACACTCGCTCCTACAACATATTCTTTTACATATCAATATCTTAATTTAGTAAACCAACAGTCTAAGGTGACATGACTGAAAGGTTCCAGGTTCAAGTCCTGTAGGTGTGAGTGTCAGCTGACCCTTAGAGGATGAGCAGTAGAGATGAGTAGGATGGATGGATTGAAAAGAGAAAGAAAAGAGAAAGAAAAGCAGAACATCTTTTACTTTTGAGAGAGAGAGAGACATTTTTTTTGAATTACTCAAACTGATGAGATCCCGTCAAATTACCTTTCTCCCCTACAATGCAGAAAATAATAAGCAAGTTGAAAGTGTATAACATCCTGAACTCAAACTCTTACAGTGTTTGTTCTCACTGACTCTGCTTCCCTCCCTCGGCGCCGTCCCTTCAGATTGAAAGCAGAGGAGGAGCGTCTCAGGAAGGAGGAGGAGAAGTCCAGGAGGGAGTTCATCAAGCAGGAGTATCTCAGGAGGAAGCAGCTCAAGCTCATGGAGGACATGGACACCGTCATCAAACCTCGACCGGGGGGCGGCACCAAGCAGAGGCGTGGCCGGCCCAAGTCCATCCATCGCGACAGCATGGACTCCCCCAAAACCCCTGTCAGAGCTGCCACAGGTAACCATGGTAACGCCCTGCCTCATGCAGAGCGGTCAACGTCATCCCGTCTGTCGAATCTGTGTCATGCTGTCACTGCTGCTTTGTGCCACTTGAATATGTCTTATACAACCGGCTATTCTTCTATTATAGTCCTTTTCTTAAATAAATCTAAATTAAGCATTCAACTGGTTAAAGTAAAATATTAGTTTTGATATTGGCATTGATATTACGTTATATAAAACTAATAGGAAATAATGTTTTTTGTGTTAAAATATATATAAAATTATAAAGATTCAAATTGAACACTGAAGGAGAAATGCAGCACTAGTGTGTTTTATATGTGTCCTCATATATAAGTGTGTATTTCTACACATTTAACCATGTATTAGAGGATGTATATCAGTTTTGTGTGTTTTTCATGTGAGAGTTCATCGTAGTCACAGAGCTGAAGCTGCATTTCTCTGTAACAATGTCGGCACAAACCCCAGTGGACGGTCCGGTGCTGTGCTCATTCGTGGTGTGTGTGTAACCGTGTCGTGCTGTGCCACATCTCGTTGTCTCACATCCAGGTTCACGCCAGCGTGTCCTTTCAGTCTCCAGCTTGTCCCTGGCGTCGCTCAGCCTGGGAGACGGGGACAGCGTCCAGTCGGAGAAGAGGACGCCGAGGTGAGTCCGTCTTTCAATCAACTAAGTCTCTGAGGGGGGGGTGTAATGAAACTCTGATTCACTCAGGAATAAAGCAGTGAGCTATATTTAGTAAACATGATAAGGATGAAAAACTTTATGGATTCATGTCAATTTATTGTTGATAATGGTTGATAATTAAAGGCAGAAGAAAATAACACACAAACTGAGTAATTTATTTAAGAATAACAATTATCACACAATCTTAAACAAGTATTTTATACGTATAATATTTTGACAGTGGCAAACAACTTCTTAGAAAACCTGAAATGTGTTTCAATGGTCTTATTTCCTGGTCCTTTTTTAAATCCAAGCTGTCCAGACTAACTCACGTCCACAGGTCTAACATTTCTCCTGTGTATATCTCTCCTTCTTTTGTTTACTACCTTCTTTCCTGCTGTTTCACACTTGTCAGAAGTGCTAGTTTAGCCTCTGGCAGCCTCCTCCACTTTCTGAGCTCTCCTAAACGGAGAAGGAGAAGGTTGGTTTCTGCTTCTCTGTTAAACCCTTAAGGTGCTTCACGCTGTCCTGAGCCCCAATCCTTCACCTAAAGCCCTGTCCCACCTTTACTGGGTTTTATCAGGGATTGAATGAGCACAAGTAGGAAAAACTTGTTTGTCCTTCCCTTTTCAGAAAGATCCCCATGTCTATCCTCGAATCACTGCTCTAACGCTTCCCATTCAGCAACATCGCTCCCACTAAACAATCACTTGTCGCTCTGCTGCATCCTTTGCACCAATTTACACTCCCTGCTCTGTTTTTCTTCTCTTAAAACATCTAATTAAATTATCAAGCTTTGTTTAGAGCCACTAGCGTCACATATTCGTGCTGTAGAACCCTAACCCTGAACTAGAAGGGGCACTCAGTAGAGCACTTACCTCAGCCAAGGCCCAACAGTCTCCTTGATAAACCACATTTACATCGGCTAGATTTAGATCTTTATTTGGATCCGCACCAAATTGCACAACACACCAAACTTATCAGTTCCCATAAATGCACTAATTGTTTTCATCGACATCTTTCAAGTTTTTCTGTGGGAAATTGGTTTAGATGTCAAAGAAATGTCCCAAACTATGCAATGTTAAAGAAGGAGGAGTAAAATGATCCTCGATCTGCCTCTTTATTCAGATCTTTGCCAAAATTGAATGGGTTTCTTTACTGGCGTTTATTTACTGTAATCCTGCTGAAACAAATAAACTAACTAGAGCAGGGGTGAAAACATTAAATCCATAACCCCACCTAACCCCATATTCTGGAAATTCATCCTGTAAAATGTCAAAATATATATTGACTTTGTATCTCATGGCAGATTCAGTTTTTTTGACAAACTAAAGCTAAAATGACCTGTGTGGGCGGATTATATTCATTTCATTTTTTTTTCCTCAATAAAACGCCACCAGCACATTTGAGCTAAATGTGGAGTCCGATTACATAAATTCACATAATTACATAGGCGTTTATAAATGTCTAAATTGTTTTAAACAAGTGGAATTGGAAAAAACAAAGATGCAGGAGACACATAGTGTGATGGCAGTCCACAAACAGAGCAAGTAAATGCCAAAGTGCTGCACTACACTGGACTGACCTCTTTGACTGACCTTCAGTGCTCCACACTGCTTCACGTCACTGCTCTCACTGCCTGTGCTTGCAAAGCTCTGCTGCTTCAGTAGTTACTGCAAGGCTGCACAACCCAAACAATCCCAAAGTCCGACTGTGCACTGAGACATAGTTTCCACCAGAGTGGAGGAAGGACCTCCGCAAACATGATGTGGACAGGGTGGGAAAATGACTCCAGCCAACAGCTCGACCATAACTTAGCTGGTTCATTTACAGAAATGGATTTTCAGAGAGGTTTTTCTAAAATATCTTAGTTGGCGTTTATACTGCAGCATTCTCCTGCCCTGCCCACAGTGTGATTTGCTGAGTGTTCGGGAGAAGCACCCATGCAGAAACGTGGTCTAATTTACTCTGTGTGTGTGTGTGTGTGTGTGTGTGTGTGTTTTCCAGGCCAGACTCTGCAGATGGCTTCCTGTCCCCGAGTCGCTCCAGCAGCAGAAACGGAGAGAAGGACTGGGAGAACGGGTCCACAACCTCCTCTGTTACATCCAACACAGACTACACTGGTACGTCCACTGAGCATGTTTCCTCTGCAGAATGGGTTCTTCTAGCAAACACAAAAATGCTAAATGAAATTCATAACTTAATCAAGATTCCTTAATTAGGTTATTCTTGGGGAATTGTTTCTCTTACGCTTATATTATAATACTAAAATGAAGTGTTTTTCAATTATCTTCTGTTTTACATAATGATTTCATGTGCTCTTTCCATAACCTGAATGCTGTGTTCACTGCTCATAATACTTTGTCAGACTGACCAGAATCCTCATACATGATTTATCAAAGCACAAAAGGGGAGAGGAGTCTTTGACGTAACTGGAGTAGTTGCCATAACAACAGCCTCATCCTGACGTCTTCTCCTCTGTTCTCATTCAGGACCGAAGCTCTACAAGGAGCCCAGTGCAAAGTCTAACAAGCACATCATACAGAACGCCATGGCCCACTGCTGCCTCGCAGGCAAGGTCAACGAGGGGCAGAAGAATAAGATCCTGGAGGTAAGAGCATGAACCCCATCAATTTGTATCAGCTTTGAAATTTGTTCACTGCAGTGTGAAGGCCCGGTCACACGCGTGAATGTATCAGTGGCGAACCTTCACCTCACGTTCACTTCAACCTGTGAAGAGGGAGGAGGTGGATTAGAGATTAGCCTCCTGTGGCGAAGCACATCCCAGCCTGGCTTCACGTGGAGCTGGTCAACTTTGTATGACCGTGCCCTTTAGCTGGATGTATTCGGCCATGGAGCTGACTGCTTACTCCGCTCAAAATATGTCATGTATCATATAAAAGCATTTAAAAAACATCTCCCCCGAGAGTGTGCCTTTACATTTAATCAAGCTGCACCAAATAGCACACAGAAAGTTATCAGTCCCTTAAATATACCGGATTCTTTCTATCAAGATCCATGAAGACTCTCTGAGAAATCTGTGTAAAAAAAAATATAATAATAACATCTTGCAATGTTTAAGAAAATTACAAAATAGGGTTCTTCCCCTGGCCAATGTCAGATCCTTTCAGTTTCTACAAAAGTCAAAATTATGAAAAGCTGCATATCACCACAGCCTTTGTATCCCACGACATTCGTACTCTATCTCACAAGCCGCTCTTCCCTATACTCAACAGGAAATGGAGAAGTCGGGGGCCACCAACTTCCTGGTGTTGTTCCGTGACGCCGGCTGCCAGTTCCGCTCGCTCTACACCTACTGCCCCGAGTCGGAGGACATGAACAAGCTGACGGGCATCGGCCCCAAGAGCATCACACGCAAGATGATCGACGGCCTCTACAAGTACAACTCGGACAGGAAGCAGTTCAGTCAGATCCCGGCCAAGACCATGTCGGCCAGCGTGGACGCTGTGACCATCCACAGCCACCTCTGGCAAACCAAGAAGCCACCCACCCCGAAAAAAGTAGTGCCTGCCCTGTCCTAATCGAACATCGCCGTTCCCCCTCCTCATCTGGAACAAACACATTTCATTTTGCACTTCACTGTACATATCCATAAAGATTCAAACACCTGCAAAGCCAGTTAGATGAATGCATACTTGTGTTGTTTTTTTTACGTTTGTCTGTTTTTTCCTCTCATTGCATTCCCGTCCGTGTTTCTGCTCCTTTACTCTGGACTGACAATGATCAGACTCAAAGATAAAGAACAACTGGAATGTATGCCACTGTCGGAGAATGATGCTCTTCACTAGAGATTGTCCCTGTACGAGTGTGGTCCTCGTTTCCTCTATGCCAAACGTCAAAAAAAAAGAGACACTACGAATGCCAGGACATTTTACTGAAGCACTGAATGTTTTGAATTCATGTACATATTGATTTTTGCATTGAGTCGTGCATACTGCTGTTGATGTGTGGCCTTATGCTTGTTATTGTTTTTAGCGTGTGAGTGTAATGAGGTGGTTGTAAAGCATCGTATTTAAACGGAGGCTTTTTTTTGTATTTGGAAGAAAAACGTCTTCATCTCAGTGGGCGGAGCAGTTTGTATATTGAGGTACGTTAAACTACAAAGGGCCAAAAAGACATAAAATGCATACAGCTAGCGTTAGCAACACGGTACACGTGTGTTCAGCTCAACAAAGCAAAGCGGTTTCAGCTTTTTCTCAACCCTGTTCTTTGAGAAAGTGATTTTTTAAACCATGCAGGAAGTTACTCTCGTTACTCGGTTTTATTCTAGACTGGTTCTCAACCTGTGGGTTCGGACACATGCAAACAATCTGAGCTATGACACGTCTGTAACATATTCATGTTCTCTTGTCATTGTGAGGATTTATTTTTTCTTGAGTAATTGCAAAAGAGTGTCAGCACTCACACTCAGCAGGGGACGTTGCCAAAAAAGGGTTGAGAACCAGTGTTTGTAAATCACTTTGCTGCTGGTCAACAGCAGGTTTATGAATAAATAAAAAGCTCAGTATTATTTCCTTCTTTTATATTTTATTTTGAAATGCTTCCTTCTGCTCCATGTAGGAACTTTGCAGTATTTTAAGATAGAGATTTTAACCTTTGGTGGAGGTTATCACACTGGTTTCACCACCAGTATGACTTAATGACACAAAATAAGTATTTCTCTTTATATCAGGATTCAAATTTCAATTGTACTTAAGCAGTATTAAATTCAAGATTGCCAAAATACTTAATCTTATAATAATTATCTTATAATTATATTTATAATGAATAATAATAATTAATGGCATATTAATGTCAAAGCACTTCCGGACCACCAGGCACCAAAATGAAGTGAATGATCGTTCATATATACTCAGAGTTCACATTTCTGAGTAGTTACAAATCTGTTCTCTGTGTTATTCAAAAAGCCAGTCATACATCAGTTAGTTACTAAGTCAAAATGGCCACTGTTACATTTTCAACACGTCTGATGTTATTACATTAATGTTTATTAGCAGCAACTGTCACTTATAAATGAAACATGTCCTTATAAGGCAAGAATTTCTTTCTTTCTTTTTCTCTATTAACGGGAGGATTCATTTGACGTCATAATGCAAAGCAGAGGAGGTCCGGTCCTTCTTGTTGTGTAACGGGTACGAGACTCACAACAGAGTTTCACAGATGTCGGTGTCATGTTCCTTTTACCACTGAATGTCAAAATCAGCACCGATCACAGGTTTGATTTCCAATTAATTAAATCTGCCATCATGGTGCTTTGCTTTGAACTATAAAGGGGGGTGGGGGGTATTTATGACCAAATATGAACATATACATGTTTTTGAAAATGTAAAAAAAAATTGACATTTGAAAAAGTGTTTCTGTGTTTATCGGAAGAATTTGTCCACAGAAAATCTCTGTCCACCTGCTTTTGGCTGTTTAAGGCCAAGAAAAGAAAAAGGATAATTTAAATTGTATTGATTCTGTACAGTGTGTTCATGTTAGCTCATTCACTATGATGACTCTGTTTCTGTCGGACGCTGCGACGTCAATCAACATATTGCTGAACATGTGGGAGTTTTGTTTTGTTCTTTTATTTTTTTCATTTACATTTAATAAATTTAAGCATGGCCTCAGCATTCTATATGGTTCCCCCATTATCTGTACTGGTTATTAGAGCTATACTGGAGTCAATCCCATGAGAGTTACAACACTCACATTCACACTGACAATGTGACCCATCACACCACTCCCATATTTGTGAGCACAGGATTTACCAATCAGGAAAAATGACAAATGAAGGTAAAGTGAGTCAAAGTCAAAAAGTCTTAATCGTCATTGATTTTAATTTTATTTAATAGATATTATATTAATGTTAAAATCATCAAAACAATTATGAAGAATTATTTAGAGTGAAGATAAACTTTATATTAACTTATATTACTGCATAACATTTTGACAATTTTACGATCAAAAATTAATTACAGTGAAATACAGAGTTTTTCTGGACACAGCTGCTCGAACAGCAGATTCATTTATTTACCCATTAAACATTTTTCATAAAAACTCAAAGGGTTTTTAGTTTGTCCAGTCTGGGCTACTGTAAAAAACATGGCGGCCTCCGTAGAGATGACCCGCTCCTGAGGTAAACATAAAGTATATAAAGGGCCCATTCGAGGGTAAAGAAACAACTATTCAAACACACTAATGAAAACATTAATAGGGTTGTTTCACATTCAATTTCTCGCAATAGATCAATTTCACCTTAAACTTACATTTAAGACAAAGAAACAGCACTACAGCTAATACTGGCAAAACATAAACTGTATTAACACACAACTCAACCAACAACTTCTACCTTTTAGCCAACCTGGAATGTTCAGCTAACACACTGACACACAAATTGGCTTCAGCTAACGACTCACAAATAGAGCTTTCTACCAAACACAATAGTACTGTAAACTGTAACAGAGTCAACGAAGACAAATGTAATTTTAGAATGACACCTTAACCTGAGAATAAATAAATAAACAAACCTCCATCTTTAATAAATTATTATTATAGGTGGAGACAAACTTTATTTTCACCTATAAGGTCAAGTTGATCTCAACTTTTCTTTAAATCATTTTAAATCTGAGTCAGTCTTCCAGCACTGACGTAGTTGAACCAGTCCATGATGTTAGTGGTTAAGTTTAACTTTTTTATAAGTGATATAATGATCATTGACCTGGTTGATCTTTGAGCTCGTGCAGTGGGTGTGGCCTGCGGGCGTCATCGCCGCAACTGATTGGTGCTCGTGCGTATGCGTCCGCATGGCAACCGCGAGCTGTGTACAAGAGTCCGAGCGGAGAGGAGCGTTGTTCTTCCTGAAATACTGACACAGATTCTAACAGTCTGTCCTCTGTCCTCCGTCTGTCCTCCGTCTGTCCTCTGTCCGTCCCTCTGAGCCGCGCGCACGCACCTGGACGCGTGCACTGCGGAGCGGCGTGGATGCGGCTCGTCGCTGACGCAGACTGACAGGTGAGCGGTGCGCACGTTAGCCTCGAGTCCAGCGTCCTGCACGATGTCCTGCACCAGAGAGGGACTGACACTGATGCCTGCTGTTGTTGTGCATGTGTGTGAGTCCACTCCTGCACTTGTGTGTGTGTCTGTAGGTGTGCGTGTGAGTTACGTGCAGTCATGCTGTAAACAAGGTGTCGGCGCAGAGAAAGTGCTGAGGCTCAGGCCGCAGACCTGCAACGGTCACATCCAGGACAGTGGATGTGTGTGTGTGTGTGTGTGTGTGTGTGTGATTGTGTGTGTCTGTGCGTGTGTCTGTGTGTGTGTGAGTGAGGAATACAAACAGGGCGGTGTCAGCTCTGCCTCCACCTGAAGACACCACTGCTTCATCTCACTGCACTGACACAAACACTCAGAGCATCATACATAATGAAGAGTTCCACATTCACTGCAGCTGCCTGACTGGTGTTTAACCATTCATGGTCTGAGCCTGAAGGTTCTGCCTCCTCAGATCTGTCTTATCAAGTGTTCACCATGCTGCGATCAGAAGGTGCCACCATGTAGTGTCAAACCCTGCTTGTTCCTTACATCAATGCTACATGGATCCAACTGCAGCCTGCAACACAAACACATCATAGAACATCATCTTTAAACTTAATATCTCACTAACACGCTACAGAAATACTAGAGTTGGGAGTTGATAGGTGGTCGATGATACTGTAAACTCACCCAAGCCTTATTATTGGAGGTAGAGTACGACTGATATGGTGTTTTGGAGGCAAATGTTTATACCAATGGAGATAAAACAATTCCAAATACCAATATTATTTATATAAACACGTTGACAATGTTTCCTTAGATGTTGTCATTATCAATTTAACCATAAAGATATTACAGATAACTACAAATAAAAGAACATACTCCATCCAAATATCTATAAATTATAAATAAAAATGTTCTGTATCTGCATGACAACTGGTAACCGACTTGTCTGTGAAAGTAATATATCTTATAAAGTTACCTCTCTTCGTCTTTACTGTTGATCTGCACACAAACAAGCTGTTTTAGAAATGTAACATAAGAGTCACTGAGCAGAAGAGTACAGACGCTTCAAGTCTCTGGAGGGATATCACAGTAACTTCTCCCTCCCTCTATTCCGCAGCCGACTGCAAGCTGCCACCGCGGCAGGTCCGTAACCATGACGGCCGAGGAGACGATCAACATCAAGGAGGCCGAGGTGATCAAGCTGATGCTGGACTTCCTGAGCTCCAGGAAGCTGCACATCAGCATGCTGGCCCTGGAGAAGGAGAGCGGCGTCATCAACGGGCTCTACTCCGACGACATGCTCTTCCTCAGGTCTGACAGACCCATGTGACACTCAGGAGCAGATCAACCCCTAGAGACACGAGTATTAGTTAGGACAGTTTGCTTCATGAAGTTATCTTCTGGTGCTTTTTGTACTAAATCCATATAGTTGTGACGTCTGTGACCTTTTGACCTCACTAGGTAGTAGCACTGTGATGAAGGAATAGATTTCAGATCCATCTTGAACTGTCCACTTTCAACAGGCAACTGATTCTGGACGGCCAGTGGGAGGAGGTGATGCAGTTCATTCAGCCTCTCGAAGGGATGGAGAAGTTTGAGAAGAAAAGGTGAGAGAAGTGATATAGATTGTATATTGTGTTGATATACATGTGTATATATTCTAACTTTGCATCTGTAGTTTCTGTCCCTAGCTGTTAGTGGTAGGTCTGGATTGTTTGATGTTTTAAATTCATAGTCGAGTAGAATTATACAATGTGGTTATCTATATTTTGGATAAAGTAGAGCAGTGATGAGCGTCTGGTTGAGATTTGCCAGTGCAGTGGGAGACTAGTCGTGAATTAGGTCAAGTCTCAGTTATGTACTGGGGTAAAAATACTGTATACGTGACAGCCTCAGTTTCTCACTGGTCACCAACATTGTCTCTAAACTCGTCCCACTCAGTTGTCATATACCTCAAGAATAATCAAGTTAATTTCCCAGCACTGAAATTTGTGTTTCCAGGTTCCGCTACATCATTCTGAAGCAGAAGTTTCTGGAAGCTCTGTGTGTGAATAACGCCATGTCAGCTGTTGAAGAACCTCAAAATGTATGTATCGTGTCATTTGAAAACTATTGTGCACGCTGGGCATGTGAAACAACCCAAACTAAAACACACGCTGAGAAAACCAAATACACTGATACTGGCCTGTTAAAATAGAGGCTGGATTTCTCTCTACTCCAGTGGAGCTGCTCAGTGGTCTGTAGAAGAAGCCTCTGATTGAACTGGGACGCTAAAACTACATGTGAATATTTGGAAAACTGTGTAGATACAGATCATATAGCACGTACTGCATCTCACTTGATACTCTGTGTGATCAGGTGGTTTAAGGACAATCTCTCTAACCTCATTCTACATTATAAAATATATATTTTGTATGTATATTGTCTTATAGGAAGCAGATACTGCAAAAAATAGTTTTTTTCTAATGAGGAATAATTTTCTGATCATTAAAAGCTTGAGAATTTTGCTCTAAATCTTTTGTTTGTAGCTAAATCTTGATAAAAATATGTTTTTGTTCAAATTGACCTTGACCTTTGACCGAACAGCTCAAAAAGTGAATCACCTGTAGATCAACTTCTGAATATTGTTCCCACTAAATTTAGTGAAAATCCATCAATGCATTGTTGAGTTATTTTGTTCAGACACACACAGACAGCAACAACAAGATCTTGCTTGTGTGGTTACAACAGCACACAGGCCTATAGGCTTCATGTAGCATGGACACTCTCAGCTGTTACATCTCATTGTTTTACAAAAACAAACCAGTGGGATCCTACGAAAACAGGATTTAGATCAAACTGTATCACAGCCACATTCCTTCACAGCCTCTGTGTTCTCACCTCCAGCAGATGGAGTTCACCATGCAGGAGGCCGTCAGGTGCCTCAACAGTCTGGAGGAGTTCTGCCCGTCCAAGGACGACTACAGCAAGCTGTGTCTCCTCCTCACCCTGCCCCGCCTCACCCACCACGCCGAGTTCAGAGACTGGAACCCGAGCACGGCGCGGGTCCACTGCTTCGAGGAGGCCTGCGTCATGGTCGCCGAGTTCATCCCCGCGGACAGGAAGCTGAGCGAGGCCGGCTTCAGGGCGAGCGGCAACCGTCTCTTCCAGCTGCTCATGAAGGGGATCCTGTACGAGTGCTGTGTGGAGTTCTGTCAGGTAACGTGACCCCTGGACGTGGACCAGCAAAACTCCACTGGATGTCGACGTAGCAGTGAAAGGTTCATGACATAACACAAACTACAGTCAGACTTTCTGCCAGGAAACCTCATTAGGGGATATTGGTTTTACGGCCAAACTCTAATTTCCTCTCAGGTCTCATTTAAAGGTTTACAGGACAAGCAGGTGTCGACACAGAAACTCAACAGTTCCAGCTTCGGGTCAATGATCTTAACAAGGCTGTTCCTGTTTTACCAGAGCAAGGCGACTGGTGAGGAGATCACGGAGGGCGAGGTGCTGCTCGGCGTGGATCTGCTCTGCGGGAACGGCTGCGATGAGTTGGACCTGTCGCTGCTGTCCTGGCTCCAGAACGTCTCCCCAGGCGACTTCTCCTGCGCCTTCCAGCAGAAGACCCTCAAGATCCACGTGGACCGGCTGATGAAGCCCAGCAAGGCGGGGCACGCCGACCTCCTGACCCCGCTGATCAACCGCCTGTCTCCCTGTCCCGCCTCCCCCTTCCGCCAGAGGCCCCATTCGGCCGACACCTACATGTCCAGGTCGCTCAATCCGGCCCTGGACGGCCTGTCCCACGGCTTGGCGGCGCAGGACAAGAGGAGCACGGAGGCGAACATGAAGTCTGCTCTGAGCCGGAGCCTTGTGGAGAACAACGTGCATCAGCAGGAGGATTCACCTGAGAGGTGAGCAGGAGGCTACGTGTGAGGGGGGGGAGCAGATGCACCTGTATCACTGCACGTCTGTGTCCATCAAGCTTTTCTTCTCACCCCAGCAGCTGTTTTCCTGAGCTCCCCTGCCTTTGCATGTGCATCTGCAACCTCTCACATCACAACCCAGCGGTAGATCTCATTGTATAGCTCAATCTGCAGCTCTGCTAATCCTATTAGAGCTTCTTTAACACAGACATATTGCCTCGTCTGTCATCTCCTGCAGTGAATGCCACAAAGCGTACGAACGCAGCAGCTGCAGTGTAATCGAAAAGCTCTCACTTAATGACACCTAAATTATTATCTTTCTAAAAATACAAATATTCATGTCGTTGTTAGTGTTATTGCAAATAATAAGGCGGGTTGGTGCAGAAACCCTGGAACAAGCTCAGCATCTGGAACAAAATGTTAAGACAGATGTTTGTTGTTACTCGTGGACGAAGGATAGAATTTATTTTTATCTTCAAATGATCTCCATCGCTGCACATCCTGTGTTAATGCTCTTTACTTATATAATATAAATTCCTGTCTTACAATATTTATCATGAACCTTTTTGTGTTCTATTACCTGCAAACAGGGTAGCACCAGTATAAGTAAAATCAGATACCAGAGCATTAAATGAAATAACTCTTCTCACTGGCTCCACCTGCAGGAGGGAACTAGTACATACAAAACATTTTAAATACCGGTAGTGCTACAGAACTTACCAGGACTTTGATCTATGGTTCGTTTAGCCATTTTTTTTTAAATTAAAGCAATAAATGAAACAAATTTGAATGTAAAAATGCATTCAACTGCTGTTGCTCTGACAATTAAAATTATTTTAGTAAAATATTCCAGCTCTTTCTTTCCTTTTGCTACATACAGTATAATCCTGGAGTTTTACTTCCATGAAATTTTCTGCATTGTGTCATCTTACTTTCTCTTTATTTTATTTTATTTGAAATAAATAATAATTGTGAATTGTCATAGGAAACAACCACAGAGGCCGGATGGTCCCAACACCACACGCACACCTCTGACTCCTGGGAAAGATGGAGAGCCGCCCTGCAGCACAGAAACAAATGAGGTGATAACAATTCCAGACAGATCAGATTGTGTTTTTGTTTGTTTTTAGAATTATGCAAAAGCAACTCCACCGATTTCCATGTTGTTTTGTGGATGTGTGGGACATGACCCGAGGGTGAACCCATTAAATGTTGGTGTTGTTTGAGGAATTTCCTTTAACTTTTTTTAAATATTGCAAGGTTGGACGCTTTTCACCTTTTCCATTGATTTCGCAGAGAATAATATATTTATCCTGTTGAAACAAATATAGTAGTTTAATTTAGCGCAGTGTGTGAAATCTGGATCTTGTAGATTTCAATGTGATTTCTTAAGGGCTGCTGGGTCTTGGTGGAGGTATTTGCTCCTCTGAGTGTCGTTCTAGTTGAATGTGATACTTGCATTATAAACTTTACGGACCCCAAACCATCGGTGAAATGTCAAAGTGTGTTGTCTCGCCTTCGGTTGCTCAGGCTGAGCCACTTTCCTGACTTGTGTAGTCATGTGTGGTCACTTGAGTCAAAGTCACACAGAGATTTTCAGTCTGTCGTCATTAATCCAGATTTAAGAGATTTGGAAAAGTTACCCCCTGATCTGCTTCCAAACCTCCACACCTCATAAATCCTTCCCCCGAATCTCGACCACACATGTCCAAGGGACGCTCTCACTCCCGCTGTCCCTGTCCTGGTGGAGGTTGGAGGTCATGGACGCTGAAGGAACATAATCTGATTTGATGTGCGGGCGAGATGGCCCACTGCCTCCATCATCGCTCATCTTTATGCATCTTGGGTCCCATCTAGTGGAGAAAAGTAGCTTGAGATTTGTGTGTGTGTGTGAGAGAGAGAGAGTGTGTGTGAGAAAAGTGTTGAGAGAGAATATACTGTAGACCCCTCTGGATGTGATGAGGTCCTTGAAAAAAAACTTTTTATGGGATGGATGATGGAGGACAAGGCCCTGGGAGTTGAAGAGCTGTCAGCTGCGGCTCTTGGGAGAGAGTTAGCCTATTATAATCGTGTGTGTGTGTTAGTTTGTGTGTCTGTGTGTGTGTGTGTGGTGGCATTGAGCAGCTTTCAATCAGAGAACACTGAGAAGCAATAATAAATATGCATTCAGGCTACAGGGCAAGTTAAGGTCAAATAAATCCTGTCTTAGTTTGGCTCTACATACCATTGTCTTGTCGTGTTGGCTAACTGAGTGCATGTGTGTGTTTGTGTGTGTGTGTGTTTCCAGGGCTGTGACTCCGAGGAGCACATCCAGGAGTTCTACAGGCAGCACCTCCGCGTGCAGCAACATCTGGAGCAGAAGCAGCAGCAGAGGCAGCTGTATCAGCAGATGCTGCTGGAGGGGGGGGTGAAGCCGCAGGACCGAGCCCAGCACAACCTCACCGAGACCTTCCTGAGCAGGTGAGCAAGGCACATTCAAAGATTCAGTGTAGTCGGTTTAGTGAATATAAACCTCATTGTGGTCTCATCTCCAGATCGATACAGAAATTGGAGGAGATGAACGCGGGCATTGACCACAAAGGAGACGAGGTGATGACTCATCTCGGCCAGCAGTGGAACGGACTGACGGGAAGCGACGGCACCTCCAGTACCAGGACCGGCAGCGCCCGGCACACCACAGAGACGGGGGGGCCGAGGGACAAGCCCGGTGGAGTGAGCAGCAGCACCCCGATGAGGACCGGGAGCCACGGCTTGCCCTCCCTCAGCGAGTCTCCAGTTCCGACCAGTCAAAGGTCAGAGCCTGTCCAATGTGTGGTTGTCAGCCATTACAAGAAATTATCACATTTAATCAATGATCATTTAGTCTTATTTTCTCCTTGTGTAGCTCTATATATTAAAGCAACACTATCTATGAGCAACAGCGCCCTCTGCAGCCCCACATGGTGATTTATTCTAGGCAGGCAGAGGCAGGAAGTGACGTGTTTATCACCGTTGTCGCTTTTATCACCACAAACTCTCTTGACATCTTTTTTGGTGACTTCTATGTGTTAGAAGCGAATATGTTGGTTAACCAATAATCTGTTCTTCACATCGTGTGGATGAACGTGTCCTGACCGGCAGCTCTGAGAGGATCCGAGCGCCTTGTCCCACGTCACAAGAAGATCCCGGCAGCTCTGCAACACGTAACACACAAGAGGTACATTCAACTCTTCTGCTTTAATAGTAATACTGTTTCTCTCTGTTCCACATTAGCTCAGTGTAGTGAATCTATGATTTTCACTTTTTTTCTGATTCTTCTTGGACAGGTGGGGAAGTCCAAAGCCCAGTTTGTGAGAGTGAACCAGCTGGAGGACACACAGGCAGTACGCGCCGTGGCCTTCCACCCCTCGGGGGCGCTCTACGCTGTCGGCTCCAACTCAAAAACCCTGCGAGTCTGTGCCTACCCAGAAACCCTGTCCTCCAGGTAGGAGCCACACACAGGCACGTTCCTACAGCAAAGATCGGTCATGGAAGTTAAAGTTAGGGTAGGTGATTCAGTGGATCATCTACCCTGACTGTAGGTGATCAGTCCCTTGTATTTTCTTGTGTCGATTGTCAGTCCTGGTGCCGTCAAGCAGCCGGTTGTTCGCTTCCGGAGGAACAAACACCACAAAGGCTCCATCTACTGTGTCGCCTGGAGCCACTGTGGTCAGCTGCTGGCCACCGGCTCCAACGACAAGTTTGTCAAAGTCCTGCCTTTCAATGCCGACACCTGCAACGCCACAGGTAACGATGACTGAAGTGTAGCCCTGAGAACACGAGGTTCATCTGCATAGTTCAAACTCTCATATGTGTGTGTGTCTTTGTGTCTGTGTGTGTGTGTGTGTGCGTGTCTCCCTCGTTCAGGCCCGGACCTGGAGTTCAGCATGCACGACGGCACCGTCAGGGACCTGGCCTTCATGGAGGGCCCCGAGAGCGGAGGCTCCATTCTGATGAGCGCCGGAGCTGGAGACTGTAACATCTACACCACCGACTGTCAGAGAGGACAAGGCCTTCACGCTCTGAGTGGACACACGGGTGTGTAGAGGAAACGGCTGGGAATCCATACACAAACGTTCATTTTTCATTCTTAGAAACAATAAATCAGTGACATTATAATAAACCTATAAAATCACAAACCTACATGAAGTATTTAAGACTTCTCTGTGTTGTCCAACAGGTCACATTCTGACTCTGTACACATGGGGGGGGTGGATGATCGCCTCGGGCTCCCAGGACAAGACGGTGCGGTTCTGGGACCTGCGGGTGCCGAGCTGTGTCCGGGTGCTGGGGACAACGCTGCACGGCTCAGGTGGGTCGGGATTCATCCTTCAGCTGGCTTCAGATCTGTTTAAATTTAGTTTATTCTCCCTAAATTTAAGAAACATAGTAGAATATAAACTTTCAGGGAGCAGAGACTCACACCGAAGATTTGTAATCTTGTTTTTTTTTGTCTTTTTTTTCTATTAACTAAAGTAAAGGTTTTAAAATATACATTCGGTTTTGAAAATACTCTTTGAGACATTATAAGAAAAATAAATAAGTAATGAGCAGATTAGTTCACAAGAAGAAATTACAACATTATGTATTACTGTCTATTATTGTTTTATGTTAGTGTTTTATTTTATTTGGAGATAGATATGGATCTTTTAGGATTGATGCTTATACTGATATAAGGAAGTAAAGCATGTTCTTTAGGGATTTATCAGCCTATATGCATTTTGTATTGATCTTTGTGATGTCATTTCCTGTCAAATCCTCATGACAAAGAAATGTAGTTGAGGTTTGAATTTCTACAGTTTTAAAGATAAAGTGCTTCTTTTCTGATCTGTTTATTCTGTGAAATAAAACGTTTTCATATCGTCCAACAAACACTATTATCATGATATATCTGTGGAAGGCTCACATCAACTGATATAATTTGCCATTGCTTATGACTGGATCCAAAGTTTGAAACAACCTTCAATGAGAGAAACGTTTACTCACCAGCGCTCTGTGTCCCTCAGGCAGCGCCGTGGCCTCAGTGGCGGTGGATCCCAGCGGCCGCCTGCTGGCCACGGGTCAGGAGGACAGCACCTGCATGCTCTATGACATCAGAGGAGGACGCATCGTGCAGACGTATCGACCGCACGGCAGCGACATCCGCTCGGTGCGCTTCTCACCTGGAGCCCACCATCTCCTGACCGGTTCCTATGACAACAAAATCATCATCAGTGACCTGCAAGGTAGGAACACAAGCCCGTACTCAAGGGGTCAAATGATGTGCTGTAAATTTCTCATGTTAAAATTCAGTTTGAAAAGAGTAAACGATTCATGTTTCTAGAATTTCACAATTTAAGTACAGATGTAAAAGCATTTGATTCAAATGGTGGACACCTGTTTGTCTCTGACCTCAGGTGACCTGACAAAGCCCCTCCCTCAGACAGTGGGGGGGGAGCACGGTGACAAGGTGATCCAGTGTCGGTGGCACCCCCACGATCGAACCTTCATCTCCTCCTCTGCTGATCGAACCGTGGTCCTCTGGGCTCCGGGCTCCTGAGGGCCACACAGACACACACTGGTGCCACAGACACACACTGGTGCCACAGACACATACTGGTGCCACACAGACACACACTGGTGCCACAGAGACATACTGTTGAACAGCAGCAGCAGGAGGAGGATCAGCGTTCAGCCCCATGTGGCAACACTTAGTACTGCATAGTGTGGTTGTGTGTGTTTGTGTATTTACACATGCAAACATGTTGTGAGTATCAATCCGTGTATGTTGCACAGTTTAAAGGTGTGTGTATGTGTTTGTGTACGTTCTGTGACTGACACATTTTGAATTAGGAAAAACCAGTCACGAAAAAAGTGTGTGTGGTTGTGCGCGCACATTGTGAGCATCAATCTGTAAATGTTGCAGAGCTTAAAAGTGTATGTGTGTGTGTGTGTGTGTTTGTATACATTGCGTGACTGAAACATTTTTAAATTGGAAAATTCAGTCCCTATTATAAAATGTGTGTTTGTGTGACATTCTGATAATGCAGTGCACGAAAGTACTGTTGCAGTTTCAGTGTAATTAAAGTAAATTAAATGAAGTAAAGAAGAAGCTAAGTAAAGGAGCTAATGATGTTTTGAGAGTTTAAATGCTTAAAATATTCTCTGTGTGTGTGGGTGGGCTTGTGCGTGTGTGTGTGTGCATGTTTCTTTGTGTGTTGGGGGGCTTTGTAGAGCGTACAGATGAAATGGCACAGTTGTAGTTAGATCAGAGAGGTGACTGAGATGCCTGAAGTTAAAGGCATGAGTTAGTTCCCTGTGAGCACACGTTCAGGTTAGTTCAGTTATTTCCTCTCGATGTTAAACCTCATGTGAATCAGCCGGACGCTCACTTCAGAAGTGACGCAGTTCATGAAGCTGTGACCTGGACTCATGTCGTGGAAGGAGCCACGTTTGGTTATGCATATCATAATGTGCCTTTGTAGATTGATAGATTTATTAATTTATTTGCAGCTTTATCCTACTTGCTCATACGCCTTTTTTCATTTATAGACAATGTGCGCACACGTGTATAGATTCCAGTTTTTTTCACCACATCTGTTGTTGAGAGTGAATTCGCACTTTGCACAAATGCTGGATGTTCAGTTTGTTAAGGTTTTGAATAACAGCGGTGAACAAACTTAATTTTAAATGTGTATCAGCCCAAAAAATAATTTCAAACTTAACAAATCAATTGCAACACAAAAATAAGAAGTCAGTGTTGGAAATTCAAGCAGGCTGCACCAAATTTCACACACTCGTATATATCAGTTCCCCAAATATGCCTGATTGTTGCAAGATCCATGACTTATTCTTTGTGAAATCAGGAAAATGTTGAAAAATTGCATATCTCACAAAGTTAAATAAATGAAAAAAGATTTCTGGATCTTATTCAAAATTGAAAGGATTCCTCTCTCGCCCGTACCCCATCCTTCTGAAAAGTTTCGTGAAAATCCACCGAAACGTTTTTGTGTAATCTTGCTCATGAACAAACAAACAAACCAAGCAACAAACAAACAGAGAGAGAGAGAGAGAGAGGTGAAGCTGAGAGAAGAGGTTGGGAGACTGATCTGAGGACAACGATCATGATGCACTTTAAACTAAGAGATGCTGCTAAACTGTGAAGAGTGAAATTATCCAGGCACATTATTTATTTTCACAAGTAAGATTTTATTTTTATTCTCACTTTTCACTCACCTACACAAACACCTGATGCATGAGAGAGAGAGAGAAGAGGACACAGTGGAGAATTCAAGTCAAGTTATGAATCATATTTTTCATGATCTGTGGCTCAATGACAAATTCAGCCTCGTTGTCCAACTGTGTGGTTTCAAGACAAAGTTTGTTGAAGTGGTCACTGGGCGACAAACTGTTAAATCCAATGAAAGTGTCGTTCTTGCTTTTGAAATTAAATAAAATATTTTTAAGTTACACTTCACAACCAACACACTGTTCTTTATTGTGTCGAGTCAGCAAATATCAAAAAGAGGGAAAATTTAAACGCGTTAAATAGATTTATCTGCATGTACAAACACACACACACATATAAACACCTCTGGGTGCACACAAGTAAATTACAGACGTATAATGCAGAGTGCACAAATGCTTATTTTCTACTTTCACCTGTTCCCTTTCCCAGCCCCTGTGCTGTGTCCTCCTGATGGGGCTAAACTGGGGCTAAACTGGGAGGGGTCATAACCAGTGACAGTTAAAATCATCATTCACTTACTGTAGGTGTCAAATACTTTTAAGTAAGAATAAGATAAAAACCAACTGAGGGAAAAGAGAAGTGGTCATGCAGGAGACAAAGAGATGGACTGGGAGCGAGGGGTTTAGAGTCGATGATGTTGGGATGGATGTGCGTTGGGTTTTTTCGGTGGGTGTGGGTCGGGTGGGCTGCAGAGGTGTGTGCATGGGGGGGGGGATTTAGCATCGCCCACATGCTGTGCTCGATCATTCCCTCTTTTGTGAAGTGGACAATGAGAGCCGGGGGGGTTCAGGGCTTAAAAAGGATACGCACACAGTTACAGCCAGCGACCAGCAGAGACACCGGCCGACCCAGAGGTACCAGGACTGTTTTTAACTAAAACTTGGAAATACACAGGACCTGTATTTACTGCACTGCCAGGAAGATACTGCTTTCATATTTTTTCAAATACAACGAGAAGAGATGAAGTTGTCTGTCTGTGCTGCTTTTACACTGGAAGTGATCTGTGCAACCACAGGCCTGAGATGCAGCTTTTCATTATTCTCGACACCACATTCAGGGTGCAGATGTTCTGGTGGAGTTTGGATTTGCTTTTTAGAATTCTGTGGTGCAGAGGTGTGCTGGCTGGGTGACAGCCTGACTCTGCTGACAGCTCAGTTGTTCGGTGGTGGATTAGTTTGCGGTGCACGCAGCAGAATTAGTGGAGAACAATGGCTCTGAACTGCCAGACAGGCAAAGCTCATTGTCACCGTCCTGCAGAGGTTTGGTTCAGGTGCTTTGCTGCCGACGAGCAATTTAACAGCGTTTGGATGAATGACTCAGTTACTTGTTGTGCCCTTTGTGCAGAATTCTAAAAGAAAAAGACCTTTAAATATCATGTTGAGCATCACTTTTTAGTTTGGATCTTATTTTAAAGTATTCAGTGATATAAAATATCTGAAAGTAATTTATTGTCAGTGGACCCATCGTGAACCTTTTCCACCAGAAAGTTTGACCAAACAAGTTTAATACTGCAACTTCTGGCAGGAAGTGACGCGCTAGGACCTGAAATAAGTGTCCAATCAGCAGTTTAATGCTAAACGTAGTGAGAGAATCCTACGATGTGATGCAATAAGTGTGTATATGTATTAGCTTTGTCGTTTAGTTGTCATTTGTATGAAACAACGCACGTATTGGGACGCAAGACAAGTTTTGGAAGCGCATTCTGATAATTAAGTGGAATCTTATCTTAACCTTCCTCATTTATCTCATCTATCTTCCCTTATCTCCTCTTGTCTGCAGGTGTAAGTAAACTGTGAGGTTGTTATCTTGAACAGACACGATACAAACTCTAGATGTTCAGTATTCTGGCCTCATGCATGTGCGGCACTCAGGGAGTTTAACCAGCAACCGTCAATCAGCTTAATGAACACAATCTAAAGGCCTTGTGAATTTATATTTGACACTGACACGTTCTGACATCATCCCCCCCCCCTCAGCAGTTGCTGAATGTTCAGGAGGACACTGTTTCCCCCGGCTCTTCCACCATGCTGTACACTCTAGCGGGAGGGGGCACGCTCTGTGGCGTGGCCGCCCTCGTGCTTCTCATCGTCTCCACGGCGACCGACTTCTGGATGCAGTACCGCTACTCGGGGAGCTCAGCCAATCAGGGGCTCTGGAGGTTCTGCATCAACCACAAATGTCATGCCCACACCATCACTGTAGGTGAGTGAGTTCTCCAGAGCAAGGGAAGGAGCTGAGGCGACAGTCTGTGAAGATAATATTCACTTATTTAGTCATTTACAATATAATACGTGGCTTTGATTCTTCTAAATAATATCAATTGTAACCATAGCAACACAATCCATATCAAATGCAGTTTGGATTGGAACTACTATAAAAACTAATTTGTCATCAAATTGGTGCAGAAAACAAACTTACACTTTGTCAGGTAGATCCTGCAGAGCACAACATTTTATAAAAAATTAAGGGAAAATAAAATAAACTAAAAGTTAAAAAAGTAAAGATAAGAAAAGATAAGAAATTAAAAGGAAAATTTGCTCAATAAAATAAAGATAAAAAAGAGAAGAGAATAAAGGAAAAGTAAAAAAAAGGGAATAATATAAAAAGAAAGATAAGAAATATAGAAAAATAAAATCGCAAAGCAGTAGGAATAAGTAGAGAATACATTTCTCAATATATGTAGTAAAATGTTGAGTTGTGTTTGTGCTTATAAAGTGAAGGATCAAGTAAAATGACAAAATGACAAACTAACATAAAAATAGCAGCATGAGCACAAAACCAACATATTAACATGTACTGTAAAAGCAGGCCTATTGTGTGTGTCTGTTTGTGTTTCTGACCTGTGTGTGTGTCTGCAGCCTTCTGGGACGCCACCCGGGCCTTCATGCTGCTGGCGGTGCTGAGCTGCTTCGCCGGGGTGGTGCTCGGCCTCAGCGCCTTCACCAACGGCACCAAGAACCGGAGGGTCCGCACGGGGGGGATCGCCCTCGTCCTGTCAGGTAACAACGTGCACATCGTCACGGCAACCTGGTTGTTAGAGACATTCATGATAAACTATATATAATTTGTATTTTTATTTATTTTATCTAAAAAAAAATCTACGTATTTTATGTATTCTTTTAACTAGTTCACCAATTTGGGTTTGATTTTCTACATCAGAGGTTGAATTGGAGTCAGAAGAAATCCAGTGATGAGGCTGTCAGTTAGATTTGGCGCCATCTGTTGATGGAAAATAAAATTGCAAACCTTTAAAGTGCAGTATGTTATATTTATACAAGTTGAGAAGTGGACAAATTATATAATCAAATATGTCGAAATTCAGTAGAGTAGAGTACAGTTTTAATTATGTTTTACTCTGGTCTCAGGTTTCCTGGCTCTGCTGGCTTTGGCGATCTACACCGGAGTGACGGTCACTTTCTTCGGCAAACGCTTCGTGGACTGGCGCTTCTCCTGGTCCTACATCATCGGCTGGGTGGCCATCATCCTGGCCTTCGCAGCAGGTATTTACTGGGTTTAGTTTCATGGGAAGCTTATGTTTATTGTGAGTGAGTTTCAAAGACAGAAGCTGAAGTAATACGAACATAACAAGAACATTTCTACCCTGCTTTTCTTTTCTTGACAGCACTCATATGTAATAATAGAGGACTTTATTCAAACAATGCATGTGTCATTTAAAAATTAAACTTTATGACTCATATTTAGGGATGAATGTGTATAATTTTATGATCTATTTTCTTGAATCTTTCCTCCAGGCGTGTTTCAGCTCTGTGCCTACCAGAGAACCTCTGCAGAACCTGCTCCTTCAAATAACCCGGACACCTGAATGAGACAAATCCCACAGACTCGCTCCGAGGAGGTTTCCCTGGAAGCTGCAGCTGCTGTTGAATTGACATAAAATGGAATAAAGTGAAATCTTAGACTCAGTAGTGGTTTCAGTTCTTATCTCAACTACATCCTTTAGAGAACAGGCTTCTTTTTGCTTTAGGTCATCGATAAAGCAGTTGATTTTGTGTTTATATTACCAGGGTAGGGATTCAGATTCAGATGAACAGACACCAAAACCTGAAAATATAGTTTAATAGGCCCATGATGGTTTAGATTTGGGAACAATAACAATATAATTACACTGAATGAGGAAATGCATGAATTATCATTTTAACGTTACTTGGAAGATGAAAGCTTTAGGTTGGCAGTGGCACTTTCGTCAGAATTAACCTAAAGTATGGTCTCTGGAAGAAGCATGTTTCACTGTGCATTCTCCACTAGATGGTGGTGTTCAGTCACATAGGGGGTAAAACACACTGTGGTGTTAGATGAGAGCTTTTCTTCACCTCCTCTCATCAGCTCAGAAAACAAAAAGCTTTTGGAATAAGAGGTAAAAATTTAAAGAAACCTGCAGTAAGTTAACTTTGCTTTTATAGAGGTGATAAGGCATCAATTAAAATATCCAAAGACGGATTTGCAGTCAGCTCCGTCCATCTGTCAATTTAAAGACATTCAAATAGTAATGGTAAAAAAAATGTAAATTCCGCCTACTTTTTGCTTATCGGCCCTTAAGTCATTAAATGCATCAGTCACTATTTCCTCAAACCGGAAAAAAACCTGACTGACTGTTATGACTCACGTTGATTTGTGTCACACTAAAAACTTCTGTTGATCAACTTTTGTAGGAACAGAATAAAGGTCAAACGCAGTTTATTATTTACTCTGCAACATTTGATTTATTTTCAACAATAACAAAGTCGTCTCACAGAGATTACTTTGAATTACACAGAATGCAAATAAATATATATAGGACCATAGTAGAATTAAGGACATTAACAACTGATACAAAATTATTTACAACACTTTGAATAGTGCAAAACTACACAGGAACTGCTCTCAATGAAATTCTTGCATTGAGCCCATGAGAACAGTGGATGTGCGCTGCCCCCTGGTGGGCAAATATAAGAACTGACAGTACTGTATGTGGCATGTTGACAAAACCTTAGCGAATCATTATGAATGAGACTCTTGTGATACAGGGTGTAATAAAAGTACACCCACCTGCCACCCCTGGTCAAAAGGAGTGATGTAAAATCTTTGAGATGTGGTGATGATGATATGCACTTTTAGGTCAGTTGAAAAGGGGGAACAAGAAAAAGCATTCTAAGAAGCCCAACACACAATTAGTCAAAGTCAAATCTCAATCAAATAAAGTGTCTTTTCTTAAAAAGAGACGTTTGAGAAACCACCACAGCCCCTTCGGAGTGTGAGCCACATCGTGAGCACTGCACATTGAAATGGCGAAAGGAGGAGATGACAACCTAAAACCACACGGCAGGTAGTGCCCACCACCCCTGAGTGAAAACTATTTAAAAAAGGTCTTAGCACCGTCAGATACCACAGAACGCCAGCGTTGCCATTTCTTCTTATTCCACACACGCCATCATGGACAGTGACAGGCACAACACATTAATTTTTTTTTATATATAAAGTGCGCTCGCTCGCTTGAGCCGTTACTTTCACTCACGTTGGTTTGTTTCGTTTTCCTTCTTCTTGCACAATTTAATCCCCAAATACATCAAGCTCCATTTAAAAACAGCACACAGTTAAATTACATTTTGCCATGCATAATCATTTGTTGCATATTGAAATTTCTTTTTCGGGACCACTCGTTTTTCTGCTGATGAAAACTTGGACCTTGCACCAGGTGCGGTTGTAAATCCTCCTCGTGGTGTCGAGCGAGAACAGACCAACACTTTCAGTCAAGTGTCGATATTGAAGACACATGCATGAACATCAGAAATAAATTATCGGTGCTACTATAAATAATCTGAAAATTCTAGAAACGCCACTTGGTCCAGAAGAGAGGTTTGTACTTGAACACAACATGGTTACCGAGTCATGGCAGACGGGACATGAACAGACATCTTTACGTCTACCTTTAAAAAGACCAAAGTCGTAGAAAAGTCGTACACAAAAACACATCGTTGCATCTGAGACGACCTCCTCGTGGCCTGTTGTACTAAATATTTGTGCATTGATGATGCGTTCGTCCAGTAGAGACTGGAGAAAAGAATTACCTCTCAGCATTGATCACTAAATACATTTAAATCATGCCAACGATGAGCAAAGTAATACTGCAATCACTGCTGATTGGTGAAAGAGAGAAAGGGGGGGAAGACCATCAGGAGAGAACCCAGCCTCTGCAGGTTGACCCCAATTAGAAATGTCTGTTTCTAACATTTCAACCCACAGTGGATTTAGAACCATTCGAAGAGAAGTACCCAATTCCAAACAGAGAGACAGCTTCGTTATACTGATGACAGATGGAAAGTTAAATAAGATAATAAGAAACAGAAAGTCAAGTCATCTCTGTGCACTCATGCAATAGATGTGCACTGTGTGCATCTTTGGCTACGCATAGCACTAGGGCTCCTCTGTGGAGGTGCAAAACTAAGCGCTACAACAGGCTAATGCTGACTGGTATAGCCCTGTTCAGACTGCATGCTCAAGGTGAAGAGAACCTATGAGGGACAATGAGCTACACAAGTTCCCAGATATGAAAAAGTTTCTGTCAGGAAAGTGCCCCTCAAACTTGGCTAGTGTGGCACCATGCTAAATTAAAAACCTGTTTGGCTTTGGTTTGAATGACAGACACGCTGCAGCCAGGCAGTGTGTGTGTGTATGTGGGACTCAAGTGGCTGCACGTCCTTTTGTGTTACTGCAGCAGGAGCCAGTTTAGCCCTTCAAGTTGACAAGTCGTCTTGGAAATTGCACAGGTCGGCCACTCTTCCTCGAGCCAGCAGGGCAGGCCGTGTTGGAAGCATAGTCCGAGTACATTGGAGTTCTCCCCCTGGGTTCTGCTGGGGAGAGGTCAAAGTATCCTCCAGTCATAAGTCAACCAATCTCTCCTTCAGTCGCTGAGTGTTATGTGTCTTGACGGGACCTGTAGGAGGAGCAGAGAGAAACGGGTGAGAACCAAATACACGCCTGACTAAACGCTGGTAGATTAGTTACGTGGCAACGAGGCTACACCTTTTACAGGAATTCATTTGCCCCGTTTCCTTGAAGGACCAGACAACAGAGCAAACAGCAAAGTGAAAGGAATATTAATCTGAAGCTGACGGCTGAGATTTGCTTCACCCCCCCTCGTGCAGCCCTCTAAGGATAAGCTGTATGGAAAATGTATGAATGGATGAATTTGATAACATAATTCTGCAGATACATTTAACACAAGTTACAGTAATTTATGCAATTTTGTAGCTTCCCTATTAAAGCAAAACTCAAGAACTGAAGTGCATGTCGTTTCCTCTTGTGTGGAATCAGTGATGACAAGCTAAATACAAGTGTCATTGCAACATCCTGTTCCTCAAGCCACTTAAATTCATGTGTCATGGGAACTGACTGGGCCTGAGAAGAGAAGCCCTACCTGGAAGTCTGAATACATTCTGGAGATGAATGGGTTAATTTTCTTCTGAACTCTTTGGAACACAGGGGCACAAATACAGCCAACTTCCTTGTACCTGTTTACCATGGCATGGTGTAGTTGTGAGGCAGCATTGCTCTGTAATGTCTTTGGCAGGCTTCTCATTTGAGGCGTTTTATGTAAGACTGTGTGCAGAGCAGTGAAGAGTAAAGAGATGGAGATCAGAGGAGAGCGAACTCTTACCTGCTCTGCTCTGTGAACTCCGGCAGCGCCCCGAGGGAAGTCAGCTGTTCCTCCAGAGCCACGATACGCAGACCGATGTAGCCTGAGGACAGCAGCAGCAGCACAACCCTGCAGCACAACACAATTCACATTTAGCTCCATTATCATTCCCTGTGACAGAAGTGAATACGCTCAGTTTATAGCCGGTGTGGAAAACCAACAATAGCAGATGAACACATGGTTATATGGTTCTTTTACTGGCAGCCAAAGCCGCATGTTAAACCTCATCAATGAACTGCGCTGCCAATAAAGTTTATAGTTTACTGCCCTCAGTCTAGAGGCCTTATCGAAAGTAGACCAGAAAGCCCTTGTCTCAATTGAGCTGGTTGAAAATTCAAATCGGCAACCTTAGATTTGTATTATGCAAAGATACGGAACTAGATCACCTTGTTCCTAACTACCAGGACAGGTTTCTGAGGAGTGTGACATTGAGAGTGAGAGGCCAATTTAGATTAGCTCATAGGAAGACAAGGCACTGGATTAAAGGAAGAAAAAGGGAAGAACAGATGAGAGAGAAAGAGGAATAGAAATAAACAAAGTCAAAGAGGTTCTACTCACAAAATCAAGTAAATGAAGAGTAGAGTGTTGAGGGTGCTGGCCTCTCTCTGAACCAGCAGGGACTTGGCCTTTTCTGTCATAATCCAAACCCATGATCCAGTTGAACCTGGAAAAAGAAATGTAAACATAGCATGAATATCAAGGCTGCAAGAAGTTAATGTTTTAATTGAGAGATCAAACACATGCTACATTATAAGTTTTTAAATGCTTAAAATTGTTTGTTTATCTGCTCTACCATCCACTTCACTAAATCTGTAAGTTTTAAAAGATATAGCTGGAAACAAATGTCAACTGGCAACCCTGTGTACTGCGCCTGTGCGTGTGCATGTGTGTGTGTGTTCTTGGTTACCTGACAACGACAGCTCCTCTGAAGACGAGCTATTACTCTGCTGCATGTGCACGCTCCTGAATGCAGAGCCATTTCCATTAGGCACGGCCTCTGTAGAAGAAGAAAGACACAACAAAGCAAAGTGTCAAGGCTTCATTTATCACTTGGTGCTGAACACGTACATGAGCTATGAAGGAATGACATGTGGTGTGGACCCCCCTTACCTTTGTATGGTTTATACAGAGGCTGGTCGGGTATAGACGGAGACACAGAACCATCAAACTGGTCGAAGCCATCATCCAGACTGGACAGACTGGAGTTCTGTGCAGAGACGAAGGAAAAACACACAAATTTGTGATATTTCTGGTCACAAATGGCGATTCCCTTAATTTAGATCTATATAAAATTGCATTATATGGACTCAAACATATATAACAATTGCTCTTTGCACTCCCACAGCAACTCTAAGAAGTTTTTTCAATTTTTTTTATAAAGTAGAAGAGGCCTCTTACCACAAGTTTGCTCTTATCGAAGCTGGTCTCAGCTGAGGAGAAGATGGGGCTACTATTTGTGCTACCGTCCTGTAAGAGAGACAATTACTTAGATCATGTGTGTCCACCATTGCAATTCACAAGAATGTTAAATAACATGTTATCTTTGGTTCTGATAACATATCATCGACATACTCTTAAAGACTTAAGCAATATAAACAGCCTCCATTGGCATTTTCTGAACTAGATTTTGTCATGAGAATGGTCAGTCTAAGCTAGGAATCTGAAATGATGTAATTTATGCTTATCATTTTATAATCTGACTGTAAATTGTAGGTTTTAATGTGAAGATTTACCACATGTTCTGAACTTTTTGAATATATTAGGATCCTGTTTGCGACACGTGAACAGAGACACTCACCTCTATCTGAGGACAGACCGATCGCAGCAGCTGGAAACATGACTCTCTGTTCCGCAGCGACACAAACAAGTACTGAACAATGAGAGAAAAAAAAAGAAAGAATTTGAATATTAGCTGTCTGCTCTGCTGGCAAACTTGAAACATATAATCCACTTAGTGAATTACTACAATCAAATGTCAATTACTGGCTGTGTGACACTGGAGGATAGAAAAACCTACCTTGTCTCTTTCGCTGGTGCGGATGGACAAGGCGTTGGGCACCAGTAAAGCTGTGTTCTGCTTCTTCACTATGTGAATGCAGGAAACTGGAATCACTACCTGCAAGGGAGGAGTGCAGAGAAAAGGTCGAGATTAGAAACCAATCAAATCAAACTCCAGGTTAAAAGGAATGAAGGACAAAACCTGAGGATTTTTACCTTTGTGTCTTTGAGTAAGACTGAAGAGTAGAAACAGGCATGGGTGTTCGTGATGTACAGTCGACCATGGTAGGGCACTTCCTTTTGCAGGGCACAGATGTATGCTGGGAAAAGAGGGGAGCACCAACAATTAGTTTCATGTGGATCCTTCACTGGATCCGTTCTTTTTGTCTCTTTTACTTTTCTTGACCTACCATGTATCAAGTCTTCACTCTCAGGAATGTGAGGAAACAACTTGTGGAATGTCTTGTTGTGCTTAATGAAACTCTGAAAAAGGAATGTTAAGAATATTTAATTTCAGAAAATTCAAGCAAAAATCAGGACATTTGAAATAACTAGCAGTTCCTTCTTGGTTCAGGAGTAACTTTCCATAAACTCCCTGCTCTACTTTGAGTCCACCCACCCACACCCATTCACCAAACAACATAAACACTATGATGCACTTTAGGTCCCACCCAGGTCTGTAATCTAGTTATTTAAACATCTAAATGAAAAGTTAAGGTGAACTTACACTTTGTGTGCCCGTTCCTTCCGTCTTCTCGAAGCCTCTGTTGTCGACATCGAACGTCTGGGATCTGCAGGAGCACGAGACACAGCTGTCAGTTTACAAGCAGTGTTGGGTTTCAACAGAGGTGTGTTAATGTGGGGCGTTACCGACACGACATGACTGGGCAACTCAGTGAAGTACATGAGGTTCATTTTTAGCACTTTCATGTGGCAAAACTATCACTTCCTCTGATTGGCCAAAAGGAAATGGAAATGTTTCACACAATGACTGAGTCAGTTTTCTGTGGATGGATAAAGAAACAACAACAACAACAAATGCTAATGAATACAAAATTATGTTAGATTTATTATAATTGTAATAAAAAAGAAAAAAATACAGATTTTCAATGCTGATTGGATGTTGAAGTTTAAAAGCATTGAGGTCCGCTCTACTTATGTGTAAATATTATGACACCAGAGCGACTACGGTAGAGCATCACAGAACATTTGTGTCTGATCCTACAACGCAAATTAAGATGAAGTCAAAGTGTAGTTAAAAACAAACATATGCTTTGTTTGATACATGATTCATTTTTATGATTTGCACCAAGACCTTAAATAGAAGTCACACAACTGTTTGTTTTTTCTTTCCACATATATTTGTGGTAGTGTGATGTCACAAGCATATCCTCCATTAGCCAGTCAATTTCTGTCTCCGACTGAACCGAATTAATATCAGACAATAAAGTTATTGAATGTAAAGTCAGTTTCTCTCAGATATTCTTGGCAGATGTACTACTACTACTACTACTGTGAAGTGGAAGTGTGGGCAATACCTATTTTTAAATATTCTTTACAAAAATTAGCTGGGTATTCACACCGTCACGTAACTAGCAGCAGGGGATGAAGACAACTCTTCACCCCAGCTAATATCACAGACCTGTACCACGCACTGAATCATACAATCATGTGAGAAAACCAGAAGGCTGCACCGGCTGTGAAGTCATGTGTGTGTGTGTGTGTGTGTGTGTGTGTGTGTGTGTGTGTGTGTGTGTGTGTGTGTGTGTGTGTGTGTGTGTGTGTCGACTGAACAGCAGCTGAGAGCCGGGTTGGGTCTTGTGATGCATGTTCAGAATAGCCTCCGAGAGTCTCCACTACGTCAATTGTGAGATTTTATTGCAAGTGATCCAAGTGGATGTAAAATAAAGACTGAGGGTCCATTGTCATACCATGTCTTGACCTTTAAATATATTGATGGATCTGTATTTTACAGAAAAGTGGGTGGATCATGATTGTGGATTATTTAAACAGTAAAAACTGTTTTAAGTTTTTAACCCCACGTCCGTCAAACATTCCCATTGGTCCTACCTGACGGCTGCTTGTCTGTGGAGGGTTTTTTGCTGTTGCTTGAGCTCCATCTGGGCTGCCTCCAGGCTCAAGGCTTTCTTCGCCTCCATCTTCTTGATGCTGCCATTGCTCGAGCTACTCCTGCTTTTCTTCTGTTTGTCTGGCAGCCCGCCACCACTGCCGTCTACTGGGTAGCTACTGAACATGGAGAAAGAGAGAAAAGAGAAAAAACATGCTAAATGTGTTTTCTTATTGTACAATCCATTTTCATTTGCTTATGCAAAGGTGTTACTGCAAGGAACTGATATCAGGCACAATTACACAAGGCTCCATCACTATGTGAATATTAGAAATACATAAAGTCCCAAACAGCGCAGCTGAAAGCACAGTGAAACTCTTAACCAGTTTAGAACCCCAACTTTAAGACACAGTGCAAAGGACTTAACCCACAGACGCTTCACAGCGAGCAAACAACTTGACCGCAGCTCGAGAGCAAAGCTGAACAGGGGATGGGAGGAAATCAACACCATCTCAGAAATGTGACTTCATTTAAATTCAGTCTCTTCACAGTTGCCTGCAACAGTCTGCGCTTCCCTCTTAATGTCCAGACTTCATATCAACTTTATTTCTACAAATATGAAAAGGCTTAGGGTTGGCTAAATCATTATTGGGAAACATGAATTCATTGATATATGTTGCATCACTCATATGGCTGTGATAACTCCTCCATGACGCTTTTACAAGCTGATTAACACAGGCTCATTCTTTCAAAACTGACCATTGTGTAAAAACCAAACTGTCTCATAAACAGTATTTACTACAGTCGATGTGATCTTCTAACGGCTGTGGCCTGTCCTTGACCGGGAAAATATAACAGACAACCACAGATTCATCAAGAGAACACTGAGTCAGCTCAATTCTACTGACACGCACCTACAACCTCTAAATTATGTTAACGACAACACAGTACACACAGCGTGACACTGTTTGACCGAAGCCGCAATCTCAAGTAAATAACAACAACAACGTAAAACTACTAATGACAAACAATAACAAAGAGCATCTTACCTGGTCGTTTTAAATCGCTTAGATGAACGGAAACTCATATACCTACTGACCGTAGGCATTTCCTTTCCGTAACTGGTAAAAAAACAAACACCCAAAGCTCCTTTTATCCTTTAAAATACACACTGGTTTCAAGCCATAAAGGCTGAGGAGTTCAAAAAAGATGTAACATTCTAAATGTGTAGTCCAAGATGAGTTTCAGTGCTGGTTAAAGTCAGAGTCCTTCTCAGCACACTGCCTGAAAGAAAACTGTTGCTGTATGAATGTGCTGGTAAAGAGGAAGTCACTTTGTGTTGAGAATGGTGTGACACTCCGTAGTGAGTGACGTCAAACCTAACCACTCCCCCTGAGCCAAACGAGCATGAAAGGGACCAACGTGCACACAGTCTCTTACATACACACAAACACACAGCGGGAGCAGAGTGCAACTCAAGCACAGACACGTTCTGGAAAACAAGGCTCAACTCATAAAACCTTCCACTTATCCAGTATCAAAAATCTCATCTTGATGAGAATTGTTTTATTTAGGTCAAGCAAGATCAGAGACTTTTTAAGAACAGTTTTGTGTGTGTGTGTGTGTGTGTGTGTGTTTGTGTGTACGAGGAAGAAAGTAAAATACTTGTGAGGAGCTCAAACTTGCCCTTTGAGGCGTGGTACATTATCCGCGTCTACCTTCAGGCAATGATTCTAACCAAGGAAAGTGAAGAACACTACAACACAACCCTAAACGTCTCTCCTTTATAGGAAGTCAGATATCAGTCATACTTCATTTTAGCCTAAAACTAAGGCTCTTGGATAAAATATGTAAGAATTTGTGCTATTCTTTTAAGCCCACTCACTAACCCATATCTCATACCTGAACATTCCCCCTACCTTGACACACGAGTAATTGGGGTAAAGGTCAGAGAGGGAAGCAGAAACATGAAATGGTGACTGTAATTAGAGTGGAGGAACTTTTGAATGAGAGACACTAAACCTCCTGTCAGGACACAAAAAAAATAGGTTTTTGTAGTTGGATCTATGGTTTTAAGTGTCATCAAAACTCCAGTCCATATTAATGTTAAATAAAACACAATATGGTTGTTTTAATATAAATCAGGAGACTCTTACTGTAGTCCTTTAAAATGGAATTCTGGAACCTAAATGCATAACAGTAATGCACTGATAGACTTTGTAGCTGGTAAGCTGCTGTGGTTGTTTAAACTAAGGCAAAACACAGTGAGAGCAATTTCATAATCACAGCTCAACCATTGACCATGTTTTTTTCCATGCTCACCTGACCCATTTCCAGAGCGCGGGGGGGTCAAAGCAGCAAGGCAATATAAGCACCATTCGAAGGCTGTGAACTGTTTGAGTTTCCCAACAACTTCCTGTCTTTACACAGGACTAACGGTAACCATTAACAAGATCCTGTTGAGGCTGTTCCTGTAACACTGATGCCCGCTAGCGCTCTTCGGCTACTCCAATAGGAAGTGCTCTCTTCTGCAAAAGTCAATCAAATCCTCAGGGTCCAAGGGCAGAAATTTTACCACACACAAGAAATTTGAATTTGTTTCGCGATATCGTCACTGTAAAGTCCCGTCACTTCTCTGGTGACAGGCCGAGGAAAAGTACCCTCATTTACACCAAGTCTCAGTTTGTGTAGGTGGGATCAGTCTGGTAGTCGCTAAATAAATGCTCTTGTGTACAAAGTATATTGCAGAAGCCATGTGATATATTGTAACTGTCATTATAACACTGCGACAGAAAACCCTCCCCACAATATTCAGTTATCTAACAGTCAAACACACATGACATCAAGCCTGTCTTAACTCAAAGAGTCCAGCTAATGGCCATTAAAAGTGTTCAAGGCCAAAGCCATGTAGACAAGTGCATGACGTGAATGGAAGTAGAAGAAAAGTCAACAAATGTTTGCAGCAACCGAATATATTTTTTTACGATATAACCTGTGGACTCAATAAAAGTGTAACATCTGCTTTACAGTTATAAAGTGGGAGGCTGCCAACCTGAAACGGGTGTTCAATGTGAGACAGTGTCCTTGACCTGCAACCTACTTCTTGATTGCACTATTATGACGTACGGCCGCACAAAAATCTAATGTTGGGACTAGTTTTACCACCACACCGCAAGTTTACTACACGCATAACCATATCAAATCCTATCCTGCAACCGATTAAGATGGATGCGCACAAGTTTATATTTATCTGGTCTCGCTCCAGAGAACAATTTGTCTCAGGGGACAGAAACAACAGCACAAAAAAAGCAAGCTCACATGATGGCATGTTCTGTGACACAGATTACTGAAACATGTTACACTATATTCAATTTCTGTATCTGCATTTGTTCTAGCGTAGGCTTAGGGAGACTAGAAACAAATATGTCTGACCATTACTCTGCTAGTTTTTTTAATCCTGGGTTTCTAGAAGATGTTTTGAGAAAACAAGAAACCTGTTCTGTTTAATCATGAAACATAACTATTTTAAAGCACAGTTATTAAAGTGGACGCCAGAAGTTAGGAAAACATGCTTTACAAACTCAGCATTCTTTCCCAAGGGTTGGTTGGGAAAAGAAGACATGTAGCCATTGGTAGTTTTAAATAAAGAGCAAACAAGGTAGCCTATAGTTAGCGTTAGTCAAGTAAGCGTATCTGAGACAGTTCAGACCAGAGACTGTTTACATTTGCTCGACCTACCTTCCCAAATCCTCTGAGTGATTACAGTCGGCCACGGAACCTTGTTGGTTCAACAAGCCTTTCCCTCTCTCCATGACAAACACAAATTCCCCTTCACGTCTTCCACACTGTCTGAGAGCTTCTAGCCACCACTGGTTGAGCCAGTTCAAGTTCTGCACTTAGACCTCGGTCATTCACAGGGTGTAAAGGTCTGTTTTACTGCAATGCTTTAAAGCGCCAGAAATAGAGAGCAAGGCAATGAGAAAGAGCGCAGTGAAAAGAGCAAAGAAAAATCCCAATATGCCCTCCCAAGCTTTGTCCCTTTTTGGGGTAGTCGGACAATGAGTTGTCCAGGCGACAGGAAACAATTGAAAGTAGGTGGTGGAAATGTGGGGGTAAAAGAAACACTACCAGGTCATTCTCAGTGTAAAAAGGGGTAACAAAAGTCTTCAATAGATGGTTCTCAACAACAACAGCGAGATGGTTTTAAAAGCAGTGTAATGTGTGTGACGATAGTTAGCTCAATCTTTGTAGCAGATGAAAAACAGAGCGATTACACATAACGAAGGAGTTTGATTAGAGGGAGGAATATATGTACTCTATTTTTACACCTATGACATCACCAACCAGGAAACTCAATCACATGGTTCAAGTCCAACTGCACTTGTGACATCAGTCCTAATTTAGACACCATATATCACGTCCTCACCTCTCCTGTCTTACCACCTCCTGTCAGGTTTTCAATGTATACCTCTTGGCGTGCAGCCCCGGGATGAGCAACGCGGCTCGGCTGTGTTATAAATACGATCATATCAAGAAACAGCACAGAGGTCTTTAAACTCAAAGTGGAACTTCTGACCATTAAGGCGACACATTTGTCCTGGGTACTGACACTATAAAAGGTGTCAGTGTTGGACTGCAGGTTATCCGATAATGCTGAAGGTTAAATATTATTTAAACAAAATATATCTTCATTAGAATGCTGGCTAGATGAAGAAAAGTAGCATACATATTCATCTTACATGATCAATTTTACTTTCATTACGTGTGTAGATACTGTAGGCGTTGTTCCGTCAGCAACTCTAAACCTGTTTGTTAATTTCCATTTTATCTACATATAAGACTTGCATAACACTTATGAGGAGGTGCAAGAGCACGTCTCTCCATATCTTTGAGTATATTAATGCTTACAATACTCTTCACATCATTACTATGAACTTGAGAGTATGACAAATTGAAAATGTGTTGCTGACAGTTCAAAGTAGTCCCCAGCAAATTAAACATTATATCTACACTGGGTTCATAGAAGGTATTTCAATTAACCAGAAATTAGTTTTGTTTGAAGTGGGGACTGATTTCTGCAGATAAGGACATTCCAGCTGACAAAGTACTCCCCGGGGGAAAGAGGGGAGTACACAAAATGAGAAAGATGATCCGAGGAACACCGCTGCAGACGTCAGGCATTCGTCTGCTGGCCTGCAGCATTAGTGTGTGTGTATAATGAAGCAGTCTTGTGTCAAAATTTTTCCCACAGTGAATGAAACTGCGGTGACAAGACTATGCAACAAGTTTAACATTCCATGGAATCTCTGAGATCAGCTGCAAACAGAACCCGATGACGTGAGAGCTCCATCTTCTGGAGAGCTGTGGATAATTCTTCTCATGTAAACTGTCGATTCCCCATCGTCCAATCAAAAACTGTGAAGTCTAAAGGGCGTCAGCAGATGTGCTTTATTGAGCCAAATAGGGAAATAAAAAGTTAAAATGTAATTAATAAAGGGCACCCCAACACCAGCAGATGTAATGTCTGACAATGAAGCTTTAGGACAATGTGTTACAGCAATAACCAGTTTCCCTCTTCAGAAGTTTTGGTTTCCTTGATGACGCCTGTTTGTTTAAAAGACAGCAATTAAATGTATTTTCTGGATTGGTCAAGGATGACGTCACTGTAGTAAAACAAATGTAAATAGCTGTAACTGTCATTTATGCATTCATTAAACCCATAGAGTGTCGCCACAGGTGTTTTCTGAATTAGCCTGTCTGATGATGCAGTTCTTATTATGTTATGTCACAAACTATATTATAATATATCTATACTATTTGTTCAAATACTGACGTTGACTGTACAGGAAAGTATTTCTCATACGAGTGCCTACAAATACTCAAACTCATATATTGACATACTGAGCAGTTTGTACAAATGTCCCTTGGCAAGAAAGTGAACAGCTACAGGTGAATCTATGACAGTACAGACTTTATGGCATTTGGCGTTATTTTGTTTGCATTACTTTTATTTTTTGATGCCTAGCGAGAGTTATCAAATGAATATTATTGATTGCAGCTTAAACGGTTAACTTTCCCAATATTCTACATTCCTCATCATTTACATCAAACATCCACAGTTTCATACAACACCCTCCCCTCTCTGGAATCCAACCGATGGAAACCCAGATTGGCGACTGGGAACATAAGTCCTGACTTGCTTCCAATTGAGCACTCATAACGAGCCAGGAGAAGAGTCAGTGGTCATGGCAGAAAAACATCTAGTCCGTGGCACCCTGCCATGACTTGGTCTGCAGGACAACTGTGTGTGACTGTATGGGTGAGCCAAGTGGAACAGAGTGTGCCTTGTTGCATGTGTAACTGAAGAAGTGTGTGTCTGAGTGGGAAGTCATGTGGCCCTGTGCATGAGGCATCACCCTCGGCTTCCTCTGTGCTAACCGGGCATGCACACAGAGAGGGTCTTTCTTTTGGCCAACTCAGAAACCTGGCATGGTAGCAGGGGTAATGCCATGGCGTGATGGTAGCTGGAAGATCCCACCTGACTTTAAAATTGTTAAAAAGTGAAAACTGGCTTCTCTACATAGTGCTGTGAGGTGATTTCACAGATAACGTCCAGTCTTTGTGATTGAGATATTACAGGCCTGGAAAAACAAAGGGTCTGACGTTTCTCTCATACAATCTACTGCATTTCTTACGTTAAGAAAATGGATCACATGGGTAACAAAATTAAAGGGTGTGCAATGCTGTTGTGAAGAGTGAACAGTTTTTTTTTGCAGCTTCCCATGATAATGTATCCTTGGCACAGTGACGTCAGGGCAATATTCTTTCCCAAGGACTACGTTGATCTTAAATCAAGATTACTAATAAAAGGGCTGACTTGCCAAATCAATAGCCAGTGAAGCAACCTTCTGTCAGCAAGGAGGCGTCACACCAAATATGATCCTGCTGTTCGAAGCTGAGCAGACAGCTGACAAGCTTTAACTCACACTTTTAGAGGAGCACCCTTTAAACCTCAAGTGTCCGAGAGGAATTCACCAGACTACTGTGAATACCAAAAGGTGAAAAGGCAAAAGGTAGAAGGAGGGGTTTTCTCTTGGCTCTGTGGTAAAAAGGCAGAGACGTGGTCATTAGCACGAGCCCGGCAGAGGCAGCAGATGAGTTCATCCGTGACGAGCTGGTTAGTGCGCGACCTTTCATTTAGCAATAAACAGAACTGCAGATGTGGTTTTCTCCTCCAGCTTGGGCTTTCCCTCAGCGCCTGCAGCACATCTCATAATTGAAACCTACACGGCCTACCCTGCCCACAGTGGCAAGCAAGGGCTGTCCTGGGAGCATCTTCCTGGAGCCACCAGGATGCTTGCAAAGCTGCCCCACCCGAACTATTCCGGGCTCCTCCATCTCAGCACACTGTAACTAAACCAAGTCTTTCCCTACTTAAAGAAAGCGATTCTCCTGGAACTGTTTGCCTTGCATAACAGTATGCAGACCAATTAATGAGCTAATATTATTAGGTGTACAGAGTAAAGCTTACTGTGTACTCATTCACCTCTTTTATTTCATTTATTTGTCTTTTTCATCTCCATTATGGAGATTTAAGTATTTCAAACCTTGAGGTTAGAGGCTGTGGAATGAGTTCAGAGAGATGTTGCATATATGGCCAGACACTTGGCTCACTGAGCCCTGACACAGCCCCACACAACACTACTGTGTGTGGCTGTTGTGGAAACAGATTATCAGCTCGCATACCATACACACCATAGCTATGCTGATAACCAGGAGGCTACATCTGATTGGCAGGGCTCCTGTAGTCCAGACGTGGCTATCTATGGGGGGGAAAGTGAGAGGCTGAGGGTCGAGATCGAGGTATACCAACAGGGCGACACAGGAAGCATTTATATAACACCATGTAGCACCTGTGGTCTACTCAGTGGAGCTAAAAATAGAATTTTCGGAGGAAACACACACTTGCTTGGCCTATGTGTGATCCAAAGTGTGCGGGAGTGTATGTTTCCCTCAGGGTTAGAGGGACTCCCTATGTGGTGTGTGTGAGGATATGTGGTTGTGTGTAAATGTGTGTCTTCCAGAGGCGGGTCTGCCCTGGAGCTCCACTGGAGGAGATCACCCATGAACACCAACATGGAGTCCAAATGTATGGGCAGGAGGGGCAAAGGCAAGATTAAAAACCACCCTGATGTGAGCCATCTTTCAGACACAACTCTCCCTCATGTAACGGTGTTTATTTACACTGCCACGTAACGGATCATCCTGCTGCTACACAAAAACAACCGACATAACCCGTAGGACGGAATGTGAGTCATTCATTGTGTTCTTGGGAGTGAGCTCAGTGGTGAAGCACACATGGGATTTACAAATGAATCCTGCTGTCCTGTGTCTGAGGATCCTGCTATTAAAGAAAGGGATATACTCGCATGACAATCCACATGCATTGTAATAATAATAGAAACACATCAGGGGGGCCATGCTCATGCTAACAAGTCATTACACAGTAGCACTGGAAACCACTGGATCTGTCTTGAGCTGCTCCACCCATTCTCATGCTAACCACCTAATGCTGAGTGAACACTACAAACCGTGTCGCCTAATGTTCACCATTTTAACAAAGATTCTCCTGTTCACAATAGTTGTGTGTGTGTGTGTGTGTGTGTGTATTAAACCAAAAGGGACCAACAACGACTGTTTTATCCCGTTTCGATTCCAGTGTCTGTGCCACGCTAGCTGATGCTAACGTCCATTTAAATGCCAGCGTCTTGATTCAAGCTAGCCTCTTTCAGAGCTGTCCACACTCTGCCTAACATAAAATGTCTTCCTACTATGTGCATGTCGTTTAAAAGGGATTAACGGCTCGGAAAACCAGATACTTCCCGGTAAAAGGGCGATAAGAAAGATAAACGCATCTCATCCGCCGGGCTGATGTCAGCCGAGGGACGCTAACCGTTAGCCTCCACCCTGACCCGGTGGAAGCCGGCGGACAGCGGTTCCCTGCCGGGCCCCCTCGCTCGCTCGCCCCGCTCACCTCTCTCTCATGAAGTGCTTGAGTCGGACGATGGCCTTCTCGTCGAACTTGCGGATGAAGGTTTTCAATCGCTCCCTCTTGTTCTCGAGCATCCTTCCTTCCGCCAGAGATGCCCGGCTCGTGTCGAAACGACGCTCGTCCCTTGTTTTGGCTTCTGCGCTCTCCTCCTCTTCCTCTTCCTCCGCCTCTCCCTCCTCCTCCTCCTCCTCCTCCTCGGCTCATTAGGCAAATGAGGCCAAATCGGACCAAGTGGCAGAGCCAATCAGCGCCCGCGACCACCTCATGTCAGACCGCTCGGCCAATCGAAACGGAGTAGTCGGCCCCTCTGCGACCGCCCACTACCAAATATGGTAGTTGATGGGGGGTGTCACCTTTCTCGAGAGCAAAGCGGATGTGGCGCGTGTTGTTCTGGGGATTAGAATCAATAATCTACGTGTTCGTTCAGTATTTCACGTGTGAACAACGTCAGGAATCAACCTTGTGACTGAACAGCAGCGTCTCGTGGGCCTCATCACACCATATTGAATGCGAAACACTTCTTTGCACTTCATCCACACACAGAGACCTGCATTCAAATGCATGAGGGTTTAACTACTAGATAGAAAGATAGATAAATGGATGGATGGATAGAGATTGTATTGATCCAGTAGCAGTGAGATGAAAGTCGAGCCACCACAACGACTACAAAGCAGTCACTGTACAGAAGTATATGCTAATCGAGATACTGGCAATACAAATATTTTATCCATTTTTACTACTTTCCATGAAGTGTTTTGCACTGCCCTTTTTATTCTTGCACTATTCCGGCTTAAACAACTCATATCCTGATTGCCCTGTGTCTATTGACCGTGTCCTATGTTGTGCACTTATGTTGAGTGATTCCATAGGTTGACACCCGGGGCTAAGAGGCAAATTACATGTCATCACATATATGTCCAGTGCATATCGCAGTCAATGAAGTTAACTATTAACGTATAATTTTTTAACATTCTTGTGTGTTTGAGTCTCCTGATCCGATTTTTAAATAGTAGGGGGTCCAAGTTTAAATTGTGAGTCAAGTCACATAGTTGTGTTACTTTATTTGTTATCTATTTGGAAAGGAGCATGCACCACGTTCATGCTCAAAGTTTGGTTTCGATCTGTGAAAACATTTGACGTGTAATTGCCTGGACAAAGACTATCCATTAAAAAAAAATGCAGTCGGGTAAAAAAAGGCCTTAAGCATGTTTGGGTTTGAGATGTGACATAAGCTGGCAGCACCTTTAAAAGTAAAAAAGTGAAACGTCTTTTGACTCATGAATCATAATCAGCTTTGAAACCAGTGACCACTTCTATTCGTTTGAAGGGGATAGGAGACCAGTGACTCAGAAAACAAGCCAGTTGCTCACTTGGTGGCTTTTATTGTAAAGTCCACAGCATGAAACCCTTCATTTTAGTATTGTTGATGAATGGCCAAGTCTCTCATCTCCCCCTCCACCGGAGAAAAAAAAGGAAACAACTGCAGCAACAAACAGCCGAGTCACAAACCTACTGTGCAATTAGCAGACCAAGGCCATGAGGCCAAGGTCAGTTAGGTCACATAGGTGTGTTGCTTGTGACTACATTATGTGTTTATTTTGTTCGGAAAGGAGCATGCACCATATTCATATTCAAAGTTTGGTTTCGAGCTGTGAAAAATATTTGACGTGTGCCGAAACATTTTCTGTGACTTTGTTCCTATTCAAAAAAGTAAATGATGAGGACTTTTGTGGTTTTTGTCCCTGAAATTTCTTCGAAGATTAACAAGTTTCTATACTAGCTGACAATTTGAGGTGTTTATTGATCAGGGAAGAACCCATTGAATTTTGGCTTTAGATCGGGATCGAGGAAGCTGTAATATTGCAATTTCGGACGTTTTGTTGCGATATTCACCAATTTGTTAGATAATAATTCATAGATCTAGATGAAAACTATCAGGTATTTTAAGGAAAGTGATATATATGAGTATGTTTAATTTAATGCTGCCTGCCCTTGACTTTAAGGGGACTGGTAGCCCTTGGCAGTGTTATGTGCTCTACTGAGTACTATTCTCGTTTTATTCCTGATTTAGCTATTATGTGTCATATCATGACAAATCGATGAGTTGCCATTAAATCACGGTTCCATCTGATTTCAGTACAGCTTTCTCATCAGTAGAGTGGAGTGACAAAAGAAGACCAGTCATCAGCAGCGGTTTGGAGAAATACGCACAATTCTCAGCATTGAAAGCCGTTTTTTTGCCCTCTCACCAGGGGGCTCAGGCACTGCCATGCCACCAAGAACAGAAGAGGCGGTGTGCAGCCACGTGACACAGCTGTCGCACCACCCTCACACAATCTGGCCTACACCAGCCAGCCCCCAGTCCTCCCTTCCACCTCCGCCAGGAAACAAAGCCGATAGAGAAGAGGAAATCACATTTCGCAAGGAGGCATGTGATGTAATCGGGGAGGGGGTGTACAAGTAGTGTGGGCAATAGGCTTTTCTGTGTTGATTCATCAGTGAGGAGGCTGAATGGGGGGGAACTACCCACGGACCCAGGAATCAGAAAAAGTCCCAGATGCAGTGAGTTAGTTGTAGTGTAAGGGCAATTGAACCAATTCCAATATGTTTGGAAATGTGACGTAACATTATTCAACTTGAGCCCTTGTGTCATAGAGTGGCCCAGTGTGTTGTTGATTACATATACATGTGACAGCAATATTCAGATTATTCATTAAGATGTATACACGTCAATATAATCTGAATTAAATGGGAATACTCAACATGTCCTAATTTGATCATTGCTTATTTGCAGTATGACCTCCTTAGGGTTTAGATAATCAGTGATCGAGTTCACATGGCAGCGTCTTATATAGACTATTGTCATGATCGAATTAATATCGGAATATTGGTGTCCATGTGGTCATTGTTGATAGCATTCTTTTATTTATCAGATAAACTGTGTTTGGATTAGAATTATTTAAATATCCCGACACATTATGATGCAAAACATTTCTGAGTCAGAGAAACGTTGTATCTGTAGGCCATATTTACCTTATAGCTTTTCTCAGGGAGAGTTTGTTAAGTGTGTAAATTGTATTGCAGAGCGGGACAACGCAAAACAAATGAGTTACTATTGCCTTTAAACCATCACTGCTGGAGGAATACTATTTTTCAAAAGGCAAATAGAATAAGCAATTAGAAAATAATGAAATATTTGTAATCTGAATAATGAAACACCCTTTACCCATATATGCAATATTGATCAAGTCCTTAATACAAAATTATATCTGTAATAAAAGAAACCTGTTTGACTACTTGTAGAATTTTGAAATGACTTTCTGTTGTACTTCTCTACCTGAAGGAGAGTTGGGAAGATTTGGCCGGAAGCTTCGGTTATGAGACCTATATGTTTCCTAAATGTTTGCATGTGAATAATCTCAATTATTGACTTTTCTGCACGTTTCGGGACCTGAGAATATTATATAATAATTAAAATACCATTACCATAGTATCGGTGTAAAAGCATTTACAAAAAGGCGGAATATGCCGTTTAAATATTTCTTTATAAGCACGACCATGAGCTTTATGTGCAGGTTATGGTGGATGGCTGCTCTTAAGAACTGCCACTTTGGAAATTATCAATACTAAATGAAGGTCCTCTTCTTTTCAGCCAAATGAAGCATTCGTGCTTTCAGTTACAACCAGAACCCGACTGTTATCTCTGATCTTACCCAATTTAAAACTTATCTGAATGAAAGGAATATGTCCTTTGCTTCAAGGATTGCCAGTTACCTGCTGCCAAATGAAAGTTTAGCCAGAGAGATCTTCATATTTGACATCAACTGCTGGAGTAAAACAAATTGACCTTGGCTCTAAAAAAAAACAACAGGCTATGACGCACACGACCGCTGCAGCCACGCAAGTTACGGCCCAGGTGCAGAGAAATGCTGATGAGGCAGGATAAAAAAGGGGCAGCACAGGCACCTACTTAGGAGTGATGAAGTGCAGTAGGCAATATGCCGAGGCAGCGTTCACGTTTGTTTTCATACTCGCAATGTGATTGACATTAAGATAAGAAATATTTTTTGACTGCACTCAGTTAAAACCTTATTTAGCGTGAGCACATGGCATGCATTCAGCTGGGAAAGACTCTTGGTCTTAGGGGAACTACACAGTGCTGGTTACACAGTGCTGCCTGGCATTTCAGATTGAGAAAGAGAGATAGATGGCTTTTTGTGTTTTGACACAAACATTTCCCTATTTCAACGCGTAAGACGTCAGCTGGCACAAAGTGAGACAAATTAATTTGCTATGGGTAAGATTTTAGAATGGCAGAGCAAGATGGGAATATGTTTTTTTTGTTGTATTTATGTATGATTGTACCTATAGCCTCAACGTACCCTCAGGGTTCGGCTTTTAACGTTATTGCGATAAAAAGGCTGACACACCTGATGGTGCAATTGAAGTTTATTATTACTATTTTCATTATAACATCCATTATGACAGAGCTCAAAGGTGAACGCTCGAGGCAGGTTTCTTCCAGTTAACGAGAGAGTTTTTCCCTTGACAGTCGGCAAAGTGCTTGCTCATTGTGGGAACTGTTGGATTTCTCTGTACATTTGAAGCTCCTGACCTTATTATGCTATGATTTGGCCCTTTCAATTGAACTGAATTGAACACCTCTTATAATAATTCATGAATCTTTTTGCAGTGGGTTTCCTTTTGCGAAGCACTTAGTAACATTGTTTAAATAAGTGCTATTTAAATAAAGTTGTTATGTATGTAAGTACATTGACTACATCACCTAAAAACCTACTCTAGTTACTATTTGCATCACTTTCTATTGCTTTCCTCAATCACTGGAGAGTCAGTTGTAGTTTTGAAGCCTGCATGGTTCACTACTTTCTGCATGTGAAGTGGCTGAACTGCTAAATATAAAGTTTCAGTTTGACATGACGTGATCCCCACAGAGCTTTGTCTTTCAGTTATTGACACAACAATTCATAAACAACTGTCAGCTAACTCAAATTGTGTTCCTCGATGAGCCGGGGAACAAATACTATCTTTATGTTGAGATCACGGTGAACTACAAAACAGAGATAACAAAATAAACACAGGGGAGTAATTTCCTTGGTAGAAAAGAATCCAGCAAATCCAATATTTACCCTGTGTGTCGCAGCCGGGAGGCTGTGACTCAGGTGTAAAGGTCGAGCCACGACCCCGGGCAAACACATCATATTTTGGAACGCATCCAAATGCACAGGCGGATGGAGGAATTCTGAACACGGTGATTGTCGGTTGCACAGCTGAGAAACTCACTCATCAGTCAACACGGAATTAATTAAGGTTTTCCCCGAGGCAGCAGAGACTTTATTCATTTTTACTGTCTCTCGACGACATTCGGAGAAAATCTGTCTCTACAACATTTAAAAAACGATAGTTTCATTGTAGTTTTCACAATAAATATATCAAATTTAATCCTTTTTAAAATAATAGTGAGAAACTCCCATTCTTGGTTAGAAAATAATAATACGTAAGGTAGTTTGTATTATGTTGTATAATTCAATATCTGTTCTGCCTAATCATCATCAGTTAATGTGTGTGCCGTCTGTGGGGCCAAGAAGGTCAGTGCATCACCAAGGATTCACCCCAGCAGCAGCCTATTGCATTCAACGTGCCCAGTGAAAGGAGGGAGGGCATTTACTCCCCTACCCAGTGATATCATCTTACCTGCAGCACTGGGACGCTGCATGTGGTCATCACTGAATGGCCCACATTGGTTATTTTGCAAATTCACTCTTCAGAGGTAGTTTCAAGCATTCCAGAATGTGTGTCTGTTCGTCGGACTGATTGAGGTAGTTTGATTCTTGACTGTTCCTTGTTTTTATAAAGAGACCTTCACCTTGTGTTCTTTGTTTGTGCTCTCTTTGAACGAGCAAGCTAGAGTCTCAGGTGTAACACATACAGTCCTCAACTCAGAGCGTATTGGGTTTCTACCTGGTAGGGTCTGGCTGGCCTCTTCCAGATACTGTTACCAGGCTACCGCCATCACTAATTCATCTGTGCTCTTCACCACAAAGCTCTGGGTGGCTGGTTGATCAGCTAAGCGGGGGTAAGGACTGTGTTTTTCTCCCTGCCAGAGCAGTGCAGCACCAGGCCTCCAAGAGGACTGAGCACCTGAGTGGGGCCAATGCAGAACGGGGAGACTATGAGCCCGCAGGATTCCAAGGCAGCAGGGTCCGAAGCCATGGGGGACCTGAAGGCCCCGAACCAGAGCCGGAACGAGGGGTGCATGGAGCCCACAGCGCCTCCGCTTCCTCCACCTTCACCTCCACCACCAGGGCCGCCAGAATACCCGAGACCGAGGCTCATCTTCCACACTCAGCTGGCTCACGGAAGTCCCACAGGCCGCATCCACGGATTCACTAATGTCAAGGAGCTGTATGCTAAGATTGCAGACGTGTTCAACATCTCACCTTCAGAGGTACGAAGCAAACCAAGCTATCTATGTGGACATTGTCAGACCAGGTATTTCCAGTTATGGAAATCGCCAACTTAAGATATGGTTGTGATCTTCTTCCTTCTCTAGTCTGGAAGGCCATTAGCAAATAGGTGTTGGGTTTCCATTCTAGGCATTTTCATGATGCACTATTGCATATTACTTGCCCTCACTACTGTCTGCTAGACTTTGCACTTGTCCCATATTGACCAGGATCAATAATGGAAACGAATGATCAGATAATCAGTAAACACAACAAATGCTTTGAAAATAACTCAAATAACAAGATAAGGTGAAAGAGCAAGTGGTGCTTCAACCATCCATTGACATTGATGGAAATATATTCAAATAACTGTCTGAACAACGTCTGCCTAATTCCTAGGAAATGATAATGACGATGATTATCAGCATAAACGTCAGCAGTGCTTCTTTGACTCAGTGTTGTCACAGCAGAGGCGGGGATAGGGACTATATTGGTACATCCAAAAAACACTGGATCCTACATATTACTATAGTCTAATATAGCAAACAAACTCTCTGCCGGGTAAATACCCCGACAGGCTTTTTCTCATGGCTGTAGCATCCAAGGCCAGTCATAGATAAAACCCTGATGGAATCCCCACAGCTATTTTCAAAGACTCGAAAAAGCTCCTGCAAAGTCAAGATATGAAAAGACATTTGAGGAACTATATTCAGTCAGTGAGCTGTATTTCAAATGAACCGACCCACTATGTCTGTAGTGAAGATTAGTTCCCTTTTCAAAGAATCTAGCTCAAGGTTGGGCTGTATTAATTGTCTGTGTTAAGGTTCAATGTTTCACTCCCTGTAAACACATCATAACCTTTTTAAACATGTTTAACACATAATGATAGTGTTGGTGCTGCGTCTTGGTTTGAATCCCGGTTCGGCGAGAGTCTTTCTGTGTGTTTGCATGTTCTCTTTGTGTTTTCGTGGGTTTCCCTTGGCTTCCTGTCGAGAATACACCACCACCTCTCGCCCCATGTCAGGTGGGATTATCTCCAGCCTCCTACCCTGTGACGCCCAAAGGACAAGCGGTATAGATAATGGATGGCTGATGATAGGCCGGTGCTCTGCAGCTCTTTCTAGCGTGTTATGGTAACAAACTCAGCAACAGCTACGCAACATTCGGCATTGGCCTTACTCAGCACTTATCAGTAGACTTGTGAAGGCCACCATGAAGGTCCGTCCTATCTGTGTATGTCTACCTGCTGGACACAAACAATCTGAGTTGACGTGATACATGTAGACTAATGTACATTTCATGCAGCAACAAATCTTGATGATCTTATCGGGCAACAAACAGACAAGTGACAGATCTTATGGCTCCACGGCTTTCCTTGCGTTATGCAGGTTTCCACTCCCAAGAACTTACAGCTATTTTAGGAGGACAGAGCTACCACATGTTCCTTAACACAGGACATTGCCCTACATTAATTACACATCTCATCTGCATTGTGTAATCAAGCCATCACTCCTACCTCTGATGATTTACAGTGCCACAGGGGAATGAACGGATGATTTAAGATAAAGACGTGGTTAACTGAAGGTCCTTGGGATCCATCTTTGTGGGTTAGGATTAGTTTGGAGCAAGATTACACAAATGAATTCTGAATGAATGGATTACCACAAAAATTTGGTGGAATGTTGTGAAATTAGTCAGCGAAGAACCCATCAAACTCTGGTGCAGCTTTGGATAAGAGGGGGCGGATCCGGGAGTCTTCCTCATTCAATGACGTTGCGAGATATGGCTTTTTTTTTAAATCTTCCAAGAGAATAATTCAAGGATATTGAGGAACATTTAGGGAGTATGTGAAGTTTGGTGTAGCTTGTTTGAATTTTAGGGGACTGTTGGAACCTGGCACAGGTATGGGCTTTACTGAGTTCCATTCAAGAAAGTTGTGTCCACCAGCCTGGACGAATAAGTCCAGTCGGAAAGTTTCCTATTAATAATAAGCAATGCAACTTTGGGAGCCTCATATTGTGGCGTACACATCAGTGGACCAAATCTTTAAAAACCCTTTAGCCTTGTAAGAGGCATTTAAATGTCTACAAATACTGTTTATATTATGCAAATGATCAGATTTAACTATAGATTGCTAAATAAACAGCTAGTAGTCTTCAGGGCAAGTGTAAAGAGCTTTAAGGTCTTAAAGTAAGAAACCAAACAACATTTGTTTAAACGCATGTCAATTTGGAGTTTGTTAATCTAATAACCTACAGTATATCTACATGGCCTTGAACTGCACACAGACATATATCAGATACCTTCCGTGAGAAATGCCAGACAATTAGCTGGTGATAGTGAGAAGCAGAGCAGTCTCCTTGACCTCCTGGGGACAGAACAGCAGCAGCAGCAGCATAAAGTTACAGTGAAGGTAGATTCCAGCGAAGACCTTGGACTGTAGTCAAACTTTCCAAAGTAGTTGGGAGCGTTACTGTGAGCAATGTCTTACAGGATCTGCTCCAAATGAGATAACAGGTGACTCAGGTTTCCGATATAGATAATTTCATTTACAATCAGTTCTCTTTAACGTTTCCCACACTGAGTTATACAAACTTAAAATTTGAAGCATTTCAAAGGCTCAAGGCCACAGTATCACATGGGACCACAAGCCCACAGTATTCACACATACCTAGCAGATATTGTGTTTGTCGGATTCAGTGACTTAAAGTCACTTTGGAGAAAAGCTTTTTATCTTCAGTATTTATTTGCTAACTGACTCAATCTATTGATTCAATAACTAACCCTTGAATACAAAAATTATACAACTCATAATATAATATATAAGAAACTTAATATAATTAGTCCGATGCTGATTACAATTTCAAGGTTTTGATATTAACACTCTATGGTTCACAATAATGACTCATAACAAAATGGTCACAATAACAAAAAGCACGTGGCTCTACTGCCCTCTAGTGTTTAAACACCAGAATGTTTTTTGCAAAGCAACAGCAGGATATTGTTGCAGTGCTACAGCAGAATGAAGTTTCTCTTTTATATCATATATTTTATTAGGTATTTATGATATTTGCTTTTGCATGGGTGCAAATGATATTGGATTCTGATTTCAAAAATGGAAACAATACATTTTTGTCATCCCGTTTCCTCACGTCAGATCCTGTTCTGCACCCTCAACTCTCATAAAGTGGACATGCAGAAACTACTGGGGGGACAGATCGGACTGGAGGACTTCATCTTTGCTCACGTCAGAGGAGAAACCAAGGAGGTGGAGGTGACAAAGACAGAAGACGCACTGGGCCTCACCATTACAGACAATGGAGCTGGATACGCTTTCATTAAGGTGAGGAGCAATAGATTGAAATTGCTACAAGGAATTCTGGGTATGATTCTGTAGAAAACACAGCAGCAAAAAAAAGAATAGGCATGACCTTCGGGAAAATGGCCTTAATCCTCATTTGATCAGACTAAAATCTCTGATCTCATGTTTTTTACTTTTAAAATGTGAACCCTCTTTGTGAATAGATGGCCTTGGAGGTATGATTCTTCACTTACTGTAAAACATTAATGGTTTAGTTTGTAACAATCAAAAAAGACCCGCAGACTGGGCATCGACACCCTTGTGAGGATTTTCCATGTGTTTCTTTTGCCAGAGGATAAAAGAGGGCAGTACCATAGACCAGCTGAAGAGTGTGTGCGTCGGCGACCACATCGAGGCCATTAATGACCAGAGCATTGTGGGCTGTCGACACTACGAGGTGGCCAAGATGTTGAAAGAGCAACCGAGGGGTATCCCCTTCACTCTGCGCCTGGTCGGGCCCAAGAAGGCATTTGGTGAGTGGAACCTGATTCATGCTGTCCAGGAGTTACAATCATGTGGTCAACAGACAAACATAGCCTGCTATGTCCCTGAGCTGAGAGTGGCCCCCTGAGAACAGTTGATTACATCTGCTGCAATGACAAGTATGCATGTCCATTTTGCCTAGGGCCCCCAGAGTCTCTTAAAATGACCCCAGGAACAAACTGTGGATTCACAGCTCCTCCTGATTTTGGAGTTGTGAAGTCGCTGTTCTGACTTTGGTGTGTTAATGTGCTTTGAATTTGGAATATGGGAAAAATATGGACGCTCTAAACAAAGATGGGTTGAACAGGGATATAAATAATTTTAACTGTGCAGGTTAATCATACAAAAATTCACACAATTTCCCCAGAGGTGAACTCATCTTTCCAATTATTCCTACTCCACATGAACCCACAATAATATCATTGGTATCCATTCTTTCTGAATCCTGGACCTTGTACCTGTCACATCCCGAGAGGGAAATCCACGAGTGTTTGGGTGAATTAAAGCCAACATGACTCTTTGTTATGAAGGAACCAGGACACAAAAGCATTTCTGTTTTTCCATCATCTCCATCCTCGGCACTCAGATGTAGCAGAGGTGTGTGCTGGCTGTGATTTACGCTGGCATATCAGATCGTATCATGGGCAGCCTAAACATGCCCCCAAAGTATTTTCTGTAAAAACCAACAGCTCATTTCCTACCAATCAGGACGCCTCACTCTGTTGTCCTCAGTTACTCGAGTGTTGATGGATCTCAGAACTCCGTGGAAGTTCTCCACGTTTCATCAGCCAAACAGAAAGACAGGAAAGTCTCAGTTCAGGCTCATTGCCAATGAGCCTGGGAAAGTTGTCAACTTACAGTAATGGCTACTGGCCGGTATTATGCCAGTGGTTGTTAAGCTTCAGCCAACATCATTCTGCATGACTGGGGTTGCTCAGAAGTGGCTCCGCATGGACACGCATGGCTCGGTTATGATTTGATTTTGATAATCCAATTAAACAAACTATAAAAGCAGATATTTAGCATTTGAAAACACAAAAAGTCAGAACTCCGAACCATGCACAGACAAAATTAAAAAAGCTTACAGGGATTCATCATCACATTGCAACCACTGTAGAAACCGAGGTGCTTCAAACAAGTGGATACTGCACAGTGATGCATTGTAATATTTGAAGGTTAATTTTTAGGTAACAATTTATAACACATTTTATAGGTTCACGGAAACAACCATGATACAGCATCCTCGACAGACAGGAACATTGTAGGAGCCATATTAAATGTGCTTTATTTTTTGTGTAATTTTACCCCGTGCCAATAGGGGGCTGAGTGGTTCAGCCAGACCTCGGGTCAGCAGAGTGAGGCATTTAACCTGATTGAACCTGATCACAGGGGGTTGTTGATGGGGAAGCAAACAGTTTTTCGATTGTGCCCGTGTGCCCGTGTCCCCGTGTGTTAATGCATCTTAGTTTAGTGAGGAATCCGGGTTTATTGTTTTGTTACCATATTTTGAGTTAGAATTATTGCGGCTGTGTATTATTGGAAGGAAAATAAACCAGCAAAATAAACTGAACCGTCTTCGTTTTTGCGGTACTTGGAGCGCGCTGGGCGCACGTCGGAAACTATAAACGGAATCAACAACCAGTAGTACTAAGTTTAGGGCTTAGTCAGTACAAACATGTATCAATAAAGTAATGGAGATTTAGGTCCCCACAACATGAGTAATACAGGACCAAACACACACACACACAGCAGACATCTGACGTACAATCACCCAATTCAAATTATACTTAATTGTATTTTATCTAAATTATTTGTCTAAAAGACACATTTCCTTTTCTGCAGCTTATTGACCCAGAATAAAAATGTGTTTACGGAATCATTGTCCCACACAAAACCAAGTCTTACAGGAAACTTGGCTGATTCCTCAATCTTTTGAGTTGTTTATTGATGTGTGTATAACTCAAAACAGAGCGCACTGCATTGACAGTCATGAGGAAAATGTTGGTACCTTGAACCCACGACCTTTCCTCTGCATGTTTCTCTGCATAAAGTCACCATTCTCTCCATTCCCTTCCAAGCAATGTTTTTCCCTTCAAAAATACAGGAAGTGTCTCATTTAATTCATCTGGTTGAGGACATGTGGAGGAAGGCCAGCAGTGTGCCAGCCCTCTGAGTGGATTCAGCAGAAATGGGCTGTGGCCTGTTTACAGCCTCGCTTATCAGACAGGAAGCCAAATCCTCGGACGACAGGCTCACTTCCTGTTCACAATCAGCACCTCATGTATTTGCATTTAATATTTTCAAAACACAATATAGTACTTAATGAAACAATCTCAAATCAAGTTGTACTTCTTGTTCTGCAGTGTTCAGCCGTGGCTGCAGATTGTGTTTTCTCTGTTGTCGTGGAGACGTTCAAACTCGTCCACTTTGACTTTAAGGTTTTGTTTTGAAGAAAGAAATGTTTAGATCAACAGAAGTTTGCTAGATTGTAGACAATCCGGTGACTATTTTCAATCAAAGGACTTGTAACATCTCTTGTGTGTGTGCATGTTATTGAGCAGAGGCACCAGTCCAACATAACTTGAAATAACAAAATTGTGCAGAGTTTAGAAAACTGGAGGTTTTATCCACAGATGAACAAGATAAACACTTCAGTCTCTGGTATAAGTGATGAGCAGACCCCTCCCCCCGTCTATTTAAACCTGTCAATCACAATTATTTTGGGTGTACAAAATAATATTGTACACATACAATATGGTTGGCTGCCAAATCTGATTAAAATGGATTAGGTTTGCATGTGCAAAATTATTTATTCCGCTAGTTAGAATCCTGAATGTTCCTGAGCTGGGACTTCATTAGTGTGAGGAACTGAGTGAGAGCAATCCACACTTTGAATTCTGAGATTAAATGGAGATTTACTGTTGTTGCCTCCATCAACAGAACCTGAAAACATATCAAACACTGGCTCTAGAAAGACCCTTTCACATTTTGAAATATATGTTCAAGTCCATCCTAGGGGAAGGTTTAGGTGAGGACTATTCACTTGATTGCAATATGTAACCTGGCCACTAGATGCCACTAAATCCTACACACTGAACCTTTAACAAAAAATACATTTTAACAGAAGAAACAAAGGACACACACATAATGGTCATAATAAGTGTGGATTTTTAACACTTTAACCAATTTGTTTGTGAGTCAACGTTGAGGCCTCATTTGTGTTTTTGATTGTTCTAAATCCACCATGATGATGTGAAATGGAACTTTTAATATTACAGCTCATGCTTTTCCTGTGTTTGTGGTTTACATCATATAATGTATCCTGCAGGAGATGGAGTAATTTCCTGAATGTTAATCACAAACACTATTAGCAATACATGACCTCTGACCTTTCACTGGAGAGGGTTGATATCCTCTTTGGAATCAGTGGGGAAGGCCACAGCTGGATGACCCTGAACACAGATGTGCATTTTATAAACCCCAAGAGTGTATTTGAAATCAAAATAACTCCATGAGAAACACTGTCAATTACTCAACTTGTCATTGAAAGAAGAGATAGCTAGTCTTGCGGTTTGCAAGTTCAGCATGTTCACATTCGTAATTTAGCCTTAAAACACTGGAGTATTTGATTATTAGCAAATTAGAAAGTCACCAAGCATTTATTTTTGCCTGCGGGACTCATTAAGGTTTTTCGCATTCCGAATGTTTTGTCTTTTGAGAGGAACGATGTCTGTGAGTAGTCTGTGAACAAATTGATTTGTAGAAGCTTAAGATGAGTTTTTAATATGAGGAAATGCTGTCATCCTGTTTGTTTGTGTTAGACATGATTGGAATGAGGACCCGGGCGCCAAAGTCAAACGAGGGCAAGATGGGGAATGGACGGGAGACGCTGCGTCTGCGCTCTAAGGGCGCCGCTACAGTCCAGGAAGTGGTGAGTTTCACACGCTCTGCTCCACCATGACTGCTTCAGCTTCCTGATGCACTCCAGATACCGACACGAAACCCACATTCACACGACACTTACTCCAGAACTGATGTGAAATAAACTCAACACAGCCACTTGACCCCAGTCACACACAAACCAACAGTCACAGTATCAGTAGCAGCGTCCTAACCCAAAAGTGACCTTTATTAAATTGTCATTTTAATGTCAACCGTTGACACTTGCGTAAAGATAAGTAATGATCCACTATCTATAAAGTTGTATAAGTTTATACAACGCTAAGACAAGGGATAAACAGCAGCCAGGGTTACTCTTGGGCCTTGAATGATTTGGACTGAGAACAGGTCCTCACAGTTTCCATCACCATATTTAGAGCGTGTTTAACGATGGTGGATTTCCAGTAACACATCTGTGCTTTTCCTTTGTGTGCTGCCAGCAAAATGAGTTTGAGGAACAGGCCACCAAGAAAGTGGACGACCTGCTGGAGAGCTACATGGGCATCAGAGACCTAGAGCTGGGTAAGACATCTACAAAGCATTAGGCCTTGAATCTTTGTTTGGATGTGAGGAAATGAGCCAGAATTTTGAAAATACAATTTATTTGCCATCACGTCCAGCCCCCAGGCTTACAAATATACAGCATCTCAACTTCTGGTCAGCTGAAAAAGCTTTTTTCCAGAACTTTCCTCTACATCTCTCTGAAGGAGTTTGCTCTGTTGTCATGGTCATGTCTCATTCATTTCGTTTCATGCTCAAAGGAGTAAAGTCCACCTGGAGAATCAGAAAGAAACAGGATGACAGCTCCAGAAAAAATACTTGAGATAAGATTTTTTTTTGTCGAGGTCAAGGTAAATAAAAGATCAATTTAAAGATTTCATTAGAGGCCCATTTGCTTACATCCCTACCAATACAAGATCAACTTCTCAAGAAAAGGGATGTATCATACTTTGCCCTTTGAAAGACTTTCAACGTCAATGGCCTTGGATGTTTAGACCTAATATCAGATGGGTTAATGATTTCTCAGTGTGTCCTTCACCCTGTTGTTTGCCTGGAAGTGATCCCATAAAAACATTTGGTTTCATATCCTTTTCCCAAGCAAAGTTATTAAGAGACGAGTAGTGAAAAAATGTCCTAATTCTGCCAAATTCAGCTACATACATCAAGTGGGGAACACAAGTTGTCCTTTTACTCAGATATTTGTATGTACTTATAATCCTGTTGGTTTACAAAGTATTTTTAAGGTCATGAGATAATACTGATAGAAAAAGGAGAGATTCAAAGTAAGTGCATTAATAATATGATTACATGTCTTTATTTAAACATTGCTGAGCATGTTTTAAATGTTTTTCAATATGTTTTATTTTGAAAATATCTATTTTCACATTAAGATGCAGAGTGAGTACATTTAAACCTATGTCATATTTAATGATTTTTTTTAATGATGTGATAGTATTCAAGGTCATCGCTTCATTAGACATTGACCCAACATGGGTATACCAAAAATATAATACACCAAAATATATTAATAGTTGCATTGTAAATATTTGTAAGTCCTACCAACAAAGGCAGGCGTCTTAAAGTACAATTTGACATCACTGAAGTTGCTCCTCAGGAACAGTCAATGTGTCTGTCACCGCCTGCTTGTTTTTGAGTCTAATAAAATGCTAATATTTAGAGTGGATTCTAATAAAAAGGATTGCACTGTGTATTTTCAGTTTACTTAATGTCTTGTGAAAAGGCCATTGTTTGACATTTATATAAAAAATATCAAACTCAAAAGGGTTTAGTTTTGGATGGATATAAACTGGCCTTTTGTCTGTTTATGGCCTGGGAGTCACATGATTTAATAGTTATCTAATATCATATCATATGATTCGCAAGCAAAAGGACTTCTAAGTGTTTTTTTTGGTGACTGATGCTGTGGGTTTGCCTGATGAGGAAGAAGATAAACTTAACATCCAACATTTACCTTCATTTGCCTGTGAAATCTTATATCATTGTATTATTGTACATATTTATGTCCCCTTCTTTCTGTAGCAACCACCATCGTGGAAGCAGGAAGAGACAAGAAGAGCCCTGATGACTTTGCAGAGGCCTTGGACTCGGTTCTGGGGGATTTTGCTTTCCCTGATGTTTTCTTGTTTGACGTGTGGGGGGCTATTGGAGACGTCAAGAACGGCAAAAATTAGAAATTTTTACGGTTTAGACTTTTTGGATCCTTTTAAAGTCAGAATATATTGTTCATCTTGTACATGAACAGCAGCGTAGACAATACGGAGATATACATGAAATATAAAAGTCTTCCCAGTGAAATTAGAACTTGAAAAATACTTTGTCTACGTGAGTTACTGATTTTAGCTGAAAGGTTCAGACGATTTGGCGTAAGTCATTTAACCAAACCTGTCATCTCACACTGCATCATCATCTGAGAGTGAACGTCAAGTGAGAGAGTGCCTGCTCTGCAATTTAGTTTTCCACAAGATCATGTCAAACAGGAACTGAGTACGTAATTTCCCATGATAAAAATAAAATGAAAACAAACAATAAAATTAAGCTGATGTGCGTGTAAAGCATTTCCTTTGGATTTCCATGTGTTTCTTATTGCCTGATGAAATGAAGGTCTTCTTGGTCACTCACATTTTCCCTTCTTCCCACATTTGCCATGATTTCTGAGGAAGGTTCTCTGATTTGTTTCAAAGACAAGATGTAAATATAGTAGACCAGGTTGTTGCAGTCTTTATATTTCAGTATCTCACCCTGTCTCTTCACTAGACAAAAAAAGGGAATCAAACTGTCTGTTGGAGTTTGAGAGTTTTAGGTTTTCTGGTGCACCAAAATATTAGAATAAAGTATTTTGTCCTATTCTTTGCTGCACATACTTTAATAAGCAGGTTAAATGACGAATTGCTACATCAGTATTTCTCTGATAGTGATGCTTTGTTTTCACACTTTGTATATGATTGCACCTCCTATGAAGACCTGAAAAATGTATGGCACATTTAAGATGTTTAAAATTGTAAGTAAAACAAGTTTGAAATCATAGTTGTCCAGTCTGTGTATGTTTTACAGAAAAGTCCACTACGAGAAGAGTTTTTAAAATTTAAGTTTACTTTTATGTACAAACAACCACATTCCATTTGTGTTGAGCTCATTCACCAGTTATACTTCATTTATTATTGAAGTAATTAATTTCCATTCACTTAAAACTAACAATTCACTGAATACGAAAACTGTAAGAAAACCAAACTCTAAGCAGTAAGCAGTGGAAACACTTCTATAACCATCACACAGTGATATACAATGATCAGCCATAGTATTAAAACCAGAGTATAACTACGATCGCATTTCATAGTAAATATTTTATTTGAAATACTGTTGCATTTTCAATTATTGACATTATAAGACTGTATTTTAATGGTCTAATTTTTCTTTGTCTGGCAAACTTGTGTATGTCCATGTGGTGTATGACAGACAAACAGTATGGGGGTTTTGTGTACATGTAAAGTTCGGAAATATTACCAACTGATCATGCCCAGGTTTTAATGTTCAAAAGTTGGCATTTTAATAATGTGGAAGCACGTTAAATCCTATTACACATGATTTTACAGTACTTCCATTGTAAATAAAACACAGATATAGTAGCTACAGTTGAAAGTAAAATGAAAAATTGTGCATGAGGCACCATGCTAACATTGAGACATACTTCACTTTCAATCACCTCTATGAGACCAGCAGTCTGGTTTTCAGACTGATGGTCTCTGCATTCACCTGCTCCACCATGAGGCTAAAGATTCAAGGGTTTTCCCCCAAAAATGTAAATACTTTCAGGAAATGAAGAACTCGACCACATTTAGCATGAGCCTGAAAACTGTGAAAAATTCTTCATTGGCATCTTCATATAAATGTGTTTCTAAAGGAATAACATCGCACAAGACTCTCATAAAAACAAAGACCACAGACTGCATCAATTAAATGTTTTAAACTCAAAAAGCATAAAAACACTTGTGGGATGCTTGTAGTTAGCTTCAATTATTCCTTACATGCTTGATCATTATACTTTGCCGCGAATTAAAGTGTCGCTATTAATACTGAAAGAAATTTCAATGGTAGGTGATAACAATCCTTTCAGATAATAGGCATTATCTTCAACATGATTTCTCACATTCTGCTGTAACAACAATTCAAAATCCAACCAATCACAGAGAAGGAGGCGCCGGCTTCAAGGTAGATGGCGGAGTCCCGTTTAATTTTCCCACCTCTTCCGTTTCATTCGATCCCACGGTGCTGGCGAGTGAAGAACGTGTAAACCTGCGCACGGTGTCTCTGAAAGACGGGTACAAGGTCATGATGGAGCCCCGGGACCAGTCAAGACGGGGGTAGATTCTCTTGAGAACCGCCCTGCGAAACAGGATGTATACCCAGGGATCCAGGATCTGGTTTCCGGTGGCGAAGCGCAGCCACAGCAGTAGGTATCTGACCTGGAGTGGACCTCCAGACAGCACAGTCTTTGCAATAAAGATCTGAAAGATTGATAGGGGGAGGGGGGGGATAAGAAAATAGAGCAGGAAAGGAGAGGTGGGGGGGAGTTGAAGTTGAAAAGATGTGAAATGAGGATGAACACGAAAAATATGAAATTGGTTAATGTTTTAAATGACTCGCACACGTGTTAAGTCTATGTCTGATTAGCATTAGCCCAAGAATCCCACTTGGGGCTAAAATATGCTAACAAGCTCCTTTAGGTAAGACTAACTCCAACTTCCAAATTCAGAGGGAAGTTTAACACTTCTATGCTTTACCACCAAGCAGTGCAATGAAAACAAAACCACTACACAGTGTTAAAACATTGTTTCATGCAAGTGTTGAGATGCTAGTACACAGTTTTAGTTAAACAAGCTTTTCTCAGAGGCAGACGTTCTCCAGGGGCTGCACAGTTTGTGTCTCGGATAATTTCCAACACGGAATAACAAAAAAATTCGTGGTTTTGTTTTTTGGAGTCAAGGCTCCTTCAAGCGTTGAGCAACAACTTGGCCTGACTGTAGTTAACAGCCAGTGACTAGATGACAGCTCTGCTCTGAAGAAATGCTTGAGTAACAACATTAAACTACAGGGTGCAGAGTGTTAAGATATCAGGATCACTGTTGAATGAAAGCCGGGCCCCTGACTACGTTTATACTACATGGACAACAATATCCGATATTAATGTGATTAAGCAAATTGTTCAAGATTCTAAATTTTTATTATCAAATGCACAGCAATAACCTTAAGAAGTCGCTGGCAGTGAAATGCTTGAGTCACTTGTCAATTGTCTAAGTAACAGTCCGCCATGTAAACAGAACTTTCTGATTACCTCAACCCAAATAAGGTCTTAGTTGGAATAAGCAATAATTGAATTGAGACAAGTGCAGAGTCTCGATTTTTGTCTCTATAATAACGTCATATTGGAGTTCTTACAACAGCCTAACCAAGCATGTCCTGGGTGTAATGGAAAAATATAAAGGCGTTTTAGCTTTTCCCTAAATTATATACGGTAGAATCCTACGTTAAACTTGTTCAAATTGGGGTTTTAGAACTGGCAGAATACCATATGTAATGGTATACTGGACATAATAATTGAGCAATCCTCTGCAACATGAGCGGAATATTCTATCACCATTTCACGTAAACACCGTAACCTAAATAATGTCTTAATCTGGATGAGATCAATAGTCGCAATATTGCCGTCCATGTAAACGTAGTCAAGTAGACAGTAAATTCACATCAGAAACCATTTCAGTGAAATGAAAGTATGGATGGAATTAAATGTACATAGCAGCAGCAAAACCGAGATGAACCCAGGCAGGACTTCCCCTGAATGAGCTCATGGGTAATGAATTAGAAGATGAATTGGTGAATCATGATATGTAAGTTTCATTGGCAGATGTTTGGATCATGCTGAGCCAACCACAGCCCTTGGTTAGGCTGATGAGAGTGATGATGGGAGTGAAAGGTGAGCTGTGTTGTTGTTAAAAACCTTATTCTGCGTTTTTTGGGATTTACTTTTTACTCGCCTCAGTCGGGACCCTTGAAACATGATGTAAATCCAGGGGTCTAATATCTGATTGCAGGTGGCCATTCGTATGTAGAACAAAACATTTTCATCTCTTACAGGGGCAGCAGTCACCGCGCTCATCAGAATAAATATCTGTGCAGGGTGTCACATAACTTAGGTTAGACAGGAAAAAATACGTTCCATCAGACCCCATTGATTGGGAATTGCAAAAATGTGTGTAGAATTTGAGTTCCTGCATTTGATGACACACAGAGGTAGAATAATAAATAACCCTGCACAAAGAAGCCAAGTTCAAAATTGAGTAAATTACAAAGTAGAAAGCTGAGACTGACTCTGGATTGGTTGAGCACACGTACGTCAAGATGGTAGCGTTTGAATCTGGGATATATTTCGGCCTTCTCTGATGGTTAGTGGGAGGAAGTGGAGATGTGTTGTCCCTCTTGACATATCGCTGTGAGCTAACCTTGTGTTTGTTGCCCTTTTTGACCTATTTTAGTCATGTTTGCCTCTGTGTCAGATGACAACAGACCCAAAGGCTTAAGGAATGAAAGCTCCAACTTTCAGTAGGCTAGTAATTGTCCTTTAAAGGTGCTGTTTCACCCATGCACCTAAGTAGAGTCAGGTGTCATCACAAGAAGTGGGATCCGAACTTAGGTCAGATCCCATAGTCAAGAAGCGGAATTGCTAAGAAGAAACGAAGCATAAAGAGGGGAAGTGGAGAAAAGCAGCTTGAGACCTTGTGATGCTTCATTACAGTTCAAACATTTGAGCATATAGCACCAAGGTCAGGGTTGGATGCCTCTGAGATAAACCGTGACTGAATATATTTTTATCTTAAATTTGTATCTTAGTCTTTATGAAATAAAAGACACAAGAATTGAGTTTTCAGTGTATCGTTATCACTTTGCATGAAACAGATGTAAACATATTACATGCACATACATACAGGAGTCAGATTTTATTTAAAATATTAATTATAAAATTATTATTATTAATCATTTTAATAAAATTGGCAAACTCACCAGGAGGGGGCACCAGCAGCTAGAACCGATCACCATGATCAGGATGAGCTGAACCATCATCTCCACTTCGTGATCTCGGCGCCGCTGGCACCTGTCCGGTCCGCAGCACACCTTGATCAGAGTCACCACACTTATCGTGTTCAGTAAAAATGACACAGCGATGCATATCAACCCAGTCAATGAGAAGATCAGGGAGAAGATCAGGTCATTTCCCTTTGAGCTGATATTTAAAAAACACCAGGAGCCCGGCATCTGTAAGTGGTAGGCCCCAACGCCCGTAAGGGGCAGCAACGCAATGCAGCCAGCGAAAAACCAAACCAGCAACAAAATGGAGATTGTCCGGCTCTTAGTCGCACTGGAGGCGCGTGTAAACGGCCGATTGATGCCAATGAAACGCTCCACTGCCATGGTGGCGCCAAGCAGCAGCGGGCACAGTCCGTAGAACACCATGGACATACCCATGAAGTTGCAGAAATTGCAGTTTGGGTCTAAATTGCGCCAATTAAAGTGAGTAACATGGAATGAGACCACAATGGTGCCTGTGACCAGGAGACCCATAAAGTCAGTGAACACCAATCCACCGAGGAAGATCAGGAAGAAGGAGCGCGAGCGGCTCTGCGTCCGCTGGAAGGACTTGACGAGAACTACGAGGGCAATGAGATTAGAGGTGATGCCCAGCATCATGAAGATAGATGAGTAGTAGGCTGAGGCGATGGGCATGGTGTAGTTGAATGGAGGGCTGTTCTTGGTGTAGCAGAGTGGGGTGTTGTTCGTGAGCGGCAGGACTGAGGCGTTCATGGTGGCCAGCAGGTGCAGGGGCGTTGGCTTCAGATAATTCAAAGATGTAACCACAGCTCCAGTCAGTGGGATTTCATTCCTCTCGTCAACCTCAAAGTAAAAAGAAAATTAAAGTAAGTACAAAGTGTCATCAAAAAGACAAGGTAAAGCATGCGATACAAATGAGCAGCACAAAAACTTGGCAGCTACGTGTTAGGCTGGTTAAAAGTACTTACAAATACTTGTGTTCAAATGAAACTGTGGGTTATCTTTGCTCCTCTGGATATGATGCTGAATTGCATTTATCCAATTCTTAATTCCAAGACGAGCAAATCTACAGATATATTTAGAGTCATGTGAGGCTGGGCTGAAGCCTAACCCAGCATGCACTTGGAAAGATGAATGGAAAGAGCGTTTTTATTGGACCAGCCATATTCACTTAAGTATTTGGTGAGACTGAAAACGTCTGTGCAATAAAGTCTAACCCTGTTAAAAACAAGAGTTGGTCACATGATCAAACAAGGTTTAGATTAGCCAACAGTCACATTGTGCAAACAACTCTAATTGGAGCTAAAGCTTAAAGTCAGAGCACGCACAATTTTAATTTGATTTAATAATTTGATTTATTGAACTGATAATTCCTCGTCTTAGAGAATAAAAGTGTGCATGCAAACTACAGAGGTCAAATTGAAGCAGGAAATTGGCCTGTAAACTGTGATGGATGGTCTGTGCCATTAATTAGCCTTTTTCCTTCATCTTGTGCTTTTGATCTGGTGCTTTTAAAAATGTCAGATCGTCTGACTGCTCAAGTCGTTTGTCTAATCCTACATGTTTTCGGCAATTCACCGATGCAATGTTTACTAATGTACTTTGTGAGTGCACTTAATGATAAGATAGACAATAACTACAGAACTAGACTCAAGTTCTAACAAACCAAAGTACCCTTTAAAAACCAATCCTTTAATCCAAAGCATCTTGGCGTAGAGTAACTACACTTTGAGGATGCACATGTGAGCTACTATAAAGTCAGTGTAACAGCTCATATAGAGTAAAACTCAGACAAACGCAGTAGAGCACTGGAGAGAGTGACATATTGAAACAAAATTAAACAGAGTTGGAGAGCTGGCATATCCTGGCAGGAAATAAAGTTACTGCATGAGAACAGTACTGATGGAGCCACTAACCGGAAACAATGTCAGGGTATGTTGGGGCTGTCCCCAGTGGCCTGTCCCCACATGTCCTTTCACATTCACATAGTATGGGAGTGCCTTCAGGCAAAGTGGAACTATCTGGTCACGCCAGGTAAATAAGGAGGAAGAAGGAAAAACAAGCTGGGCAATAAATAATCATGATGATTTAAGTTGAAAATCTTTGTTTCATGGAATTTCAGATATTTAAATATTGATCCTAACTCTTTCGTCCTGAAATAAGGTAAACAAACAGGATACATGTAACATGCACAAGGTGGGAGACTTGAAGAATTCACTGAAACTGAAACTTAAAATCTAAAATGGCAGTCTGTGCAAATATAATGGTAATGCAATGTTGACTATCTAAAAAGTACTCCCTTGTATTATTGACAGTTTTAAAATGTGGGCTTGACTTCCTGCGAGTGATTTTATCAGAGTACTCAGGATGTGAAGTCGACTCATCCAGGAAAGAGAACAGGTCGATAACGAAGGTGTAGTGTGACATCCTTTGTAACGCAGCAAAGGGAGCAATTATCAGAATTCTGCATGTATAAAACATAACAGGAAATAAATATGAATTAGACTGAAAGTGAAACTTATGTTGAAACAATACCAAGAAATCCTGTCATAAAAAGCCCATGCAGGATTTCCGTATATAAAATAACTTGTAACTTGTCCAGGTATTTTCCATATTGTTTGGCCAGTTAGTGTGGGAAACACCCTTGACTGCATTGACATGTGAGGATAACACATTTAGTTACCAGATCTAAAAGGCAGCAGGACAAATACTTTATTGCACAAACAGCACAGACTTGATTACATCGTCCTTCTGGAATCTCCAATTACAATCTTTCAAAGAATAAGGGAATTTCCCTGAACAAGACTTAGAATGAGGACATAAATGTATCAACGTGTGGTACAGGGTAACTGGTAAAGTCTAGCAGCTACGCAGGAAAACAACCGAACAAGTCTCCCTTTTTGTTTTGGTCTGCACCAATTTTCCAACAGTTAATGATCCTAAAAACATAAGCACTAAAATTCCACAGTCATTCATCTCCATCACTTCAGTCCCTCTTCAAACAGGACCAGAACTGTAATATCCCTTCATTCGAAACTCCGGCTTTGTTTTTAGGTGAATTAAGAACAGATCATAAACTATACCTTTTACTTTTTCAACCAGCACAAACACAATAAGAGGTAACTTATATATTACATCGGAAATTGGATTTGGCACTTTACAATTGCAGAATTCATATGATAATACCACAAAAGCCCCGACAGCTGGTTATTGTATAGCCGAGTACAATTAAGAGAATGAAGTCATAATGTTTGAAGAATAAAGTCACAGTTTTTGTGTACTGTTAAAAGGAGGATATCAGAGGATCAGTCTGTTTCTTGTGTTCAAATGAGGAATGTGGAGCTGCACTTTATAGGGATTACAAATGAATGAATCCTTGTGTCACATCAGCACCACAGGACTTTGAGTTTGGTCTCTATGTTGTAGAAACAACCACAGTGGAAATCATCTGTTTGAAGTTATCATTTGTTACATCTGTATGATTTTCAAAGGTTTTTTGTAGTTTATTTCTGCAACTGATTATTAAGATGTTGGATCCAGAAGGAGTGAAGGTTCTCATTGCTCCTTATGTGCTATGGAATTACACATTTTTTACTCATTAAATTGTCTTGTTTTTTTTTCAGAATGTCTCTAATACTCGTCGTAATTTATTACTTTCCAGAAAGTAGAAAACTTTAACATTTATGAAGTGAGAGGAAAGTCTTTCATCTTCCACTAGACGGTAACTGCATCATAACAACATCATTCCATCATCAGCTTTGGTGACCCTTAGAACCTTTGGAAAGTGCTATTAGACAAAGTGCCTGTTAGCTTCTTCAGCCATCTTCAAAACTGCGTCATTGAAACGGTCATTAGTTAAAACTAATGGGAAAAAACGTCAATATAATTATGAGGAGAGTGTACTGAATGGCTTGGAGAAGTTCCTGAGTGGAGGGTTGGTTACTGTCAGGGGTTTTATTATTTATTTATTTTATTTTTATTGGCCGAGAGACATTAAAACTGTTTTTTTTTATGTGAAACAGATCGGAATCTTCAAGCCAACATCCTTGCATGTGGTTTGTGGTTTAGAACATTCATACTCATCTGTTTTTTAATTAAAACAGTTTGAAGAATTTTATATGGTCATAGTTCTTGATTACTGTAAATGAGGCTCTGTTTTCTATAAAGGGTTTTTCATATTTGTGCTTTTTAAGCCTATAAGTCGATGTGTAAACATCACAGTCTCCATATAGTTAGTTTATATCCAGTATTTCAAAGAAAGCTACATTATCAGCCTGACTGGTGCAAAAGTATTGATATCAGTTATCTCCACAATGATTAAATCAGGTCCCGAAACGGAAAGATCTGATCTGTTGCATTTTTCCCTTTTAAAGTCACTAGGTTTAAATTGCAGGGAATGTTTTTGTTGGGTTTATTTGTTATGATGGTGACTTTCACTTCCTGAAGTGACAGTGTGAAATGTGAGGGTTACAAACGGTGGCCCTGAGAGATTAACTCTGTAGCTTCAGAAAACACTAAGAGATCATTCAGAAAACATCAATTTGAAAATACACACGACATAACCATATGCAGAAATGCACTGCAAGTGGCACAAATTAGGATGGACGTTTTTGCAACATGCTTGTTGATAAATGTATTGTATTTTTCTGCAGTGGAAACTTCTTCTAAAACTCTCCAGGATCGTTTCCAAAGTGACAAATCTCAGATGTTTTGGTGATGAATGTGTAATTTGATGCTGTAATCTGATGCGTCTCTGGATTGTGTTTGAACTGTTTCTATGTGCACACAGGACCTTAGAGACAGTATTTTGTTCCTCTGTATGTTCTACAGATCTAGGTGGAGTTGCATAAATAAACACGGATCTTGAAATGATCTGTTGGTTTAAGACGTTATGAACTTACCACCGCAGACGCTCTTTCAAGGACCAATTCGACTCTCAGGTGGACGGTTCTCTGTGCTCCATGTCCTCTGCACTGGTAAGATCAATAATACCACACACAACGATCACACAGGGAACATGTCACACACGCCGAGTCCCATCTGATGGAGTTAAAGTCTCACACAACGTCCCACAGGAGGCTATCAGCAGGAACCCCTGGTCATCTCCACTCCCTTCCCCCAGCTGTGTCCTCTCCTAAAGCTGCTCAGATACTCATCTCTCCCCTTCCCCTGGTGCATGCCTCCAGCTCCACTTCACCACTCCCCGGAAAACAAAGGGGGCGGGCTGGGGGACGACACCACACTGTGTTGCAGGCAGGAGAATGAGTAGCAGAGGAATGTCATCATGCATCACACTGGAGATGCACAGTAGGGAAGAGGGCAGGGGCGTTTATCTCATGTTTGTTTTGTAGATACTTATTAATCTTGTATGTGTGTAAATGCATGTGTTTGCGAGGTTGGTGGAACAGAACACTTGTTGATATCGCTTAGGCTGCAGAAAAGTGGTCAGTGCAAGATACTTCAATACATGTGAAACTGAGCTTTTTTATATATAACTGTAGGGAGTCTGAGGGCGAATAACTGATTTATTTAGTAAAAAAAGTCTGCATCTGACTTAAAGGGGACATATGAAAATGAGTGGGGTGAGAGGGGAGCGGGGGCACTCAAAACAGGTCAATCTGAGGTGGGCTGTTTTGCAGTGTAAAAAGGGAGCTGTTTTAAATTATCCTTGTGGTATTTTGACCAAAATGTGTTACAGACATTTCATAAGACCCCAAGGAACCATATCAACTGTGGTAAAATGGGCATAGGATGGGTCCTTTAAGTTCTCTACTGATGTGAGACTTATTAAATGGGGACATCAGCCTCATTAAAAGGACATTGACATTAGAACAAGACCATTATGAAACAAGAGCTAAACCGCTCAACATACCACCGGCAGATGTTTGTAATTTTTTGTTGCACAATTGAGATAAAATAAGATTTTGGACGGCTCACACAGCAGAGTAACCTCAAAGACATGTGTGATCCAGATGTGGATGATAGCCTCTGAATGTTCTCTCTCACCGTCTCTCACACATGTACTTCTATCTTAGTGATAAATAGTGATAAGTGACATAATACATTCCCTAGCCCCTTACCCTAACCTTGTTTGTTCTTATATTGTTACAACCAGGCACAGGTGAAAATCTAGTTGCAGCATGAAGAATGATTTTCCCCCCCTTCTCAGCTCCTAAGAACCACCAGCAACAAATGATTACAGCTCGTTTAAAGTTTTATTAAAACTTGTTTTTTGCTTAAGGGTGAGCCAACAGCAAAACCACAAACAAACAAAAAAACAACTAAAAGGCGAACAACCTAACTTATTTACTCAAATTATAGAAACAAAAAGAGAAGTTAATTACCTAACTTCTAATCCAAAAACAGGAGAAAACAAGGGGTTAAACAAAAATGTGGTCTATCAAACCGGGCTGGTACATCAAGCAACAAATCTTAACACATTTCACAAGCTACAATGCGGACTTGTAGTCTGGAACCAATCAGTTCCCTGTAAACAAACCTTCACACTCACAGTCAATCATCCACTCAGTCAGCCATTGAGCTAAATACACCTGCAACACATCACAAACAAGCACCACAGCAGAGAGAGAGAGAGAGAGATAGATAGATAGAGAGAGAGAGATCCACAGTATTAAAATATATGCAAAGATGCATAGGATATTTTATAAGACCTCAGGGTCGTAACACCATCAAACTAAATACCTAACCCTAATCCTTACACCAAGTCTTAACCCTCAACAACCTATTGTAAAACTGAGTTCCGGCCAAAATGTCCTCACTTTTCGTAAATAGCCTCATTTTGTAAGCGTCAATGCTTACAATGGTCCTAACAAAGATATAATATGTTTGCCTATTTATTATAGTGAGGCCACTCAATGTCATCAGTTGTGGTCCTTGGAGTTCTAGAAGGCTCTGCTGTGTTCTCCTCCTTTGATCTAGTTAATTGTAACAATCTGCAGGAGATTCTTCAGTTGCTTTCAGGATCATCAATCTCTATTTATTATCTGATAACAATCTGAGAAACTATTTCAACGCAACGACAACTTCTATGAAACGGAAGTAAAGCACAATGACAATGTCAAAAGCCTCAAGAACGAACTTGTGAGCGCTGAAGCAGAGATCAAGACTCTTAAAGAAGAGCTCAGGAAAAATAACAAACTCATACAGAGGGAGACAAAGCAAACGCGAGTTCAAACCATCGCCAACGTTGACTGCCTGAGCGCCCTCTCTGTGAAGGAGAAGGAGCTGAAGAGCTGTAAGCAGTGTGATGCACGCGCAGGTCAACATCTAGAGCTGAGTCCGGTGGAAGAGACCTGCAGAAAGAAGCTGGAGGTTCTCCACGAGGAAAACTCTGCTCTGAACGAGACGGTGATCAGGCTTTACTACCCTAAAAGCCAAGTCTGAAGTTGAGATCCAACAGAAGGACAAACTCATACAGAGGGAGACAGAGAAAACGTGAGTTAGAATCAACGCCTACGTCGACTGCCTGAGTGCCCTCACTGTGAAGGAACTGAAGAGCTGTAAGGCCCAGTGTGATGCACTGCAGGCAGGTCACCACCTGGAGCTGAAAGAGACCTGCAGAAAGGAGCTGGAGGTTCTCCACGAGGAAAAAATGCTGATCTGAACGAGAAGGTGAACAGGCTTACTGGATGAGGTCCAACAGAAGGACAAACCCACACAGAAGGAGACAGAGAAAAACGCGAGTCGGGGGGAAGAGACCTGCAGAAAGATGCAGGAGGCTTATAAACAAGTTATACACAAGTTCAGTATTATAGATGAATTTACTTTTCATTTTTAGAATGAAAAAAACTTTTAGGGTCCTTCAAGTTCTTGTCGAACTTCACGCTACTCTCTGAATATGGAATCCAGCATCTGTCCATGATCCAGATGCCGTTGAACAGGACTGACAGAGACAACGTCCTCCCATACCACCACTGAGTGGTTTGCTGCGAGTGTCTAAATATAACCATGAAAACATTTGATAACACTGAAGTCACAAGTGGACATTGTAGCTGACTTCAAGATCAGATCATTTGACCAAAAATGTTGATGACGATTATTTGTTCTATTACGTTAAAGATCATGTGATTCGCCAAATAGGAAAATTAAATCTCCTTATTACATTAATAGAAAATGTAATTTGGTTTCCAACAAAACATATTAGCTCATGTAAATTAGCTTTTATAACTGGATTTGTGAGTATTTTTTGCATCACTGCTTTGCTCCATATTTAATACATTTATCCACCCATCATCTATAAAGCTTATCCTTTGATGAGCTTATGTTGCTGGTTACTTGTGTTTCCCTTACCCTTTTCCATTATTTTTAAATAATGTTGAATTGTTTCATCTGCCGTCTGATTTTAGATTTTCCATCATATCATTTGCTGTATTTGATTGTAAATGGCATTGTCCTTATTTGCCCTTGTCTTTGATGCTTTGTATTCAGATGTTTTCTTTTTGTGAAGCGCATTGTAACAGCTGTTTTGACATGTGCTATATAAATAGAGTTATCGTCAATATTACTTTTATTAGGGCCTGAGCGTCAAACAGTGGGAGGCCCTGTGGAAGTTGTAAAGATTGCTATTATTATCATTTTTTTTCAGGCAAATGAATTGGCTTCTTGAGGGCTTTAACATGCTCAAATCGTTACCAAAGTTTCCAGAAAATTTGAAAGTGGTGAAAATGTACGTATTCTGGAGTAATCTGGCTAAAAGGCTCAACAGCAATTAGTGGAGAGAGCAATCGATGACCAAGCGCACGTCTCCAGGTTGCATTTGTTTTGCACAAAGATCATCCTTCGCCAAAGGACACGATGTTGTCATAACTCCACTGTGCATTGTCCTATCACTACCAAATTAATCCCTGGGTTTTTGCTGTTCTTTTAATTTCTTCTAACTAGTTGTAATGTTTGCTTCCTTTTTCGACATATATTTGCATGTAATTATTAAAGTTGTTTGTTATGAATATTTTATAAATAAAAATCTCAAACAACAACACAACTTTAAAACCCAAAACTCAAGCAAGAACCGCAAAGCAGAAAAGTGCAACATATAAAAACTAACCTCAGCACAGCGGGTGGTTTTACTTCAATAAGTTGCGGCTGAGCTCCGGGGCAGTGTGGATGTTTTCCTCCGACAAATGCAGAACCGATATTCCTTCATCTAATCCTCGTGCGGCAGATGAAAGGGGTAGGAGATAAGGAGTGGAACGCTGAATGTCCAAATAACCACAATTTAATGCATACAAACAATCCTTTGGGCTTCACGCACTGGGTATATGAGTAAAGACTCTTGGGAGAAAAGCAATGACAAGCAGAGTGAAGCCAAGATTTGAAGTGTAATACTGAAGAAACCAGTTTTGGTCGATCATGCATTTACTACACGAGGCCTAAGTTAATGCTCTGGTCATCAGTGAGCCTTCCAACACATATACTGTTACTTTTTATTGTGTGGGTGATGGACATTGCTTTAAAAGCATTTTATATGCAGTCTATAATGCAGGGGGAAGTTTGTGTTCATCCTACCCGGTTTATCTGCAGTCAGGATTTTAAAGTGAATGTTTTTTCATAAGATGAAACTAAACTTACTTATATATGAGTTGGAATGATGGACTCTCTTTATACATTTTATGTCGGCCATGTCTGTTAGTCAACCGACACAATCATCAGACCCAACTTCACAACTTTTTAAAACAAAAGCCGTTTAATTCAGCTCGATACAAAGCATTGCAACAACAAAAGGAATGTAGTGCTTCTACTTTGAAGACCACTTGGCTTTCTATGAAGGTTGTTGCCATGAAGAAAATAAGCAAGCATTTGGAGCACATTTCCATGTAGGTGACTTTCAATAACAATATTTTTCGGTTTCTGTAGCAACAATGATGAAGGTTTAAATGGAGCACAGAGCGGTGCACTCGACAGTTTGGAGGTGCAGACAGATGCAAACCATCAGGGCTGCAGAAGTCTTAAAAACATGCAGATGAATGAAAACAACATGTGACCAGAGCAGCTGTCTGGTGACATGACAGAGCTGCACGAATAAGCTGTGATTACTCGACCATCCATTCAGCTGTGGATGTGTTTTCGTCACATTCACCCATATTTACAGTCTTTTGCCAAAACAGAAATTGCAAGTTCTACCAAACATCAGGGCTTCAGCTCTTCAGTCAAAACAGTGTCGATATATAGAAATTGAAGGTGAAGGTTGCAAAGAAAGACGAAGACAGACCAAACTGAGCGATGGTCTGACTCTCTGCTGGATCGTTCAATTTCATCTCAACCTGCTCTTGTATATTTTACTTAAAGGTCTTTTTAAAAATAAATCTGTTGGATATAAACAATATCCAACAGACCTCAAGCAAACCACAGACTTTCAACAGATTCCAGACCAACTTATAACTCATTGCCTCACAGAGGATTTCTTCTCTGAAACCTTTCCTCAGCAAATTCCTTTCACAGACAAGACGTAAAACTTTCCAATCTTGATTCCAGACTTAACTTCAGTCATTTGAACTGATTAAAACCACCTGACAATGTGAATTTTAAAAATAAATGTTTAACCCTTACCCTAAGTGTTATAAAATAAAAGCAGATTGAGATTTACAATCTAACCCCACTGAGGTCAGTCAAATATCATAAAAGTGTATATGAATATATCTTTGTGCGGGCATGTGTGATATAGTTTAACTCTAACCCCAAGACAGGTCAGTTTAAAGTAGAACTGTTTAATCTGAATAAACTGCAGATCAACAAGATTAGGTAAACAGAACATCTAAAGGACAAAAGGAACAAGACCGGACGACAGCTGGACTCAGCAGGGAGCTGATCAGAAGCATGAGAACAAAGAACTGAGAGCACAGAGGCTAAATACACCAGGAGAGGCCAAGATATCTGCAACAATCACCCGAGTGGGAAACTAGAGGACAACAGGAAGTTAAACCACAAACACAACATCTGAAAAGTCAAAACAGGAAATAAAAGTTCAAACAGTGCAAAATTCCAGAAGAATCCACACTTGTTGTCAGACTGCCTGAGGTAAAACACTTTCAGATTTACCCATTGACATGATCATGATATGTGGGTATTTTGCATTGACATGGTGAAAATGTTTTAATACACGTCCAGTATCTTTTTTTAAACATTTCTCTTGTGTTCTTATTTCACTTTACTAAATCAAAAATTGTTTTATGTCAGTTACTCCAAGGTACACACATGAGGGGCCCCCGGGGATATTCTTTATCTTGTGTCCTTGGCTGAGAAAACAAAGTACTAGCGTCTGCCCGAGAGATTCAGATCATAACATTGCTGAACATTCTGAAACATTTAAATCAAAGTTAACTTTGCATCATTAGTCCCCCACCAGTGTGTTTGAACTAAAACTAGTGCATCTTGTTGCACTTTTCCTACTCAGATCCACAATAACCCAGTAAATCACATTATTCTTCTGTGAAGCTGAAACCTTCAAAGGATTCCCTCCACCAAATACAAGTGTTTTATTTAAAACTCACCACAGAAACACATTTTCTCTTCCAATGTCTCATGCATCCATCATACTACCACCCCTAACTTATCTTTCTCACACACACACACACACACACACACACACACACACACACACACACACACACACACACACACACACACACACAAACACACACAAAACCAAAAACTTTATCCCTAAAGCCCAATTCATGGTTCTGCGTTCAAGCTAGTGTGTGAGTCGCTGATTTACAAATTCTCTGGCGTCTCTGCTTACTTCAGAACAATTGGGAGTGTAACTAAGCGGATCGTGTTGGAGTGAATAGATGTTGAAGAGCAACAACATTTTCTTAAAGAGCTGCAATGAACAAAAGAAAGACGTCGTCCATGTTCGTACCTTCAACTCAATTCAAAAATGGCGGCGAGTCAGCCGGAGATGCGATGCTACCAAGCGGACCAATCACAGCTCTTGCGGTCACATTTTTGGTCAGGTGCACGTCAGGGTTACGGCACAGGGCGCTGCATCTACCCTACACGTAGAGTACACGTCTACACGTAGAGTACACGTCTACACGTAGACTACTGCGTAAGTTTGACGCAGAAGCATGAATTGGGCTTCGCCTTCACATTTGACTTTAAAAATCATAATTTTTAAGTTATTTTTCTATTTATTTCCCTGAGCACCAGTGTTCCCAGTAGTATTTATTCAGAGTGCTGCATTTTTAACCCAACTTAACCTCAACCATGGCCCCTGCTTTCCTTATCAGCAAGAGGACTGGACTTGTGTCTCCCAAACACACACACACACACACACACAAACTGTAAATCTGTTTTTTTTCTTTCTGTGGCTGACACACATCCTTCTACAGTGCACCAGCCCTGGAGCAGGCTGCTGCCTCCTCTTTACCCTAATGAGCTGTAAACGTGTACACAGACGATATGGAGCACCAGAGCTTCGTGGGAAACAACTGACTGAACTTTGCCTGAACTCAGCCAGAGGGTCGTACCTGTGGCAAACGTCTCCATGGAAGCAGCACAACAAATATGTTTTATTCTGCTATTAAAAACTCGAAGCAAGGCAACAATGGATTCGACAATACGGCGCCCTGGAAAAATGCCTGTAAGAGCTGAAGATGACTTTCTTTAGGTCTCCTGATGGATTTGAATGTATCTCGGAAAGAAAATAGCTGAAAATAGAAGGTCTCCTCTCACTTCACTCCCCATCCACGTCTGCAGGCATGTTGGAGCGGACATGTTAGGGCCAATTAGAGGAAAGGCAAGGTCCACATGGTTAGTACATGGTGCCATAAACCTGTGTCTGTGAAGTGAGAAAGATTTGGACATAACTTTTAGTATGACATCTTACGAACTTCATGAGACCACGGTGCTAAAGTAGAAGCTTTTAAAGTCAGCTTTTCAAATGTTACACTGTTAAAAATGTGCATAAGAAAACTGAATGTCCATCGCTCACAAACGCTACAAATATTATAACTTCTAGCCAATACAGACATTTTGGTGCTGGCGCTTTTAATTATTTACATACCTGAAACGTCTGATCCCTTTTTCTTGATAAAACATAATTATTATTATCATTATGATTATCTTGATTATTATGTTTATTATGATAATTATATAATAAATGCACTTGCGCTCACTTTGTGGAGGAGGACGTGTTAGTCTTGAGGTGTGGTCTGGTGTTTGTGCTTCGACTTTATGCTCTTGTCACATTTTGTGTGGCTGGGACAAAGTCAGACCCAACAAGTCCACAGTGAAGAAACTACATCAAGCAAAAGGATGAAATATCTGAGATATACTAAATGTACCTCATTACATATTTCACACTCAAAAAAACCAATTCAAACGTATTATCAGTCACTGCAGCTTCACTTCAAGCATAATATATAAATAGTTTATGCTCATAATGTCCCTTTCATTTTAAAACAGCTTTGTTGTCCACTGGAAAGCTCTGCATGCTGCTGCCTGGTCCCTGATATAATAATGATCTCACAGTCCAGTAACACAGAGGAGACAGTAGAGCAGTGAATGTGTCACGTTGAAACAGAGGAGGCTGGGATCTGACTTTAAAAAGATTCATAGATAATTAAAGATGAACAAACCGGCTCGCCCTATCGTACGACACCTTAAATGGACCTAATTTTTTTTTACACAAATTGAATCATATCAGCCAACATAAATAATTGAATACTAAGGCGGAGGACACAGAGTCCAATAAAAATAAATGAATTCAATGTGATGAATAAAGAGTTTACAGGTAAATGATAATATTATGACCCAAATGATCAACTGCAAACATCCATTATAACTCACACACTGGTTAGTGTGCTCATCTTTGTTTTTCACTTCCAAATAAAGTGCTGTTGGGCAGACCCGCTCAGCTTTTGGCTCGTTTACAGTCGGGATGATTGTGGGTCTTATTAACCTGTTGAACCTTTTATTGTGTTGTGAAATCTCAGCCCTGTCTCTGGTGCTTACAGTGTTATCATAACAGCGAGACTGGAGAGCTGCAGCTAAGAAAACAGGTCTAAATGGTAATGAACCAAAGCTTCTCTTTCAGCAAACAACTCTATGTGACTACTTTCTATTGTGTAATTTATATAGATGAGATGATTAAGGGGCGGCACGTTGCCCCAGAGGGTTCTGGGTTCAAACCTGACGGCAAAACCAGAACCTCTCTGTGAGGAGTTTTCCTTTCCCCCCTGTGTCTCTCTGGGGTTTTGGCTAAGACAGCTTCCTCTCACAGTCAAAACACGGTTTACTGTTGAAACTAAATTCCCCGTGTACGGCTTGGAACGAAGGACCAATAGACCTGATGAACCTGAATCATGGTGTAGATGTATGAAGTTGGAGAACTTTCTGACTTTCAGACCAATTGAAACCCCAAGTCATTCAATGGCGACCAGTACAGGATGTGCCTCTTACCCAGTGTCACCTGGGAGTGGCTCCAGACTTGATAGAAAGATTGATGGATAGATATATAGATAGATAGATATATAGATAGATAGATAGATAGATAGATAGATAGATAGATAGATAGATAGATAGATAGATAGATAGATAGATAGATAGATAGATAGATAGATAGATAGATAGATGCAAGTCACACTCAGCAAGTTCAAACTAAACAAACATCACACAGCTTCTATTGTGTTAGTAAAACTAGAATCCTGATGCATTGTAGTCGTTCTGCATTTGGATTTCTCCACCCTGCACTCCGACGGGGTTTCATAGTGTTGAAGTGGACATGTTTACAGGGAGGCTCTAATGGCTCCACTGCAGATGGTCTCATGTGTCCTTAATCATGACCGTAAAATTCACTCGGAGCAGATTGCACTGTAGGGTTTTTAGTCTCCGCCATCATTCTCATGCTCTGTTTCCCACTACACAACCATTATCTCTGTAATGCTCGGCCTATCTAACCATGAAAAGTGACATTTGAGATCCACGTCTCTTTTGGAAACAACACTTTGCAGGAACATTTTTCTGGACACATCATCGGACACATTTGGAAGACGTTCAGTTTAGAGCTCTGGGATTTTGCAGGTTGTGGACAGTGCACTACATCCCAGCCAAGTCATTATTTAACAGTGATTCTCTCCAGACACATTCCTTCTCCGTTTATGGGCATATGTAGAAAAACAAGACTTAACAAGAGAGATGAGCTTTTCATCTGAGCCACGGAGCCCGAATTACAAATCCTGCTTTAAACACTGGATCAAACACCTCAGCAAAAGAACGCTTTGAGGAGCAGACATGACAGAGGGAATCTTTCTCTCTTCATTAGTTTGTGTGTGTGGTGTGTGTGTCTGTGTGTGTATGTTTGTGTGTGTGTGTGTGTAAAAAATCTGACCATTAAAACTGAGAAAAAAATAATCTGATGCTTTTTTTTAACATTACATTTGAACATGATGGTTACAACAAAAGCTCTTCTTATGCTTCATTTTAACTCATATTCAAAACTCAAAATCTCAGAAACAGGGTTTATTGCCAAATGAGATCACACATCCGAGAAATTGACGTGGTGTGTTTGTGCAAGCATAAAAATAACAATTTACAAATTGCAGAAAATATAAATATAAAACTGTTATAAGCACGAGAAAAAGGATCATTGTAGACACGAGAATTCCAGTGTGTAAAGTGACCGTTATTGGCCACGGAAAGTTCACTTAATTCCACTGATGAGCACAGAAATTAAGGAAATAAGTCAGATGATGTTCATGAGCTCTCCACTGGTGAAAGAGCTCCGGGTATCACAGCAGGAAACAGAATCAACACAAGACAAAAAGTGCACACAAACACACCGACTCAATTCTCATTTCTTATTCAACAACAAACCTGGCGACTGCAAAAGAGTTTGTAATTTGCATCTTTAGAAATGAAGCATTGCACTTGAAAAACATTTTTCATGATTCTAGACTATAAATGTTTGTGACTCATTCCATTTCAGGCCCTCTAATATTCTGTCGTTCAGCCATAACTAGAACAAGGACACTAGCATGGCTAAGTGTAGGAATGGGGCAATAACAATGTAGAGAGAAAGAGAGAGAGAGAGAAGGAATACATGTTGGTGAAAGTGAGGAGAAAGAGGGAGAGTGAGGGGGAAACTGTGGAGCGAGAGGCAGCTTCTCTCCTCCCTGAGCAACAGGGACCTGTTTTTTAATAGCAGCAATCCGTCAGTGGTGGAGCCCTGCTCGGACATAGATACAGAAATGATGACGGCAACATAAGACAGATTATAGGAAATAACGGCACAAGGGCATAAACACAGGAGCCGTGTCACATAGTGCAGCTTCAAAATGCCAGTGTTCAGTCCTGGAGCAGGCCGTCCCCACTGGAGTAACAGTAATAATAAGGAAGTAATGCAGCAATTCCGGCAACAAACTCCAGTTTGAGACTGTAGACTGAAGAGGAATTTGTTGTATATGCGTATTTACATCGTCAACAGGTTTTTAAATACACAAATTCCTTGTTTTGCTGTGTTGAGGATAACAAGGTAAAACTTATCACAAAGCAAATCCCATAATAGTCTCGTGTCTCTGGAGAGGACGATGCATTTCAACACGTCATCTGTGTTAATCTCTTATTTAATTGAATCATCTCTGTGGTAATGATGAAAGTAGAAGTCCCACATGATGTCCAGCAGATGGCAGCAAAGGCCTTCGAGAGAACAATCAGAGGCGTCACTTATCTCAAAGGGAACAGGAAGCAGTGTTAAGTCAAACCCCAGTTTGGAGAGAGAGGAGAGATTTACAGTGTAATGAAACCACTAAAATGATTTTTATTAGCTGGAGTCTTGTGTTTTCAGATGGTTTTAAACGTGTGTAATTTATCTGTCTATTTATCCGTCCATCCATCCATCTGCTTAGCTGTGCCCATCACCGTCACCCCGGTGTTTTATGGGCCCCCCTGCTTGAGTCATGGTGGTGACATTCAGTGATAATGATTTGACAGGTAGATGGAGCCGATCCATCACTTTTTACTCGGAGAATAACCCGAGGTGAGAACAGATCCCGTCGTCTCTTTGCGTTTTTATTTATTTATTGCGGCTCCTCGGCCGCTCATCTACATGTCAGGGGGGTCTCCAGGCGCGTGAATCTGTAGGCATGAGGCGTGCATGAGGCCCCCCCCTTCCGACACCTCTACTCTCCTGGCTGAAGTTCAAATGTCGATAAATCTCTTATTAGAAAAAGATGGTCATAAACACCTAATGGTCTGCCATGAATATTTTAGAGCCCTGGATATCTTACAGGAATGACCTCTGGAAAACCACAACCTTAACGCGGCACATCTGAGAAGGATCGCACGCCAGGGCCCCATCTTCCCGGTTCTTTTTTCTTTTTGTGTCGTGGCACGATTTTGGATTGATTTGTCATTTTGCGACAGAAAGAGCTTGGCCACGGGGCTGTGGATAATCCAATTTATCGCTTTGCCATTTATTACAAATTTCTGTGGCTTTTGGGTCCACTGTCACATCGATTCGTTGATTGCTTGCTTAGCTGGGTCCTAATGAGCTGCTGTCTGAATCACTGCATAATCGCCCGCCCTAATTCACTTATGCCCCTCGCACTTGCTCGGCTGGCTCGCCACTATTAGGAAAAGAATGGACTGGGAGCACGGATCTCTGCTCGGACAATTAGGAACGTCACCCTTGAAACGGGAGTGTTGGTTCTTTTGTGTTTTGCCATTTAACGAACGAGGGTCCTCCATCGAGGAGCTGCTTCCGTTGGCGAGGAGCTCCACCCCGCATCTTCTGCAGGGTTCCCAGGTTCTGAGCACTTGAGGTCATTGGAATGGTTCATTAGACCAAGAGTAGGTTCTTCAGCCCCAACATTTTTAGGATTGATGCAAAGATAATTCGTAAACTTCAAGTATGCCTGCTGCTTTGACTGTAATAAGGAAGTTTTCTTACACATTTCCAATATTTTGTCTTGATTGCTGTTCACAGTGACTACAACATCCCTTGATTGTCTTCCGAGGGAACCACACAAGCACAATCCCCCGACACGTCCCATGGCCACACTTCCGAGCTCCTCCATGGGGGATCCTGAGGCGTTCCCAGGCCAGCTAACACATTTAATCCCTGCAGTGAATCCTGGGTCCACCCCAGGTTCCCCTCCCCGGATGGGGCGTGCCCGGTAAACTCCTCAACTACAACAGTCATTATATTTGCTGGATTTCCTCAAATGCGTTTTTCAGAGAAGTTAATTATTCCCCACCCTGTTGTCTTCCGCCCCCGCGCTCACATGTTTAGTCTCGGTATAAATAATTACACTGTAATTTGCAGGCTGTCATTTTAAGGGCGAGCGAGAGGCAAACACAGAAAGATCTTTGCTTCATTTGCAGACATTGTAGAGAGAGAGAGTGAAATACCACCAGGTGAAGGTTTGCCTCTCCCACACCTGCGTGGGCGGCACTTATCCGGCGTGATGAGGGGTTCAAGGACACATGAGGTGTGTGTGAGGAGGGCTGGTGGATAACTGTAGGAGGAAGGTAAACAAGACGTCTCTGGACAAAAGGAAGAAACCACTTGTCCTCCTGAGCCCTTGTGTAGCACAGACGTGGCACAACTCAAGTCTCGATTTGCACATTGAACATTAGCAAAATCACGACATCAGAATAAAATAAAAATAAATCACACGCTGAAGGATTTTCAGACAACATTTCTTTAATACAAAGTCAACATATCTACATACACAGTGGCTTTAAACCAATTATTGTTTCAGTTAGAATTAACAGTTTGAAAGTGATAGCACTTGGCCCTCATACAAAGGAAAGACTATTTCTGCCGGTTCGTTTTTTCCTGTCGCCGGTATGTTCTGTTTATGTTCTACTCTTTTTGATGTCATTTTTTTTTGTATTTTTTTGTTAGTGATGTTTTTCTGTTTGTTAGTCCATCCCCCCCCGCCCCCTCCCCCGCCCAAATATTCGGCGACGTATTCCAGGAAAACTGTTTTTTCAAAAGTCTAGCATCTTTACATGAAGTCAAAACTGTTTACACATTGCACAAGCTTCCAAAGACTTCCTCAGGTTTTGTTTTGAAGTACCACCAACTCACCTTTTTTAACCAGTCTTTTCAGAAGTGAGTTCCAGAAGTCCTCAGTTGGTTTTTAGATTTTTAGTTCGTTGTGAAACGTATCAAGTTTCCCACTGTTCAGAAATGATGCGCTGAAAACGACGATTTGCAGCAAGTGTTTTTTTTTGGTTGTCTTGGGCTTCAGTTGGTTGCACCGCACTGCTTGTGTTTCACTTGAGCCCCGATTTCTTTCTGCATCCCAAAACGAAACATGGTCGAACGGAAAAAGAAAAAAAGCACAGATGATTCTATACAACTGCAACTGAACTGTTTCTGGCCTTTAGCTGAGCTGCTGCTCTTCCACCAGCCAATCGTGTATCCGTGGTTAAAACCGTGTCATACTCGGTAGTTTGGGACAGCTGGGAATCTTTTTGAGGGGGTTTGTGGGAAACTGAAGGAATGAGAAACACCCTTGGGTGCTACTGCTTCTCACAGCAGTGGAGGATTTAAGAGTCTACGCCTGTTTTTGTAGGACTTAGGACTTTGGAGGTGTAATTATATGAACACATAGGTTTTGAGTGTTTTTGGAGCCCCCTGGTTGCAGAGAGGTTTAACTCAAGCTAATGCCAGGGAAAGAAAAAAAGTCCTTGTCCACTTTACAAATGAGAAAACGCAACCGACCCTTGAATTGACGTTTGATTAACAATTCAAGCGGTCAGAGGATGGAGTGGACGAACCCCTCGGCAGATCACTGAAGCGGATTTCCTGCCCTCATTGAGGCGAGTGAAGTTTCCCAGTTTAACAGGTGAACTTATAGGCTGATGTTGAAACAATTAAAGGGAGAGGTAATTAAAGACTATTGGGAGCAGGGCTGGAGAAAGGAGGAGAGAAAACAGGCTTTTCAAACACCAGGAAGTCAGATATGAGCAGAACCTCAACATCTTTGCAGTTCTTGGCCCGTTTAAAGTTTGAGATCTTCAGGGTCAAATGATACAAATACATATAATCTATATATTTGTTTATTTACAGGTATATTCTAGATCATAGTGTTTATCTAACAAAATGAATGACCACGTTATGTCGGAAAAGAATAAACGTTAAAGCAAAAGGAGAAAGATCTTTCGATTTTCCCTTGAAAGCTCTGAGGGTCGTAGTCTGTACACGACAGTCCAAAAGGTCAGTTATGACATTTTTGATTAGATATTTTATAGACCAGTTGATCAACAGTTGCTCAAAACTAAAAAATAAGAAAATCTAAAGAATACTAATGCCTACAAGTTAATGACAATAAAGAACCTCAGCAAGGTTTAAAAATGGCGTCTCCTCATCGGCACAGAATCCACCCGGAGGGCGGAAGTTAAACATCGGTGAGCGGAGGCAGAGGAGTCGGTTCTAATCAACCCTCTGCTTCTTCCAAAGAAACACACAAGGTTTTAGAATAGAAATAAAATGAAGTTACAAACAAAACAAAATAATAAAAAACCCATTATATCATGAAACATGAGCACTGGCTTGTATAAAAAAAAGATGATGAGGAGAAAAATTTAATTCATACTAAAGTGTCTGGATATACTTTTATATTCTGCTTTTAAATATATATGTGTGTGAGTGTGCATTTATTAATGTATATAGAAATACATTCATATAAGCACACTTACGCACACCGACATGTTATATGTTTCTACAGTGAAAAAATAGAATGTCTTTTAACGTAATATGAACAAATAAGCATCTCGTCCTCTCCGGCTAATTTAAAAAAATGTGATACAACATCTCTGTTAAAAAACTAAACCAAAGAAAAGAAAAAGAAGAAAAGAAAAAGTCAACTATGTAATGTAAAATAAGTTGTCATAATACAACATTAATGTTCCATAATGTTACAATAACAATAAGGCTTTTTTGGAAATAAGAAAAGGTTACACACAGTTCTGTCCTTCGCTCTGGTCTTTGTGCACAACCACCGGAAACCTTCGTCCGCACCAAAGCGCTGATCTCAAAATAAAAACCTGGTTATTTCAAAAGCTTGATCTTCTTTTAAACTCACAGACATCAACACTAGTGCGTCAACCTGCAGTTGTTTTTGGGGCATTTTGTTTCAAGTTTCTTCTCATTTCTGTTTTTCCTCAGGGATGTGCAAGTAAAGTATTTAGTACCAAAGAATTTCATTATCACATCATGGCCGTTGAAATCCCCCACAGAGACATCGTCTATAAAACCAGGACGAAAAAAAAACAAAGAAATAAAAACAAAGCGTCTACTTTTGTTTATCCAACTGTCACCAAACACATACAGTGGAGCTAAAAGGCCAATTCTTCAATCACATGAACGTAAAGCTTTGTAACTGCAACAGGCCTCTGCCGCTCTCCAGAGTCTTACACGATGAAATACATGATTATAGAGGAGGCTGGGAACAAAAGGAGGTCTGGAGAAGTCCGGTTGGAACCAGGATGTCGAGTGGATCCGCCCCCGGGGGTGCGAGCGGTGAGCAGAGCTGGCGTCTCTTTTTTTTTGTTTGTCACTTTCCTCTCCCTCAAGAGTCACACGTACAGCATACACAAGATAAGCAGCATGTTTGGTTTGACAGAAAAAGAAAAAAACGATTCAAAATAAAAAGAGAAATTCCTTTAAAAGACCAAAACAAAAACAAAAAGGTTCCAAACGATGATGAGCATTGGTCACTGTACACAGAGAAAGCCCCGCCCCCTTTTTCTGGCAATCCTTGTTTGGGAGTTCCGATCGTTCCAAAGCTTCCAGATTTATCTCTCGGTCACGACGGGGGGTGTGGTGCACCATAGCTCCACGATGCAGTGGCTCCAAAGAGAGGGAGTGATTGTAAAAGATCATGGGACACGGTGGCCATTGCTCCCCCAGCTCGGAGCCGCAGCTTCCTGCAAAGGCAAGGCGGATTTCACCGTAAATACATTGTGGTACAACGTCACTGAGGCCTCCACCTGGCTTGAGATACTGATTTTGCACAAGTTCACAATTCAAGAAACTAACTGCAGATACTGTATGTGTTGCCGCTTTCTTTCCAGCAGCTACTAACAATGGCTCCTCGAGAACAGGCCAGGTATACATGATAGTCGAGTGTGACACAGATCATCGGTGGAGCAGTGTTTAACTCAAGATCTTCTTGATGCCTCATGGGGGCGTTGTCGCGCTTTTGAACGTCTTCTCGATGTTTTGTTTCGTCCTCTCATGTTTGTGTGACCAGAGTTCGGGGGAGAACCATTCGTGTTCACACGGGCAAACCTGGATTTTGGTCATTTCTCTGGACACCCTTCGCGTTGATAGAAATACTTGAACCCCTTTCACACCCAGTCATATTAAAAAAAAACAAGGAAGTCCCCCCCCTCTCGGCTACATCCATCTGCCCAGCGCTGATTTCTGCCGTCGCCTTCTCCCTCATCACCTGTAGCTCGTTGCCGTTGTATCACAGAGATATTTTTGAGAAGAGAAAAAGTCCACGAATGTTTACAATGTCCTCCCCATTGAAACGCTTGAGGTAAGGTAAGCAGTCTGACACGTTGATCGATTCCCGCCCCACCGGCCTGAGCCACGGCGTCCGTTCTCCTCTCCTGACGAGGAGCCTCCTCTCTTGATGATGGGCAAAATGTTTCCTCGCTTCCTCGAGAAGAGTCTGTTAAATCGGGTCGGAATTTTTAAAATCTAATCTAACTTGGGGTTGGGCGTCATCTACAATGGGATTTCCTGTTTGGCGTGTGTCTGAACCGGCTGTGGTCTGCAGGTCGTCGTTTTTAAATTTCAAAGTTTCTATGGCTCAGGGGACTGTTGTTGGGTGGGGTGGGGGGTGGGGGGGGCGACAGGATTCAGGGGCTGGAGGGGGTGGGAGAGATGGCTTTTTTACGTTGCATAGTGATCAAAGCTTCCTAAGTACTCCAGAGCTGCGTGGTAGCAGAATTGGTACTCATCCTGTCCGGGGGGGAAACAGAAAAATAACACATCAGGAATAAGTCTCAACAGGAGATGATCAATAACAGACAATTATAAAAATCTAATAATTAAGATGTGAGAGCTGGTATATTACTTTCACTGCAAAAAGAGATATTTCAAGGAGTCACGTTTTCACCCCTGTGCATTAGTTTGTGTGTTAACTTGTAATATAATATATTTTTGGTGTATTTTTTAAGAAAGAATGCTGAGATCTTTATGGAAAACAACCAGGCATGTGTGAAATTATGACGATATAGATTTTGTGAATCAAAATTTATTCAGTTACTGTACCGTGATAAATATTCTTTAAAAACTAGAGAATTGATACGTAGCTTGCTTTGAATGTTTTCTCTCTACATGGTGTATGTGTCTGATCTCAATATGCAATATGGCAAATTGGCAAATCAGCCTCGGCGGAGGTGTGCACCCGCTGAGACCCCCCTGCTTGTGTCTGAGTGACCTCTGACCTCAGTCTGGACCATGGCCGGCCTCTGTGTCCGGAGCATCTTCACTGTCTGGAAGATATCGACCACGCCTTCGTAGCGCATTCTCTCCAGCACGATGCTGAGGGTGATGAAGACTCCAGTCCGGCCCACGCCAGCACTGAAAACACAGGATCAGAAAAATCAATGAATGAGGAGATAGATCTCGTTGCTTTGACACAGGGACGATGGGTCTGTTGTTGTCGAGGGGACTTCTCTTTCTTGTGCCCATTGAGGTCCTCTAGTCCGTTATCATGTAGGCACTTTGTCTTCCAATGGTGAACATTAGTTTTATAAAGAACTGACAAATAGGAGTCTGGACTTTGTCATGAAAACCTTGCACAATGGCAGCTCTGTGCTCGTTGGAAACCAAAGATCCTGTCGAAGGCCGACGCGACAATGGCGAGGATGCGACTCTGCGATTCCACTTTTCACTGAGCGCCCGTATTCTGTTCGAACACAAAGCGATTCCCTCAAGGACGCACACAGACGCATCGTGCACACAAAAAACTGAGCAAACATTTTGTCTCATTGAGCCCCCCCCCCTCTTCCTCCCATGTGTAAGGAGAAAAAAAAACAGAAAAGAACTCAGCCTGCTGCCACTGCCGCTTTCCAGAAATACAGACTGAGTCTTAACTCTGATCCTGAAATACTTGAGAGCTGCCTCTCTAAGCTGCTTTGCTGTGAAATGATTTCCACTTCACCGATGGAACAATAATTGATATGACAACAGATTTATTTGGGCTTCTTCCAGCCTCTGATGCTGTGCGGTTGAAAGAGGAGTGGAAGTGATGGCTGCTCTCTGCTCTGTGTGTATGTGTGTGTGTGTTTGTGTGTCTGTGTGTGTCGGGCGGAACACAGAAGCCTGACACGGGACAATAGATGACTTATGTGATTTGATAATAAATTAAAATGATATCTAACTGAGTCTTATCGTGCCGAACATACAGTACAACCAGCCCCTGACACACATACACCCTCAGCTCCCCCCACGCAGCAGTATCTCTCAGCCCACCCAAAGCCTCTTCCTGAGAGTCGGTCACAGCTTGTCACTTAAACTCCCTCTCTCTCTTTCTTTCTTTCTCCTCCTCCCTCTCTCTCTCTCTCTCTCTCTCTCTCTCTCTCTCTCTCTCCAGGAAGATAGACTCTCCAAGTCTGCAGGCTTGCCGGGCCGCTGCCGACTGAGAGGATTTGGTGTCCCCTTTCACAGGAAGTAATCAGGCAATTAATGACAAAAAGCATGTGGGTCTATTAGATAGTGGCTGAGGTGGAGAGGGAGAAGCAAGGGGGAAGAAAAGAGGTCGGGAGTCGAAGAAAGGAGGGCTGGGAGGATGAATGGATGAATAGCCGGGGAGGAAGAGAGAGCGACGGGGAGGGAACCAGAGAGAGATAGGATTAAGAAATAGACAGATGGATGACAGACGGGAAAGGCCGGTGACAGAAGACGATGGAGCAAGAGAAAAGGGAGACATAAGCTCTCAACTCGGAGACGACAAAGCCTGAAGGAGGACGGTGGGAGGAAGAGGAGGAGGAGGAGGATGAGGAGGAGCAGGAGGTGGTTTGATATATCTGCTTTGAGAGAGAGAGCGGAACTGACTTGTGACAAAATCATGTGATAAAAAAACGTCCAAAAAACAGGTACCAATTGAAGAACCCTAAAAACACCTAAACCTGAAAGAGCTCTATGTTAACACAACGACAATTATGCTGAAACTCCAACAAAGTTCACTGGTGCTAACTGAAGGTTATTTGATTTCTTGGCTCTGGGCCTTTTCCTTTATTATCCTGGAAACCAGACCATCCATCTTGAGAGAGGTCGAGCCAATCGAGACCATTTATCTAAAAGCATTTTGACTGACAACCAGGATGGTTTCTGCTGATGATCGGGGGCGGGGTGTGTCTCTAGAATATCAACACAATGTGCTGGGTGGTATATTTTCTCCCTAAGACAAAGAAACAAGTGCACAAGCATTTGTCGATGCGTCACATGTCCCATCGCTCTGATAGTAGATGTATGCAACTCCAGACAAAGTTATTTTGGTTTGCAACCACTGAAGTTGCCCCTCGTGAATCGATAATGAACCGAGCTCCAGACCCGTTCGCAAATGCCAATCGGTCTGGTGATGCCAGGCGAGAGCCGAGCAATTCCTCCTGCAATAACCGATCCTTTGACTTTAAGACGGCTCCCCTCCGATAATGGCCCCATAGAAAGGAGGAATAACTCAGTCTTATTAGAGCTTCCCTGACACGTCTTAAAACTCCCAGAGGGCCATTTGATGGCCGGTGACATCATTGCCTTTTAATACAGGGGAGGTGATGCTATGTTTGATGATGTCATGGCGCCTGTGCGACAGAAATGGGGTGCTGATATCTTCTCGAAATAAAACATGTTTGTGAGGTGGTAAGGGAATTATTCTGTGTTCACAGTGTTTGTTAACACTGACACGAGGAACACAAGGTTTCCTGAGAGCTTTTCTCTCAAACCTTATAACTCACATATAGGTAAATATCCCTTGTAAAATAAACTTTACAACATATCTTCTATTCTCTCCTCGTCTTGCAGTGCAGACAAAAACAGGACCATAACAATTGTCCATTGTCTGGCTACAAAAAGTAACGACTCCTTCAAATGGATCCCGCTCTTGATCTGTCAATGATTAAAGAATAATTGGAGGTCTTGGTGTCTCCCACTTGCAAATACCAGTTTCTACCCGAGTCCAGCATGTGGAGTTAATGATGAAGGTTACCTTGGAAGCTACACCCGAGGTGATAAAACTGCATCACAGAGCAATCATAAAAAACCCCAAAAAGAATGGCTGGATCAGTTCGTGCGCCTCCTCTTTGCAAATGCCAAACCGCATTTCAGCTTTATCAATTATGGAGGAGAAGGGCCTGTGGAGGTGCAGGGGCAGAGAACTGCGGAGGCAACGAGGAGAGGAGGGATCATATCTGATGATGCTGAGATGCACCACAGGAGGTGCTGTGCTGCAAAACAAAAAGCACCTTAAGGAGTGATTTAGCCTCGTGTTGATACCTAAAGCCTTCTATCTCTCTCCAGGTAGAAAGGGCGTCTTTGGTGAGCAGCTCGAGGTGAAACAAGCTGCGTTTCCTGGTGATGCAGCAAATCACGTCCCTCTTTTCAGGAAAGTGTTTATCACGCTACCGATTTAAAAGAACAAAGCGCATCTGGAACCTTGAATATTCATGACAATGCAGCGAAGAAACAAAGGGTGACACGTGACATTGAGAGGACTCACCTGCAGTGAACAGAGATTGGCCCGTCCTGTCCAAACTGCTCCTTTGTTTTATGAACCTGGCCAATGAAATCAATGAAGCCCTCCCCGGATTTGGGGACGCCTTGCTCTGGCCAATCGGTGAACTGGAACTGCCTTACTGTCCTGGACTGGCCGTCCTGCAAACACAGAGGAGGGACAGTGAGAACAGATGATGGGGATTGTGCAGCAGTGTGTTTGCCTCCATATTTTTTACAGAGACCTTTGACCACTGAAAGAAAATCCTTTAAGGCAAACTTGAGATATGTTAAAGAAACCAAAAACATGTTTAGTGAGGCCACATTGACCTTGACCATGAATACACAAGAATAACTGTTTTATATACTGCAAAATAAGCAACACAAAGTTAAGATCTTTGAGGCAATACACAATTATTAATTCTTCTTTTACAGTGAAACTTTTCCCGCTCAGTGACAAACACCACAGAGGGACAGTGTGTCCTTTTCTCTACCCCCCGCAACCCAATTGTCTCTATTTTCTCCCCTGTCATTTGTTTGTGTGTGTGGCATGAGTAGGTCCTACTCAAAGCTAATCAATAGTGTATCTGCCATGACAAGCGTCTTCTCCCCGACACCATGTTGAATAGGATAATCCTGCGATGGGATCGATAGAGCGACCTGATGGATGAGCAGAGCTGGCGAGGACGGAGGAGCAGGAGGAGCAGGAGGAGCAGGAGGTGGGATGGGACGATGAGAATGGAAAAAGAAAAACTCACACATAGACATGCCTGCTACACAAAATGTCAGTGAGAATTTAATGTTGTATCGATTCTTATAATCTTGTTCCAGAGGGCGGGAGCTTTAAGTGGTGAGATAAGTGAACTTGCTTCCAATGCAAACATAGAAAAAAACGTGTGATTTACATTTTGACAATCGGGCGGCATCACACCAGGAGAAGTGATCTGAGAACACACAGTCGATAGTTGTGTCCTTGGGAAACAACGTTTGTACAACTTCTCTCGCAGACGACACATTTCTCTGGAATTTGGAGACAAGCTGTGGTAATTACACCAAACAGGTTTTCATTGCTCCAGTTCACTGTCACATCACTGCGTCCAGCAGACTTCAGATCAGACGTGTTGTGTCATTCTCACACCTTCGCTTCCCGTTTCTTCACAGGCACAATTCAATCAACACTCAAGTTGGAGAGTAACTTGTGAGTAGCAAGTAGCTCGATAATGATGAAAAACAAGAAATGACTACGGACAGAGACAGTAAACTGAGAGACAGACAGTGGCCCAGCTCAGATTTGGTATTGACATTTGTCTTCAGAGATCCGATCACAAGTGGACAGCGTTGTCCCGAATGTGTCCCCTGTGACCACTTACCATCAGATCTCACTGTGTTCACATAATCTCATTGGTCGTTTTGTCTACGCAAAAAACAAATGATGCTGTTTTCAGTTTACAGATGTGTGCGATGACGATGTGTGTGTGTGTTGGTGTGAGCGAGACACACACCGATAGAGACAGAAAGAGAGCGAGCAGCGTCAGGAGGGACCGAACGAACTACGCACGAGGATTTAACCGATTTCAGGAAAGTATGAATCACCATGCGTCGGTGTTGCATCAGTGGCTACAGACAAATCAGCATATGGACACAGAGAGAGGCATAACAATACATTTAAACTCTAGCAGGTCGGACACATCAGCTGATGGTCCTTCCCATGTGGCCCGGGACGGATTAGCGTTCACACACGGCAGCATCACGATTTGAGTGATTGGATCTCACCACGCGTTCGGGAAACATTTGGTTGCCTCTGAGCGCTTGTGACAGGATCACTCAGGGAGCATGTTAATACCGAGTCTGAACCGGGTTCAGGGAGAGTTTAGAAACAGGCTGCAACCCGAGGATGCCTGGTTGTGTGAGGGTCTCACAGCAAGCAACTGTTCCTGATAGTGTCCAGGTCATGAAATGTTCAATGTCGATATAGATTCTTCAGATTTCATTATGAGGCTGATGATTACTGACTGCTCTCAGCGGCTGCTTCAGCTACAGACCTCACACATCGGATCATCGGTGTTAACTAAACCAAAGGCCAGGGCTCCATTATTTCGGCGGTGACCAAAAAAAAAGAAAAAAGAAGCGAGGGTAAAACGTCTATAAAACAACCTCTTACAAATAAAAAAATGGAATTCCTACGGCATTCTCCCCTTCTGTGCCAAACATGACATCAGCATTATCCTCCACAGCCGAGCAGCAGTCAATGCGTTGGTGTAAACAAGCACCCCGGGGTGTGCATGTATCATGGATGATGGTTGGTTTGGCATGGGGGCGGGGGGGGGGTGGCTGCGCTCCGTCCTCATTCATTCAGTCACGCTGGTTTTTGCCATGAGCTAAGCACCCCGATGCTAGCAGGCTCAACTCAGATGGTGACTGAAGGCTGAATGTATAGTCAATATTATATAGATAATCTGTTTATTGAATCCTGGAGCTCTGAACGTGATCTCCTGTGTGGAAAGGAGATGCCTTTTTTGGGCCCTTTTTATTTTTACTCCACAAACACAGTGATTTGGATACTGCAGGTGCCGACTCTTATTGTGCAACACGTCATGTCTCTTCAGCTGTTTTATGATGCGTTGCATGTTTTCTCTTTCTTCCGCCGCCTTTGTTTTTCCGTCGCAAGAAACATTGTGCCTCAGCAGGGGGATTAAAAATGAAAAAGGGGCAAAGACAACAACACAATAAACCAGGCACGCCAAAGAAAGAGAGGTGGGGGGAAAAAAAAGGAAAAAGAGAGGAGGAGAAATTTAACACACAACCTGAGGGGCCCACGCTGCGTGTCAAATTGTGTGATTAAATACGTGACTGGCTCGCTAGATGTGAGTGCTGAGGCGTGGAGTCTGTGCTATTACTGTGCAGAGGCATGCGACGTGCACACACATACACACGCACACTCACAAACACGTCTACATGCGTCTAATGTATGATACGCGGGGTTAAAACCAGCTTACACACACACACACACACACACACACACACACACACACACAGCAACGTGCACGCACAACCAGTAAAATGGGGTTAAAAAACTAGAAATCTGTACACATGCATTCACATACAGTTGTGTATATGTGTGTATATGCACCTAACTCACACTTTCACACTTCAAACACACAACCTTTTCATTTCATGTGAATGGTTTAATATCGTTTCCTCAACTCTACTGCCATCGCACACTTTGATGATTCAGTCCCTGTTAAGAACACACGTGATGGTCATGATACATGCACGTGTGTATTCATGGGGCCTTTGAACAAACATACACAAGTGTTTGTTTATATGTGTGTGTCTGTATCCCTGTGTGTTATAGGAGAAAATATATAGAAATGCACAAACACTGAGCGTGTGGCTCTATGTGAGCACGGGTGTGTATATTTGTGCTGAGAAGAGTAAATCAGCATGGAGAGGAGGCAGAAAGTGTGTGTGTGTTTTTGAGTGTGTGTTTTTGAGTGTGTGTGTGTTTGAGCAGTTTCAGATAGGTATTTGCACACGCTCCACAGGGTTATGTCAGTGTGTATGCACTTGAGTGTTTGCGTGTGTGTTGGATCACTGTATACCAGCTTAAAAAGCATTTACGATAGATTTTCACACAGTGGATAGTGTGTCTGATTGTGTATAAGTACATATTTCTGTAAGTATAAGTGTGTGTGTGTGTGTGTGTGTGTGTGTGTGTGTGTGGAGATATAGGTTTTAAACAGAAACTATTTGAATAGTTACTCTCAACATTAAGTCACCACGACATCTTGTTTTCAGTGGAAACCCATCTTATTATAGAAGTGAATTACAATCTGAGATCTCTGTTCAGAACTTCTGAAGAGAGATTGTCAGTATGTCTTACCCTGGCGTCTGTGACCTTGAACTCTCGTAGGATGTACTGGGGCATGTTGTACTCGGCCATGGGATCCACTACGAAGTACTGGTACCTGGCAGAGCGCTCAGCAGGCCAATATTGGTGACACTTTTCCTGTTTTGAGCAGAAGGAGAGATTAGAACAGCTGAAATCAAGGTTCTATCAATTTACTCACTTATTTTATATCCAACTTTGTGTCCTTTGATACAGATCAAGAAATAACATAACAATCAGCTAAGCGCTAAAGGACGTGTGTTGGAGTCGTACCCGTCCCATCTCTCTCAGTTTGGTCAACATGACTACGATGGTAGAGTTGTTCTCCCAGAGCATTCTCCAGAAGTCTTCTGTAGTCTCGGCCAGAGGGCCCTGTGTGGCGATGTAGGCTTTCTGTTGCCTGCAAATACAGTAACAACCAAGTTAAACACTGAAACTATTTTGCTGATATCGTACATCTTGAAGAAATTCTTTTAATGATTATATGAGGATCAAGAAATTGTTTAAATTTACTATCCATACCCCTCACCCACAGCACCTTCTCTACAGGTTATGATAACACCTGTTTAACTTTCTTTCTAACCTTAACTACTATAGTGTTCATTGATTGGTTAAGGAAATCCACTTTCTTTACTTTTCACCATGCAATACTGTGTGAACGCACTAATAACCAAACTATTTTCTTAACAAATTTCCCTCCTCCTACCTGTATCCATCAATGAAACTGGAATTGATGTAGTCGGACCCTTCCAGGCCTCTGATTGGCTGCAGGCAGACGCGGGTGGTCTCATAGGGCATGATGTTGACCAGCCTGTTCTTGAATTTGTTGCAGGGGAGGTTGGCACTGATGAAGCGCGACGTGTGGGCTTTGGAGTTGGCCAAACGCTGGGGACACAGAAAGACAGAGTGGATGAGCGGATTAAAGCGAAAAGAAGGAAAGGGAGTGTAAGGACAGGAACGAGGCAGAACACAGAAGGTGTGAAATGAAAGGTATGGAGGAGGAGGAGGACGACGACAAGCAAAAATGAAAGGAGAGAAGAGTGGGTGCAGGGCGACAGGGAATGAATTGGCAAAAGCCACGGTAGTTACAAGTAGAGAGGAGGAGGCATGAAAAGAGAAGAGAGGACGGAGGAGCAGGAGAGGACGATAAAAGGAGGAGAGATGGGGAGGGAAGGACAGGTGCAGGGCAGATAAAGAGAGGAGAATATCAATGACGGAAAGTAATAAAGCACACCCAATCTAATCTGATCTTTCACCCAGCTTTCCCCGACGATGGCACAGCTTCAAAGGGACATTGTTTATCAAGAACATATTCATCAGGAAGCGACTCAGAAACTTTCTCCCTCTCCCGCAACTTGTGGGGTCCTGCAGGGTCACAAGCAATGACGGCAAATATGCCACACACAAACACACACACACACACACACCCAGACTAACAAGCTTCTGGATCAAGACTGTACCAAACAGAAAACTCGCCTAGAACTGGGTCACCAGTGCCTTTGATAATGGCAGTGTAGTGTGTGTGCGCATAAAGCAGAGACTAACACAGAGATGTTCAAAAAGACAAACACACACACACACGCACACAGAATCATAATCAAAACGAAAAGCTGTACTGCTACATCATCATCGTCATAAGGACCTCAGTGGGAGTTTGTGGGTCAGCAAGTCTTACAACTGGCTTCAGTGTCTCAACAAAGACTTTGTGTATGTGTGTGTGTGTGTGTGTGTGGGTGGGGGGGGGTGTGTGTATGGTTGCTTGTTAGTGCTTGCCTCCAAATGGAAAACAACCCAGTCAGATTATTTAGGGCCCTTTCAGGCAGAGAGAAGCCTGATGCACTGAGGACACCATCAGCATCGTAAGAGAGATGAGTTGCAGATTCTGTTTCCTGAACTTCTCGTCTTTCCCTGGTTGTCAAAACACCACAAAGTGAAAGTGTCTCTCCTTTGCCCTCTGTGTGTAAACAAGGTCTTACTCTCCAACTTTCCCTTTTCCCTTTAGGCTAACCTCCACTCCTTCTCTCTCCATCCCACTACAATGAGCGTGTTGATGCGAAAGGCACTGAACTAGACGAATACAAATATATCTCAGGATATTTGAGGTGTTTCGAGAGCTTTTGACGATATGGGCTGGTTCCGGTGTTGATGTGATGTGAACAATAACACTAAACTTTCCACAGCAGAACTTGTTTGTGTAAACGTCCGACCCTGACAATATCCGGCTGCGTTCATCATGTGTGCAACGAAAACTCTGAAAGTCTGAACCCAGTGTTCTGGACATTTTCAGAAGGTTCATGTCCGAAAAAAACTGCTTCAGTGGCCACTAGGCGTCTGTCAAGCCCTTCCTCTTCCTCTTCCTCACTCTCCATTCCCTTCATCCCTCGCTCCTGTCCTCACTTTGATCTGTGTTTCACAAAAGGACCTGGAACCATCTGAGGTGGACTGGCAGCGCTAAAGAGGCCCCTTCAGCTACACCAAACCAAACCCCTCAGTGGGTGAAGGGACCTGAGCCAAACCTGGCAACCTGTCATCCAACGGGGCAGAGAGGCACCTGGGGTTCCTCTGGTCGGTTGCCAGTTCCTTCTCATTTATAGTACAGTCTATTTGTTATGCTGAGAGATTCATTACATACATTAGTGTCAACACCACAATGAGGATCATTGTCAGAAACAAGGGCTTTTCATGAAGAGTTGTCCAGTGACAAGAAACACACAAGACCAATGAAAATTGTGATTAATAGTTAATTTATGATTAAATAAATATCTTTCATCAATATGTAACAGCGCTTCATTATTTATAGTTTCCCAAGAAAACATTATCTTCTCAGTACATTGTGTGGGTTACATAATGTTTCACTGTATAGATTATGTATTCTATGTGACTACAATTCAATACAATGCCTTTTAAACTTGTCATTTCTAACTAAAACTGACTTTTAAGTCCTTCTTTGCATTGGGCACCCGAACATGACTCTCCAATTCACTCCTTTCCTTTTATTTCATGAATCCTATAGTCCTCTTGTTGTTGTTTGTGTTGTGATCGTTGCCCTGTGTGCTTCAGGGGAGTTTGTGCTTCTCTGAACAAATGTCTTCTGCGCCTAAATCTTTCTCTCAATATTCTTGCTGGCGGTGCACATGCCAGAGACTCTGACAGCTTCACAACAAGCTTCAATTTGCCCCGCTGAACTCCGGTGAGTCCCACCAGTCACACCACGACTCGGCCCACCGCTGGCTCCGGCCTGAGGAGGACAGAACCTCACCGCCATTCTGTCCCATCACCTCCTTTGTGCCAAGGCAGCATACAGTCGTCCCTTTGTTCATTAGCCAAACATTCCTCCCTCTGCTTGCCCTGCCATCCACCTACATTTGTCATCATCAAGTATTAATTACTTCGCTCCCCCCCCGCCGCCCCTCTTCACCGACACCTCTCCTCGCTATCCTGACTGCAGCGCGTGGACGTTATTAATTCCCCTCTTTGACTCCTGATGCCGGCTCAGCACTATCCCTGTTACGGCTGGCGATGGAGATTCCCATCACCATTGTGCCCCGGTGAGTAGGAAAAATTGAAAAAAAGCTTGAGCCCCCCCAGCACTGTTATGGTTACTCAGCAGGGGGGGTGGGTGATGAATGATGAACGGAAGATGACGGATGTTTTGAGAGTGAGCGTGTGAGCGCTTCAAGGTCAGCAGATAGCGAAGCGGCTATAGCTGAGGTGAGTTTATAACTTGATGAATCTTGAGATCTTTAATGGAGATGCATGTAAACACAGCTGCTGCTCGTGTATCCTCACCTTCTGCTTTGTCATGAATTTCTCACAGAAAACATAAACCCTCTTGTTTTTCTCAAACTTGGACTCAGGTCCCTGCTGCTTTCAGCCAGAAGTCCTTTCCCTGATTCATGCTGGATTAAACCCACTTTCTCAGCTTTGGCACTTTCTCAATTCCAAAAAAAACGAACATTGCACCCAGGCAGTGAAGGGTTCTAATGTTTCCATTCTCTAGCTCCTCAAAAATAAAATACTGATTCAAAATAGTGTGTATCTGAGTGAATTCATTATTGAAGCCAGGCTTGAAAATAAAGGGGATTTGCTTTTTGAGTCCATGTTAGATCCCATTACCTCTGCAGCGTATATAGAGACTGACAAATAGCTGCCAGCTGTAGATGGCAGGTTTAATCTATTTTCTACTTACCTGGGGCTGAAAGGTATTACATCTTCCAGAGAAGTGTCTTTATCAGAAAATGCGGAACTCTACATTGTGTTTGTTCAGTGTTTCCATTACGTCTGTATCAGCAACAAGCTGAGAGAGATGCCCCCACCTGCCTCGCTCCTTAATACAAATTCAGTTTGTCTGAGATGTAAGGATTTTCTGTGAACTGCCTCCTCACTGAGCTGAAACACTACTCTACCAGTTTCCCCAATCACCGCCCATTATCATCCATTTTGTGTCTTCTCCAGTCTCCTCATTCAGTTTTACAGTTTCTTGCTAGAAACACAGTTGATGGTCAATATTGACTAATCTATTACTTTTGCTCAATCTAAAAAATCTAAATAAATGCATGATCAAAAATAAAATAATCCATCGCGCATTACCCTCAATGAAAAAATAATGAGGAGAAGAGCAAAGAAATTTGACTTGCACCGAAATAACATCTGGGAAGAATTAAAATGATTTTAAAAGGTTAATAATAACTCAAGTCAAGGTGACCAAACTCATAATGATTAATTCCAAAAAATGAAACGTTGATCTAATATGTCTACGATTTCTGATCTGATTTGAATGCTGCTGGTCACAGTTTTTGAGCCGTTTATAATTAGCTCTCGCCAAGGTCTCTTCACATGTGTCTGTTCGCTGGTTGGTTTGTTAGTTTGTCAGGAGAATTATGAAAAAACGAAAGTCGGAGCACGGGACTTGAAAGATTTAATTTGATTTGAGGGGGATCCAAAGTGGAAAAAAGCAGATAAAGGAGAATAAGAGAATAATTCATTGATCTTGATAAAAAAATCTGGCAGATTAAGGGCCCTGACATCTGTGTTATTTGCTGCCGCCTGATTGAAATGAATGGGACTGTTGGGCCTTGGTGGAGGTATGTGCTCTACTGGGTCCCCCACTGGTTGATGTCAGTCCTTGTGAAAATGCAAAATGGAAGAACCCCAACATTCACTGCATATCCTGTACCTTGAACTCCAGCTCCATGCCGGTGACGTGCTCGCCGCTCTCCACCTGCGCCAGCTTCTGGATGTAGGAGTACAGGCTCCGGGCGGCCACCTCGGTGTTGCCGCAGGCCACCGCCTCCAGCAGTGCGTCGTGGATGAAGCTGTACTGGTCCTCCGTCTGCACCATGTAGTTCCGCTGAGACCGCATCAGCGTCACGTGGCCGTAAATGTCGACCGTCTTCTCGTGCTTGATGCGCTCGAGCATGGCGTCGATGACGATGAAGCAGCCCGTCCGCCCCACACCCGCACTAGAGGAAGATTGAAAGGAATAAAAAGAAAGCGAAAAAGAGAAAATGGAGGTTTTAAGGAGGGTCCGTTAAATAGAAATAATTTTTTCTCCCTTGCTCTTATTTCAAGGGACTTATCCTTTCACGTTGCTGTGGCTATGAATATTTGTTTACCTAATACTAAGTTCTTGCCATATTTATGCTGTAGTTAATTATAATTTACTGTTGTTCTCACTGCTAAATTATTAAAGCACAAGGTGATTATGTATGTCCACTAATGCTTGTAAATTTGTTGTGGCATTACGGCTTAAATAATTAAGTAGGCGAGCCCAACAGAGGGATAGAGTGATACCTAGAGAGGAAACACACAAACCACGGGGAGAACAACAGATAGAGAAAAAACACCAGGAGAGTGATGGGGGAGCGAGCGAGGCAGGCTGTCGAGTTTCAGCTCTCGTCGTGGAGCGCCTCGGACTCCCCCGTCTTCTTATCTCGGCGAAAAAAGGAAGGTTTCAATTTGAATAAGCCATTTGAGAAATATCGCTTGTAAAATGAGGAAGGGTTAAGGAGCAAGAAAAGGGAGAAGCAGAGAAAATGGGAAGGGATTACGGAGAGGCTTTTTTACAAAGAGAGAGAGGGAAAAAGGAGAGAGACTGAGGTGGAGAGAATGGAAGTGGGGGGATGGGGGGGGGGTGCTTTTAAGAGAACGATGATGTGACCAATAGAGAATAGAAAGAGATGGAGGTCTGGTTAAGAAAGAGAGCGTGTTTTTGTATAATCTGTGTTATGTAATGTATAATAGCAGATAAACAGAAGGGAGCTCTGCCGTTCGGTGTCCACACACTCAGGGAGACGGACACGAGGCTAAAAACTACACTCACATAAAAGTGTTAAACCTGTGCACTTTGACACAACAATAACAACACTCATACTATTCACCTGCAGTGGGCTATGATGGGTCCGGCATCAGGCGGGTTGCAGGTCTTCACTCTACGGAGGAAGGCCAGGAACGGGGTGGGGTACTCTGGCACGCCGTGGTCAGGCCACGCCGTGAACTGGAACTGACGAACCTCCCGCTTCTCACTGGAGCCGTTCTGAGAAACAAAGAGAGAGGTGGGGTTGGACGTGGTGGTGTAGTTTGGACCGGCTGGTTAACCAACTTCACTGCAGTGTTTTGGTGCTGAAAGTCTGCTGCTGTTTCAATTTATTCCTTCTTCTTTCTACCACTACTGTTCTAAATATCTGCCGTTAATGTGGAGAACTACCAAACGACAATGGGTTCGTTCCACCTCAGAAATAGGTCAATATCATTTCCATGTTTTGTTAACAGTGCAAGTCACCCATTATTCAGCAGACCTGTCAGAGACAATCTGTGGTTTGGTGCCTTGTCTGAAAACATTTCAGTCCATGGAGACTGAAAGAGCCGGGGATCGAGCCACTGACCTTCTGTTTAATGAAAGCTCTATTGTACATGGAATAAACAAAGCACTTTTAAACAAGGTTTCTTTCTATTTTTATTTTTTTTAAGGATATGCATTTTTCAGAAAGCCTTTAAATTATGCAGTTCGGTGGCAGAGAAACAAAGAGATGACACACGCAGCTCTGTGACTATGGAGATGTGTCACATGTCACTAAATTTAACTCAACTGGTAAAGCAGCAGGTATGTTACACAAAAACTACCCAACTCCCAGTAAATAACATGTTAGGGATTTTCATAGTTTTTCTGTGTGCATGTTTAAACTCTGGACGTGTCAGCTGCCTTCACAGGGGGCGAGTGATCCGTTCTTAAAATAGCTTTTTTTGGTGCAACATCCGTACAAACAGTGTCACTTTCCTCTGGGAAACACACACACAGCCGATCAGGTGGCCTCAGTATGACAAACTCAGGTTTGATGGTTTCTCCACTGGAGAGCACAGGTGCTTTCATCTGGGCGTTCTCACGGTACCTTCCACTCAGAACATCTGCAGATACACGCAGCAACCCCTATTACACAGCTCCCTGTCAGCTCGCATGTCAAACTCAACTCTCAACGCATCAAAGATGCAAGCTGGGATCCAGAGGAAGATTTCGAGAAGGATAAGTAAGAAAAATAAAAAAAAGTCTCCCTCGCATAATTCTGTCTTCTCCTCTCGGAAGATTCCTGTAATGGAGGTAGTGTTTGCATTTCAATGCAGTGCTTCTGCCTCCCTGACAGAGGGACTGTTTTCCTTGCTGAATAAATGAATAAATGAGTGTGGTAATTAAAAGCAAACTGACCTACTTCTTATTTCCTTTGTTTTTTTTTCCTCTCTTTTCTTTTTGGACATCCCCCTGTCTCTGCAGTTAAGACTGTGTACGGACGACTGACTGGTGCTCGGCTGTTTTTTTTAAAACATCAATGTTTTTTGCACAGCAAACACACAATTCTGCAGCACTACATACATATAAATGTGTGGGTATCACGGTGCTGTTTTGTATGTTTGTGCATTTACTGCCAGCCTCTGCTTACACTTCACACAAATCCAACCTCGGAGATATAAAGTGAAAACAGCTCAGGGAGAAATCACAGTGATGACTGCAGTTATGAGGAGGGGGGGGGAGGATGGATAGCAGCAGAATCATATCGGGTTCTGATGGAGGCTGAGGGCTGCAGAATGCAAATGGCCCTGAATGTCAACCAGGCGGCTTGAGAAGCGGCCACGGCTGCTGGTATCTTGGTATCTGTGGAGTCACCGGTTCACTTCGGTGTCTCTTTGTTCGGCTGACACACCGGTGAAGGAGTCAGCCCAGAGACTCTCATGTGACGCTGTCGGGTTAAGAGGGAAAAACCTGGAAATGTCGCCTGCCAGCTCCTGTTGCTACTTTGTGTTGCATGACTATGAGGAGGAGGGGGGGTACTGGGAGTGAGAATGAGTTTGCATGTAAATGTGATGGTAAGTCCATTTTTTTTCCTGTCTGTATTTAAATGGACTGCTGGCGTGTATCTCTGTGTGACATCATATTTATGCATGTGTGCCGAGGTATGTAAATACATGTGTTTGGGCTTTATACTTGCATGTTTGTTATGTGAATGTGATCATGCATACATGTGCAAAATGCTTCCTCTTAGTATTGTCTCTGCGTATTAAGCGAATGTGTTTGTGTGTGTGTGTGTGTGTGTGTGTGTGTGTGTCTGCACAGAGACACAAGAGGAGTCTGCCAATTATGTATATTGAGTTTCTCTTCTGCTCACTTTACCAAAGTGCTCTAATTTGGCAGACGCACATAAACAGATGATCTACTGAGGAGAGAGAGAGCTGAGCAAGGTGAGAGGGATGGACCGGGGAGGACGATGGGGACTAAGAGATGTATTTGTATGTGTTTTTACATTTAATAGAAAAACAGCTGTTTATGCCATCATCTCTGTTGCTAAACTTATGTCTGTTTCTTTATAAGCTGTGACTAGTTGGCTCCCTATTCGCTGGGCACACTGTGGCTTGTTATGCAACTTTACAGGCCATATGTTTTCCACTTTTCCATTGTTATATTTGACGTTTTGAATTTCTAACAAAATATGGCAATATATTTGGGGTTTTAAGTATCAGAAAATGTCAGTAGAGTTTTACAGCTCCTCTCTGGGGTTCCTCTCCCGAGCTCTTGCAAGAACTTTGCGTTGGAGGCTCTTTAAGGCTCTGATCTGAGTGTTTTCTCAGTGATGCACTCACGGTTAATGGATTTTATCCTACTTTTGTTGTGGTCAGTGAAAGCAGCAATGGGCTGGTCACAATCTTATTAAAATGCTCAGATATTTCCAAAGCAAATCAGCTTTAACCACCGATCACTGGTTCTTGGGAAGGATGTAGAACGATATGTTGGTTTCCTGACACCAAACAATTGTTCTGCGCTACCTCAACATTTTTCTGTCTCGTAATCAGAATCCGTGGTTTCATTCCAATCACTCTGGCCAATAATGGAAATACACACATACCCATACAATGACAATACATAGAAGAACAAAATATAGGGAATGGTTTAAATACAAAGTTTGTTAAGAAATATGTCCATTGTACAATGAATATATAGATGATAGCTTGGATGGCAAGTTGAGGTGGGGAGAGCTTGGGACACACACTGTGTAGTCATGACATCACAAAGTCACACAAGTCCTGAAAGCTGCTTGTAGGGCAGTTTCTGAATATGTGCATTTCTCCATTAAGTCAGTGGTTTGATTATTTCACATTTATAGAGCTGCTTTATAACCGCACAAGATATAGAAATCTCACTCTCTACATCTCCAGATCTCACTATGCGACCTTTGCAATAAATTCAAATATTTTATGCATGCTAACATGCTTTAGCACTATCCAACTTAAAATTCAGTGTATCTCCTTCCTTTTGTGTGTGTGTGTGTGTGTGTGTGTGTGTATGTGTGTGTGTGTCAGAGAGAGAGACAGAGCGTGAACTCATCTTACCTTGTGCAAGGAGAAAGTGCGGACACAGAAAGTGGCCAGCTCTATCGTGTCCAGCAGGGTGACTTGGGTCATACCATAGGTTTCTGTGCCACGACTGGGCCAGTACTGGTCACACTTGATCTGCAGGAGAGGGAGGAGAGAAAGAAAGAAAGACGCACAGAGGCGTTAGCTGCAGTACGTCACATTCTGATAAATGGTGTCTCCTCTAATAAACACAATCGCACACATAAGAGGAGGAGAAAGCACAATCCAAACCCCCCACGCTCCCTCTCACACTAATACATGCGCTGGTGTGCCTCTCATAAAGCGGAACCTCCTGTGGATTCGAGCACCAGGCGGTGTTGACAGAAACACCAGGGTGGCATCTCGCTGTTTCACATCTGAGGAACAACACGGTGCACACGGAACAGATGTGACCAGGATGTAGCAGCACCTCCACCGTTCAGGCTTGACTTCATCAACCTCACACACACACACATCCTGCCTGCAGCCTTCCCCCTGAATCAAACATGTTTACAGGTCGGCCAGCAGGGGCTGCGTTTGAAATTTAAGGCACATACGCACTTGACTGTTCATTTTTAATTCAGTATCTCTCCTAATAAAAGCTCAATATGGTCTCCCCCGCGGATCAGCTCCAGCACCAGCTCCTCCAGGCCCGCTGCTTAATAAAGATTCACTCAATATGGGGTGTGACGAGCCGGCGGACATCTGACGAGATGTGACAGCGACTGAGGGAGACGTGCCGCTCTCCTGCTTCCTCTCCCATTTCCTGCTCGAGCTGACACTCAACTTCTCCCGCCCGCTAATCCTGATCCGGTTTGACAGCAGTGGAAACGCGCATGTCGGGACGGAGAACAGGTAAACAACTGGAACGGGATGGACAGAGGGGGAATGAGTGGAGACACCTGGAGTGAACGGGGCCTGATGTTGACACAGGTCTGAGTTGACATTTACATCGGAGCTGGTTTTTTTGACATGTGAGTCAAACCCTTCATATCCAGATAGATATATCCTAAGGATGCATTCACACCATTTTATTACGATAAGCCTTTTTTGTTCTTGGAGAAAACAGCGTCCCCGAGATAAACAGGTAAATGACAGGTGCAGGTTTACATGATGAGAAGCTGTTAGAGGCTGATATCCAACTGTCAAACACTTAAGTGATTTTCCTTAACTGAGCGAATGTGCTTTCTACTGATCCACCATTATCACATTATTTCTAGCACATTTGCTGTTTTTTAATCTGATAGTTTCTGGGTTTAAAGTGCTGCTGTTGACTTCCTTCTCCGAAAACCTTGATATCACCGGCAGAACGGATAAAAGTTGGAAACGCGAGAGAAAGTGGCCATTTCCAAAAGATGCACATCCAGCAAAGTTGAGGCTGACTCCCGAAAAAACTAAAAAGGACAAAGAAAAGTGGACGAGTGTGATCACACCTAAACGATGCTCCCTGTTGAAATGCACTGTGCTCTCTGGGCAGGTTGTTCCTTCCTCCACCACATCAACAGACGGTGTGTAGGATGCATGTGGTCACAGGTGCTCCGAGGACTCTGTGCCTCTCTGCTGCTTACATTTTAATTTCATCTTCTTGCGTGCTCCGTGCCGCTAAGCTCTGAGCACTGTGGAGAACATGCAACAGATTGCAGTCTCCGCTTCAACTAAGACGAGAAGCCGAAGCCGAGTCTTTAAAGATTGTCCCAGTGGACACAGAGTCTAACTTATCAGATGTGCACAGGTACACCATCTTTGAATTAACTCTCTTTTATCCCCCTCCTCTGCTGTTTCCACCAACCCAATTCAAATGTCCACTCGACCAGTGACATTCAGGCGTGCAACTGGGAAATCAGCGGAACACTGGGCTATTTTCAGCGTCCGCTTCCTGGACTCGGGTCTCACGAAGCAGTGATTTGATTTGGAGGTTAAGTTAAAAAACACACAATTTAAAGTGGTTTGTCAGGTCACTGGAGGGAAGCTTTGAAAAAAGAAAACCCAGAGCCGAGGCCGCTTCTGCAGAAACCGGTGGAGCAGACTCACCCGTGACTTCTCCTCCAGCCTGGTCATCATGACCACGGTGGCTGCCCTCTGCTCCCACACCATCCTCCAGAAGTCCCCAAACGTCTCGGGCAAAGGACCCTGGGTGGCGATGTAGGCGTTCTGCTTCCTGTAGCCGTCGATGTAGTTGGCGTTAATGTAGTCGCTGCCTGTGATACCTGGATACGAAGGAAACAGAGAAGAAGGTGAAACATGGTACCTTTTCTTTTGATTCATCACTTCACTTCACCCGTTATTTGCCCCCTTCACTCTGACGCCATCTGCCTCAATAATTCCCTGTTTTTACACTCTGACTCCATTTCCCAATCAACAAAGGTGTGAAGACTCAAGACTGGAAAAAAGAAAAACAAGCAAATTGCTTATGCAGTGGCTCCTCACACCTCGGACTGTTGAAACAAGTGAAAACCGGCTGAGATCAGATAATGTTTAGGGACTGTCCGGAGACAAATGGGACTGCCTTAGATCATGTCCGATTTTGGGACTTGAAATATTACAGGTATTACTCCTTCCCAGTATTTGTTGGATCTTGTTTGAGAGGGAAAAGAGAGATACATTGCAAGATTAAACTTTCTCATACCCCGGCCATGGCAGAGCTGAAAGAAACCTGTTGTGGTTCCATTTGAATCCATTCAAATTAGCTCACCACCTCCTTTACTGCTCTTTTTTATTCTTCTCTTGTTTGTCCCTCTGTGGTTGTGCCTTGCTTTCTGTAGATATGATTTAGCCTCCGTCTGATTTACCGCCACCGACGCTGGAGTGTGATTGAAGATGGAGGATAGTGAGGACGCAGTATATCAGCCTGCCCGTGGCCCCGCAGCCGGGAGGTGGATCCAGCTTCCATCCCTCCCAGCCCGCTACCGTGCTCCGCTACACACCGGTACCACTAAATCCAGCCGTAAGGAAGCCCGTCTGCGTAGCTGCAGGGATGGATGTGCACTGGCAATGCTTAAATGCCAAGGAACGGGGTATCCAGCACAACTGACATCAACTATCGCAGTGTCTGCAACAGTAAATGGACACTGTAAAGCTAAATTGTGTAATTAACTACATAATATTAATACTAACAGGATCAAGAGGTGCCCTAACACGTAGAGGACACAGACGAAGATGTCAAATTGGAAAGAACGGGATTCTAGAGCTTTAGGTGATAAGGACTGACGTATTGATGTCCAGGAAACAAATCACTTTGATTTTCAGGGAGGAATTCGCACGTTACGTTCTGCCTCCTGCACGCTCTACCCAGAAGCCACCTCTCGCCTGAATGTTCCAGACATTTTCCTATCGTTGTGAAGGAGTTCATGTCTCAAAAAACGCGTTTTGAGTTTCAACATTTGAGGTTTAAAATTGATCTGAGGGTGTTCTAGTGTGAATTGTTCTTCTTCCAAAAAGTCCCAGTGTCTTCCAGTTCTCTTCACAGCCACTACAGTAATTCAGTTGTTCTAGGGAAAAAGGTTTAGGCCAAAAGATAATCTTGCCATTAGGGTGTGTGTCTAACACATCCGCCCTCTTCATTTAACAAACTTCTAGAATCCAGTCAGTGGAGAAGAGACTCCCAGCGTGGCAGCATCTGTGTGTGAGAGTCACGTCTCTTTGACCGAAGTCTCCTCACTCAAGCGAAACAATGACACACTCGACTGGGCTAATCCAAGAGAGGAGATGCAGTGAGGACAACAAGCCGGGTGGAGAGGAGGAATACGAGGAGGAAGGGTGAAAGAGAGAGAGCTAGAGTAGTGGAGGACAGAGTTCAAGGGAGAAAAGAGAGGAAAGATAAAGGAATGGAAAGGAAGAAAGGAACTAAAGAAGCCAAAAGAAAGGCAAACGTCATTAAAACGGAAACCACGTCGCGCAATCTGACTGTGGAGCCTCGGCCTTAGTCATAGCTAAGTGAGCAGAGAATGCATGAATTGTTCTACTGCTTCCACTAATGGCAAAATCACTGCAGTGTAAAATAGAAATTTCAGACTTGATTAATTTATGTATTTATGGACGAGGCATTTTTTTTTCCCTTTGGATAATTTTGTTCTGCATGTTGTCGTAGCCTCAAATTGGCTCGACTATTGTGTGATTTTTGAAATCTAGCTGGAGCGTTTAGTTCTCTCACACAAAAGCAAAGTACCGAGGAGTTTGGCACACGTGCTCGGAGTCGGGGAGCTCTCGTGGTGATGCCACGCCAGAACAATGTCGGCGGTGAAGGGTGACTACCTCTGACAATGTCCCTTGAGATTTAGCAGTCGGAGGGAGAGTCTCTCTGGCTCTGAGACGCTCAGTACTGTGTCTATGGGCGGTTAGAGGGAAGTCAGGAGAGGGGGACTGATCTGATGAGACAATGGGGACAGTGAAAACACTGGTTCAACTTCTGGGACACTCTTGGAGTGTGAGATACGACGGGGCCCAAAGATGAGCCCCAAACACGTCCTCGCCTCACTCCCACAAATAATCTGATTCCGTAAAAGTGCTTAGCTGCCGTGGACTGAGTTGAGCTGAGACAAGTCCTTCGTTTAGCCTCCGACAAAACCCAGTTGTGTTCTATGAATTCTCCGTTTCCTGGGAATTGAAACGAGCTGAACTGAATCTGAACTTCAAACGCTAGGAATTATTTCTACTTTATTCCCTTTGGACTCGTGCTACTGTGTGAAGTCCAGACAATTGTGCAATCCAGACCGGTAGTAGAGCTCTTTCTTTTCATTTGAGATAATCTAGTCCAGACCAGTCCGTACAGCTTGGATTCCGTTCCATTCCCTTCTAGCACTTTCTGTTCTGCACTGTTCTGCATTATCCTAGTTTGATCTCAACCGTCTTGGTCCATCTGGTCTCGTGTCTGTTTAGTACAAACTCCTCAAATCTCTGCAATTACGACAATTTCCCAAATGTTCCACACAACAAAAAGGCCGAACTCCACTGGGAGGTGGTGGTGACGGTGCAGTGGGTGAGGTCTGGTGTGAGTCTTACTGTCGATGGGAGCCAGGATGACACGGGAGTGGTCGTAGGCGATGACGTTGGCGTAGCGGTTCTTGGGCTTGTTCACCTCCAGGTTGGAGTGCTCCCAGGTGAACTGCTGGCCTGGATCGATGGACTGATGGGGAGACACACACACACAGACACACACACACACACACACACACAGAAGAAATCAGAGGAGCTGCAACAACAATACAAAGTGAATGTTATCATAGGAATAAGAGGAGAGAGAGAGAGAGATTGAGAGGGTGATTTCCCCCCAAAGGGAGAAAATACATGTTACTGTGAAACCTGCTTCTCACAGCAGCAGCAGCAGCAGCAGCAGTACACAACTACTTAATCAGGAACATTAATGTGGCAGCTACATAATGACAAATAACAATATTGATGAAGGCGTCGGTCGAGGGTGTGGAGCGAGTCCTGACGCCCGCGTAAGAAAGACAAATTCAGCCGCCTCTTTAGAATACAAGAAATCCAGATAAGTATTCTGTTCCCGTGTCAGGATAATTAAATATTCCATTACGAGTCCATGTTTGCTTATAAGCGCCACTCGGTCGGTTGGCGTGGCGACGAAGGCTTGACTGATATCTGCAGGCTTCAGCGTGCAGGGCGGGGCTTTAAAGGGACACTGTGAAAACCCACTGGAAATGTACGGTCTTTATTTCTTCTCTCATTTTCATCCTCTCTTCCCCTCTTGTTTCTCCATCCCTCTCTCTTTGCCCACACTTATCTGCATCTCTCCATCTTCAAAGTATTCTGGGGTCTATGTAAACACATCAATTGTCTCTCCATCTCCTCTCCGATGTGTACAGTCCCTCACTATGCAGCAGAAACCCACCTACCCCATTTTCTTTCGAGAATACCTTTAGGCTGAGTGTGCATGTGTGTGTGCACGTGTGTGTGCATATAAAGATTGGGGTCACTTCCCACAAATATCCCCAAATTCAAAAAGGGAACACCACATCCAATAATTAAAAACCGACATGAATTTCCCTCTTCTCCTCTTCCTCATGATGACATGTATGAAGATGAACGTCTGCTCCTGCCAAGAGGACGTGATTTCAGAACATGGCGGCGACCCGGCTGCCAGTAGAAAGGGATCTGACTCTGGCTGCAGAATCTTCAGGTAATACCCAGGGCCGCCCTTTTTTCATTACCGCCTGTACGTCAGATTATCTCCTCTTCATCTCCGCTCTCCAGCTGTGAGGCTCTGCGCTCTCTCTCTCTCCCCCTCACTGAATCCTCATCATTAACCGAGCCTCCCCACCTCATCTCTCTCCTCCCTCTCCTCCCGGCTCCTCGCTCCCCTCTTCCTCCCATTGCTTCCTCCTCCCTCACATCCCGCCTGGCTAAAAACCAATCAGTCAAAGCCCCGTAGAGCTGTTCGCTTGGCAAGCCGGGGTCCCCGGACGAGCAGCCATTCATCAAGAAAATAACAAAATTAAAATTACACTTCTCTATTTAATTTGGTCATTTATTTTTCCTGTGGGTTTTTGCGAAGGGGGCAGGGGGGACAGGAAGGGAGCGAGGAGGAGAGAGCGGGAGAAGAGACGAACGGGCGGTTTAATGCTCTCTCTCTCTCGCTCTTTGGAAGCCAAGTAATTAGAAGCTGTAGTTGCAGCAAAGCATCAACTTTGGCGTCATGTCTCTCGTCTCTCTCTCTCTCGAATGGAACAAGCTTGTCCATTTGGTACACAGCCCGGATGTGGATTTATGAATAATAGATACCCAAGAAATACTGGATTGCAATGAGAAGTCATTATCCACCGACATCCACCGACCGGCAGGCATGATGACGGCAATCTCTGCCGGTGTAGCCGCTTCCCACCTCAGCCGGGCGAGCGGCGGGGCGACAGGCCCGGTGATTTAGGGATGGCGAGGAAAGGATATTGCTTGTATGCAAACGAGAGCTGATTCAGCGCTCCTGATTTCTAATCAACTCTGGTGTCATTTATAACCGCTGCGGTCTCAGAGCTCAGACAGCTCAGTTACTCCTTCCAAACACACACACACACACACACACACACGCGTCTTTGCACACGTCTTTGCACACGCACACACACACCCTATGCTGAGGCCGGTCTGCTGGTGTGCTTTTACCCGAAATCACATTAGTGGAGTTCTGCTTAAAACAGCCGACTATATATCTGTTGTAAAGAAAGATCAATGTTGTGTTAACGACTTTAAAGCATTTATTTATCCCCCAACTGAGTCATTTAGTGCTTTTTTGTGAATAAATCTTTGAGATAGCCTTCTACCTGTAATTTATAGCATTTAGATTTTAAATATATAAAAAAAAGTATTGAAAATAAGGTCTTTGACTTTGATAGAACAATCACCAGGAAGTCTTGTTTCTCATCTCCGTCTCCACAGACTGAGGAGACACCATGACCAGAGGCCTCCATCGACTAACTGCTCAATAATCAGGCACATGTCTTTGAAGAAAAACTGTAAAGACGACCTGGGGTAAGTTAAATGTTAATGTTCAGCATCAAACACAGTTTACATGTGATAAGGTTTTTATTTAAAATGGTAAAATTAATTTTGTTGAGATTTTGCAACTGTATGCAAATTGATCTGCGTGCATCCAACCTACTGGACTGTAACTGCCCTACAGAGAACAAGGCTACGCTGAGGCTATATTTTCAAATCTTGATCATATAAATAAGGCGGAAAATCAATTTTTTACTTTAGATTTACATTTTCCTACTGTTTTTGACTGTCGTGAGTTAGCTTATGCTGCTGTCATCTTTAAAACATGGAACATCTATGGAATATTTACAACTGTGCATTGATTTCCATCATTGAAGCTGACCTCGCTAATAAAAACTATTGTTGTGCATGTTGAAGTAATTAATTATGTAAAATATAGTAAAAAATTAATGCAGTTACCTACATTTTGTCAGAGACACATTCCAGGTCTCACAAAAGAAAGTTCCCAGAGTCAGGACTGGATGCGTTACTGAGTAATTCTTCTAGTGAGCCAAGAATTTTGAGGGAAATTGCATTTGGGAGTTCCGGAGAATAATCTCCCACTGTGGAAAACGACAGCTGACTTGCTTCGCCCGTGCTGAGGCAACAAACATCAGCGGATCAAAGAGGCTGAGAGCAACAGATATTTCCTTCACTTCATTCAACATTGTCAAAAATGCAGGGAGAAGAAGTTAAATAGGAGAAACAGACGTTTCCCCCAGAGAGGAGAAGGGCCTCTTGTGTTTCTCACGATGAATAAACAATCAGACATGAATCAATACGCCGAGAGAACTTTGCAGGATTTTTAACCTCTGGCTCACTCACCTCATATTCCTGGGAGATTTTGAGGTTGTCGTTGGCTTTGAGCAGCTCCGTGTGTTCCGCCAGCTCGGAGATGGGGATGGGAGGATGATTCATCATACCTGCGTGCCAACAGAATGGAGAGAACATTCCCGAGGAAGGGAAATCCATTAGTGCTGCAGACAGGACACAGGTTCACGACTTACAAAGCACGCTGCACACCATTTTAATGCGTGAGAATTACTTGCTTACACAACAATGGAAGTTGGGTTTTAGTGGTGAGGAAGCTTGTGCCGAACATGGTGAATATTACACACAGCAGAATGTATTGACTGGTGATGTTAAAGGCACTTGATTGGACCAGGCCAGAGCTCAAAAAGGTTTGCCAAGCATGGCCGACAAAGAAGCCAGCAAACACCCACAGACCCAAACGCATGAAGTCCGACTGCTATCATGATCCTGACTGACTGAGTTCACCAATGAGCCTGAAAAGTGCTGAATGTTGGCAGAGAAGAAAAAACCTGCTCACGAATCCTATATCTAGAGGCATGAATCATTTTAATAGGCTGGGAAAAGAGTTAAAAATGACATAAGATAAAAAAAGGTTTTGATGGTGAAATAACAAGACATGAAACAGGACAGGCCTTTTTTAACTCTCTGGATCAATAGACTCCTTGTGTTGACAAAAAAAAATCCCTTGTTCTCCTCACTGAAGATAATCAGAAGCTACATTTCCTTTTAGCACAGCGGCTATCAACAGAAAAGAGGAAAACTCAAGATCACTAGGGAAAAAAATGGAATTGAGACTTTCAGGATGATGTTACTTTAAACTGGGGTATTTCTTGTTGTCTATCAATGAACACAATATATTATTATTCTAATCATCTAAACTTTGGTCCTTTGAGCATCAATCCTACCAATTAAAAAAGTGAGATGAGAGGAAAGCTCTCATCTTAGAATGTGGACCGACCACAGATATATGCCACAGGCTTGTTTCTGCATCTTCAGATCTATGATGCTCTCATTGTGCTGCGTTAGTTAACAGAGCGACTCAATTTGCATTGTTGTCTCAACAAAAACCTTCTTATACTCGACCAGAGCCCTGACCTGGGCGACCATGTGACGGGGGGTGGGGGGGTGGGAGAGGGGACAGGGAGGTTTTAGGAGTGTGAGTGATGCTGAGTGACAAAGTGAGCTGCTCCATTCCAGCCAGCAGGTGCAAAGCACGCAAGCTGCTATTTCTATCCTTTCCCCCAGTTCCCTCCCAGTCTAAGACAAACACCTCTTACCTTCCAAAATAAAAAATAAAAAATTGCAGTTGCACGTCCAATATGTTGTGCTCCACAATCCATCTGCCTTTTATTCAAAGGAATTCTCATAAAGGACTACCTTTTCTGCCGGGTGAGAAAATTGTGAGATCTCTTTTCCCTTTTACAAGCTCCAATATCCACTCAATACTGTGTTGCCGCTGTTACAATATTATCAGCACTGCTGTGCACTTCAGTCGCTAATCCATTTAGGAGCATAATGCCGGGCCATGTAATGGAATATGGAGCAGCCATAGATTGTGGCTCTGTCCCCGCATGGGGCCTGGAAATACTTAATGCCTTCAGAGTAAAGAGCCTGTTTTCCCCACCGAGTGACAAGGTCAAAGGTCAACACTGAAACCGCCTCACAAAATAAAGTTAGTCAGACTTAATTGGCTGCGCAGATCGACATAATCACATTAAGCGTCCTCAGAATTCCTCTTTTGATAAAACTTAATACCCTCCCCACCATGTCACTGGGTCACTGATGTTGTGGTTGCTTTTGTTAACTTAAGAGGGGGGGGGGAGCCCAACTCTCTGTGCTGACAGTCTTCATTAGTGATGGTAATTTATTTTACACTGAGGGAACAATGCGACGGCGTCAATTACAAGAAGATATATGAGGCGAGTGGAGACGACACTGGATGGCGTGACATTCTCCAGAAAATGAACGGACACGCCACATTAGAAGACAACTTGACAAGAGTCGTGCACCAGACACCCATGAAACTTCTTAATGGATCGTTTACTGAATTAACACTGTTCTACTTTTTTTAAGATGATTTGCTTTCCGATTCAACCTCCCGATGAACCCAAACAAAAGCTTTCAAAGCAAAGAACACAAGTCCAATTATATCAATGTGTGTTTTATTCCTACTTAAGTTTCTCAGCGAGATAAGAACATGTGCAGATCGTAGTGGAACCACTAAAGGACGAGAAGGAGTTATTAATCTCTTCCAGAAAATTCACCAGAGGAAAAATAGGAAGCATTGCAATCTTAATTTGGTAGCTCATTTCCTTGCCTTAAATTGAAAGAGAAGGTATCAGAAGCTATGAGCAAAAATAAGTTACTGGGTATGCAAATGAGGGGGGCCCTCACTTTCTCCTTTTGAGAACAAGAGCGGGTTGTTTGAAGGGAGATCAAAGTGTGTGCGAGTGTGTGAGTGTTTGTGTGTTTGTCTATGTGTATTTATGAGCGTGTGTGAAATACAGATGAACTCAAACTCTATCAGTTCCTCTCAGTTTGTGTTTACTGCCCACAGTCTGCATGTTTAAGCATCTGTTACAGTTGCAGAGATATTTGAGGTCAGAGTGTTTACATATACATCCCAAAATCCCATGATGCACTGCAAGTGGAACAGGTTGAAGTCTACACAACCCAGCGTTTGGCAGATGTGTTTGTAAACTTGTATGGAAACAATTTGAATACTAAAAACCATACAAAATATATATGATGAACTCCGTCGCAAGTTGGCCTTTGCCTGCCTAACAAATTGCAAAAAGCTTTTAAGGAGCTCAAGACTAAACTTATCTGTTTGTGCATCTATTTATCTCCCTGTGTACTTTTCATTTGTTGTGTTTCTCTAGACAAACGAGAGGATTGGCCGCCATGTTTATCCGTGAAAAGATTCCCTTTCAAAACCGGGCATTGCCTCGACCCGCAGTCCGGCAAAGTCACTCAAGGACAAATTATTGCTAGAAAGAAATAGCTGCATATTTTCCTCTGTACACAACCCCCTCCTCTCACCCAGAGATTTGTCCTATCCGCGCACAGACTCTATAATTTTTTTTCCACCGCCATCGACAGCCTGATCAATAAACACAGCAAAACAAACTAGCCTATAATTACACATTTCCAATCTCCCGATGCGCACGTCGATGTGCCTGAGAAATTATTTATTTCGGATACGTCAAACAAGCGTCTCTTCAAAGAGCCTATTTATGATGTTTTCATATTTCCATATAAAAAGGATGAAGTCTGTCTGAGGATAAGCAAAGAATATGAAGAAGGGGGAGGGAAAAAAAAGGGGGGGAAGAGGAAACCCTGAAAGTTAGCTTTTTCTCTCTCGGATGATCCTTTTTGCAGCGAGAGGGGAGAAGGGGAGAAGGGGAGAGGGGAGAGGGGGGGAGGTGATCAAATGTCGAGCCATTGTTTGCCACGGCTCTAATTAATTCTGCTCGTTATCTCGGAGCACAGGAAAGACCCCGTTAGATCAGAATGGAAATGGAGCAGTGGTGGTGAAGGAGGAGGAGAACGGAGTAAGGGGGAGAACAACAACGAGGGGGTGAGGATGGGGAGGGGAAGGGGGGGGGGAGCGGGATAACACAGATATGTTCCCCTGTAAAAAGAAAAAAGAAAGAAACAGCTCTCAACCGTCTCTCCATCAGCAGACGGGATCACACAGGTTATTTATGCGTGGGGGGGGATTAATGCGTAGCCAACAGCCCAAGTGAGAATCGTGACTGACATCCAATTAAGACATTTATAAAAGAAATAGAAACCCACATTAAAATAATTAGAGCAGAAATTTTTGCTGCATCATGTGAAAAAAACAAATGCAAATGATGTATTTGAAAATGGAGGCAAGCTGTGCTCGGGAGAAACATAAAGAAAGCTGGTATGCAAACGCTTAAAGCATGGAGACTAACTTTCATAGTCAATATCTGCTTCACTCTGAGGACTGCTCAGACCAGAATCTGTAAAGAACAGCAAACATAAAGGCAAATGGTTTCAAAGGGCTGCAACAGAGAGGGCTCCTTATATCAAAAAAATGGAAACTAAAATGTGGAAAAATCATAAAAGACCATGAAACGAGATAGAGCGCACACGTCCGTGAAGGCCCAACAACCCTACACACGTCTGTCTCGCTCCTACTATAGAAAAATAAAAGGGAAAAGGAAGTGGTCTTATGATGCAATAACACAATAAATGTCAGATTTTCTATACATTGTTTCCTGAAGAAAATTATCTTAAGATATAAAAAGAGCAGGAATGAAAAGATAAATCCTAAATCTTCCGCTCATCCCGGACCTGCACCAAGTTTGAAGCAAATCAGTTTCTTGCTTTTTGGGTATTCTGCTGAAAAATAAACAAACAGACAAACAGATATGAGTGAAATCGTGAACTCCTGCACAGAACAAATGATAAACTATATCATGTCGTCATGAATGAACTCAGAACCTTTTCATGGGGACCTGAATTACAGAGTTGAGGCGCACTGACATGCAACCAAATCCCAGTCGCTGTCACCATATTCCTCGGAGCAGACTGGTTAACCACGGGTGTCAATGCCCCCCCCCCATAACCCCTTCATATCACAGCCCATAGAGACCAGGATAATAAACGGATTTGCTATCTCTGAGCTTTCATAAACAGAAGTTAGAAGGGTCCTTTCACAGGACTAAAAAGACGGGAGATGGAGAATGGCAAAACCAGCTTATGTTTCCCGGTGAAAACCAACTGTGAACGATTCCTTTGTCTGAGGCTCGGGGGGGTTGAGGCATTGCAAGTGAAAGGTGTGGAGAAGTGACCGCATTCTTGGCTGACAGCTGTGGAGACGGGCCTGATGGGAGTCAGAGGTCTGAGGAGCGCGGCGATGGTTCAAAGTCTTATCTGCTCCAGAGGAGAAGTCCTCTGAGGCCTGGGCCAGCCGATGAGATGTCCGGGTGGACTCAGGTCTCCTCAGCTGCTCATGCAGAAAGGAGCCATCTGTGACAGCGTTAACTGGACATGTGGCTCCGAGACGCACTTTGATGGGAGGCTGGCAAGTCGCCCATCAAGCGAAGGGAAAAGAGTCTCGGCCGAAAGCTGAGTTCTGATCAACAGGGGGCGCTCAGTGGAGAGAAAGGATCACATCACCTGAGGAGGATCTGCAAAACATGGATCATCTGGACCAGAATTAGATGTAAGAAATAGAGGAAAAGGAAATTTGACTTCTCTTTTTGTGAAATAAACCTCTTCAAGAATCTGGTCCCAAAAAAAAGCAATAAAGCAAAAAGGCAGGAAGGTTGTCAGGCTCAGGGGAGGCCAAACTAAACTGGATTCATATTTTTGAGGGTGTTATTTTTTGCTGAACTGAGTTACGATGGGTTTACCTCCACTTTCCGCGAGAGGACGTCAGGCCACCGGCGGCAAACGAGTGAGGAGAGATGAAGACATCGAACCTCCCCCTCGCCGTAATTGATTTGCGACAATGACTAATTAGAGCAAGCAGGAGGGGCTCTGATCCACTGTCTCCAAATGTCACTCCTCCCAGCAGGTGGGAGGTACAGGCGTGTCTGATTATGTTTATGCGTAAGCGTGTGCTGGGGGTTCCGATAGACCTGTTTCTGAAGAGGAGGAGGAGGAGGAGGAGGACGAGGGCTAAAGCTGCTGCTGATGCGATTGGCTGCTGTCCCTGAGAGCATTTGATTTTCAAACAAGCTTCGATGTGAGAGACACTTCTTCTGACAGAACTGCGGGGTTGCGAGGTGCCATATAGTTGTATCAGAGGGAGGAGATAAAGAGAAACAGAGATGGAGACGGCGGGAAATAAAATTCAGAGGGGCGTTGAAGAGTAAACCCAGTGAAACTCAGTTCACCTGTCTCTATAATGACGTAGAAGATGGTATGGTGTAATGCTGGTAATCCTCCTGATAACTGAGATACTGGGAGGAGCAGTGAGGAGCAGTGAGGAAAGGAGTCGTGCTGCTTCATTACTTTGGCCCCATTTGCCAATTAAACCCCGGGCACCAATGAAGATAATGACAAAACGAACCACTCCGTGCCCCGAGGAGTTATGGGATGTCACTGCGAGGCGGACACATGACACACACACACACACTCCTTTAAACTGATCTGTCTGAAATGCGAGCACACGCTACAACACATGGTCCGTGCTTCGCTCGTGGGGGTTTCGAAATCCAAAACATATCATTTGTTTTTGTTCTCCAGCACTAGGGGTCAGCGAGCACACATGGCCGATGTGGCATATGCTCCGCTGGATTGGAGAGGCCTCGGCGAAGTGCACTGGGAGTATGCTCGTTTGAACAATGGTCGCTATTAGCTGATGGGGATGTTCACAAATGCTCACCGGGCCACTTAATTGGGCTAAAACGTCCATTCAAATTAAATTCCCCGGGTGCAGAGATAAGGGAATCGCACAGTTCTGTGGAACAACGGCTGGGGCTGTCCAAACGCCCCGTCATGCTTAAAGACAAGTCTCCAACATGCGTCTGTGAATGTTGTGTAAAATGGAGCACGAGATTGTAACAAGAAGTTCCATTATTTAAGGAAGCGAGGCGGACGAGTGAGGGCACGTAGGGAAGCGCTGGAAGTCAGAGAGACAAATAGCCGGAATGGCCATTATAACATTGTCATTACAGAGCCACTGATAGGGCTCTGAATACCAAGCAAGATAAAGATGAGGACAGCAAATTGAACTTCCACATTTCGGTTGCTCAAGTGGGTTTGTGCATCTCCTTTTCATCCGCGGTATCTCCCTTCGCTCATGCAAAAAAAAAGTCCTTCTTCTTTTCCCCCACTCCAAGATACAGACTCGAGGCAGCATGCCTGAGCTCCCACAGAAGCTGGAGATAAATGCTCCATTTTGAAATCGGAGCTCTTTTGATGGAGCAGACACTGGCTGTGGATGACAGATGGATGGCTGAAAGACAACCTCGGCAAGGAGGCAGAAAGGTGGGAGGCAAAGAAGGGAACAGAAAGAACGCTGCAAACAGAAGCGATGGAGAGGGAGTGCTTATTCCTCTGCTGGAGAATTTAAACCGTTTCTGCAGTTTGCCTGGGCAGCTGAGAACAATGTCATTTAATCCGGGCAACAGGTCTGGTGTAAAATAAAATGCTGGAGGAGAGAATATCATCTGAGGCATCTGCAATAAAAGACCTGGCTCCTAATACGAGGTAACAGGGGGAAAATGTTGATTCTGTAAAAAGTATCCCATGATGCTCAGCTTGAGGTAACTATGGGGACAACAACTCATTATCTTAACTCTCCTTCCTGGCAGAGGAAAGACACGCGACTTTAAAAAATCCTCTTTTTCTTTGCAAACCATGGCATGTAAATGAACCCAAATATGAAAAGAAAATTCAAATCAAATCAGGTTGAGGACGACTATCTGTAGATGCCAGCGTATCCCTAAATCGGAGGAGGCTGGATACCAGAGAGGCAGCTGCCTGATAATGGGCCTGAAAAGGAGGCAGGAGGAAGATGTCAGACAAGCTTTGGGTGGAGGAGCCTTAGAGAATGAGTGTGGGATCGAATGTGCTCTGTTGTTAACACCGGGCTTTAGCTCGGATGAACACCAGGAGGAAAGGAAGACAAAAGTGGAAGCAGGTAAAAAAACAAGGAGAAGTTCAAAACTGGATTTGTTCCCAACATAAAAACACTGAATCTGTCGACAGGCTCCATTTTCAGACTATTTGTTAATGATGAAATAATCTGTTATTGATAAATCTCTAATTATTACATGAAGACATGACAAACATATAATGACTTGGAGGTAGTAATGAAGGCACAGTATGTCAGACAGACTCATATGGGAGCATTTCATGAACAGAGTTTATGCTGCAACACAAATTTACATGGCATGATTTGTGAATAGATAATTTCTATGTAAGCATGTGTGAGCCAATGTTACAAAGTGTTGTCAATAAAGGTTTAAGTTAAATACAGAATTGCACATGTATGTCTATCTTTGAAAAGTAATAGTTTTCAAAGTAAATGAATAATTTGGTGTCAAGAAGGAAGGATTTCAGCCGATGTGTCTTCACTTGACCAAATAATAACATTTTGGATTAGAGCTGCTGCTAATCAACTTGTCTTTTCTTTTGCCAAATTTTGAAATTGTTTTCCATTTCAGTAGCTTTCAATAAAGCAGTGATTTTGAGCTTCCAGCAAAACGGCTGAAATTACATTAGGCCTGTTAAAGCCCCAGTTAAGCCTTGTGTGTGTTGTCTGTATATTTCCCCAATAAAACTTTCTGAATAGCCTGATAGCCAATGAAATAGACAGTTTTAAAAGAGGCCCTCTTCTATCCAATTATCAAAATTGTGTAACTTAAATTAAATATATTTTGTAACACAAACTTACTAGTGTTTTATTATTATAATTATAGCTTCTAAACAATTTCCTTGAAGCAAAGTTGAGTCTGTCCTACACACCTATAGCTACATAAACAAACCTCCCTCTTCACATCTGTCACACTATCAGTGAAAAGCCAATTTTGAACAATGTGGCCAAACCTACTGCATATACAGTTAATCAGCTACACATATACGGGTTCTATTCTATAATGAGTTGTTTGTGTTCCTCTGTGTGTGTCCTGCGTGTTGCTGCTGTACCTGGAGTTTGGAAATTGATGCGTCTCATCTCCACAGGGTCTGTGGGGTGGTGGGGGGTGATGTCTGCGTTGTTCAGCAGACACTTTGTGCGCGGCTCCGACTCTTTTCTCTTGCGACTGCAGAGTGAGACAAACGCAGAGTAGAAAGACGCACACACGCACACAAACACACAAAAAACAACAGAATAATTATTTTTGTGAGCACTCGGTCCGACCAAACAATCTTAAAACATTTTCCTGAAGAAGTCCACAGCTGACAGGTAACTCAGTGGGTCGAGAGCGCTCCAGTGAAACCGAGCATCGAGCATCGGAGAGCTGAGAACGTGCATCAAGTTCACAAAACTCTCCTTCACCCCCCTCGCTAATTAAAGGCATCGGTTTCGCTGTGACAGGCTATTTTGTTTACCCCTGTAAAATGCAATAAAGTACGGCTATGCCTTACCTGTCAGGTTTGCTGTTTCCAGAGAAAGCAATAGGAGTCGAATAAATATAAAAAAAAGATGGTGAAAACACACAAGGAGAGAAGGAGAGGGGGGGGAAGCAAGAAGAGAGATAAATCAATAGAGAGCAGTATACATTCACAGGGGTCGCTGCAGGGCTCGCAAAACGCCAGATAAGGCTCATCAGCATTTGGAGGGGATGAGTGTGTGCGTGCAATAAAAATGTGTATCAGTGTGGGAGAACAAGTGCATGTTCAATGAGATGTGCAGGTAAGCGCATTGGTGAGCCTGTATCAATGTGTGTGTGTGTGTGTGTGTGTGTGTCTGCGATTATGTGTGTGCACAAAAGCCAGATAGAGACGGGGAAGGGGAATGTCAGGGCCAAGGGCAGACCCAGGAAACACTGTTCACCAGGGCGAGATGGAGCGGGGGAGACGGGAGAGTGAGGTGGAGAGAAAGAGAAGAGAGAAAAAAAGAGAGATCCAAGGAGAGATGTTACTCTCCCTAACCAAAGTCAGACAGTCAGGGATCATCTGACAGTAGCAAGCTGCACTTGTGTTGCTCACCCCAACCCCCCCCCCGTCTAAAACAATGCAGGGATGTTCCCCCGACATGTGGGGAAACCTCTTACACCAGTGTTCGGCTGGGACCTGCAGTCGCTGAGGCTAAAAAACTACAACTCACTCTAAAACAAGGGGGTTAAGTGTATGTTCCAATGTCCCAGGACACGGAGGAACATTAAATTCATTTTGACTTTGTAACAGAAAGACAGCTGCCTCCCGTAAGGCTGCAGAAACATAAAAGTTGAATGTCCGAGACAAGAAAATAATGGTAACACACCCCGACCATCTTTAAACTCATAATGGTGATAATGATAAGTAAGGTAACTTGGAATAAATCCCTTACGGAGTATTATTCCCTAAATTATTATATGTAGTTTTAAAACCTATCCGTGAGCTCTCTCTTGATCAAACGTTTGCCGAGCTTTTGAGCAGCATCTCAAAGAATCTCCTCCTCTCTTTCTCTCTCCAACCCCCTCACTTTCCACAACCATCTCTTTTAGCACAAGAAAAAAAAGCTCTTTCTCAGTTACATGCAGCAGGGTTGGTGGGTCTTTGAATATCATGCTGCTACGAATACAAAATAAGCTCATCTCTTGACATGCTCCCTCACATGCAACTATTTCAGTTAGTTACATTCCAAAACAATTGGTTCAACATCACATGGCGGAAAACATTTCTCTATAATTATATTGTTGGTTTGAGCTCAGCACAAACTAACAATGCAAAGATAAAGGAATTAGTTCCCGGTGTAGGGTGAAAGGTTTACATGTTCCCAGTATAAAACATAATAAAACTGGCTGCTCGGTAGAAAATATAAAAAAATTTGGACAATATTTTTATTTCGTCATTTGAGGTTGAACAATGTTATTTTTGTACGATAAACTCTAAACGTACGTCAAACTGCATTCACCACAATAACTACAATCCGCAGGCCACTCACTTTTTGTAAAGGAGAATGGCGATGACGATGCAGATGATGAAGACCACGGCCAGCACTGGGCCCACCACCCATATGAGTCCATCACCAGTCTCTACTGGCAGGGGGTCCCCCGCCCCCTGAGGGGTCATCACTGTGTCCGTGTAAGGGCTGGTGGCAAACATTTTCTGAGGAGGAAGATCGGGCAGAAGTGAAACACAGTCCAGGAGACAGACTGGTATCTGCACCAGTACCTGGGAGAGTCTCCACTAACCAGCATAAACTGGGTGAATTGGTTATGACCAGTATAAATTTAACATATTAAAAATGAATGAATTGGGTTAGCCTCAGATGAGCAAAACTGCAGCGAACCATGATTGCATTAACAGAGCTGAATTATTAAACCCACTCCACTGAAATTAAATTGACCAAAAGGAAGCTAGCTGAACTGTGCTGCACCAGTAACTCACCCCAGCGGTGGAGTTGAGTTCAGCCAGCAGGAAGAAGACGTACTCCTGGCCTGGTTCAAGAGGCTTGTTCTCACAGCTGCTGTGGCGGTGGTCCGTGCCCACCGTGAAGCTGGAGGGCAGCTGCCTGAAGCACGCCGTGATGAAGGGCTTCCTCTGGTCCAGCTGCGCCAGCTGACGGCGGGAGCGACGCTTGTGGGTGACATCCCGCAACAGCTGATTGAGGTAAAAGGGCATTTGTTTAGAAGGACTCAAGAACATTGGATTATGTTCCAACTTGCTAGCGCTGGCTTGCTACACCTGCCACACACAAACTGCAAAAAACTAGTGCAGTGAAGCAGCTTTCTGTGATTATGCAACAACTATTTAAAACTTTGGAACTCCCACTTTAAATGAGAAATGCACCCTCTGTCGACACCTGCTCAAAATGTATATTAATGATCTCGTTCTGACTTGTCTTTTCTTGTATTAAACATTGCTTTAACGCTTTAATAAAATATTTCATTGTCTTAATATATGTTACTGTTTTAATTTACTGTTTTAAAGCTCGTCAATAGAAAAGACAGTTTGTATATAGCATGGTACACAAAACGATTTGAGCACCGATACTCCCGATGATATATGATTGATTTATGATGTGATGTTTGTCTAAGTGACAAGGAACTTGAACACATTCACTAAACTGACGGATATCAGTGAAAACAAAGTTTAGGTGAAGCTTCACATTCGAAAAGCTGCCAACTGTCGGACATAGATCCATGTAGCCAGGCCCGCACCCACCAAACGCCCCACCCCTCGATTCATTTCAAACTGCAGACAGCACTGAGCAGAGAGAACGGGTGTAATCCTAAACCAATAGGGATGGTTACTGTTGATGTGGTGCTCAAGGTGACCGTGAGGTATGGGTAGAGTGGGAGAGGACTGTGTAATTCTCTCTGCTGCATGCTTAGGGGGATAAATTAGCATAGCTGAGATGTACTTACAACCCTGTTGTTAACACGGTATGTACACATACAATTTGCCTGGCACATGCAACTGCTGGTAACTCAAACATGTGTCTCTGGAATCCCTTATTCAAAAACACACAGTTAAACCAGCAGAGAGAAAGAAAGAGGACATGCTCAAGTGGTGCTCAAGTTTTGAATGTAGCTCCACTGATTACATATATACTATATATAGTATACGATATGGCAAGTTTCTTTCAATTTAAACAGATACTCCCAAACAAGCAATCATTTCTGCTGTGTACTACACTATACTACATTGATCCTACCTCTTCCATGTCCGTTTCATCAGGGTTCTTCAGGTTTTTGACAGTTCCCGTCGTCCTCTTAAGAGGCACCACCACTACATAGAAGATCCTGGAAACATATCAGCACAATACATTACAAAGAAATAGCAAAAACCCACAGTTTTCCTTTGGTTTATATTGCATAGCAGTTTGTATTGCTTGTTCATATTAATAACACTTATCTAAGAGTTGACAGGACATTTTAATAACAATCCATTATGCTCAAGAGCTCTACGGATGACCAGATTGTCTCAGAAAAGACCTTACCCCCCATTTCAACCCATCTCAGACATCTTAAGATCTTAATCCATATCACATCAGATCTCAAGCATCCCGACACTTAAACTTAAAGACTCAATCCCACAAGAAACCTTTCAGCTCGCTATACTCACTTGATATCCTGGGTATCGACCGGTGGGAAGGACATAGTGAGTAGGTTCTCAGGATCAGCGTAGATGTCCATCTTGGGCTTCTTGACCAGAATGAGTGGCGCGGTCCTGGCCACCACGCGGTGCCTCGGCCCACCGTCCATGCTTTCTTGGCAGGTCACCCTGAACTCATATGTGGTGTTGTGCCTTAGTCCAGTGACGAGCACTCTCATCAGCCTGGCATCCACGTCCATCTTCTGACGGTTGTATTCAATCTAGAGTTTAACAGATGATGAAGAAGTTGATTCCATAACTTGTAAAACGGAGAGTTCGATCATGTGATTATTCTGATCAGCCTGATGGTTGAATATACATAACTGGATGGTAAAATGTGTGTTTTTCTGATAAGCAGATATGCTGGAAATTAATGTACTGAATTACGCTAATGTATTTATAGTAGGATTTACAGAATGTTATCAAAACTATCACCAGAATACATTTACTAACCGTGCATTTGTATGGAGACCTGCTTTCAGAAAACTTCCACGCCAGAACCACTGTGGTCTTGGTGGCCCATTTGACTGTGAAATTCTTTGGGACGTCTGTTAAGTAGACAAAAGCAAGAAAGAGAGAGAAAAAAAAAGAAAGACAGTGTATGTTCAGTGAGTGAAACATTAAGAGAAATAAAAGAAAGAAAAACCTTTGAAAAAAGCACAGTTGGAGTTTCTCTGGAACGATCCTCTTGGTTGGAGAGTGAGTGTCAAGGTGAGCTGTGATTGGCTGTGAGAAGGGTAACGCCATTGGTTAGGACAGACAGGACGTAAGACTCATGGAGGACAAACCACTGGCTAGCTTGCGTCGGTAGTGCCAACCCCTCTCACCAGTGACATTGAACCCATGACCATTATGAAGATTAACAACTGATCCATGTTGTCTAAATGACAACTGTTCCTTCACCTCCACTGAGTCCGAGTTGGCACTGCCAACGAGCTGCCACGTGAGTATAGAGACAGACCCAAAACACAGCATGCCAACAGTCTGGGGGATGCCATGCCACAAGCTGTCCCCTCAAGGGACAGAGGAAGGGGAAGGAGGAATTAGGAGAGGGAGGATTATCTCAAAACATACCCAAAATGAAGAAATAAAATAAAAACCAAAAACTTAATCCGCTTCCTGACATCTAAGAATAGTCCAAACATACTCTTGGAGTGACTGGTTTGTCTGAGGTCCTACCTTGTTTGAAAACTGGGGATGTGAGATGGCATTAACTGCGTGAGTATGCTTGGCAGAGGGCTGCAGGGATGACTGACAGGAGTGTCTGATCAAACAGCACTTACCTTGAGATTCTATGCTGCTTTCCTCTCTCTCAAAATGACTGACTATAACTTACTGACTTGGGTTTTACCTTAATTGGGTTAGTGAGGTGAGTATCCCGCGGCAAACAATTTCGAAATCAATTTTTTTGTCTCTTTCTTGAGGAAAAGTGGAGGTGGTTGAAGGAGGGGGTGTGGGCAGTTTTCATTTTGTGCTGCTGAAGATTGGTTTCAGCTTATTTCCAACCCCCTGCCAACAGGGCTGGAAAAGAAATAGGCAAACCCTACCTGCTGGATCAAAGGCCACCGTCCGATACTGGGTAGGAGGGCTGTAGGGCCCTGGACCTACACTGGTGTGTGCACGAATTTTCACATCGTACGCTGAGTTCGGTTTGAGGCTGTTGAGCACGTAGTTGGACAGGTTGGGGGCCAAGTGCAGCTCCTGCGGTGCTCCTTTGGCACCAGTCTCTTTATAGGCCAACGTATACTCTGTGATTACCCCATTCCTCTCTGCCAGCACTGGTGGAGACCAGGACAGCTGCACTGAGCAGCATGTCACATTGGAGCCCTCATTAATTTGAGGGTATCCGCCTGGCGAATTCTCAGGCATACCGAGTTCCACAACAGCCTCTTCCCCAAATCCCCCCCTGCTCTTGGCAGAGATTTTAAAGAGATAAGTGGCACCCCGGTGAATGTTGCCCACAGGGTACTGTCGTTCCTGGGGAGCAAATTCCAGTGTCGCCAAGGGAGAGACATCTTTGCGGCCAAACTGGAGCCGGTAACCCTGCAGATCCATGCCATTGGTCAGATCTGGAGGGTCCCAGCGAACAACGGCTGATGTCTCCGATTCCTGAGCCACAGACAGATAGGGTGCACCAGGCACTGTGTAGATAGAGAAAGAAAAAACAAAGTCATTCCTTTTTTCTTAACATCATTAGTTTGACTTTACAACCATCAAATTTCTATTCTTTCTAATATTACTAGGGACAAATAGCTCAGACATTTCACAAGTACAGATCTGACTATAGACTTTTCACTGTTCTTTACTTAAGACATTACACATTGAAGCACGGACACTGTTGTCTCTGCTACTTCCAGCCAGCAGTATACTTCAAAAACATGCATGTGGAAAATGGACACTGCATCACAACAGTCAGATTCGATTATATTGCACAGAAATAATTCTCACGCGGTAATGATTGACATACTGAGTCATAATTAGGGCTGGGTTTGGAATAGTTTTAACTCCAGCCATCTATCAGGGTACACCCTAATGAAATGAGTCAGGCTTTGTTGTATGGATATGTGGAAGATCCTCAGGGCCTCTAAATTCTTGAGTGATTGCTGCACCCATTACCATTTCATGATAAATGTAAGCTCCAGCCAAAATCATTTATGTTCCGCGAAGAATCCCTAAAACTTTCAGCAGGCAACAGTGCCTCTTTCAGCTGTGAGAGTCATCTCTTGTAAAATGGATGATCGACTCTTGGGGTCGGGACACCATTCGTCAGAGCGGCCCAGTTTTGCTGCGCTTATGGATGACACACGTCTCTTCTTAACCCTCCCTCCCCCCTTTAAGGCCCCATCAGTGTGATAGAGGCAGCAGCAGTTATGGGAGACCTTCACTTCTCGAGTTGCCATCAAAGCTTTGTGAGCAATGACTGTGGCTGATTCACACTTGAGCCCCAAACTCTCTGTAAATAGCTTCTGTCTTCGATGACTCATCTGCGCCACTACACTCTCACTGGTAGGAGAGTTCACTGTTGAATAAAAGTGAGGTTACTAAACACGCTGTGAATGATGTACTCAATCCCAAATGATGATGTCGTCTCGCTTGAACTATCGGCTACACTGCCGCCCCGATTTACAGTGGTACTTCTCAGTTTAGTCTGAATTGTCCTCATCTGTAAACTTTCAGAAGATGTGAACATATGTGGATGAAATGAACGCAGAGTGTGGAGACAAGGCTCCATCCGTCTCCATAAGCAGATCATATGTTGATACAACTCTTTCAGTTCATGTCTCTGTATGAGGTTGAGAGACCGATGGTAAGACAACTGACTATCTCTGTACACTACGTTTCGGGTACTTGCCAACTGGGTCGACAAACTGGGTCGGCATCAAATTGGTCGGCCCTGGCGGTAAGAGCTTTCTCAGCACAATCTAAAAAACGCTGTATAAGCTCAATGCAAATCACTTAATCTAGTTTACTGCGTAACTCTATCATCACCATCTCAAGCAGCCACAGTCATGGATACATCTGCCTCCATCACTCTACATCCAAGGGTTTTTTAACTGTTGTCTCTTATGTACATCTTCCTGTGTGTATCTCTGTGTATAATGAATAGTACGGATGGATGTGTGTGTGCTCATGTGTGTGAAGGTATGGTCCTGGTTTGAGGCCGGCTCCAGCTCCTTGATCACTATTCCAGCTGCACACAGAGCTGTTCGGCTCGCTGCCCAGTTTGGACTTAAAGTAATTTGGAGGAGCTAACATTAGTCTGAAGCAACAGCCCGTCCTCTCAGTGGAATAGTATCATTGTGCATGTGTGTATCTGTGTACAGGTTCCTACATATAGGACACACTCTTGTACCGTGATGCAGGTCTTAATGAGCACAAACACACACACAGACACACACACACAGACACACACACACACACACACACACAAAGCAATCTCCTCCCTCTGCTCCTATTATTCATTTCCGTTTGCTAATGGTTATTTCTGAGGACTGTAGCCAGAGGAGAACGGGGGTGGCTGGGTTGATGGCGGTAGATCAGCTGAGCCATTGCCGGTAATGGAAAGGGGGGAACAGGAGGTGTGTCGGACTGGATGAAAGCTCCTAATACTCCACGGCTTCTTACTACAGCCCAGTTTCTGTCATGTAAAAGTCCACTCTGCCGTTCGTGTTCTCCGCTAATCAAGGAAATGATTAGTGGGTGTGTTTTCCATTCTTAATGTTTGTGATACCTTTCAAGTCCTGAAACACGTGTACATTTAACACAGTGGCCTGGTGCTCACTTTGGAGAGGGATCATGGCTACTGAGCCAGCAGAGTGGTGGTAGGTCTCAAGTTCATGACATGTAATGTGTGTGTATGGGGTGAAACACAAGTGAATGAGGGATGATGAAGGTGAATGGAGACACAGAGCAATCTCCCACAGAGAGGGTCCAGCCGAAGGGGGCAGAAAAGTGTGTGTGTGCATAAATGAATGATTGTGTGGTTCTCGGACACCTTGATTGTCCCTGTCCTGCTCTTCTCAGTGTTCATTTCTCTCCCCCCTCTACCTCTCCCTTACTCCTTCCCCGTCTCTCCACTTCTTTCTCTGGGCACGGCCCCGACACCCCCCCCCGCCCTCCATCGCATCTCTCCCTCTCTCTACGTCCATTTCAGGGTCGATCATGGTTCAATCCCTCCTTGTGGGCCTACCAGCACGCTTCCCATCACGGCACAGTATTAACAGCCTCCTGTTGACACTAAGCCCGATAAAAGGGGCCGATCAAGAGACATTCTTATTTCCTCCCTCTCTTGCCTGCCACACGTGTGTACACACACCATTGTGCATACAAATAATCATATTATCTATATCTTGTCTGCAAGACATAAGGGGCATATAAATATATATATATTTTTTTTTCCGTCTGAATATATTTTCTTCACCCTGGGTGTAAGGTTCCTCGCTTTGCATGTCTTGACAATATAAAAAAAAGCTTCCATTGATTAACCTGTAGCCGTAGTGTGCTTGTGAAGGCTTAACATTTCTAAGGACAAGACGGTAAGAGGTACTTTCTAACCATCAACACCACGACAAAATACATCACCTTCACATCTTCATTTCCCTCTGCTTTCAATTTAGTCTGCTTACTGTAGGAGTCTGACAAACAAATTTCACATGTCCCTTTGGAAAGGCAAGAGCCATTAAGGAAGCGAGAGAGAGACGAGAGAGGGAGAGGGAGAGAGAGACAAGAGAGGGAGAGGGAGAGAGAGACGAGAGAGGGAGAGGGAGAGGGAGAGAGAGACGAGAGAGGGAGAGGGAGAGGGCCATTACGTTGATGTTTTCTTGCCGGATCAAAATAATGATCAGGAAGTTACTAAACATGCAGAGTGGGGATTGGGGCCGATGTTTCACGTCAGTTGTCTGCAGTCGGCATCGAAAATAAGTACTCGCACCATTTTCAACTCATCATCCTTTTACGGGATGCAGCAATCCCAATGAAGTGTTGTGAGATGTTGGGAGATGGGATTCTGTACACTGACGTGACGCTACAAGGGCCTGGGCCCCACTAATGTCTTTAGAGCCTGTTGGTTGCCGGCCTTGCATCATTACCTGGTGGGACAAAAACGATGCACACACAGCAACTTCTTAATTATTCACTGCCATTACAATGAATTATCAACATTGTCTCCATTACCTTTAATGATTTCTGGGATTTGAAGGGGACTATTGGGCCTTCACAGAGGGGCCAGTCTAGTTGTATGATTCTGCTGCTCTCTGCTAAGATGGCCAGTTATCCCAACCTAATGTGACCTACCACCACCTCATGGGGGACCTATCTCTGACTCCTCAAGTCGTCATCTTCAGTTTTTCTGAAATGTCTTAAAGATTCTTCCCTTGTACGGAGGCTCAGGTTTCAGGGGTGGTAGTAGCCACTTGCAAATGCTTCCCAAAGAATGAAATGTCTTTGTAACATGCTGCTTTATTTTGTATTGATTTTTCTTTGGGTGATCGGTTAGTTCTACTTTGAAAACTTTCTTACGACGGAGCTCCGGAAATAACTTTCACCTGAACAAGAGTAGAAGATAAAAAGGATGCTCATTGATCGCTGCTTCTTTAAGCCTTGTGAAAAAAACCTTCTCAGTAACGGGATGGTAGCTTCAGACACAAACATTTTAATCTTTTGTCATTAAAGTCTGCTATAGATGCTCTCATTGTTCGTATTTGTTCCTCAAAGGAAGTTTGGAAAGTATGAGGCATAATAAAACCCTTTTCAAACCTGGCATCCATTCAGAAAAATCAGCTGTAGAATAAATGTGCAATTCTACTGAGATAGATTTTTTCTGATGTTTCAAACTATGAGAGACTTGATGGAACATCTGCAGTATGAAAAAAGATGGCCATTGCTGTGAATGGACTTTTCAATGGCACAGAAAACATATTCCGCTTGTTATCATGCTTTGTGCTTTAAGGCCTTTGTGTTTCCTAAAAAGAACTAGACTGTGACGCCATTCCTTTCCGAGGCCAGTTGCTTTCTTTTGCATGCTTGTCTGTGAAAAGAAAATAACTGTTGCATAAGTTCTGTTTGTTTTACAAGTGCATACATGTGACATGTGTCTGAATATTTCATTTATTTGCATCACACTACAAAAATAAACCACTTGAAAGGGTGGATGTTGTGGAGGACATTTAAACTTCAGTTTGTATGGTGAGGGACATGGATCATGGTTCAGTATATATGTCTGGGTAGAAAATGTGGAATATAAAGAGATCTGTTTTTTGTTGTATTTCATTAAATGTGAGATATTTGCAATCATATGATCTTAATTTGAAAGTATAATTTTATGATTTTGTTATACTTTTTACAGCTGAAAAATACCAGTCATTTAAAATTAAGTTTTATCTGGAGAAAATTTCATTCAAAAGATTTGGCTTGTTTTCTTTAAATTAAATTAATTTCTAGATTCACTGATGTTCTATGAAGTCCCCAGAAAGCCCCAAAAAAATTCTAGGCTGCCTGAAATAGATCTCAGGAAGTTCCATGGCATTTCAGAAATCCCATAACCAGAGGGAGCCCTGCTGTTCACCAGGCCAGGCTGACATCCCTCAGAACAAGGACAACAACTTCACCTTCTGAAAAGGATGCTGAGGGGGGCTCCCCCCCACCACCACCTCTAGCCCCCTCTCTATTTATCTTGGCCCCTGTGGCGCAAAACCATTTCTTTACACTTAAATAATAAAAGAGGAGAAGCTCTCCGTCTGAAGAACAGACCGAGGGCACTTGACTGGCATATCAGCAGGCCTGCCATGACAGGAGGGTGGAGAGTGACAGCAGTCACTCAGGCCCCTTTGGCTGTGTCACGCTCCCTGACACCTGTCCCACACACACCTGTCAGTGGGTGTGGGAATGATGAGGCACCACCCCCAAGCAACTGCCCTTTAGCCACAGGTTGGAAAAATAACCACTGCCTCTATCTCCGCTTGAACAAAAGCAGAAAACAAAATAAAATACATAGAAAAGATTTGTTGTTATGCTGACCTGCCCCTTTGGTCACCACCAGTTTGGGTTTGCTCCGGGCTCCATCACCTTTGGTGGTGTATGCTGCCACCGTGATGGAGTAAGTGGTCTCTGGCTTGAGTCCTCCAATGACCATTTCCTAGGGGACACGGGGGGAGAGACGGAAACAGGAAAATGTCAAAATGTGTGTTGAATTTTTGATGATATGACCCCACTTTATGCAGCTGGAGCTGCTTTGTACAGAATGTTAATCTGAGTGAAGCGTCTCCTGGTTCCCTTATTAAATTCCACTAGGCATGCATTAAATGTTGCATTTCCCCCTGTGTAGCTGGAGACCATTACATTAGGTCAATGCTCAGAGTTGTCTTGGTGGAAGAGGGACATTATAAATGTAAATGGGAAGGGGCCCCCACCCCCCCCCCACCCCCTCTTGTTCCTGTAGCAATATTCCAATCAACATCTTAACTTTGTGATTAATGTATGCTGAATACATCCGAGCTATTTGCCGGCAGTTTCTAACCTCAGCCATTAGGTTTCCTTGAGTCCTCTTCAAAGAGAGGCTTCCGATCAATTCTAATGAATCTTTCAAAGGAGCCGGTTTGAGCAGACGCAGAATGAGGTTTTTAACAGGCTGGTTGGCAGAGTGATGGGGAGAGGTCAATAAAGGTAAATGAGGTATAAGTACTGTGTTGCACTTGAGATGGTATTCACGTAATGCAGATGGGCTGAGTTTTTCAATCCGGGTTCAAAGTAAGGGCACGATCTGCGGTTGTGAGTGATCATCGGGTATGTGATGGAGATTTTACCGAAAACTACAAAAGATCATACATCAACGCGACTAAAGCTTCTCTCAGTGTTTTCAGTAAAAGACACACATGGTATAAGAACTCAAGGCATGACACTAAATCTAAGGCACCACATAGAAAAATAAAATAAAAGACACGGTTTGAAAATCACACAAAGAAAAAAGAAAGAAACCACAACACAGCACCAGATCACAAGACAAAAACACACTGTATCAACACACAGCATGGCACGAGTAGAATTAGCATTCCAGGCACAGTGGGCAGTGGATATTGCATCAGCCTCCATTTTGTAGAAGCTGGATGGCAAAGAAAGTTTGTCCTTCTTTCCGTTAGTGGCTTATGGAAAGATTATGGACGTTGGCTGGTCAGTCAGCTGAGGTTAGACCTTTACTCTCCAAACTTATGGAATGAAAGACCAGAGGGGGTGTGTAGCCCATGAATCCAACCAGGTTGATGCAATACCCGCTGTGTACACCCTCAGCTAAACAAAGCACTCAGGCGAAACTTCGTACTCACATAATCAGCTGTATCGTCCGTTTCCCACTAACCCCCCCCCGCCAAAGAGGAGAGTGCAGGAGAGAAAGCATAGGGAAAGAGAGAGAGAAAAGAAAAAGGGGAGAAGAAGAAATAGGATTGTGAGAGAGAGAGCGGCATCAGAGGCTCGGCAGCAGAGGGGTTTGGTATCAGAAATAGGTCACTGCTTTTTGTGAGGTCAGGAGAAAGAGATGCTGTTTGAAGCCGGAGTTATGAGGAGCAGTTGAAACAAGGTTGAGGGTTGTATAGATCTGCCTGTGTGGGCCCTGGAGATTACCAAGCATGTTGCTGTGCAGCTACCGATTGGTTACCTCAGTGTTTAATCATTGATAGCTAGCAGTCTGGATATTCAGATGCAAGGTTTCATAAAAAGGCAACTAAAATGGTATTCTGGTGAGTTCTGGCTGGATGCATCCACTTGGATCTCCTGATTTAGAACCTAAAATAATTTACGATCTCGTAATCTGAGTTATCAAAGCTCTACTTTTAGATTTGTGGGTGACCAAAATTATAAATGTGATGCTTGTGGCATTTGATTGATTCACATGTAACAATAGATTAAGATTCTTTCCCCTCCAGAAAATGTAGCAATGCACACAGCTATTCTTTTTCAGTGTCTTCTTACCCTACATCACTTCAAGGCTATACTATAATGATTGCCACTGGGCACCACATTCCCAATTTGGCAGAATTCCTTCAAAACTGTGTTGCCATTATAGAGCTCAATTACAATTCCAGCTGTCAGTGGAGGCAGATCCTTTGGGTTGAAATGTTTTCATGCCAATTTTGTTCTTACGAGCCCCAGGCACAGAAATACTATAATCAGCATTTTCTTTGAGTCTTTGCATTTGATACAAGCACGCAATCAGAAATTTCATATGGATGTTGCCATAAAGCAGGGGTCTACACGTTCCTAATGAAAGCCAAACAGGCAGGAAAGGGAAGACAGGATGAGTGAAGGTTTGATTACAGTTCTTGTTGTGGGCTGAGGGGAAAAGAAATTACAGCGATATGAAATGAAATCCAAGACGGAAGCGAAGCCCCATTCGCCTCTCGTGCTATTCGATATTTGCACGGCCGCAACAGCCAAGGACGAAGGACACAATTTACAATCTATGTCGGTAAAATTCTAATAATCACATCGGTTTAACTGTGTCGATTTATTTCTGCTCATTGATGAAAAATAGATTCAAAGGCAGTCACGACTATTTTAGCAATTTCCTGCGAGCGGAAACTTCCTTGACGCACGGTATTTCTGACGGATCCAGTTTTTACTGAGGAAGCAGTGAGATGTTCATACCTGGGCGTCGGCCAGCATGACGTCCTTGATGAGGGGAAGGCCCCTCGACTCGCCATTTTCCACTCGCACGTAGTGAACCTGGTACCCACGGATCTGACCGTGCTGCTTGCCTGGCGTCATGGAGCGCCACATCACCTTAAGTGCGGTGGAGTTGAGGACCTCCACCTCCACACGCCTTGGAGGAGCCCCCGGAACTATGGATAACAAGATGAAGAAGTTAGTATGAATTGCGGAAAAATTTGTGGCTTGAATTCACAAGTTAAACAGTTTCATTTCACGAGCGCAAAAAAAATGACAAAAAACGGTGTTATGGCGTCATGTTATGGATGGGCCTTGCTTCCAGGCTTTTATGCTGAAAAGGATGCACCTAAAAATCCCTTAAATTTCCCCCCCCTCTGTCCGACATGTTATTATCGTAATCACATCAGAAATGTTTATTGTAGCTACTGTTTCTGCTTTTATCCCGGCAAACTCAAATAGTCTTATCTTTCAAAAGGTATGCAGAGAACTTAAGATTGTCTCCACTGTTCTGCTCAGTGTCAGAAAGAATGCTATAAAAGGATGGTGGAGGATAGAAGCCACTTTCAGCCATCCATCAATGATTCAGATGTTCTTTGACATTCTTACATCTCTGCTTGTCACTCTATGTACTTTACTTTCAACTGCTCTGCTGCTTTGTCTGTGATCCAACTCAGATGTGTAATCTTTTCCTCCTTTTTTTTTGTTCCTTTGAGGATGAGATGTTTTTTGCAAGCTCCTTTGCTTTTCATTTTCTTTGTGTCAAACCTGTCGCACAGGTGGAGGAATAACCAGCAGTGGAAAGAACCAAAAGTCTATTTATGAGCATAGGGAATGTCAACAGGGCTTCTCATTGGTTAACACTCTTACAGTGACACGTTTGACCAGTCTCTGCATCTCAGTGGAGTAACTGTGGTCCAGTAAGGACTGGTTGAACGTTAGTAAATTTGCCTATCAGAAGATTTCTGCTGCGACCTTAGTGGATGAACACCTGCTTGTTTAACCTCCAACCTACTGTTTATACCATAAATGCAAATGGAATTCCTTTCTTGCAGTGTAATGCACTCATGAATGCTTATGGCTCTCTGCTGAGCGATGGGATACTGTTAAAAGCAAACAGATCGAGGCAGGATATCGGATGTGGTAGCCATTATGATTTACATTTGGTTGGTTATTTTTTAATAGCAACGATCTTGATTTCCCAAGTGTGTTATGTATTTTAAGTGGTTTACTGTCCGATGGTTAAAGCTGCAGCATGTGGTCCTTTTACAGAGATGCTCTATCTCTGACACCACAACATTTAGAAAAGTATTCGGACCAATTTGTGAAACACTTATTTTTTCTAATTCTGGCTTCTAAGATGGACATTTCTTCACATCCATGTCGGACGTACAATAACTTTATCTCATGATAAAAGTTTAGCATCGGCGAGTTATGTACCATCTTCATCTGTCCGGCAGAGCAGGGGCTCGCTCTCAGGGCCCGGCCCTATCGCAGTGAGGGCTGACACGGTGACGTGGTACTGGGTCCACTTCTCCAGCCGCTGCAGCTCCACCTTCTCCTCGGTGGCGGGCACCGTCGACTCGTCTGGGGCGTCGTCGTCGTCGCTGTCCGACGGGCCCACCACCTCGTAGCGCACCCTGTACCCCGCCAGGTCACCGTTCTGACTCATCACAGGCGGGGGGTGCCAACTTACCCGCAGGGAGGTGGAGCTGGCGCTGCTGCACTTAATGTCTTGAGGGGGGGCTGAGGGCTCTGGTGAGGTGGAGAGGACAGCGGGGGAAGGAGGGGCGGGGGGGGAGGTGTCGAGGATGAAGGGGTTGGGAAAGGGGGGGAAGAGAGGGATTGAAAAACAAAAAAAATAAAAAAGATGGGAGAGATAAAGAAAATGAAAAAAGGAAAATTCAAAACTCAAATCAAAACAATAAGAATAATTCAAACAAAAAATTTGCAAAACAAAGACGGAGGCAAAAAATGTTAAATAAAACCATCAAGCAAACAAAAGAGGCATGAATGGACGATGGTACTAGCTTGAGTAATAATGAATCAAGATGGCTGCCTATTAAAGATACCTGGGAACTTTTTGGACGATAGGACCGATAGTATTTAGTTTATTTTCACATTATCGTTTTGTGAGAAAATGTACCTGTTTTAGACTTTTTCAAGAAAACGATTTTGGCTAATTAATTCACCTCATTTCAGAAACCACTTGTTCTGTCCTGTAATGCAAAACCATGTAGGAGGTGGGTGGATGTGCCTCCATCTTGCTAACACCATCCTTGAAAAAGCCTATATTGAATGTGCTAAACCTGTTATCCACCCTCACTAGTTTCATCATGCAGACAGATTGGAGCGGGAGGAACACATCTGTTGTGTATTTTATCTCCAGGCACTGAGCTGAGGTTTTAGTGTTTAACATATGTAGCACTCAGGTAAACATGGCAGTCACGAAAACTAAACTTCTCCTTCAGGGTCTCTGCAATTACTGTTACAGGCAGCGGGGCTGTTTACATGACGCCTAACTACGAACTGCCATGTTCACAAAGAAAGCATTAAAAGAAGATGAATATAGTTCATGTATTAATAAAGTTTCCATTTATATGTGAGCCATATATATAGTCATTCTTTCGAAACCTTGGGTACCAAATAGCGTCCATCTTACCCTAAATGCCACAAGTACATTAACACAATTAATAATTTGGTACTGGAATTTTCTCTTAAATTTACACAACGTTAAATCTAGCAGGATAATTGTGTACAATGTAATTTTTAGTTTTATCTTTTTAGCAGTATAAAATGCTTTTCAAAATATTCGCTTTAATTTGCCTTCAGTACTTTTCAAAAACATAAAGTAAAACCTATAAATCTTTGGAGGTTCTAGATCAAACTCGTTGCCTCTCACATCCTCTCTGTGCTCTTACACAGCCTGGGCTTGAACTTCTTATTCACAGTTGGGTTTTATACGGACAAAAGGACATGTATGATAATATTTCCATCCCAGTCATGGATTCCCTACATTGGTTCTTAATCTATTGCCTCCATCTTCGTGTTGAAAAGTTCATTATTACATTTTCTGTCTGTGATATGAAGATTTAAAGAAAAATAAATCAGACATCAAAAGCAAAATGAAATAGCACTTAGAAAAACAGGTATGACATACACTGCAACTTAAAAAAGAACAAAATCAAATGACACCCATGGAAAAAGGTAGCATGTTCTCATTCCAAAACAAAGTAGACAAAATAAGGATAAGGAGGGTACTGGGAAATGAATTTCTCTGTAACCCCGGTGACTCGAAAGACAGAACCACAACAACAGTTAAGGTTCAAGATGACCACTAATGAGAAAACATGAACAAAAGAATAAACACACAACAATCATCAAAAAAACTAAAAGGAACATGTAACATCTCAAAGAAAAAACACACAAAACGACCAAATAAAAACAAATCACAAGCATTGTCTGCATCATACGTACCTGACTCCCACAAATACTACACTTTGGAGACTTTCTTACCACCAGCACCTGACTCCAGAGCGTGCTCACTCTGGAGTCAGTGAGCAACAACCCTTTTCCTCCCAGACAGTGTGCAACAAAATGTTGAAATCCCATTTTCCAATTAGTAACATCTTCAATGACTGTGATTAGCTGGGAGTTGGTTTTGGGCCCATTGTGGAGATGCTGGGAGGGAGAGAGTTGGCTCTGTGCTGTAGCCGGGGCTTTTAAATACTCATGTAGCTTTGGGCCGGAGGGTCCACAAGACTGCGAGAGGGGAAGCCCCAGATTTTTCCATTCCTCTGTACACAAACATCCCTCCTTGTTAATATTTTGCTCAGATAAATCCCATTTCATAGCCCTGCGCCTATTTGTCGTCATAAAGATAAGTGCAATTTTGAGAATTCCAACACAAGTAAGATGTATTTCTGAATTCATAAAAGTTTAACTACAGTGTTGTGAATACATTTAAAGAAAAGGGGAAATAAAATAGCAGGAGTTTTGACTGTAAGAGAGTCCTCCTGAAGACAGGCTGCTCCAGCACACAACAAATGGGACAGGACCTCAGCCACGGTATCCAAACCCCTCTCTGTGTCCAATGGGCTTATTTACTTATGGTCTTACTGGATTTTTGAGCCTTTCAGCTTCTTTCCTCCGCTCGCATTGTATTCGCAAACTCTCCACGTCAAGTATGATTGCTCAGTTCTCAGTTCTCGATCTTTCGAGGCGCGGGAAAAAAAGGGCGGCCCCGCGATTCTGACAGCGGCCATGCTATCACAGTGCCCAGGCTTCCTCGCGTTCCGATAACGGTTTAAGACCGACTGGGGCACAGCTTTAATAAAGTGCAAATCCCATGAAGGCCAGTGGTCGGATTATGGATACTAGAACTATACAACCACAAAAGAAGAAATTCCGCTAATGCTTCACTTGAGGTTCCTTCGAAGCTTCCCTGAAAGAGTTTCCTAAATGCTATTTGACAAATAATTAGTCATGTCTGCATTCATATCCTTCTCTTTGACTTTAAAGTCTGTTGTGATACGACCGGGGGGGCTCCGAGTACAAAGTATGCAATGGGTGGCATACCTAATCACGATGACTACCCTCAGATTTAAAGTGCTTTTAGCGCCACATCTTTATTTATTTAATTACGCACATTAATGCCCCACAGTTCAGCTCTGCAGGTCATCACTCACTCGCCTGTTGTCACCTCTTCAGAATGACACAGATTGCCGATGGCTTTGCTATCGGAGCGCGAGCACATGTCTGCCCGAGGCCTCGAATGACAGGATGATCGTATTTGTAGATCATTATGGAATTAATCGATGCCAAATGGCCGGGCTGTGGCAAACACAAATACTCCAATACATCTAAAAACCTCGTGCAATTACAGTAAGTGGGGGGGGCTAAACTGCTTGTTTGGCTAAATACAGAGGATTTAGAATCTGCCACTTTAATTTGAGAGATAGCACTTGACTGGCTGCTGGCAGGTTCTAGGTATAATCTAAATGTGTAACAAAGCCTGACAATCCAGGGGCCAGGCTCTCAGCTCCTCTCAAAGCATGAAATTAATTCCGACGCTATGAAATGGGATTCTTATCTGCCGCTCACGAGGGCCTTGCGATCCCCTAACACCCACTCCCAGGGACCTGTTGAGGCCGTTACCACGTCTTACAACTGGGGAACAGCACGAGGAATGCCGGGATCCCCTCCCAGGTTGTGGAACCACTCCGGCCGCGTCTGAATGATCTCACAGAAAAAGGTCTCGCAACCTGATCTGACTGTGGCAGCATACCCCAAGAGGCCTTGCTTCTGAATGAGGGCCACTCGTGTACTGTAAAATCTTGTGTTTTGGTTTCAGTCCGTAATACAGACCGAGAAAGCTTATGCAGATTTCTTTGTATCAAATATTCAGTTTCAATCATGAAGACTGAGAGGGAGGTTTGTTTTTATTTTCTGTACAATGAGTCTACACAAATTTTTGACAGAGTGGTCCTCATGACAATAGCCCCTGGTAATGCTGCCTGGACTGAGCACACACTTCAACAATTCTGCAAACATTTTGTACCACAAGTAATGGACAACAAAGCAAACAGGGAAATCACATTTTCTGACTTTCTTTTCACTTGGTGGCAAAGGGTTTCAGTCTGCTACACACTGCAGAGGATTAAAATCCGGGCTGAAATGTATGCAGTCATTGCAAAGTGTCCAACTGGCCTATATATAACATTTATTACGATAGCATAGTATCCAGGAGTCTTGTCCTAGGTGTCTACTTATTTCAGTAACAGTCACTTAATACAGGATATATTTGACACAGCACTCTTCACTGACTCGGGTTCGCAGAAACGCTTCTATTCCCGACATGTGTGAGCCGCCAAACTACAGACGCGTCACTTTAATATATAACGGTGTCATGTTTAAAAGACTGGTCTATTCAATGAGTCCCTCTTGATGTTTCAGAAATAACACCGCAATTTCTTTTTCCTTTTTTTACATTTTCATTCAGCCTTCTTTTAGAAAGGTTACAGCAGACTGAATCCCTCGGCCACACGATCACTTACCTCAGATCATCCAAAAGATCAAGTTATTTATTGTGTTGCGGGGAATCTTTCGCTTTGACTGACTTAGTTTACGACTTTTCTGACCTCAGCGGCGAGAAACCAACTGACATGTCTCACAGGGACTCTTGATAAGGGCATTAGAAAAAATGCCTGAGAAATAGATTTTTGAGAAAGACCTGGAACGACGAGAATACCCCGTAGAAATAGAATGGATAGAGAAGGTAGAGATTTGCAGTTAACCTTGATGTGACAGCCAAAGAAGATTTGATTATCTTGCCGTGGGAGCTAGCACTTATGTGGAACACAATATTTACTGAGTTTATTGCTGCTCCAAACATAGAGTGATACTCATTTCCAGGGAAGAAGTATCAAATTTCTACGAAGGACGGGCAGATGTCATTATAAACCAGCAGTCATCCTTTCTGTCCACTGTAATTGTATGGATGAGGCCGTTTAAAGGAAGAGAGTAGAGACTTGAGCAAAGCACCAGGGTGAACTTCTATATGCTGAATGGGAAACAGTGTGTTGCTCCTTGCCTGCTGTGTTGTAGCTGCTAGTGGTTATGCTGAACTTAAATAATGTAAATAGCAGTAGCCACTGTCTAGAGAGATGTCAAACCAATATTCTTTCAGACTAGAAATCAAAGAATAAATAAACAAAATATCTGAATAAAAAAAAACACAAAAGAAAGAGGACAGAGAGTGAGCAAGGTGATGACAAGCCATTCCGAGGAGAACTTTTGTTCCATTGCAAAGGGGAACAAGTGGCAGAGAGGGAAACAGAGCTAGAACAGGGTGATGTAAGAGGAAGAGAGAAGTGTATCCAATCCATTCAGCTTGCGGTTTACCGGTCGAGAGTAAAAGCAAAAAACAGAGGTAAGGAAATCACAAACACACATCGACGGGGTGATGATGTGAACACACACACTTCGGAGACGCCAAGACATAAATGGGGTTGGATGAACATAAAAGTATATTTTCATGCCTGGACTGATCAAAGATCAACAGTGCAGTGATAGGTTTTCAACAGCACCCCCAGCGGGCAGGAGTGAGTGTTGCATGCAACTGGCGCTCTCCTCAGTGAACTCTGCACTGTCAGTGTAGCTCTGCTGCCCAGCAGTAACAAAAAGAACTGTGAAGTGGTTGGTCCCAGGCCCCCACAGCCCAGATGTGGGGGCACAGCCAACAAGTTGCACTGGTAGAAACAGAAAATATGTTAAAAAGGAAGTCTACTCTCACCACCATGGCTCTCCTATGTCCTGTTGAAAATGTAAATTAATTTAAATCCCAAATAGTCCAACATAGCTCAAGCTGTTTCCTATAAATAAAGCCATTATGGCAGTGAATATGTATGTTAGTGTGTGATTTTCTATTTTTTCTATCATCAGGATCCACAAGGACTCGCACAGATCCACCCATAATCCTGCAAATCCAGCTCCATTTTATTAATGTATTAAATGTCGATACGCAACATCATTGTTAATCTTTGTCGGCTTTGTGAAACTCAAAAAGACGTGAATTTCATACCCTGTCATCCCAGCAGTCCTCCAGCTATTGGATACACGCTTGGATGAGCTGTGTGTATTTTCTTTCTCTACAGCCGGCAATGCTGTGTGCTATGATACCACTCCTGTTATTTTTAGCCGGCTGTTTTAAATAATTCAGATGTGTTCCTGCCATCCTTAAAATAAAGTAATCAGTGCAGAACTGATATGCTGGAATATATTCCAGGGGTGAGCATGTGAGTACTTTTGGAGACTGCTGATATGTATTTTTTTTTATTTGATGACTAAACTCAACTCAAAATGCACTTCCCCCCCAAATCTAAATACAGCTCATATGAGAGCCTTGGTGGTCTTAGAGGAGAACTGACATTTTTTGTGTCTCTGTCATGTGGAAGAAAGTGAACTTGCTGTTGACAAAGGAAAAGCAAATATGAACAAAACCAAAAGGATAATAAAATATCTGCCAAAATCGTCAGTCCACAAAGACCTGATTTGTTTGACAGGGCTGGGTACACTCATACATTTGGCACCAGAGCCACATAGGTAAATAAGAAAAGATGAAATGAAAAGGTTGTAAAACACCTGATAAAAAATAAAATGACTCAAGCCCTTTCCAACTCAACTCTCCACAAAACAAGCAGTTCATTTAGTGAAAAACACTTTTACCTACAGTGTAATATATATATTATATGTTATACTGTACATTATGGTTAACAAAATGAATGTCAAGTGTAGGTAAGATTAAAATGAACACATCAGTTAAGGTCAAGTCAGTTTGATATGCAGTTCATCATTTCTGCATCTGCTCTGAACCCAGTTTATGCCCAAAACACAGGCGGAGTTCAAAGATGATGACACAGTAGAGAAAAGAAACAGTGTCCAGTCACAAAGCAAAGGAAAAGAACACAACCTTGTGAGGAATCACTTCAGTTAGGGTTCGCATAGAAAAACAACAATTATTCAACTGCTTTCCTGGGGAGAATACCTTTGTTAGCATACCCACAGAGAACACACCACAGAAGACTCAATAAAAAGTTTACATACTGGCTTGCAGGGTCTTCTGCGATATGTCATTTGTGAAGGCTCCGATGCCTTTGTTTGAAATGGCTGCCAGGGAGAATTGGTAATCTGTGTTTGGGCGGAGTCCTTCCACCACAAATGCAGATGTGGGTCCAAATGTTTTCTTCATCTGTTGATGGAGAAAAGTTCAGGTTAATGTCGAGATTTGAAAACGGTTGCAGGTGAATCAAATGTTGGATCATAAGGAGATAGTATAAACCTTTTAGTGTAAAAGGTTATGAAATAAAAAAAGGAAAGTTCTTACCGGGGTCCCAAAACTGCCCTCTGAGTAGCGAAGTTCATAATTGATAATTCCCTCCTTGTCATAGGCAGGTTCCCAGGTCAGCTCAACACTGGTGTCAGACACTGCACCAACCATGAATTTGGACGGTTGACCTGGAACTGTTGAAGACAGCGGAGGACATTATTGCATTAACTAGAAATAAGTAAAGACACAACATTTTATGAGAAATCAAGGTACAACAGGTCTCTGAAGGGCTGCCTTGGAGAGAGACATGTCCCTGAGCCCTGAGATTGATCCCGGTAAGTTCTCACATGTTCTTTTTTTCTCAAATTTGGATGTTTTTTTCCCGGACTACCATCAAATAAAACCTCTGTCATTATTTGCAGAGGCTGCAAAATGTGCAGAGGAACCTTGCATCGCAGGGGAAATACTTGGCAGCAGGCTAATTCAGTTTAAAGTTTCAGAAAATGTGCAGCTGAAGATGTTCTTCAATGGTTTGAAAGTGGAAGCAGAAGGCTGGGTAACAGATGCTTTCTCTCTTAAACCTACCTAATGATTTGGTTTCAATAATATTTGGACATTACACATGTGTCAAACTAGAAAACGTGATATTCGATAAAAGCAATGGAAGAAAATTCGATTTCAGAGTTTTATAGCCAGTTATCACAGACAATAAACAGTTTTAATTCCTTTACCTCCTTGCAGTACTTTGACATGGATGGGCTCTGAGAAGGGTCCATCGCCTACAGAAGTGAATGCAAGAACTTTGATTGTGTAAGTCTCTTGAGGAACCAGGCTCTGGATAGTAGTGATGATGCTGTCCTGGACATTGTGGATCTGCCAGAGGCTCATGGACTGGGAGTCGTCCATGGTGTAATAAACCCGGTATCCCTTGATCTGCCCATTGGGCTCCTCGGGTTCTTCCCAGCGCACCATCATGGTGTTTTGGGAAATGATCTGGGCCTGAATGTTCCGTGGTGGACTAGCTGGGGCTTGTTCTCCAGTCCTGGTTTCTACTGGGTCACTGGGAGGACCCTGGCCAATTGTGTTGACGGCTGAGACGCGGATCTCATACTCTGTGTTGGGGTAGAGGCCACCAATGCTGTAACGTGTAGTGGTGATATCATCCACTGTCTCATACTTGCTGTCTGGGGACTTTGCCCTGTACTGGATGATGTAGTAAGTCACTGGGTCTGGATTGCCCGAGTCCCAGGTGATGGTCACACTGGTGGCAGTGGTTTCAGTAACCACAGGGGTACCTGGAGGCTTGGGGAGAGCTGTGATGGTGACAAAAGAAAAGGCAATACGAAAAACTCATTTAAAATGAAATAAGGATCATCGTAGCAAAAAGGGAAAGGTTAGAAGTTCCCCCAAAATGCCCCAACACCAATACATGTTGTGATTGTAATGTTCTGTACGCTTCAAACATTGCTGGAGTTAATCTCTTCAACAAGCACAGTTATCTCTTACATTTGACGGTGATCTGCGCCACAGCCTCAATGATGCCAAGGCTGCTCATGGCTACACAGGTGTAGTTGGCAGACTCACGAACGCTGCCCAGTTCGAGCACGTTCCTGCCCACTGGCATCTCATCCTCTGGCGTCAAATCCTCCGAGTTCAGCATCCACTTGACGTAAGGCATGGGCGACCCCACCGCAACGCACGTTATGTTCACACTGCCTCCGGGCATGATTTCCTGACTCGTCGGTGGAATGGAGAAGCGAGGAGGGACCCGCCGGACTGGGAGAAGGCATGAGGAAGAGGAGAGGATGACAAAAGAGGGCAAGGGAGTCAAAAAAAAGAGAAAAAGAGAGGTAACAAGAGAGGCCGATGAAAATGGACCCTTCTCAAGGCATATATTTAACACAAAAAGTTCAACATGTGAACTAAAACAGAAAATCATAAAGTAGACTTTTAAAAACATAAAAATAAACAAATGATGAGAAGGAACTAAACTAACAGAACTGCTTCAACAACAATATAGATTAACAGTGAAGCAACGATTCATAGCAACAAGGTTCCATTGACCAATATTTGACCCATCACAGCACAATTAGAGACACAAAAATCTATTACGAGTTTCTCATCTTTGGGGCTGAACTGCTGACATGTATACAACTAGGACATAACCTGATCACCAACTATGAAGGTATGCGGTAAAGGCTATGTGATAATGCTATCACATAAGGCCAAGATGGCAACCTGGAACTTCCTGTCCTCTCCGGCACTCATGCCAAACAGGAAGTAGGCCATTGCTGGCTTCTCCCGTAGCACAGGAAGTGTAGGGTTACGGAGAAATTGAGCATCTCTACAAGGTCTCTACACACATTCTAACTCAAGTTTGCACTTGACACCTGTCTCTACTAACTAGATATCTTAAAGATGAGAAACTTTAATCAGATTTTTGTGGTTTAGGGTAGATCCACTGGACAAAGCCTTTTTAAGATCTGACACGGTTCCATTGATAGATGCAGCTATCAGTTTCACAGACAGCATGCATAAATAGACTGAGGTAAATTAAGGAGTAAATGATAACAAAATCAGATATAAAAATTGAGATAAAATGCATAGAGGAATATAACTGAAGGGTCGCTAGCATGCCCAGACAAAAGACGATTGGAGAGGAAAGAGGAATTACAAGATAGAGGATAGGGCATCTGAGGAGAGGAGAGAAAGAAAGGGAACAGAGGAGCAAAGAGTGACAGAGGAAGAGAAAGAGGGGGGAGGTTGGAGGAGGGCAAGGGGGGGGGTAACCCGCTTCAATGCAGTGTAAACTTAGTTTTTCTTCAGCTAATGTGACAAAATGTGATGGTGGCACATTGTCACATCGCAGTCCCAGTTAACACAAAATAACTACTGAGGAACAAGGTGTGTGCCTATAAAAATACATAGAAAAAGAACTACAGTAATTGTAGCTGGAGAGTCTAGTATCACAGAGTGTTGGAGTCAAGAAACAGAACTGGATCAACGGAGAGTAGAAATCCAGAGAACAAGAAAAAGAGACAGAGGGAAAAGGGAGAGAGAGAAGTAGATGAAGTAAGGGCAGAATGACAGCTCAGAGAGGGAGACTGGGCTGGACCTCAAAACTCATGGGGAGGAGTTGGAATCGGAGTGGTAGGAGGTTGATAATGAGTCTAAGACGCAGAGGAAGGGCGTGAAAGGCACTGGGTACTTGCCTGTGTGTGTATGTGTATATACATAGGCGTATATAGTTTCTGCGTTGGTATAGATATGAGTCTGCGTGTGTACAGTATGTGAGAGTTAGACGGTACAAGAGTATGAGTTAGCAAAAACACTGTGTGTTCATGAGAGGCATCCCAGCAAGCACTTGACAGGTAATGGCATGCAGGAGGTTCAACCCTAAATGAGCACAAAAATGTGTCATATAAAATGCAGTGTTTTCTTTGCCAATGTAAATCTAAGGTGAGGCACACTGGTGTTTGTTTTATAATCCTAAATAATAGCTGGTAATGTTGCAAAAATTGCATTTAATGGCTGATATTCAGGTACTAGCTTGTTTTTTAAAAGGAATTATTAAAAGATACTTAAAAATAAAACATGAATGTATTTAGGACTCTGGATTACATTGATAGAGGCATCAGCTATGGACTTGTGCAGACGCAACTTTATTTGAGACCGCTTTTCAACACCACAGCATCTAGATCTATTCAACGTCAAAATGTTTGTTGGGATGCGAAGGTCATAGAGAGGAGTATTGCAGATGTAGAAGTAAAACATGATGGACCACATGGAAGAGATGACTTAGAGACAGACAGATAGACAAGACTGGAAAGACAAGGATGAGAGACACAAGGCAGAACAAAACAGACTCAAGCATCAAGACAGCAGACAGGAAGACAGACAGAGGGAGACAAGCGGACAGACAGTGACGGATGGATGTAGAAAGACATACTGTACAGTACGCAAAGGGAATGGGGAGGGGTTTGGGTTGTTTGAGAAAGGGAAGGAGGAAGAGGAGAAGGAGGAGGAGGAGGAGGAGGAGGGCATAAGTGGGGGGATAGAATAAGGAGACTGTGATTCTAAATCCAAACAAAACCGACCAAAAAAATAAAATAAAACACATGGCTCAAAGTGGGTTTGGAGGTCTCACACACTGGGGCTTAAAGTCAAGAAACATCTACACGTTCCCTCCTCCCCGCCTTAAACACCTCAAAGCACCTCTGTGCCGTTGTAAAGCTGGGAAGTGGTGGGTGTGATGTGTGACGTGTGTGTGTGTGTGTGTGTGTGTGTGTGTGTGTGTGTGTGTGTGTGTGTGTGTTGGGGGGTGGGGGGGCGAGTAGAAACGAAAAGGGAGAGGCCAAGAGGGGCATGACGGATAGATAGCATTCCAAGGTACACCGTGTCGATCCAAATGGGATTCATATGATCGTTGCATGGGACAGATGTCAACAAACACACACTCTACTGAAGGGACTTTTACCTGAGACCTGACTTGTATTGTGCACTGACATGGTTACTATAATGTACATACAATAGACTGGCACGTCCTTCTTATGGGCAAATCTTTCTACAACGAGCTTTCCCTATATCCAACATCCAAATGGTACTCTACATGTATCCTCTGACTCCTTTATATCTTTGTTACTACCTTGGGCAAGAGGCAACCTGACCTTGATGGCATCTGAAGAAATGTTTCTTTGTGGTACATAAAGAAACATGCTACACATATGCCATGGAAAATGGTCAGTAGCTAATTTAGACGATCATGTTCTTAAAAATATAGCATTTCCAGAGATAAAACCTTAAAAAAGATTGTTTCCATTAGATAGAACCATATTTAAAAAAAAAGAAACATGTCAAAGAAAGCTGCCCTGACTGTAAGAAAAAAGTGAATAAAACAAAGGGACGCGTCATGTTTTGGTTGATATATCAGAATTTGTTTCATCCTGACAGCTATTATTGCATAGTCATGATGTCCTAATGGGATTTTCTACATGGGGGGAAAAACCCATAATTTAGGGAGAGAAAATATCTTATCACTACTATTTATCAAAAGAGTCTCACTTAACAACAAAGGTGAAAGGGCAGCCCATTCCACACACAGACATGCATGAGTGGGGCTATGGCATGAGTGACATATACAGGTGCGCCCCCATCCACTTGGGCAGACACCAGAGAACCAATACAATCCAAAAAATGTCACCCAAACCCATCCGAGCATGCCAGTCATTCCCAAGTATAGCAGTGTTCCAGACACACACACACGTACAAAAAAATCAAATGAAAGGAAACTAAATCAAACGGAACAAATCCACAAAAATAACTAAGTCCAAACAGCACAGACAGTACCAGAGTGCAGCTGTGTTCAACAAAGAGGTGTGCATCTATACTATTAGATGTTTTTCAGCTGGGATTTGTCTCTGCCTGAATTTTTGCCTCAAATCCAGAAGAATGGTTGAAGCCTGAATCGGGCGAACAGGGGCCTGTGTTTTTTGATGAAACGCTCAATGGTAGTGTGTCTGAAGGGGCTCTTCTCTCCCTGTGGCTCAGGTCAATGCACCGGGAGCTGCGGTGGCTCAGTGAATGAGGTTTCCCTCTACACAGAGATGTCTCTGTTCACCTTTCAGTAGCTACACTGTCAGAACAACGTGGGATCTAAAAACCAGCCACGGGCCAAATGCTGGTTACTTTTGGCTGTGGCTGGACAGGGGAGTCCGAAATATACAAATAGCCGCGGGAGATTCTAACTGTCAACAGGGCTCAGCCTGCATTTGACACGGGAGTTAATTTGGCCAGGATCAGGAGCTCAAGGTCAGCTGATAGAGCAGCACGCTACACTGTTTCCCGGGAGAGAAAATTATAAATCTTAAAGGGACTTCGAGGGACAGCGTAGACTAAATGTCAGTGTCACATGCAAATGAGTCACCACAGTATATCATTAACTAGACACGGCTCCGTGTGATGACTGAATGTTCAAGTGAACTGTGTAACTCTGTCACGTCAACGATCCAGTAAGCTGTCACAAGCTGTGTGGGTATGTATGTGTGTGTATGTGTGTGTTTGTGTGTGTGTGTGGCACCCTCTCTTATCCTAACTTTCAACTGTAGTGCCAATGAAAGAAAATAAAGAATCCCAATTGCATGGACAGGCTCCTCATTCACAGAGACCGGGAGCCCAGCCCGGCCCGTTTGGAATCGAGAGAAAGTAAATCCAACATATACCTTTTCATTTGGACGACTAGCAACATGTAATCTTGATTCAAGCCCCAATGTGGAGAGAAAGACAAGAAGCCTTACAATGGACGAGGTGAGAAGCAGTCGAGAGAGAACGCCAGAGTACTGAACTAACTCTACTGGTGGGCGGTGTCGTGTTGTGCCAAAAAACAGAGGTCGGAAGGTGGACATTATCGGCCATTTTGGTGAGGCAGTTTTTTTTTCGCTGCCCCAAAATGAAGGGGGAAGCCAAAATAATGTGCAGCCTTTAGTGTCACCTTGAAGCTGAGATTACACCCTCTTGCTGCCTGAGGACACAGGCGCAGTATGGAGATCCTTTAGTCACACTAGCTGGGCGAGGCCCACGGCATTTACATATACGCTGCAGGGGTCGGCCTGGATTAACATACCTTGGCTGCGCCGATGCTAAACAGTCACTATGGGTGGCTCATCAAAATGGAAATTACTACCTGAAGGAAACTGACAGGAATCATGACGGGGGTGTCTAATAATAGCAAGCGGTGAATTGAAGGGACTTTTTGTTTCTTTCCTGTTGTCTTACATGTTAATGACAAGCAGCCAAATGGTACCGCAAGTATGTCCCCCCCCCCTACAGGGATCCCTTCAGTGAATAGAATCAGTCGGATGGGGACACTGAGCGTATTTGTGTGTTTGCACCTGAAGGGGAGTCGATGGAACTTTTGTTGTGTGTGGAAAATAGGGGGGATTGTGACAAATCCTTTATTTTCGAGGGGTGGCGATTAACTTCAGGACTCCTTGAGACAAACATCTAATAGAGATGGCAGGCTTTTGCTTTGGCCAGTGAGAACATAAGGTGTAATCTAGCTTTCTTTCCCAACGTTACACACAAATGCAGAGCAGGGCATGCGAGCACATTCAAAGTCAGGCAAAGACCATCGTAGGAGGCCAAACATGCACATGCGCACATAACAGCACAGTCTTCCTGCGTCAGTGTTATTCAGAGTGCTTAGAGTTAAACGAATTTGGACACAGCAGGTTGCTCGGTTTTTCTTTTTCAGTTGGATCGTGCCTTACTTTGTGGACACTACTTTTTGGAGGGCAGCAATTACATGAGTACTGACTTTATACTTTCATAGGCTCTTCATAGATGACTCATAGGAAGTCTACGTCTATGTTTGTGTGATGACTGTCCTGAGGAATAATTGATGTGGCTGATGCACTGGAAAGCAGTGGCATGGATAACCTAAACTGGGACAAAAGTATATCAGCTATATTTTGAAACACTGGCTAACACTCAATATTTCAAGGCCTGTTGTCTTCCTAATATTTTGAGGATTAGCATGACTCATTAAAACTCTTGCGTTTAAAAGCCTAGACTTGATTAAAATAGGCATTTTAAATGAAGGTTACCAAAGCATGAAAATTGCTAATTTGTTTGATTTTGGCGTAGTAGTCTTGAATAAAAATAGGACTTTCAGACACTTAACAGAGATAAGGCCTATTCCCTTGAGCTCAGCACACAGAGTTATGGGGTAAGAAGTGCCTAATCTCTTCTACCAGAAATAATGTTTTGCCCTTTCGAGCCATATCTCATATCAATAGGTGAAACATGGCTCCCTTACAGAGAACATGTGCCTCTTGTATTTATGAGACTAATGGAGCCATCAAATTTACAGGCAAGTTCACCACAGCCGATGAGAGAGATTTTATGTGTAATGGGAAACCTGGTGCACATAATGATGCTCACATTTAAGTAAAACATCTTAAGAGGTAATGGAGAGTGGTTGCAACGCCGGCTGGGACATAAATCAGTGAACGGTGATTGCATTAACCTCCAATTCATTTAGCACTTTGTTCTCATTATTGTTGTCGGACTACAGCGTGACGGCTTAGACAACAAAGTCATTGTGGGTCTTGTTGTTTGAGAATCTCTCTTTTTGCTTTACTCATGTCTACCTGATAACCAAGTGAGTTCTATGAGTATGTTTTTATGTATTCATATAAGGGAAGGAGGGCTTTTGAATAATAAATATTAATTTTATTGAGTGCCATGACTGGGAACTCAAACTGTAGTAACTCCACAAAAGTGTGGATAACTAGTTGCCAACGTTTGGAATTAAAAGTATCTCTGGGCACCTGCATAGCAACAATGTGATGTTGAAGTCATTATATTGTCATTGATCCACAATGGCTGCCAGAATCGCCATGGAATCCAATCAGGTCCAATCGGGTCAAATTTTGCCCCCATAATGGATTTCTATAAACAAGATGACAGGAACTCTGGCTGTATACACACAATTATTTCATTCGGCATTTGCATGTGCACTCCGAGACTCAAGAGGCCGAGCAGCATCATTTAGGAAAAAATAAACACAAATCTCACAAAACAAATAAACCACAAAAGACAAAGTTTTTTTTTAAACTAAAAACAGAAAACTAAGGTCAGGAACACAACAGAAAACAAAAGGAAAACACACAAGACCATAATCACAACACAACAAAAATAAACGAAATAAAGGAAAGCCAAAACAGGGTTGTATCAGAGAAAACACTTGTAGAGGAACCAAGGAAAGACAATGAATCAATTGAACAAAACACAGGGAATGCATAAAGGAAAAGGCCGTCATGGCCAAATGGATCAGTACAGGCATGCAAGCGCAGTTACATTCTCCCATCGTGCAACAAGTGCTGTTATTTCCACGTGCTGGGTTTGTCATGACAACACGTGCAAGAAGCTTTTTTAGGTGCAGAAGCAATACCAAAAGATGCAAAACGAGAAAAGGCCCCACAATGCAAACATAAAAGTATAAAGTATAACAAGACCCGAGCTACTCGGGTTTGCTTTTCATCATTTCTTCCTTGGAAAAATTTTCTTTCATAATCATTTAGCAAGTGTTGGAATAACTGATCAGTCTCTGCTCAGATTAGTCATGAATCGAGCTCTGTCATAGGCATATACAGCTAGAATTTTTCAACATGTTGAATTTCCTTTTTTTTCAAATGTGGGTTAAAAAAAGTAAAAAAGAAAAAACACACCAACCTTCTCGAAGCTCTGAGGGATGTAAAGGGGTTGATGCAGAACACAATGACATGAGGAGAAGAGAAAAATAGGGGAAACACAGAGAGAGTAAAAAAAGCCACCTCAAGGTGTTTAGCTGCAGCTACATTTCCCTTTTGTTTTAATCTTTTTTTTTCCTCTTTTTTTCCCCTTGTGCCTGCTGTCAGTGACACCCGTCTTGAAAGTACACTTTCCTGCCCCCCCACCACCACCCCACCCTCAAATAAACTTTGAACCAGAACAATCAGATTCACCCCAGTGGCCGCACTGTCGCCTGGTAAGAAAATAATATAGTGAGGCGCCACTGGAGTCAAATCAAGCGAACCATATACTCATAATTCAAAATTTCACAGGCTCCTTACGGCCACAAGGCTCCTGTGGTGGCTGGATTTGCTTTTTTTTTGTTAGAGGAGGAAACCAAATAAAGAGAAAAGAAAGAAAAAAACTAATGAGAGATAGAAAAAGAAAAAAGACACAGTTTGGGTTGAAATTAGCAGCTGCAGTTCAAGACGGTTAAAGCAAATGTTGTAGAAGCCAATCAGTGACTCTGTTCTTATGACAGTTGTGTTCAATTTGCCCCCGGTTAACTTTGCCCCCTTTACAATTTTTACCATCGTTGTTGCATTTCGAGAAAAAAAAATGGATCCCTACCACAGCTGCTAATCTCGAGTGCAATTCGCTTTGTGAACAAAACATAGTCAACATCAAGTATCAAGAAATTGATTGACAAAAGTGAACTGAAAACAGACAAAGGTCGACACACCATCAAGGCACAACACGAGTGCTACATAGTAATTATGACCCCTGTGTACTCCTTTTAGAGGCACGCTGATGGAGCCAGTGTTCATGGAGACTGGGTGAGGAACAATGTCGGGGCAGAGCTGCGTGTTTCTGTGCGTGGAAATTACTGAACATCCCTGTGCTGTGTCAACCGAGCGTTCCCACTATCATTATTTAACGAGTCCTGTAGAGCTCTTGATTGTAATTTGCACGAAACCCCTTAATTTCCGCCGTGCTGCACACGAGCGAGGTGAACAGCTACCTGACATTAAGTGTAACTGCATCACACGGAGCCTCCAGGACCAACGCTGGCAAGAGGAGACACTAATCTCCACGAGGCATTTTTTTTACCGTCTGCTCCTCACCGTTGAATTTCCTTCCTTCCCTACGCTGCTACCTCACAGGGTATGATAATAGCAATAATAATGAAAATGCAGCTCCCTGACCCATTTTATAATGTCAGGCTGCTGAATTATTTATTGGGAACAAAGTTATTTGGTACACAGCAGAGGGAACAAACTGAGCAGATACCGAGGCATCTTTATTTAGTATGCGCTACATAAATAATACATGTGGAAAATGCATCTGCTTTAGTTTATTAAAGCTGCCGACACTGGGATTCATTGTCATTTAACATTAGTAGTAGAGGGAAGGCTTTTGTCTTAATTGCCTGTTTTCTATGAAACTCTACATTCTCCGTGACTGATTGTTTTTCATATCTCCACTTTGCTGGAACACGCTAGACAAAAATTACTACCGACTATAAAAGGCTTCTCCTGAAAAAGAAATAGGGGGGGGGGATACTATGGAATTAAGCTCCAGAACACCATGAAGAAAAGTGGAGGACGCGTACTATCTATAATCTAAGTGCTCTGATAGAGCACTTTGAAACAGAGCAGCTGACTGGGTAAACAGTAGTTTCCTATTCACTCCCACACAAGGAAAAATCCTCTTTCACCCCTACATCGGGGGAGGGACACAGGGAGGAGATTTTGATTGGTGGGCATCAACACCTTGCCACTCAATCAAAATCGACACTTACCGTTGTGCTCCTGTACCTGAAAGAAACTAATAAAAAAAAAGAAGTCCTTCCCGACTCTTTATCGAGCTCCAGAAGTGTGACGGAGGGTCACACGTTTTAAAACGGGCACACAATTACACGTTTTCTTACAACCCGAATAAAGTCAAGACACACGGCTTGTTGAGCTACACATTTCCTTCCGAGCGAGTAGGGGAGGGCATTGAAAGACAAAATGGAGCATAACGTCATAACACAGAAGAACATTAGTTGGTCAATTATAGTTTTACATTTGGAAGTTTCAGTGCATATGAGATTACAGTTATGGGCAGGCAGTAGCTATCAATGCTGAGAGATTTATAATGCTCGGGGTAATGCTATTTTGCTAAATACATTTTCGGGCATTTACAGCTGGGCTAGAACGGAAGCAATAATCATTTGTCAAGCCCAACAGTAATGCCACTTAAAGCTGAGCTGCACTGTGCATTTCAGTTAGAATGGGGCGGCTGTTTTTATTATTCAGTTTCGGGTTTGTCGGATTTTTCTGGCCTGGCTCTGGGGCCGGTTTGCTCCCTACCTCGCACATATAGGTTAGCGGGGGACGAGTAGCGCACGCCTTCCACGTTAGACGCCACGCACTCGTACTTCCCCTGGTCCGTCTCCTCGCTGTTCTCGATCTGCAAGGCACCTGGGAAATGACCACACACGCAACAAAGAGAATAAAGGGGTGGGGGGGGGAAGAGAGAGAGAGAGAGAGAGAAAGCAGAGAGAAACATGATTAGTCGACCTGTCAGTGACAGAGCACGGAGGAGTCACACAATCTTCTTAATGGAGAGCATCTTGAATTTCTCCGGGACCATTTCGTCAAGAACTGTTTCTCTCTAATACAGAGTGTCACCGCAAACTGGCTCCGTCTCCAGCCTCAAGAGTCACAAGACGGAAGAATTAAATAAATATAAAACGTGGACGGAACCAGTCGCAGCAAATTTGTATCGATGTTGCTCGTACGTAGCTCGTGTAAGACGTGAGAAACCTTTAAAAAAAAACGCACCCAGTGATGAAAGCGGGAAATGATGTAAATGTGATGAAAGCTAATGGGAGAGGGATGTTGAGATGGTCCTGTGAATTGAGCAAGTGTGTGTGTGTGTGTGTGTGTGTGTGTGTGAGGGTGCGCTGGGGGAAGAAGGTCATGGGAAAATATTCTTGCATATAGTTCTTGTCAAAATGAACACGTGCATGGTGTATAATGTACCAGCCCCTCTGTAGATATGCAAGAGAAGTCTTATCCTTGTATAATAACTTGTTAACATACAGGGGGAGACAAATTAGTTTTTTACAGTAGCCTATTAACTGGCAACAATTGTGATTGGCTCTGATATTTAAGGGGTTTTAAAGTTTTTTTATGAACGATTTCATGCAGACTGTATATTTCTATCCCTTGCATCGGACATGTGCAAATGAATTCCTGGTGGGGCCCGGGGAGAGGGAGGTGAGATGCCGGGCGTCAGATCATTCCTCGTTAGGGCGCGGCTGACGGCACTTCCTGATGATATCATTAGGGCCTTCTGGCTGGCTCGGCAGACAGATTGCAGCCCAGGCCTCCCTGACAAACACAGCACCATCGCTCGTTAGCGTTTAGCCAGGACACATCAATACGTCAGCCGATGTTTTGTAATATACCATAACCTCCTCCATCACACCGGAGGGTTTTGCGGAGTGAAAAAAAACACAATGTTGTACAAGGCCACTATTCTGGAACATTGGTTTAATAAGGCTTCTCAGCTGTGCCACAAATGAGCACATCGATCCTGGTTAATTATAAAGATTAGTCACGCTTCCACCTTAGACACGGCCGGATACTCGAAGAGCATTTTACACCTTGGAGTCGGTACAAAGATATCTACTCCTAAAAGAAAAAAAGAGACGACAACAGACCTGAAGCTACAACAATCTATTTGCCTCCCTCTCTTCATTTCCCTCCACAGCTCAGATCGCCCTCATCCCCCAGAGGGAGCTGTTCCTGGCAAACATCTCCTGAGCCAAATGAAAATGTCCACCTGAGTCTCTCACTCCCTTGTTTATGCAGGAGATCTGGTTCTGGATCTGTTTGATGTGCGCTTGGAACAGCAAACACAAGCTTGGTGGCAGGTGGGGTGGAACGTGCTTTAAAAAGCCTCCACACTTGGGGGACCACAAAGTGAGGAGCGTGTGAAGTCCATCTCTGAGCGCACGCTTCCAGGAAGCCCTGCCGGCAGCTCCTCGGCCCTGGTCCCTGTGCCTGCATTGTAAAAATCTTTGGAAGGCGAAAGTTGAAGTCGGTGTTTTGTTTTCCACTCTTCATAAATAGTAATTTTTGAAGGGCTGACCCTATTGTTGACTGCTACCAAACATTTATATCACAAGGAGCCTCCCACATCTCGTATGTTCTCGCTCCATGTCTACAAGCTGCTGGAGGTCCGCGGCTCCACATGCTTCCAACCAACACAAATGTCTCAATCTAAAAATAATACTGAACAAATGCCATGTGAAGGTCAACAAAAGACAACCACTAACGTGCAGAAGACAGATAATGAGCCAAACAACATAAATTGAGAGCCAATTAAAATCAGCCCTGGCTGCTGTGAGCTGTTCCTCCCGGTGGAAGACAGAGCAAGAACGACAGACGGAAGAGAGAGAGAGAGAGAAAAAAAGAAACAGGGGAGTCTTTGAAGGGATAGAGTGACTTTCATCTGTTCCTGCCAGCTTTGGTGGAGGCTCCTTGCTAGGTAGTATCATCTCCTGTTTCCAATTCCCTGTGAGTTTCATTACATATTCCAGCTATTATTTCAAAGAGGAATTGGGATGAATGCATAATACTGATGGAGCACATGGTGAGGGAGAACAAGTGAGGAGGAGTGAAAAAAGATGGGGAGGAAGGATGTGAAGAGGTGGAGGAAGCAAGAATAATGGAGATTGATTCTTCTTCATATGTAACGTGTTTAATTTTCTGCCTTTAACTTGTCTGATTTGGTTCAATCTCAAAAATTGGAGGAAAGAAAATAATAAAAACCTGTTTGATTTAAAACGCAGGTGAATTCCAATTTATTTTTAAAAATCGAAGCCAAGTTATGAAAGTATATCTAATGGTAAAAACTGGATTCAATTTGAGAAGGCTTGAGAAGGTGAGGTGTAGAGAAGGTTAAAAAATCACAACTTCACTTCTCCTCCCTCTGTTACATTTGCACATCATGGAGCTGCAATATCCTGCTGGTGTCATATGAGTTGTGCCACAGTGTGTCAGGAGCAGTTTCCTTCTCTTCTTCTTGTCCCAGCTTTGTCTTTTTGTAAACCACACATGAGGCAATTTCATTAAATCTATTTAATCATTTTTAAAATCAAATCAGAGTTTATTTATGTATTACTTACCAGGCAGTCAGTTTAAAGCCTGAAAATATTAGCATTAAAAGGCATCAGGCCCCTGAGGTTCTTTTTTAATATACAAAACCAAAACGAATCCTTGTTTCTAGATCTTATCTTCAGAAGCAGGGTGCACATGCATGTGGGCACAGAACAGATGACACTCTTTGAAACCCTCGTCACCAGCATGGGTCTCGTTCCTTCTATCTTTTTTTGAAAGTGACCCTATGCGCTCTCTTTGTTTTTCATCATTGTGCCCCGTTTACCCTGCCTGCCTGCTGATGGCTCACCGGAGCGCGAGCGGCCATTGTCATCGTTTTCTCTTTCTTTCATCAAGAAAAGAGAAAATGTATGGGGACCGTCTCTAGCTTTTAAGTCTTATCCCAAACACAAATGTAATCAGGACCACAGTAGTTTGTTTTGGTATATTTCATTAGAGAACACGAGAAAGAGTTTATAACAGTGGACTCCTGCATTTGTGTTGGTACAATGAATAATTGTAATTGATCTGACAGCAGCACTGTTGGACTGTGTCATCTGATTGTTTACGACAGAAACCAAACCCTACAAATAAGACCTCTGCAAGAACAGCAGAAAAGATCGTTGTTATAATATGAAGATAATATTCTTTCATTTGATAATTTTTACACTATACTTCTTAACACAAATTTGTTGTCACGCTGCGAGTATTATACTGACAACTATAAACCAGAGCAATTACTGAACGAGCTGTAACTTGACTCCATACTCTGTCTTGCTCAAGGACACTTAAAAAGGACACATGCATGTTGAAGGACACGATGGGAGCTGCTGTGAGGAGTGTACCTAAGACAAGGGAATATCCTGGGACAGGACAGTCTATCAATACACACGCAGGCTGCTCTAACTATTAGTAAATCACAGAAAGCACCCCCCCCTGCTGAGTAATAATTCATGGTTTTCTGGGTCAGAGGAGAAAAGAGAGTCTTCTTTCATGACATGCGGAAAAGAAAGAATAAAACATCAGTTGCTGCAACTCAAGCAAATAAAAGGACTGATAATAAAATCTGTGTGGAACAATCAGTCTCCATCTCAAGTCAAAGTCCCACTGACCACCGACCGCCTGTTCTGGGACAGGTATAATTGTATAATTGTGCCGTTCAGAAATTATTCAAATTTCATCAGTTTCTTCCCAAAAACTTTGAAGAATTTAGATTTGTCCCAAAGGCAAGGTCACTTATCGATTTAATGGCACAAAAAAACAGAAGTTTCCTTGCAGATTTAAAATGCAACTTCTCCAGCAAAAACATCATATCTGACTGTATCGTATATTTAGTAAAACATCAATACTGAAAAACATATATAAAGATTTCGTTTTGGTGGATTTTTTGTGGAGGGAGGACAGACAAGGGAAAAGGGCAAGGACAACGAGATATATAGAGAGAAAGGGGGGAAACAGGGAGGAAGGAAAAATGTTCCATCAATAGAGGGTGAAAAAGGTAGAAAAGAGAGAGAGGCAGAGAGAGGAAGAACAAAATCGTAGAGGGTTGGGAGGGAAACGAGAAGAGACGGACCAACACAGAAAAAACAGAAGGAAAGATGAGGGGGATAAAAGAAGCTCGAGGAGGGGCCGGCATGGATGATTAATTTCAGAAAGTGCCTGAAGCCGTGGTCTGCCCACCCCGGCCGCCGCTGCTTTGTAGCAGCTTTGCCATGTGTGTGCTCCCTCCCTCCCTCCCTGCAAGTCCCATTTGTGTAATTCAATTAGTGTGCTCCAGCGGGCCTTGATTGATTTGTTTAGGCGATCAACAAAATGGCTGGCCAAGTCTCACTCTTCCTTCCCCTCCCTCTCGCTCCTCGTGCAGCCCACTCAGGCATGCCCGGTGGCACACTGTTTCCCCCTTTCTCCGTTTTATCTCTCGTTTTCAGTTCGTGTCGCTCATTTGTTCCTCATTCCTCATCTCCTCTCCCGTCGATTCAACCCCCCCGCTACCCTCTTATCCCATGCAACACCACTCGCTGAAACTCCACTACAGAGCAATTACAAGGCAGAATTAGCAACTCCCTGTATAAGTGGATACGCACTTGAAATAATAACCTTTCCAACCAAGCACACTTACTGTTGTGATTCAGAGAGCGACTGTTGCAAAAACATTAATGCTAGTACAAATATTTATATTCAATATCATAATATAACATTTCAGGGTTAGATTGAGTTAAATTCAGAGATACATTGTGCTAGAAGAGTTTTCACGCCCCATCTGTCCAGACATGAAAACATCAAGCAGACTACACAGTAAAATCCCGTCTTCCTGACTTGTGCTTTTTCGAGTTTTGCAACCAAAATCAATCATGTACCCTCGGCTCCGATAATCACACCAATATAAAAAAACATCCAGGGTGACCACGGTACACTCAAGTCCGGACTTGCTGTTTTTCTCTCGCTGTCACTCGAGCACACGCTCTGTCACCACCCCAAGGTCATTACACAGTGATCGCACCAGCATGGGGCTCCACGTGTGATGCCGCTGTTGTCAGCGCCCATCTGGTGGTTTGTAACGCTCTCGTGAAATCAGTAATGAAGCAGGTAGGGAGTCCAGCTACCTTTACACCTAGCGCCTACCTCCAGGCCGGCACCCGGGTGGTTTGGAAAGCAAAATGAATGCAACCTTTTTTTTAAGTTGTATGAATCACGTTGAATGATGTCAAGTGACTCAGCAGCATGTGTTACCTGCAAATCCAAAAAGCTCAACGTTCTGGAGTGGAAGCGTGAACTCAGATGAAAGTCTACGTTACTGTGTACATGCGCCTTGAAAACCAAGTGCTCATGTCCTTCTCTGACACCTTGATCTCAATTACATTACATTGCATCTCTCTCCAGCTATGAAATTGGGTTTCTCTCTACATAAGCGCCATATACTCCTGAAGGTGCGTCAGTGGTGGCGTGTGCTAACGCGGGAGGAGAGAAATCCCCCCTTATTTCAGGACGTTTATCTCATTATGCAAATGCAGAGTTCATATGTCACGCCTGCTTGTGTTTCACCACATTGTGATTTATGATTCCTTTTTTGCAGAGAGGGCTGGGATGTGCAAGTCATGAGTGACGGGCGCTTAAGGAGCGAAGTGTATGAATTCAGTCCGTTGATGAATTGAATGTGTGTTTTGTGAGAAATGGTTGAGGATGGAGGATCTTAACTTGAATGTAGGAGCTCTATTGTGGAAAGGGATAACTTCCTTTGCTGTGTAGTTGGGAAACCAAAAGAATTGATTCAATCCTCTTGAACACGGGGACATACATGGCAATCTGAGATATTCACTTACCTGCTCAGCCTGTTGAATAAAAGCATTTAGCAACAAAGACACTGAATCACAGTGAATCAACTGGGAGGGAACGCTTGAGCAACAAAAAGCCTGGTGGATAATTATAAGTGAAAGTTAAATTGTCCGGGGAAATGAAAAAGACAGGACGAATTATTTTGACAAATCCTTTGCATGATTCCTCAGAGTCACGCTCCTCTACCTTCGTTATTCCCGTCCCACCTTGATATCTTCATAAAAGATGGTTGCGCAGTGTTAAAGTAAGTTTCCTAACCAGTCGGTGACACAATTTGATTTGCTCAGTGGTTTTCTGACACTGATACGTGGCGAGGAGAGCGTTGGAGGGCACAAACACACAAATCCCACAGACGTGAAAGGACTGCACATTAACAATGGGAGTGTGAAACACACACAGTATGTTAACGCACACAAACAACGTGTACAGGGCGCACGCAACACAAAACACAGATGAAATATTAGTAGAAATGGAAAAAAGGGTTTGTCATTTATTTGAAGAGGAAAAGCCCACTTGATATCCCACATATTGAGTCAGTTGGGTGGAGTTAGGAGCGGTTATGTCTGGTTATGTGTCAGTTTAATTCTTTCTTTTTTTTTCTCTGTTTCTTTTTCTGTGATGGTTAAACGTCTTACCTCGAATCGGGGTGCCCTCTGGAGGAGACACAAAAACGAAGACACAACATCAGTTTAGTTCAAGGTTAATGTTAGTAAGAGTTAGAGGAGTTATTCGGGTTGGAAGGTGGGTCACTGGAGCTGAATTATCAAGTCATTAATCTCTTCTGGAGATAGGGATTTTTTTGTCATAGAAAGAAAAAGAATACCTCTCATTGCTGGTATCACAAAGGAATAGGACGGTTTATAAGTCTGGCGCACAACTCTACTGCCTGATCCTACATTTATTTCTCTCACTTGCAGTTAAGAGAGGAAACAAAATGCTTCATCGGCAGAGCTGAAGGTGCTCGAGGTCTTGGCCGGAGATTTATCATGACTGCAACTTGGGGTGATAAGGCAGAGAGTGAGAGGTCTGACCTTAAGTTGAAGCGGATGGCTCCAGTGGCATATAAGCCCTCTCCCTGTCCACTGACCTCAGATGAGGGGTCAGCAAAACAGTTAAGGCCTCACAGTTCTACACTGGGTATCTACATTAGGAAGGAACAAACTTGCTGAGTGTCCACTGATGTTGGATTTCCGGCTCTACCTTCGGGCAACCACAAGTAAAATGAAATGGATAGAAGCTGTTATTCATCCGCCAAGTCGTAAACCTACTCAACTTGGATAGACGTACTCTTCACCTCCAGCATCATCCCTCCCTCCCCGTCTTCTGTCTCCTTCCACTGTTTTCGTTTCTCTCAGAGTTGTCTATGTCTCTATTCTTTGTTTACCGTGGGTCTGTATTGTGTTACGTGTCTGACTCCGAGCCAAATGTCTCATTAGGGACAATGAAATATTGAGCTTATCCAGTAGGTGGCTAGTGGGCATTATAAGTTTAGCCAAAGTTGTTGCTGGAATATGAAATGCATCCCTTATAGACGGAGCTCAGGGTGCGGGTAGGCGAGCCGGCTTAACTTCTACCACGTCGCTGCCAAACATTAAAACTCTCCATCCCATTCTGTCTCTCGCTCTCTGTTTTCTAGCAGTTTTTCCATTATCTCTTTTGTTTTGTTACTTAATCTGTTCTTTCTCCTCATCCCGCAGTCTTTTTGTTTTTCGAGTCCCCGTCTTTCACATAGTTCCTCCCTCTTGCCTTTCTCTTAGTCTCCCTCTCTAAATCTTGGGATGACTCACGGCAGCACCGTGCCCTTGGCCATCCCTTGAGAGTGCCAGCAGGGTGGCGCCGATCCAGGAGAGGTGCCCTACTTAGCAGAGACAGCCTCCAGGCACAGAGCTGAGGGTCAATGGCATGCACTTTGAGCCCAACACTACATACCCGCCCCCCCCTGTGTGTGCATGCATACACTGCCTTTGCCCACAACAACATATGCCAGCCCCCCTGCAAACTGGCTGCAACAACAACGAAACCACGGAAAACTCTTCCAGGAAACCAACAAAACGAAATCAACATAACCTGGTGTTTCGGATGGTAAGTGGAGCCAGCGATTTCCATATCCCCCACACAGTGCTTTACAGCTGTGGAAGTGTCTAACATACAGACACATCCTTTGTGATACCAGAAGAAAGGAGGCGATCACTGCGTTTGAAGTTTTGCCTGGTTTGCAATGCACCTACATGGACTTATTTCCTTTCTTTACTGTTGCTGTGAGCTAAGTTGCACTGTTCTCTTACATGCATTTCAAATTATGAACTACTTTATGTATTTGTATGTTTACGATGTCATTTATCAACATTAAACTTAATCATTCAATGCTAAAAATGACAATAATGTTGATTCTTGACTACCTTACAGTCAAGTGTTGTGTACCCCCCAATCTCTATATATATCATCATCCATAAACAGTCCTGTATATGCAAACGTTTACCACAGTGATAGTTTAGAAGCCATTGAGAAACCAGGCAAAACAACAGTGACATCATTTCTGCCATGATTTAGGAGAGCACATAATCATAGGTAATCACAAGACAGAAGACAACAGGGCTCTGGGAGGGTTACGTTGTTATAGAGTTAGAGTTTGATTAGAGGCTGCAGGAAGCTGGTTTATTTTGCTTTAGCTGAGATGGATTTTTAGTTGGGGTGGGGGGGGGGTTGAGAGGTTACTAGTTAGGTTAGGTGAGGTTAAGGTCAACGTTAGGTAAAGGTTAGGGTAAGGTTTAGGTTAATAAAGCAGGGAAGGCCATCGCGTGGGCCTTATAAAGTATTGAGCGACAAAAGAGAGATTAAAAAACAGACGGGGGCAAAAAGGGAGGATGACGGGTAAGGTGGCCGAGTTCAAAGTCATTGGTTCAACAAAAAAGAAAGGATAATGAAAAATGAGAAGGAAATGGGGGCGGAGGTCGTTGGAACTTTCTGAATTTGAATAATAAAGTAGCGCGAAGAGATAAAAATAAACCTTAGCCGAGGATCTGACCTGGCAAGCTGTGCCACAGTCTCCAGCCAGTGTTCAGATACAATGGCAAATTCACCTGTATTACACACATGCAGCCTATGGCCATAAGCTCCCCCCTCTAAGCTCCGGTCAGTCATGGGTTGATCAGCTTAGTGTGACTGTGACCTAAATATACCTCACCAGGCCACCGACTTCCACACATTATCAATGCAGCATTATCTGCCCTACACAACATCCCAGCTGTTTTGTTAAACAACCCCTCTAAATATATTAAAAATATATTATCAAAGGATGTCGTCTGGCTAGAGGCAATCTGGCCAGGGATGTGCCATCTGCGTGTGGGGCGGGCAGGGTTTGCGTGATTGGCCGAGTCAAAGTCTGACCACCCTCCAGAGGGCGTCTGGCTGACCTTCCCGTCACCGCAGACGCCCATCTGGGATCCCGGTGGTGCCGCAGCAGGTTTCAGGGAAAACTTGGCTGTTGCTACCACATCTGCCGAGATCCTTGACGCTCCCCGCAGAGCAGCTCTGATGCCAACAAATGTGAGCTTTTTCTTTCACATTCTAGATCAAGTGCAGCTCGGCTCCTCTAGATTCAGATTTTGGATGTGCCTACACGGTAAATATGTGCCATCTTCAAAACCTTTACATTAAGGACCTTGATATTTATTTATACGCAGCCTCCAGGCTCTGGGCTGTCTCTTTGGCCTCTGGTTAATTTGTTCTGCCTAACAAGGCCAGTGAGGGCCTGGGGTCTGCAGCCACAGGGACTTGGGGGGGAAATGTCAGGCTCCCTCCACACCTCTAGATGAGCTCCTTAGGGGACCCACATCCAAATATCACTGCCCCGCTAGCACAGCATGGTTTTGCACATGGGAAGCAGCCAGTCGGCTATCCAGCTCCCAATCTAAACCAAGGCCCCATTCTGACCTGGTATCAACATCTGTCTTGGGTGATCCGATCAGAAGTGGACAGCTATAAGTACGTCAGGTCACAGCTGGCACTGGCATGTGTCTCCACGTGTGTCTCAGATCTCACTTCCCAGCTTTACATCCACGTTCTGTTTACGAATATTGAATGTGGTTGTTTATCCAGTCTGACTATGAGAGAAGAGTCTGTTATCAGCCTGTGAGAACGAGGCAAGCAGCAGCTGAGCAAATCAATGTGTTGTACACAGCGCTGCAATGAAATAGGATTTTACTCATTTGAAATAGTAGGGGAAAAAAACAGTAAATCAATACGGGGCAGTCAATGATATTGTGGCTGTGGCCACAAATCAATCAACGTATGTGAAACACTGAGAAGTGGGAAAGTATTTCTGGTTCATTATGAAACAGTAGCAGGTCAGCTGAGTAGGCTGCTTTACTTTAATGTGGCCCATGTGCTCACACTGTGGCCTCGTCCACCTCAGAATGTGGTCTTGACCGGAGAGATCCAATCTCAAATGTGTCTTCAGAGCTCTTTACAGCTGTATTCAGCTCTTTACTGTGGACCGATTCTACAGTCGGTGAACTAGTCCCTATACTTTACCCTGTGTCTCTGTGAGAGGACCCATCAGTCTCACAGTTTCTCCTTTAGCCCTAAGAGAGTGCCTGAAGCAACTGAGCAAACAGGTAGCACACAGAAACTGTCAACAGCCATCTGACCAGTGGAGAAATTGGAAAAGGCTGCCCCAATAACTCCAACCTTTTGTTTGGGGGATGACATTTATTACTGAGAAAAAAAGAACAAATACAAAAACCCGGAGAGCCAAGGTGGCTGTTTGAAGCACCGAGGACATGTGAATATGGCAGCCTAGGGGGCCTCGAGAGTGTGGGCCTCTTTCTCACTATCATAAATCCTGCCTTGCTGCTGAATGTGCTTTCCATCAGCAGGACCGAAGGAAAAAAGGGCAAGCCCCCAAAGTTTGCGTTACCTTACGAGAGCCTCGCTGTTGAAACAAGGGAAAGTAATTTCCTTTTCTGCCCTGCTATGTACACAAATAGTAAACTGTAAGTAAAACACACCCGGCTTAAAAATGGCTGGGTGTATTTTTACAAGTCCTTCCAAAAGTCTGGAGGAGCACAAAACGTGGCCAAACGTAACTATCACTTGAGCCTTCACCCTGTAGCTGGGGCGGCAGAGCAGAGATCTCTGAGGCAGCGGGGATGTGGGTCAATTTAGCAAGAAGCAGAGAATGTGCTCCTGAGAAAATATGAGGGTGGACCGAGCCAAGTGTGGGATGCGAGGGTTGGGGCCGCACAGTGGACCTGAAGTGGCCTTCACCTGGAAAGGATTCAAGATTCCTTCAGATCCTATCGGTGCTTTCGGCTCTTTCCGAGGGTATGTTTGGACAACAAAGCTGTTATTGTGAAAACTGAGGTTCAGCCATTTATACATTTCAAGGAGAAGCCTGAAATACTTTGGGGCGATGACTGCACAGAAAAACAATTGTCTTGGATTCAAACAGAGTCCAATTATTTTCCTCAAAGCCCGCTGTCTTGCAACACAGCGGAGAGAGAGAGAATTAGATGTGACAGGGTGCATCAGCAGTAAAATCTGGATAATATGGTCAGGGAAAAGGAGCTAAATGAGGGAACAACTGCATCCAAAGTTTCTTCCCAAACAATCCAGTAAACTTTCTCAAAAAAAAACGTTCCTAAAAAGACTTGCTCAGCAGGTCTTCCGCAAGTATATAAAACCGTGCTGATGAGAAGTGGACAGCGATGACTTGTGGTGCTGCTTATCCTTGAATGCCTTTCTGCTATAAGTTCCAACGCGGTGGGGGGTGAAGGAAGATAAAGTTGCCATGAGGACGAGCGTGGGGGCGAAAGCAAAGTGAAACTTAAGGATAAATAGAAACAGAACATAAATGACAAGTGGAAAAATGGGACGAGAGTAAAGGGAGAGCGGGCGGGGGGGGGATGCATGCATATTGGAAAGTAGTTTAAGTTATGCCATCTGCTTCAAGGAGAGTGGGCGGGCTTGCTGGGCTTTTCAAGACACTTACCAAATGTTTCTGAAAATGACAAAGCGAAGGAATGAAAGTAAATAAAAAAGGGAAAAGAACAACATAGTTGGTTTTAGGTTAAGTTTGAAAGTGACTGCCACCCAAGAATTAAAGGATTTACAGTTTAGTTGGCTCTCGAGGGCCACCTCAGTATTTTCCATTTCCATAATTCCAGGACTCAGGAATAATGAAGTATCACGTTTAAATCCGTATTCAACAGAAAAAATCTAAAATGCTAATTAATGCATACAAAATAAATCACATTAGCAAATTCTAGCGTTAACTATGAAATATGTCTTATTTTTTAGGTTAGGTTATTTATTTAATTGGGTTTTTATGTTAGATTTTTTTGTTTCAACTTGTGTTATGGGTCAAAGCCAAATGACACGTGTTGAAGACTCAATAATGTGCACTGAGACACATCAGAGTTTCAGACACAAATACAGACAAAACACAAAGAGAGACTGAAAGACAGAGAGAGAGAGAGAGAAACAAAGCAGTCGTCTGTTTTAGTTAGACAGGACACACACATAGACAATCGAGGAGGTCATGAAACAGATAAAGACAGATGACACAGAGGTTAGAACAGGCAGGAATCTCACGTTCTTTGTCCATTATCAACAGACTCCAGAATCCTCAATAACCTTTATTTTTTTATTTTTTTTAAATGTTTAACATGGTTAAGCTTAAATGCAATATCAGCGCATTGGAGAGTTATCTGTTGAAGTTTAATGATACCACAAAACGGAAAACAGAATACCTCTAATATTGTAAATGTAGGACCACTGCATCTGTGAATATGCATCTGAAATGTTTAGCTACGTGACTTAAACACATGATACAACAAAAATGTACAGTAAACCTGTCAATGCTGTAGTTGTTCTTGTCCATTAATATCTCAAATACTATGAATAGAAAAGTACCTCACATTATTCTTTGGCTTGGTATCGGACTAGATAGTATTAGTTTTATTACTTTAGGAGGGTAACACTGCATTGTGACATTATGTCCAACCTGTCATGTGTCAGGGGGAGCAGTGAACCTGAATACTTCAAGATGCCCTGTAGTCAAAATATCTACACTTATAAACAACTTCTGTAGAATGAAAAAAAAACACAGGGTCTAAATTATTTAGAAGAAAGCCTGTTGTGCTAAGTAGACGACCAAGAAGGTTATCGCTCTTGGAGGCTCAAATTTGAGACATAAGCACCAACTGACCGCTTTTACGGAACACCTGTAACCCCCAGGGCCGATCCCCAGGCCCCGTGGAACCAAGACACACAGCTCACAGTGAGTTGTGCATCATCGTCCTAAAGGGAGCAAACAACCCTACATGTTTCGTGTTCAGAGGGTCTGAAAATCGTAAAAGTCAAAGGTCAACCTCAGAACTGGGGCACAATCACGACACACATCCAAAACTAAATGGGTTTTAGAGAACAGTGCGTTTGCTGCAGTGGGTAGGGCATAAATAACGAGATGACAAATTGATTCTTTTGAATGTGCGACTCACGAGGGTCAGAGCTGGGGCAGGAACTCAATGGCAACAGACTCTTTATTTAGTGGCGTCTACCCCAATTTACGTTTGCAGCAACAAATCAAATAGGAGTCATTGGATTTTTTTTTCAAATGGTGACAAATCATCGACCTAAAATATCTACCCCCTTACTGCCCGGGGCCACTTCAGGGTCTGCCCGTAATTAGCTATATAATTAGACTTTGCTTTGCTGGGCCTTTCAGTGGAGTTTAATCGATGGGAACAAGACAACATATCCAACACTGAGTTGTGTCAGTAGAACGGGGACTTTGCTCTTGTTGGCTTCCATCGCACGCTTCTGGGACCATGTGACCTCATTCAATAAAGTTACGCTCTTAAATGCAATTTGTTATTTGCAACACATCCATACATATTAGATAGTTATCTATGCCTATAACAACATAATGACTCGATGCTTACATTTGTTATTTATTATCACTGGTCACTTTTGTTGTGGTTTATTTTTTAATTTTTCTTTGGCCTCAATATTTGATGATTAAATGCTTTGTATGTCAACGTTTAGGTTGATTGATGCACATTTTTTTAATTGTTAATAAGATACTCAAGATATTGGTTGAATACATATCACATCCATCCAATGACTTCATTTAAAGCCTTAAATTAAATGTTAACAATATTTGGGCTCTCGGTCAAATTCAACGCAATTCGGATTTTGTTTAAATACATGTATGTTTTTACATTCACCTAAAAGAAAACAATACATTTTAGTTCCTTAAGAAGTTTACATTCGGACAAAAATGAACAGACAGAGATGTGTTCATTACTAAATTATTTTAGGTTTTTGCACCGTGAAGATATGAATCTGTTGAGAAGCTTTCAGCTTGTTCACAGTCACACTTATCACATGATTGACCAATTTGGAGGAAAAGAAAGACTTGGAACTGCAGACACATTAGCTGCAAAGGAAAAAATCACCAAGTAAAGTATTGATAGAAATGTCCTGGGGAAGTGATTGAGTTATTAAGAAGGAAAAACACTTAGCAGCAGCAACCAGGGCTTTCCTTACCTGAGCGTAGCTGCTTGATTCGCCCATTACTTGCACTGGGGTCAATGGGCAGGAAGTCTTTGTACCAGGTGATTTCTGGGTCGGGGTTGCCACTGGCAGCACACAGCATGGTGGCTGTTCGAGTGCGCTCCACCACTTTCAGTTGGGGGCCCATGTCGATGTTAGGGAAGCCAGCTGGGAGCAGGTCCTCTGTGGAAAGAAAAGGGAAAGTACTTGTGTTAATCTATAAACACTGTTATCCTTGGAGCCAATAATCACGCATGATTGCACGGTCATTGACAGTGTCACAGACGGACAGTTAAGAGATGACAGTGTGCTCTACAGTCATTGTTCTCCCTCTTCAGACTCGCTGCTCTCTTGGGACAATTAGTCCCGTGGGTCAAATTGCCTGACCTCACACACACACGGCTGGAGCCGGAGCAGTGACTCATTCTCAGATGATGAGAGCCGAGGGAGTAACCCTGAGGTGTAATATACATCAGAAGCTCAAGGCCACGTCGCGACTCGGAGAAGATTCACTGAGTAAGATGCTAGCCAGTGGCACAGCTGAGGTCACTGTTCATCTGGGGAGCCGATGACCTCACATCCACTCTGCAGACATCATCGTGGCGTCGCAGACACTCGGGGAGCAGTAAATTAAAAGAAATTAGGGCAGTCAATTGACTTGCAATTTACGTTGCACTGAAAAAGCAGGGCCAGTGTGTCAGCCTTTTGCTAAACAAAAAAGAAGAGCTATTCCATATTATATTTTATACCTGATACAGTAAATGAAAAAAGTGATTTTGTCATAATTTTATATTTTTTGTCAAAGTTGTCTCACATATAATCATGTCAGTATTTAAAATAAAGAATGAAGTATTCATTTTTTGGTATAAAGAAAGATACACTTTTTGGATTGTGTGGACAAAAGGGGGAGGAGAGGTCACATGTATCCACATTTTGAAGTATTAAATCTTTAAAATAAAACACAAATACAAGGAAGAACCAGAGGGACTCCAAACTCGGTCCAGACAGGTTACCTCTAACTAAGGCTGACATCAGCGGAGTGCGATGAATATTTCAATGCCAGGTTCAGAGAAGTACAGGCATTTACACAGTTTTAAGCTCTGTGCTGTATCCTCTCCATCGATTATTAATGAGCACCCCTGTATAATCTCTTTATACCAAGTCCCCTGAAGCTCGGAAAAAAGCAGTGGCAGGGCAACACATCACTTTAGGAACTTCAGGACACGGCAGAGCAAGATGTTCTCACAAAGTCCCTCTTCTCTGTGTCATCAGTGATCTATGTATAAGATGCCACAGGAGGTGCAGCACTCTCGTACCCCTCCAGCCAACTGTGTCTGCTGGAGAAGGATATCTGTGAACACCTGATGTATTTGCAGATGCTGAGGCCTAGCTGTGCTTTGGATCCCAGGGTCTGCAACAACAGGCACAGTCCTATACACAGACAACAGTAATGAGGCTGAAAGCATACACACAGTAAGTGGATTTGAGACTAATAAAATTAAGCAAGTGACAGAGGGAATCTGCCTGAAGGAGCAAAGGAGGCCCGGGAAAAGGTGGGGCGCCCAAACAAAGCAGCCGACCGAAACAGCAGTAAACAAGCAGGAGGTATTCTGGATTCACGGAGAGATGATGCTATCGTCTGCTCTGACCTGATACAGCACCGGCAGCCTATTCTGAATAAACGGCATGTATGCTGGTTAGTTCCCTCCCTTGGAATAGAGGCTGATATTATCTCTCCCCCTGAAGCTTACAGGCTCTGTCGATAAAGGCGGCCATGCAAAAATAAATAGATCACTCATCGCGGGAATGTTACTTCAGGCTTAGCCAGGCTGACTGTGAAGGGGAGCAGGCAACCAATGACACGGGCTGATAGTATCCTACAATTCCCTGAAGGGCTGGTCCCTCATAATGGAGGGGCAATTGCATTTATATGATTTGTACCGGGGGGTTCTCTGTGATGACAAGTCTTCAAAGGCCAGATACAATCGACACATGTGCACTATTGGTCGACGACAACGCTGCTATTCATTTTGCCGAGAGCAGGCCTTGTCACTTAGGGCCAATAATCATCATACTTCAGAGCTATGAGACACATGCTGCAGTTATGGGATGCATTGCCCCCAAAGCTTCACTGTAAACCGCTGTTTGTGTCCCGTTTGACATTCGTAACAATAATTGAAATAATTGTTTGACGGTTCCACAGCGATAACTGCATGTTTTGTTATTAAGTGATATTGACCAGAAGGATTAAGGTCTTCTAACCTTGAGGGAATATCCATTTTAAGCAGCATTCATTTCACTTCCCCTTTCTGCCACATACTGTTTTCAAAATCCCTATTTCTACGGCGAACAACACGAGCGGACCACCAACATGAAAACATTTTTCACTGTTCTCTGTTGCATTATGATTTAGGAACACAGAGAATTCAGAGTACTTTCCCCCTGTAGCTTTATGATCATGGGTGTAGCCAGACCAGATGCAGTGCTGTGGAGGAAGAGGTCAGGCTATGGCAAGACTCCTTTAACCCTAAACCCAGGTTTGTTCCCTAACCCTAAGTCCTTAATTTGTGTGACCAATCCATAAGATCAACCGCTGTGATGGGGTTGTCGTTCCAGTGCATATGACATATGACCTGTGGTCTTCTCCACTGCTGTAAGATCAATCGCTCACTGCATACTGAAACTGTTTGGTTTTCAATGCACTTTTCACTTAGAGTTACTGCAATGGCAAACAGTGCATGTCTACTCCATGCAACAGCTGGTTTGTTCTGCACGACAGGTTTGAGCTGACCAGATCTCTTTGTCGCTCTTTACAATGCTGGCTTGAGTACCGTCATTATCCATAATTGTCTTTAATGTCACTGCACCATTTAATATCATTACACAAGTGACAGGTGCAAAGCCTTTAATCAGCCTCTGGTCAGCTTAGCCCCTGCATGGTTGTTAATCTGCCGACTCGGCCTGCTGTTGCATTCTGCTTTCTATCATGCTAAGTGTTGCCCTCTTTAAAAAGAGTCCTCACTTTAGACTCATTAAACACGTCTGAATAATCCAATTTCCACTGATTCACTCCGACCAAACCTTTGCTTTGTTTCTGCAAATCGAGGCAGGTATAGTCAGAACCGGGCCACAGCTCTACACAAGAAAGGTTTATGCTTTACCCACTATAGCAGAATAATTACATATTATTCACCATCTGCTGCACACACAATGTAACACTGGGTTATTAAATGTACTTAAGCAGCATGAATAGTATGCACGACCTGTGCTCCACTCAAAAAGCACTAAAGAGCTGAGGACTTTTGAGGGTTAAGTGACGATGGCTTTCTCCACACTCTGACCTACATGACGAACAAAACCCTATGACTTCCATACTGCAGTTAGCTATATAGTATTATATGAGACATTTAACCCCTGTGAACACACCGTGCTCCACTCTACCAAATAAGCTACACGGGCAAACTGAAGCACTAACCCCGGTGACAGAGCCGAGCCCTGGTCAGGAGGCCGTGTGGATTTTTATATTTTTATTCTGCACACAATCATCCATCACATCTGGGGTCAGAACCTCTGACACAGTGGCTTCAAAGCTACTTATTGTGAGCCATCAATTATCTCAAAGAGCGGAGAGAGCACCTGTCAAAGAGGAGGAGAGAGGTAAAAAAAAACCTGCAGTCAGGTTTTTTACCAGGAACTCCGGTGAATGCTGTGGGGTGCTCCACCATCCCCCGCACCTATTACTCATATTATTATTTTCACTTACTGAAATGATTTAATTTCATCAGCGGCATAATCAGGTTAACTGATTACCCTGCGCCGAAGCACAGAGACACAGGCTTTAAGCAGGTTTGTGCATTAATACCACAGAGGGACTGCCGGGAGACAGGCAGAGTGAGAGAGCGGGAGGAAAGGAGGAGCAAGAGACGGGGGAAACAGAGGTTGGGATTAGAAGCTATACAGTAAGGGCATGATAAACACAGTGGAAGACCATGAAGAATACCAATGGCAAGCTCTCGTTTACACGTAAATCTGGTTTGAATAAACATGTGTTTAAGTATTAAGCATACACAGCTGCTCGGACTCTAGACCTTGAAAATTCATATTCTTTGCACCTACACCAGGGTCAGAACTCCTCACATCAAACTGACAGGCCGGAAACAAGAGGAAGGTGTCTGTGTAAAGCAGGGAACTGTACAACTAATTCAGCAAATACACTATTTGTTTACCACTTTTCGGATAACGTTTCTAAATTTATCACCAAAGAAAACAGATCCTACTACTTCCTAATCCCAACATGGAATATTGGTTTATTCCAGGGACCATATTAGGTTGACTGGTTGGTTCTGTATTTTTCCTGCCGTGCACCTTTCCGTGACATTCCCTGAAATCTATGACCAGCAGAATCCCTGCTGAATTGCTTGAGAAATACACAAAGGAGGACAGGGGAACAGTGATCCAGGGACAGAGAAGAATAGCAACACAGGGAAAATCTAATCACGGTGTCCCTAGGCCGAGTAACGCTAGCCCTCTCTCCGGATAGCCATCTCAGCTGAATAATGGTTATTATACGGCCAGCACTCAACCTCTACTCCAAGAAAGACGTCTTAGGTCCCATTGGTATTCTCCACACCTTGCAAATCTCACCACCAAGGGCAACATTTAGATCCAAATCTCCCAAAATACAACTGAAACAATCTGATGAGACCAGGTGAGAAAAAGAGGAAGCGGGGAAGAGGAGAAGAGTGACACAGGAAGACAGAGACAGAAAGAATGAAAAGGTGAGGGGCACCGAGAGAAGGCAGAAGTTTGCAGCATTGCTTTTTGACCTCTGGCAACCTGCAGGCTCTGTGCGACCTTCTTTCCAGAGGCCTTCAGACTCCTGAACTCCCTTTGCAGTACACACGCTGTCAGAACTGTCTGTCACACACAAGGGCTGACTGAATACAGCTCAGCTCTTAAAGCTTGATATTTCTATCTGATCATATCAGCTATTCCGATGTGCAATAACTCAATGCTTCGAAAACTTCACCAAATTTTCACTATGGTCTCACAGTGAATAATTTACATATGTTATGTTAAGGATATGACATATAATAAAGGTCAAAGGTTTAAGGGCTCAAATGGTTTTAAGTCATAATCTACTTCATAGGCGGAGAAATATAAGGTTTCAGTGAATGTTAAGTTTTTAGAGGGCGTCTAAGGTCTTAATGGGCTCAGAGTTCTTTGTGTTGCTAGTGTTAAGGTTGAATTACTTAATAGCAAATGTCAAAAATAATAATATATGAATATATGTAAGTGGCAATGTTCATTTTTGCTTTTTCTGTCTCGTAATTTCTTGAATCATGAGTGAAAATAATCAAGAGGCCAAAAAAGTCATAGGGAAGCTCTACAGAAATCTGCTGCTCCACATTATCCCCCCCATTCAGTGTAGATAAAATATTTCCATCGTTATTTACTTATAGAGGCACATGTATTTCAGCTGATCAGACGACTTCCTAACAAGCGTGTCCACGGGCTCTGCTGTGTGAGCTGACATGCTGTCTTTACCGATGAGTCGTAATGCTGTAACCCAGGGTACAGCCTTCGATAGAAAAAAAGCAAACATACAATACAGGCTGTTTCCCTGATGTGCTGAGCCACCGTGATAGACACAGCGCAGACAAGAGAGGGGATTAATTGCCGAGGACAGCTCCTACGATCCCCTGCCTCTGAGCAGGAGAGATGGGGTGAAAAATAAAAAATACAAGACGGAGGGGGGGGGGATCTGTTTATCCATCTTTGCCGGTGGAAGTTTATCGAGTTTCCTCCCCCTCTCTCTTCCTCTCTCGCCCTCTCTTTCTTGTCAGACTCCTGAGGCGTCCAGGGTAAGACAGGCGAACTCCAGGGGAGACAGGAGATGAGGCCAGGGCCATTAAAGGAAGTGCCTCACTGTGGAGAAACGTCAACCAGTCAGGTCTAGTTTAGTGGTGGGTGGCTTTGAGTGTGCGGTTCTGTAAATGTAAGTGTGTGTGTGTGTGTGTGTGTGTGTGTGTGTGTGTGTGTGTGTGTGTGTTTGTGTGTGTGTGTGTGTGGGAGGGCGGGACTGTGTGAGGACCCGCAGTGGGCACCTTGAAACCTGACGTCGGTCTACTACACCGTGTGTGAGTGCTATTCAGGCCTTTTCAAATGGGAAATGCCTAAATTGTTCTGAGTTGAGAGCCGAATGTGATATTGATCAACTCATTTAATCACGAGGGCTTAGCTTTATTCTCCTACAACCTATGGCAACCTTCAACCGAGGTAGGCTGAGGTATTAAAGACATGTTTAGCCCTGTACATGCACGCAATCTACTGTACTCAGATATGAACATTCTGAAAAAAGTTTTAGAAATTGATTATTCTGAGGACATGAAAACAAAATACATGTCTGCTGATACCTCCTAAGTTAATACCTTCCACATCGAGTTATCATTTTCCGTTCGAAAATAAAATGTGTTCACAATAAAAGTACTGTTATTGAGACAAGGCCGGGTTTCATAAAAGCCATGAAGGGCAAAACTTAATTTGTGCAGCTTTTTGCAAGACATAAATAGCTTGAATCCAGTCTGATGATGTAGGTATGCGGCATGATTTTATATTATACCTAATGAGGACGGCACTGTGGGGTGCTCTGGCAGCTCATTGTGCTGCAGCATTAGGCCCGGTCAAGTCGGAGGTTTACAATAGAGAAGCAAGTTTTTGAATTTGTCATTTTAACTGTCTGTGTGATCAATAAGAATTCTCATTATCCCTAATGTGAATAACCTTCATCAGTGCTGAGTGCAGGGAAAATGATTCAAAAAAGTCATGTTGGAAAATAGGGGTACTTCATCTCATTGACAAAATCACTGCTTTACAAACATATTTGAAACTTCAGCAATTATAAAGTCTTGGGTTTTAGAAGATATGTGTGAACAGGGCTTTGGTGCGCCAGATAATCAAGACCTAGTGCTCCCGACATGTGGAGCAGGGACTCTCTAAGCCTGCTTAGCACCAAGCGTCCAAAACAACAATGCATTGAGCTGCTGCACTGTGCCCTTCCTGCCAAAGCAACTAATCTCACCAAAACAAACACCAGCTCCCCCCCCCCAAACAAAGACTGGCAGTAACTGAAGGATTTGGAGACTGGGTGGGTCTTGGGAGCGAAATCAAAGACTTGGTAGGCCATTAGCTTAGTGCAATTAAGCGGCTAATGACAGGTTTGGAGGCACCTTTGGTGGGAAGAACGACAATCATGAATATGTGGGGGGGGGGATAAATAAGTCACTTAAAAAGATGATGAGGCCGAGAGGTTGTGGGCAGTATGCTGATAATCTAAGAGGGGTTGACAAAGACGACCACAGCCACAATTTCCCCATCATTTCTTGCTGTAGCAGCATTTGACAGAGCAATTGGTGAGTGGTTAAACGTAATTCTCTATCAAGATGGAAGGTGCCTACAGAAAATGACAACAAAAGGAAAAACACATACAGTGCACATTGGGCTCAAATAAATCTCCCCTTCAGCTGTGACAACCTCATTCACACAGAGACGTGATGCGAACTCAAAGTACTTCGATGGAAGAGGCATAGCGGAAAATGGGGGTCTACGATTTTGTGGGCAAAGGGGTTGATGGGCTCGAGCAACACATGTCAGGAGCACAACGGTGTAGAGCACGACCAGCTGCTGCTCGGTCCAGGTGAATCTGGGCCACACTCATACTCGTGCATGAAGCTGGTGGTCCAGGCCATATCCCCTTACTCTTCTTTATGCATGAGCTGGACCACTCCAAAGAACGCCACTCAAGCCAAACAGTAACCCTCACCCTACAATTGTTTGCATTAGACATCTGTAGGTTATCATTGTATTAATTTCTACGTTTTATGTTCCAAAATGCAAATACTATGATTCATATTAGTATGGTCACTTTGTTTTCTTACTAAATTAATTGCACATGACATTATGAGCGAGTAAATCCCATGACCATATGGACCGATCGTCCAACCGCACATTTCTATCTGCTTGACCAGAACTGCAGGGGAACTGATTTACATTTTTTTCAGTTATCCAGCAGAATCCCATGACACCAAAATACTGGCAGAGATTTAATGAGATATAATGACACGGAGGCATTATAGAAGGGAGAGCAGCCGGGGAGCTTTTACTGGGAACCAGATGCAGGAAATCCAGCCACTACTTTCACAACTGATTTTGCATTGAATGTGCATGTGCATTTCTACATATTATTGTCCCAAGAAAATTATTTTCATTGTTTCAGGTTCCTCACATGGACAGTGGCTGTTTGAGAGAAACAGAGAAAAAGAACAGATGGAAATAATCTGATATGGGAGGAAATGGTTATTTCTGCCAGAGGCTGAATCACCAGGTGAATCAAACCAGTGAACACTTTTCATTGTAAAAACGTCTCAGAGACTCTAATCTCTCAATTTAGTCTCAATGGCCAAGCAGATGGCCAATTTACTCTGGCCATCTCATTGCAGTGACAAAGGATCCATTTATATGGACTTACTAGCCAGTAATAAACCAGTGAGCCAAACCTTAGCCAGTCTCTTGCTTCCCCACTTGCTCTTTGCCTCTTCATGCTGTATTTTCTTTACTCTACCCTGGTGCTTTATACTGGCTGTGGTCAGATGTCCACAGTCGGCAGGGTCACTCTACTTGAGCAGGAATTATATGAAATTGATGGCGAACAGTTCAGGAGCCAGCCACCCGTGGCTAGAGGCTACTTCCTTCCACTTATCCCGCTCCATCAGGAACCACCTCTTTTCTCTCCTCCTCTTCCTCCTTTATCTTTTGTGCTTCCACTCTGCTTGTGGTCTCTCTCCCCCCATCATCCCCCAATCACAAATGATTACTGCATTAAAGGTTTTAACTAAGGAGATAACTAAGATAAGCTGTTTTCAGACATGAAGTTCAGAAAAATTGGGTCCAGACATTTTTTCCGGACTTTGCCTTTCACATATGAGGAAGATTATTTGAATTAGAATTTAATTCTGGTGTTAATCCTGACATATACGCATTATATAGGCTCACTTGGACATTCTCCTGACATTTTACAGAGAGGAAGCACCAGAGTCACCTCAGGACAGAGAAGGGGAAAAGTTCTGAGTGGAACAACACAAAACTTCTTAAGCCTCCAATAAGATTGAGGGGCATGAGGGCCATCCAGGTGGTCAACATTTGACTATTGATTTGTTGTTTGTGCCAAGCCTGACCTCTCCCATGTACCAATAACACCAATAACAGCCAGAGAATCCTCACACAGCGAGGAGTAGCACCTCATTGGCACCATCACAGCACAAAGCACGGAATGGGCTGCACTTGTTATTCTCCTTAAATGAAGGAGCCAGATACAAACCGCACTTTCTTGATCATGCACACACCCTATGGTTTATCATCTGCAAGTGGAAAAATTGCTGGAACCGAGAGCTGAGAACAGGTGCTTCATGCAAAAATAGGTTCACGTTGAACAGGTAACCTCCACTGATGGGTGTAGATCTTAACAGCACGAAACAAATGTATTATTTACTGGTGGAAGCTGTGAGTGCTGATTGGGAATGAGAATTGACTTGTTTATCAGGGACAAGCCAGAGACAACTCAGAGAGCATAGGGCCATGGCGCAGTGTGGACTTTCAACTCAAATGAGGTGTGTCAGGGGGTTCGAGGCTTCCTTGAAAAAAAACCCCGCTGTGCCTTCTCCTGTTTATCTCTGGCGTGCATATCGGGTGCTGTGGCCATCTGACTGGCATGTTTAATAATGCTGTCCTGGCTAGTAAATAAAGTTGGAAACTGTGGAAGGTTTACCAGGAGAACATATTACAGTCGAGATGCACTTCAATGTAGGAGATATCAACATTTCAACCAAGTTCCAAAACTTTCAATGTTTTCTGACTTAAGTAGCTAAGCCTCACTTTACAAGAAAAATAAAAGAAGATATGTCCATGTTATTATTTCTTCTTCATCCATTTCCTTATTCTGGTATTTCAAATAAATAGATTTTTTCCTTGTCTCCCTTCTTTGCTTTTCTGCTCACCCTCCTGCCACTCTTTTCTGCATATATATTTCTAGCTCTCTCTACAGGTGTTGGAGGCGGGTGGAAGAGGGCGGAGGCTATACCGCAGAAGCAGACAGACAGGAAGGGAGAGGAGAAAAAGAAAAGCAGACAGATCTGTTGCTGCCACTTTTTCACTGTCTCATTACAGAGCAGCCACCGCCTGCCTGCCGGCTGCCTGGCTTGCGCTCTCTTAACTGTGTCTCCCTCTCTCTACAGCACACACATACTCGAACAAGCACACACACGGAAACACACACTCGGCTGTCACCCATGCATACACACATACGAGGAAACAAACATTTTCTCCCCTTCTTTCATTAACACCCCACAAACACACACACACACACACACACACACACACACACACACACACACACACCTGCTCATGTTTCAGCGTGCCTTATACATTTTTTATCCTGCCTTCCCCCGATGCCCTAGAATCACCTTTTCCTCTAAAATAAACTAAAATACAAATAAAAAAAAATACATATATATTACCCTTCAGCACCATATTAGCACCATGAGAAAGACCAGAGGAAAAAGAAATGCAAAGACTAAAAGTCAAAGAAATGTTGCAAAAGAAGAAAACTTTGTAATTTGTCTTTCTCAAGCATTTGCGAAAAAATTTAAACTGTAGGTTATAAAAAAACACCGGGGTCAGGAATGAAACCAGAGGGGAATATTTCACAAATCTAAATGTGTTTTTGAGCTGGAGCCTTTTTGAAACACACAGGGAATACTGATGAAATAAACAGCAAGGAGAAAAATCTTTTTTTTCTCTCTCTATATTCCTATCATCTCTCATCTGTCCGTTGCTCTCTGTCTCAGCTCGGGCTCAGACTTTCAAAAAACACAAACCAGTTTTGAAGTCAGATTGCATCACACACACAAAGGGAAATCTCACATTTATCAAATTCTGTAGCAAATACACCCACACAACAAGTTGTGATGATGACAACAGATTATAATTGTGTTCTAGCTAATACCTGGTGCTGGGATCTTCTTCAATTTTGATTGTGGAATTTTCATTACAGCCGATTCATCATCCTAGGGTTTTTCAGCCAATTCTTAAATATTTTTATACCTTAAAATATAATATAATGCAAAATATTATTATATAGGATGCTCTCTAGTTTTCCATTAAACACAATGTATCTGAATTTGTATTCTATCGCTCAAAATTTGATTGAGAAATGGTTGTATCACTGAACGACTGTACACACAAGTGATTAATCACCATCCACTTGCAGCTGTCCACTGCAGGAGGAGACACCTTCTCTCTCACACCCACTGAAACACAATGAGAACGGACAAGTGGAGACAGAGAGAAGGAGAGAGAGAGAGAACTACTGCAGGGAGGACAAGAGGCCTCGGCCATAATGGGAGTGATACTGTGTCAGAAGATACAAAATGGTAGATGGGCCATGAAAAGCTGGAGCCAGTATCTGTTGGGACATTGATTGTGTTTGAACATTTCCTCCAGTTCTTCTTCCCTCGTTCTTCTTCTCACTTTTTCCTCCATCTCCTCATTTTGTCTTTGCTTCATATTCATAATCCTTGACTCTGTCTGCCCCCCACCTCGAGTTTCACCGTCTCTCAACCCTTCTCCCATGATTCATAGAGCCTGATCCAATAACATTCACAATAACCTGTGTCTTCACAAAGCAGACGCCAATTACCAGAAAGCCCTGATCAAACAGCAGACACGCTAAGCCCCACTGCCCTCTGGGTAATAGTGGGTGCACTGACCACCACAGTGTTGCTCTGTGGCAGACGACTGGAGATTCCAGTTTACTTTTACTCATTTAATATGTACAGTACATCTACAGTAAAAATATCAGTGTGTCCTTTCCCACCAAATGTAAAGTAACATAAACGATCTGTATCACAAACACAAACTGAGAGACATCGAACGAGACCCTGAAATTTAGCTTTACAACAAATTATACTTAACAAGAAGCTCTCACGAGAAAAAAAAGGAGGGGTGGGGGGGTGCTGTGGATGAAAACCAGGCTTTGAAACTTGGCAAACTCACACATCAACAGAGAGCGGGCGGATTGGATCGGTTTTCGAGAGAGTGATGAGAGAGAGAGAGAAGAGGAGGTTTGATTGGTTTCACCTGGTTGGGAGCGGCAAACGAAAATAAACATGTTGTGTGTGTGTGTGTGTGTGTGTGTGTGTGTGTGTGTGTGTGTGTCTGCGTGTATGTCTGTGTGTGTGTGTATGTGCCTATTGGTGCACAGCTGCAAAAAGAGGTCACGGATTGGGTCTGGTGTTATGCGGCATTCATATGTAAGACAGACCTGAGAGCTGAATTGCATGCACCTGTGTGTGTGTGCGTGTGTGCGTGTGTGTGTGTGTTTGTGTGTCTATGTTAGTGTGTGAGTGTGTGTGTGTATCAAAGGTGACTCTCTACTAACTTCTAAGTTCAAACGTCTCCGAGATTTAAGCGAATGTTCCTTCAAAAAGAAAAATCACAGCTCCATGGCTTCACCACCGAGCTTGAACTCCACCAACAGGATTATTCTGCCATGAGAGCCGCTCTGCCTGGCTCTGATCATTTTGATGGGATCCCCAAACACCACGATAGACACATCATGTTGATAACTCTTACAGAATTTGAAACAGAGCAGGAGACCAAATCTCATCTATCAGGGTTTTCCCTCCTTTGGGAGAATATATTTGCAACAGTAATGTCAGGGGCTAAACACTGCAGCAGTCTCAAAGACAAGCACACAAACCGGGGTAACACCCCATGATCTCCTCACAACAGCATGAGCTGACACTTTCCCAGTGGCAACGCTGCCTTCCTGTTGACACTCGAAACACTTGCCAGGAAAATGCAGGCAGATTCTCAAAACTCCCCCCCCAAAATTCCCATGATATAGAAAAAAAAAGAAAAACGACCACAAAGCAAGCTGTAAGTTGTGTCAGATCTCAAGAGTACACTTCATACACTTGTCAGTCCCTCTCCAAGGACTCCCTAGAGGACTGTGTGCAGAGTCTCAGTGCAGCCAGATGGCCCCCGTCTTAGGTATTCAGCCGAGGCAGTGAAGCAACAGCCAAGGAGGTGTCACAGACGAGGCTAAAGGCACCCTGCCACCAACACACGCACACCGTACACACACAACCACACACAAACACACAAGAGACAACAGAGGAAGAGGTGAAACTGCATAAAATAACTATGAAGATTGGGTTAAAGGTTAGTCTGCTTTTTTTTGTATGAATAAATGTCTGAATTTATTAATTACCTCCACCAGGGAGGTTATGTTGTCACCCCTGTCCATTTGAAGGATTTCCACAAAGCTTGGTGGAATGATGCCCCGTAGGTCAGCTTGTGCCTCTGAATGGGGGGGGCGGATTTTTTAAAATCACTATTCTTTAACATTGGTAACATTGTTTTAAATTGTTTTACTTTTTGTTGAAATGCTCTCATGTTAGATGAGTGCTCAAGAGGACAGAGATAGCCGGTACATGCTTCTGTGTGTGTGTGTGTGTGTGTGTGTGTGTGTGTGTGTGTGTGTGTGTGTGTGTGTGTGTGTGTGTGTGTGTGAAAAGGCCTTTAGTCTGCTGTAAGGTATTCAAGTATTACATAGCCTTCAGTTCAGAGACTTTCATGACCCTTTGTTAACTGGTGAACATCCATGGATTCTTTACTTGGATGTATAAGTGATGCATGTTTGTGTAAATGCATGTTATCCAGTGTGTTTGTTTGTATTTGTCGACATGAATCTGTGGGTTGTGTGTGCGTGCAGTTGGATTTTCTTGCAGATGCGTGCCACGGCTCTCCGGCCAAGTCACCCACCGTGGCGACCCATTTTCTGCCTCTCCACATCCCAGACCACAAACCCTCTGTTTACTGCAGATGTGTCCCCGGTGCCTTGTCCCACATCCCATAATCCTATGCCCCTGTTCCAGGAGCCCATGTTTGTCTATTGTCCTCCTCACCTGTTCTACAATGCCAATCGGCCGCAACCCCCCCCTGTTGTCTGCCTTCATCTCTGGCCAACTTTCTTCTTTTTTTGGGGTTGATTTGTTCCTCTGGTTTGCTCCACTTGCATCTCTATTTGCATTCTCTCTCTCCATTGACCCTCATTAATTTTCTCCCCCCTTCACTTTCCACGTTTTCTGTATTTTCTGTGAATTAAACTTCATCTTTCTTCAATCTCGTCCTCCAGTTTTCTGCATGTATCTTTTCCTGTATCCTCCCTTACGCTGCCGGGTTAATGCAGCGGGCTCTGACCTCATTAAAGATGGAAAACTGAGAGAAGCCAGTGCTCTCCTCCTTTGGCGCTCATGTTGCACCTTCAACCCCCATCATCACTCTCTCATCCCTCCGTCAGCGTTGGGTCTTGCCCGGGCAGGAGACCGGCTGTCTTCCTCTGGGCTCTCGAGGAAACCTCATCAAGCCGAGTCCAATATCTTTTTATCCTCCGCCTGCTCCTGTGGACCACCCTGCGTTCACCTTGTGCTCTTTCACACACCTGTGTTCACACAACTGCACATGCTGACATGTACAGGCCTGAGCTTGTAGTATAAAAAAGGGGTCTGCTTGTTAATATAGTTTTTTCCAGTCCGTCTGTGGGTCCACTGTTTATTTGTAAAGGACTTTCTGGACTTCACTGCACACTGTAAAATCTCAAAATTGAAATTATGAATAATATGAGTCCTTACTTCCAGCACCAAACTGAAAGCTGATCATTAAGTGTGAATGATTTCGGGTCAGGTCACATTTTTCTGTCCTAGTCAGACAGAAAACAATCTTAAACCGAACTCGACCTGAGCCTGATGTAGACAGACATGTAGGCAAAAAAATAATCAATCAATAATGACCACCACAATCCGAGCTGGACTATAATTTCTAAATTTTGTCTGAAACCTTCCCATTCGGTCTGATCCCAAAATTCAGGTATCACTATCAACACTCTCATATCTATCCCTCCAGGCAGAGAAGTAAAACTGTGACAAATGTGAACAAACGTGTCATTTCAATATATACATGTGCCACGTCTAAATATGTATTTCAACTTTTGAAGGACACCTGAGCCTCTCACACCTCCCCTAGCACCCACCAGCGTGCTCCTAGTGTGGGGGGGATTTGTTGCTAACAATAACTAACCCAGGATGCTGGAGCCAGGCTTCCAATCCCTGCTCCAACATGCATCTGACAGCCTGGAAGGCCTAGCCCGTGTGCTGCCAGCCAGTCAGCAATAGCTCAGCTTCATCCAACCCTGGAAACATGGCAGATGGTGGCAGGAGGGAGAACAGAGGAGAAGAGAGAAGACTCTGAGTGTGTGTGTGTGTGTGTGCATGTGTGTGTGTGTGTGTGTGTGTGTGTAAGAAGCAGACAGACAGGTAGACGGAGAGAAAAGAACGCAGGAGAGTGTGACCACATGCTTGCTCGCCTCTGATAGCGTCCTGCGTGACCTCTACGCTCCAGCTCCACAAATGATGTAATATCTTTGCTGGGTATAAACCAACGCGTCCAGGATTAGTTTGGCTTCTCTGTGTGGCGCTTCAGCTAACACTAATGATTTACCTTGTATGTTCTGATAAAAGGGTCAAAGAAAGAAAAAGGGAAATATTTCATAAAGTTATATACAAACTGACCTAACCTATATGTAACAGAAATAGATAGAAAGACCTGAAGGTGCAGCCCTCGCTTCCTGGCAACTGCAGTTCAAAAACTCAAGGTACCATGAAAAAAATCCCTGAGGAGCTCCTGGTTTTCCACTTTAATGATTTATCTTGTGGTTACCCCCCTGTGCACATGGTTTCATATTAATGCGGCACTCACCTCGGATGATGGACAGCTTGGCATTGACGGTGATCTCGCCCTCGCTGTTCTCGGCTACGCATTCGTAGATGTTCTCATCTCGCGGCGCGCGCAAAGGCTGGATCCGGAGCACAGCGCCTGCAGCCTCGTCAAACTCGATGGTCTGTGGGGGGGTTAAGGAACAGGGTTGGGTTAGACTGCACATAGTGTAGGTGAGCGTTAGCATGGAGAACCAGAGTTAACCAATTTCATTTTCAATTTTCACATTTAGGGTTGATAAGACGTTAGCTTCTCTGTGGAGGAAACCAAAGACGGAGTTATAAGAAGATATCCTTGAATGGAAAGGTACTGTGTTTGTGATTTATAACCTTTGGTCCTAATACATACAGAATTCTAAGGAAAGGCACGGTATCTCTCTCACCACACACACACACACATACACACACACACACAGTCCCATATCTCTATGTGTGATATGCTTGCTTTTGTGTGTTTTCATCACAAGTTACTTCAAGGAGGTTATGTTTTCACCCCGGTCTGTTTCTTTCTTGGTTGGTCTGTTTGTTTGGAGGAATAACTTGTCTCAAGGTTGCAGTGTGGGTGTGAGAGGAGCCCGTCACATTTTGGTTCAAATCCAGATCAGGGGACTTTCTTTAACATTAAAAGATCAGGCATTTTTGCAACATTTTCATAATTATCCAAAAATGTATGGATCTTCATGAAAGAATTGAGACTTATTAAGGGGACTGACATCTCTAATCAAATTTGATGCAGCGTGATTGAATTCAAGGGGACTGTTGGGCCTTGGCGGAGGTATGTGATTTTATCTGTAATTACGCCGTTCCTTCTTTGTAAAGACTTTTGAAAAGTCAATTTTCAAATCCTGCTTAAAATAGTTTGGAGATGCCATTAACTAAATTTCTTGAATTAAATCAAATATTTTTTCAACAGTGTCCTCAGAACAAACAATAGAGCTAATTTAATAGTGACCTGTGACGTCAGCGGCGAGACTGACATAAGATCAGTTCTGACATAGTTTCAGAAACTGGCCACTGACATATTGAGAGACTTTGATCTCTTTGAAAACTAACATATCAACAGCCTTGTGCCCTGCAGCAAGAAGCTGAACCTCAAGACTTGGCAAATGAGTGGAATTTAAATGGTGGGATGTCTGGACCAGTTACCCCTTTCGTTTGAAACCAGACTGCCGTTTCGCAGGGTTTTTGCTTGCCGCTTAATTTTAGATGGATGAAGCGTTAGAGAAGACGGTCAGCCCGTCTGTCAGTCCCCCTGCAAACCTCTTCCAACAACCATCCCTCCTCAGAGGAGCGTACACCATCTCGACGAAGGGTTCACTGCGGAGATCTCTGAGCAAAGCTTGATTTTGAGATACAAGTACAAGTCTTGAGCCGCCCCGCTGCTCCCCTGCTGCACATCTCAGAGCTGAGCTGTTAATTAGGCTAAAAACACTGCAGAGCAACGGCATCACGATCGATATCAAAGCAGCTGTCTAGAGGGTAGAACAGGGGGAAAAAATCATAACAACTTCAAAACCCCTTTACAAATTTTTTATTTCATGCTAAACGGAGGAAGAGAAGCGTCCGTTCTGGCGGGCTGCTTCACGCCCTTGGCTTTGTTTCCCACTTAGCATGCAAGGGAAGAGAACGTACAAACACTACTTGTCTTTTATTTTGTCCTCCGTCGAGATGCTGCTTTTCCCCCTGTTGATGCTGTCGTCATTTTTTTGCTTTTTAGCCTCCTCCCCTGTGGTTGTCTTCATGTTGCAGTGTGTGTGTGTGTGTGTGTGTGTGTGCGTGTGAATCTATCTCTCTATCTGTGCGCTGCCATCGGCTTTAAACGAAAGCAACTTTTTAATTAAGAGACACTGAGCATCAATCAAGACTTTAAGAGATGTCATCTGGGACGCCTGCTGAGAACTTAACAACAAACATCATGAATAACACACGGAACGACACATTCACACAGACAGACGCACAAAGCTAGAATGTGACAACGGCAGAGTCAGACGAATGAGGGACCTCTGAATTGTATTACTGGCCGTCAGCTACAGCTAATGGTGGACCCGCACATCACTTGGAGGTTAACACAGCACGTCTATGAAAAGATTGGAGGTTGTTGTCCACGACTATTTGTGTAAACTGTGGGTGAGGGAAGCACACGAAAACACCCTTTTCAAAAAGACTGCGTGGGAACCAGAAAGCAACAGAAGACTGCGCTTGTAATGTGAATGTGAGGCCAAGTTTAAGAAGAGTAAATCATTCCAGCTTCATGCTTTAGCTGGGACTTTGCAGGTTGAAATGTATGACGCAAGTTAAGTGTGGCTCCGGATCAGAAAAGTGGGAGCTGCGAACAACAAGTCCTCCAGTTGGTTAATTACTTTATCTTAAAATAACCGCTTTAATTTCATTAGAGAACGGTGTCTCCTTCATTCAAACTTCGTTCACCGATGAGGAGAAATCACTGATTAGCTTCTTTACTCAATCACTCGCACTCTGAACCCGGTTGACTCACCGCTTGTAGCTGCAGAGGCCGCTGACGCTCAAAAACCATTTAATTTCCTTTATTTTATAATATTACAAAAAACTTTGGATTCACCACATTTTTAGAGACCTTAACTCCCAAGTATCGTCTAAGAATTTATATATATATATACGTTGAGATATTACAATTCATCTAATGACGGCACAGTAACACAACAACCTGTTGCTAACCATGAAGTGATGAACTCACCTCTATGCGCTGGGAGTTGACCTTCTTGCCTTTCTTGTTCCAGCTCACCCGGGGCTTAGGGTCACCTGTCGCCTGGCAGACGAAGGAGACCACGCCCCCTGAGACGCCAATCTGGTCGACGGGAACCTTCGTGAACCTTGGTGGTGCTGAGGAGTGAGGGAGACGGGGGGGAGAAGAAGAGAGAGAGAGAGAGAGAAAATGAGCCATTAGCACTTAGTGTGAGAGGAATGTTTCACCGCTGGAACTAACTTTGCTCCTCTCAATGCACCAAGGCTTAAATGAGTGTAATTACATCAGAGCAAGTCTAGACTGCCCCATTCCAATTTGAGTGCATGTATATATAACCACACAAATGTACACACAACAATGTGGTGTTACGCAAATCCACACCAATCCTCTTCTTGCAACCCCTTCTGTATCTATTCTGTATCTAAATCTGTAGCTACTTATATTTAAGAAGTTGTGTTTTTATTCTGTGTTTGTTTGTTGTCACGATTACACAGAACTACAGGACGGATTATAATAAAACACGTCAGAAGGATGTGGTTTGGATCAGGGAACAAATGATGGCTGGTAGATAAAAAGAAATATGGCAGTGTAGAGAAATGGAGTCTGGACACAGGCAGTATCATAAGCAACCCTCAGAATAAGATGATGAGGCAGTAGAAGTGAATTTTACTATTTGACGTTGACATTAAAGCTTTCAAAAGTGAGAAATTGAGTGTGACACTAAAGAATTACGCACTCACAGGACTGTGACCTGCGATTAAACTGTACATCTAACGTTAGTAATTTTTGGTGCTCGTGCTTAGTTGCAGAAGTTAAAGACAACAAGCCTGATAGAAAATAAGGCGAGAGAAAGAAAACACAGTCTCCGGGGGAACTCGTTAAATCTGAATCATACAGAAATGTGCGGATGATCAAACGGCCGGGCACATAGCGTCAGATTAATAATTAAGGGACCATGGGCCGACACCAGTCTCCAGGCAGAGCAAAACACATATATGAAGGAGAATTCCTGCATTCATTATCGGGTAAAGGGAGAGAGAGAGAGTGGGTACTTTAGACGGAACGAGGCAAGAGAAATTGTGTAAGACAAGGGGAAGGAGAAGAAGAAGGGTGAGTGTACCGCCTCGGGAAAGCACAGGCACCCGCATGCTAAGTTAATCTCACCGCCCCCAACGAACAACCAAATATATTTCTGATGCAAATATTACAACAACACACACAAACTCACCGCCCCCCACTTAACTAGTTAACGGTTATTTAATCTCGAAGGCTGCTTTCACATTTTTCCTTTTTTTTTCCTTCTCCAAGTAGAATGGGATCGCTAGAGGAGGAGCGGTTACACACATCGTAACAAAAACGTGTTCCTGCAGTGTGTGCCAATGGGGAAGACAAATTTAACCTTGATTTTACAAGCTTAGATGTCTGCAAATGCAAGACTATTGCTGAAAGTAGGAGAATGTGCTCATTACACCACCCGCGATCAGACAGAGATAAAAAAACATGCTGTCAAATAAATACCACTGCTGCTGTAATATGATGTTTCACGCTAGCAGCCACAGACGAGCTCTTATCTTGCTTTGATTTTTTTCTTTTATCATCTTTTGTTCTTGTGTAGATGGTGTGTGTGCAGCTAAAAGGGTAAAACATGACACTGACTACAAGGCTAATGATACTGGGACCATCCGTGCTAAGGCTAGAGCATGGTTTTATAACACTTCTGCATTCAACCAATACCTTGATGGTGTATGTGAATAAAACTGCCTGGGTTAGACAGGTATATCGCCAATCAACAATTGGGTAAACCACCATCATACCATCTCATTACAAGACTCCCGGTTCAAATCCTAGGACCGTAGGTGTGAATGTGACAGTGAATGATCGTTTGTCTCTGTGTATCAGCCTGGAAACCTGTCCAGGATGCACCCCCGCCCCCCGCCCGATGTTGACACTAGAAGGATAAGCAGTGGAGATAGTTGATGGGATGGAACCTTCAAAGCCTGTTTCAAAGTGAGAGCTAAAAAGGACCTGGCAGATGGAGTTGAGCCACACTCCTGACAGCATTGGCTGAGCATCGTAGGTTCGGGGTCTACCCACTCGGTCTCCTGTGACTGACCGTGTCCTGAGTCATGTCCTGAGTCAGACTGGCTTTGGCATGAATTTACTAGATTATATATACTAGGTGTTTCTAACAAAAATAATAAATTAAGCCATTTGAGCCGGATTGATGAATGGAATATCCCCACTGAGGTTAGCATTGATGCTAGTAGGATTAGCAACGTGACCTCTTCTCAGGCTCATATCAGGCCATCTCAGGCAGCGGCGCCGAACTGAGTAATCCTGTAAAACTTTTCTTGACGCCTTTTCTCTTGCAAAAAAATATCATTCAGAGACTAGTCAGTGTTCTCATTTCAGGTAGATGCTGCATTTTGCTATCCGTGCAGCATGTTCCGAGGAGTCAGAACCTCATCTGCTGCAGACACGACCTTCACCATTAGCCTACATGGCAAAGTATCTCTCGGTTTGATTCGGCTGTTCTGCTGCATACGTAATGGGAGCACGCAGAGTTTATTCATGTCCTGATTTATGCCGAGATTTCAGTGAATCAGTCTGCGCTGTAGGCTGCAGCCACTGGGCCCAAAATGTTCCAATTTAATGTTTTAAATATGATTAATCACTAACAGAGTTGTAAGTGTGTAGTGCAGCTCGGCCATGGTGCTGTTGACAGGACTCAGACTATTGCCTGTGTTGTTGTGCAGAGTTAAATCAATGCCCAGCCACGAAAAACAGGGGCAGTGACTGATTGACAATTAAGCCCATTTTAAGTGGTTGCTTTCCAATCGATTGGGGCCGGAAAGCAACTTCAATTCATAATTTATAATTGGGAGTTACATCAAAAACTGTGTATCCTGATGACATATCACCACCTGTTTGAATCTGCAAGCAGACACATACCTGCATCTGATGCCATCTTTGAAGTGTCAGACAGTTGTTATCAAATATGACACACACACACGTATATTGGTTGTTGGACTGACAGGGGTCAATTGAAAAACGTTATCATATTGCCAATACCTTAAAAAAAAACATCATACACGATAAAAGGTCTTTCTGACAGCTCGTGAGTATTGGACATCGACAGACCACACGCTGAGCAAAATAAATCAGCCAATGGGTCGGGATTAAACTCCCCTACCTTTACAAGACGAAGGCGTGTTGTGGGCAATCATTTTAATGTTGTAAATATCGATTCCCTGGTTGTCTGATGGTCACATGAAAGCATATAGATTGATATTACTAAGCCCTCTTTAAATCCTACTCTTCATCTGTAGAAGGGACCCATGAGGATGGTACATTCCCAAACGCACGGGAAAAAGGTTGTCAAAAAAACATATAACATATACATCAATATCTACACTCACATGACGTATAGCAGTGAAGCAGTAACGGTTGGGGGGGGATGATATAAGCATCACGGAACAGGCTTACTTTATCTGGCGCATACAATAAACCCTTTTGGCATTTGATACTTTCCATTTCCATTCTGAAAGTGCACAAGACGGCTCTACACAACTCTGCTCCTCTGCGTTTGACCTCCCCTTACAATGTGCCCTCTGTCGAGACAGAAGAGGGATTTACACAGAGCAGGCCTGTGGCAGTGGTTCTGCTGAAGGCCAGCGCTCTTTGATTCGTTTTCCCCCCCTAGCTGAACCGCTCGACATTTACGCCCAGTTTCTTTCTGTCCCTCTCCTCTCTCTCTATCTCTTTCTCTCTCACTCTCTTTCTTTGGCTTCATAGAATGAGAGAGGTGAACAAAAAATGTTCTTGCCGGCATGTCAGTCTGAATTTGACTCCTGGCAGATTCAGGACTTTCTTATTATGTTTTTGATGTAGTTCTCAACATCACATCGGTGAGGTTTTTAGTGAGAGGTTTGCAGGTAAAAATGTATGAAATGAACTCGAATGAAACAGTTGGGGCCACGAGGGAGAGGAGGAGGAAGAGGAAGAGGGAGGCAGGTGGTGAGGTCAGTGGTCAAAAGAGCACAGGACAGAAGATGACAGGGGGTAAATGTTGAATTTTGCTCTACTTTCTTGTAGTTTCTAGTTTTTAAAACAAATATGTGTAAAAATGAGTCACGTGCATTATTTGTAGCCGTTAAATAGATAATAGGCATTTTCATAGCAATTCAAGTCCCATTTGTGCTGTTTACATCAACATAAAATAGAATATTTAGGTTCATTCGTTCTGTCTGTTTGCGTTTAGATAACGCTGCCCTGGCTGTAAATTATACTTTTCTGTGTCCTGCAGAATCCACTTAATCTACAAATGCTATCCTTATCATCTCTGTACCATACGTTCAGCTATAACGATACTGCATTGGACGTCCACCATTTACATTGTAGACTATGATGAACATAACTCCGATGTGAAAACACACAAAAAAACGAATTTTACTCTTAAACGTTCAATATCTATGAACAGATTCATTTCCAAACAGATCGAATAAAGCAGTTTGTAAATGTCTCCCATGACCCACGGCTCCAGCTGTGATGCAGTATTTGCAGCTGCACAAAGGTCGAAGCCACGGGGGATGTATTAACGTTTTGTGTGACATGGGAGACGTGCCTCTCAGTGGCCTACAGAACACATATACCCCCAACATGTTACACATTCTGATGCGACTGCCCTTGCACAATGTCAGCTGGGATTGGCTCCAGCACCCCCCCCCTGTGACCCTCAATGGATTGGTGGTATAGATAATGGATGGATGGATGGATAGGCCACTGATGTCAGGGGTTAAATCTCTGACCTTCACGGTTCACACAGATGTGTGTCTAAAAGTGAAGATCTGTCAGCATTCCTTCAGGCCATACAATTATACAAATAATGTTTAGAAGGTTTTCTGTTCTGCTGTGTCATGATTAACCACTTTCACGCAATGCACACTATCTGTCTCTTTCTAAAACACAACAACCTTTCGGTGTTGTGTCTATTTTAGCTCTACTTGTATTCAGAAGTGAGTTTATTATTGTCTGAGTATCATCAGCATTTTGGGTTAGGGTGATGGTTCGCAAATAAAAGGCGAACAAAATTAAACGTACAGTCCATTTGTATAATATTGTGGATTTTCTGAGTTTGTCCTTTGTTGGAAACATTTTGGATTATGCAAAGTCAGCTACATGTGTAACAACGGTCTACTCATTTTTAGACAATTCAATGACGAATTGTTACGCATTAAATCTTCAAGAGCAAAGATATCAGATTGTATTCCCCCAGACAGAAGATGAAGATTTGGAATATAACAAACAAATGGATTAATTTGATTAAAATGATTAACAGTGAATGGTAAGTTAAAAAGGTACAGAGGTGCATTTTTGTGCTTCTGTCTTTGTGTGTCTGGCAAATACAGTACAGCGTGTGCATATGTATCAAATGTGTTTGTCTGTTTTTCCGGGGCCATAAACCAACCCTCTGCCACTGGCGAATGTCTATTATAGTGCAATCACTTCAGGTATGCTGTGTGTGATTGTGTGAACCCTGAAGAGCATAATTAACCTTTTTTTTTCAATTTCCCTCAACTGTGTGCCTCTGGGCCTCTGCTGCCAGTTACTGTTGACTTTGAACCTTCCTTTTTACGAAATTTGAACCATGCCACGTCGCCAGTAATTGCAAGGTAGAAAGATGTTGAGTGGTGCAGAGGCTTAAACTGCTTTTAAAACCCCCGGTAATGAGTGATGACACAGATCGCACCACATTATCAACAGATGAGCTTTTCCACAATGTTTGAGTTTAAGTGGTTCAGTGTGTACTACTTGTACAGATGAAGTTGACACACACTGCTGCGTGGGGATTTAAACACTACTTCCCGAGATGAAGGACTTTTGCTCTCACTTTATCATAATTTCAGTCTCTGGTAAAATCACACGACAACAACTTGACCATTGAAGATGAAGGTTTTCCCTTTATCACTGTGCAGTGAGGTGGATTTCCCATTAAACCTTTACCTCAGAACAGCTCCCCCTAGATATTATGTGTGGTAGAACACCTTGGTGAAATGGCATTAACTCAAAGTGCCTGTGAAACCGTAAGAAAATGGATTTAGACTATTTAGACCTAAACATGTATTCTCTCAAATGTCCAAGAGAGATCGACTCCCGTGGTTGCAAAAATACTTCTCATTTGATTAATAACTTCAGAAACATTTTCCAAGGAGTTTATGGTCTCAATCACTCATTTCAAATCTTCTTTAATGCAGCATGATTTTCATTTCGTAAGTTATGGTTCCATTTAGAAATAAAATAGACGATAAAGCACCGTATGCATTGGGGCATTGATACCATGAGATGGATAGCTACTACCGTCCGTTTTTATTTAAAGTGATAAAAATTGTAATCATACTTGCTTGAGTTCAGAGTAAAAGATTGTCTCCTCAACCATCGGACAGAAGTGACATTTATACAGAACTTCTACATTACCCTTTATTGTAAGTCAAACATAAGTTAGTAAATATGTTTGAAGTTAATATGAAAAGCCCAGGAATATCTTTCCTTTTATTATGAATAAAATATAACTTAATACTGCTCTCTGCTTTCTGTGTGTGTTGTAAAAAGGTCATAAAAGTCTAGAAAACCATCTCTGGTCACATAACATATATGTGACCAGAGATGACATTGAAAGGACACTGCACCCTCAGAGGCTATTGTATCCCCTTCCCCTAACTCTCTCAATTCCCGGTGCAGCACTACCAAGATAAGCACACAAGACCCCGTCTTTATCTGCCTGGCAGGGGGACATGGTCTGAGCCACGGGGGGGGCCCGCCTATCTTCAGCCGGCCCTGAGAATAGAACAGATCCACGTCAAACACGAGCAGCGAGCGGGTGATAAAAAAAAACTCACACTGCGCACACAGTCACTTGTTTAGCTCGTCCAGAAGCCGCCCGCTACTGACCACCACCTCTGTTGGACGTGATAAGAGAGAATATACCAGCCCTGTGATTATAAAGTGGCAGAGAGTGGGAGGTGGGTATGTGAATATGAGACGGCTCAATTTGCAGTACTTTGCTGTTGACGTTTTGGCGCTGGTGGGGGGTGGGGGGGGGATGTCTGGCTTTTATGACTAATACAGTTTGTACAATTTGATGGAGAAAAGCTTCTCGGGTCATAAATAGGACCCATTATCCGCCGAATTAGCAAAGTGGGAGACAGAATGACACACGGCCATTCAGTGATTTGCAGAGAAAGGCAGCAAATTGGGGAAAGGGCACTTGTTATCCATCTTCCTACAAATAGGTATCTTTCACAGCACACAGAGACCTCTCTGTCCTTTTTTTCTCACCAACAACATCTGTAAAGAACATTTGGGTCCATTAGAGGTAAAAGGGTACTAATTCCTCCTCCTCCTCCTGCCTCCCATAGGGTAGCAAGTGAAGTGGGTTTAATCAAGGTAAAGATGCAGATGAGGATAATGTCTCTTTATATTATATATTGTTTGTTCTGGCTAGACTTCTCTCAGATAATATTCTCATTAGGTTATTATAAATGTATGATTATATTGTCGTTAATGTCTTTCAGAGTATATCTGAGATTTTACTGTGTACTCTCAGTTGTTATTATCTGCTGTACTGTGTTTACAAAGCGGATGGGGACCAATATGAACCACGGCGTGCTACTTATTTAAAGAGGTTGATTTAGTAAAGCCGATCCTGATTGAGATTAAACTTAATTTTCATATTAGCCAAACAGCAGACGCATGACACACACGGGGGCACACACTGTCATGACTGACTTCCTGGGAAGAAAAACAACCAATAAAGAGAAAGTGGAGTTTGCATCTCAGCTTGTCAAGGAGTTTTCTTTCACTTGGTATGAAGTCGACTCACAAGTCTGATTGAAACTTTGGATATTTAGAATGCATTTGATCAAAGCTGCACTGAAGTCGGGACATGTTACTCGAATTTTGGTACAATGTCCTGAAGATGTGTAAGTGGGCATGTCGAACAACAGCCGTGTGGACCTCTGAAGTGTAGAGGTTTACTAGCTTGCAGTATCCGTACAGTACAGCCACCCATGAGACTCAGCAGGGGGCCAAGCTGCTAGAGCCGCCTGTCCGTCACTCCTGGACCCGAACCCCACCAGCCTACATCAGCACGTACACACTGAGCAGAGGGACGGAGAGACAGACAGATGGATGGACAGACAGACGCACACGACAGGAAAAAGTTCATTCAAGTCCATGTATGAACAGGCTCCCACACGTGCTCTCTCTCCCCATCTCACACACACAAACACACACCCTCTTGGCCCAAACAACCGAGCCCCCATCAATCAGGACCAATTCTCGCAGGCTGCCTGGGCAAGTGCCATCGCTATGGAAACCAAGCCTTCCCTCAGAACCCTGTCTTGCTTTGTCTTGTCTGGTCGGTTTTGACACGTAATCACTGGCAACTAAAACCAGTAGAGGACTATTGCAAAAAACAAACAAAAAAAACAAGCGGAAAAAAGGAGAAGAAGGATAGAAAACGGTCTTTTGGGTTCCAGCTAAATGCTAGTGCCAATTTCTAATGGGATATTTGGAGGCATCATTATCTGCCAACTTAGAAGAGCTGATTATTTTGGATCTTTGAAAACAGGGCTGATGTTTCTTTAGTCATCTATTTAAAGCCCTGCATCATATTTAACTAACTTTATAACAAAGGACACTATATTCCCATTACCAGTTGTAAGCTAAATCTATCAGTACCTGTTAATAAACAAAAAATCTGTTAAAAAAATATCTACTTTCAAGTGCTGCCAAGGTTCTTTCGAGCAGTGCACTAATAAACTCATAATAGTGATGCGGGGGGGGGGACAGCCATGTATCACTGTGGTTAGGTTGGTGAGGAGTGAATGTCTGAAACGGTCTGAGCGTGTGTTCAGAGTAAGCCTGCGCCCTCCGCCAGTCAGGTTGAAAAATTATATATTACTGTCTCACCTAATCTCAGCTGCAGCCATATTCCACCCAGCAGGTTTCGGGTCAGGCTCCATCCCCGCGTTACTCCGGCTGAGCAAGTTTAAGGGTTAATGGAACAGTTGCTTTTCCAATTAAAATTTAAGAGGGAAAGGCTAATTGGGATTTGATCTTGGGGCAACTGGGGTGCCAAGCAGCAGTGGATGTAGTGATTCACAAAGAGACTCTGTGCTGCCTGGATTGTACAGCCATTTCCCCACAGTGGAAGACTGTCCTTTTTGTAACCTCAGATGGAAGTCTTAAAAAGTCCTATTCTCCTCTCAGCAAATTAATAAGGAGGCAAGATGAGATTATTTTACGAGTGTGTGAACACAATCAAACTTTTATGAAGATAGTTCATGAAAGAAGCGATAACATCTTGATAGAAGTGGAGGGAAGGTCATACTTAAAAGCTAGTTTGTGGGAGTGTTCTTAAAACGATTAATTTCTAATGCCAGGAAATAAAAGGACGGCTCTTCAGTGGTATCTTGTTTTTTTACGCATTTTTGAGGAAAACAAAGATTTCAAGGCTCGGATGAGAAGTAAAAATAAGTTGTTTTCATGCATACCCTTCCCTGTTGCATCATGCACTGCGCCATGTTATGTCGACTGGCCTTAAAGCAAACTCGTAGGGCTCAGGCTTTGCAGTCCATCAGGGACTTGCGGCAGGATGTGGGAACCCAGTGTAAAACGAGTTCTGGAGTGTTAGTACCCAGAGGTGAAAAACTTTGCCCAACCACACTGCTGTCACAGTGAGGCTGTACTTCTAACAGAGTAGCACACTTGTAATATGGACAAATTGGTCCCATTGAAACCATTGTTGAAGGCTAAGAGGGGGAAGCAAAGGATACTAAATATCTTTCAGCCCACTGGAAATAAAAGACTCCATTCCTCAGAGAGATTGGAAGGAAATTAAGCTTGAGTGTGTGATTCAGAAAAGATGGCCACAGAACAATTTTCTGTCATTTAGAGAATCACTCGAGGCAACTGACACTTGTTGGCTCATTAAATGAAGAGGTCACCTCCGATTGCCGAAGGTGTTTTTGGTCTGATCAAAACAGAGGGCAAGGGAGCAAAGGAAACAAGAGGAGACAACAATAAATGAAAGCACAAATTCTACATTTAAATCCACGTAGAAACAATTTGCAGAGCAACACATTCGAAGATCTAAAATTTCTCATCGACGCACTGGAGTGGAGACATTATACTTTTTACAGCCACCTTGATGGTGCGGCGAATTTATCAGCAATTTTCAGGCCCTTCAATCACTTGTATTGTTCTGTCAAACTGAGTTCATATAACATCACATAAACTACTGAAGCATGTTAAAGAGAGATGGTGGCAAAAAACGACTGCTAGCTTGAATGATCCAGATCAATATATAGTGCAGAACGAAAGCGGGCATCCAGAGGTGCATTTAAAAGAGATAACTCAAATTCTGCTGCCACAATATGTTATGCTTCTGAACGAATTCAGTGGCTCATGGCATCTGCTGTGTGTAGGTAATCAGCCATATGGGCGAGAGCAGCACTGTTGATTAGTTGGTTCCTCTCTCAGCGGAGTAAATCACTTCAATAGGGCGGATACATGTCAACAATGCTCCCACGTCTTGTATCATAAATATTAGCGAATTTCCAGGGAGCCAGCGCTGTGCACCGGGAGCTCTCACACTCAAAAAATGCAACAGGTTCACACATGGTTTGAAGTCTGTCTAAAGGAGAGCTAAGAGGAAATGTGTGCCACGAAAATGAAAAGCGGTAAAGTAAAAAAAAGTACATTTACTTATGCAATGTACTGAGGGGCAGCTTTGAGGTACTTGTACTTATCCTCTTCACTGCTGCTTTATACTTCCCCTCCATTATATTTCAGGGGGAAACTTACTTTCTACTTCATTATAATTCATATTTATTTGACAGCTTTAGTCAGTAATAACCTATAAGATTTTGCACAATGGATTACAATGTTACAGGAAGTTCTCTGATTAAATCTCTCTCTCCGACCTTTATCCCCTAAACTTGTTTTCATTTCCAAAAAAATGCTCAACTGTATTTATCTTGGCAAAAAGTAAATATTAGAGAGAATTTTTCAAATATTGAAGACTTTCTTCCTCAGTAATGATCTATCTTCCCTCAGATGTATCTGGTGTCCCTGTATTTCAAACTATTTATAAAATAATTGTGTGGGACTAAACCAATACTTTTACCTGAATACTTTAACGACATTTGATTCAAATAATCATGCACTTTTACTTATAATGCTGTATTTGTACTTTTACTTGCGTAAAGAATTATGCCGGTAAGTGTGAAGCTTTGGGGATTCCACTTAAAAAATATAGACGTGGAGACAGGAAACAGATTCATGCCTTTAAGACAATTAAAAGTTTACTTGTTTGAGAAAGAAAAAACAGTATACAGAGCAAAGCACGGGGCTGAGAGTGCAACAGCAGGGTTTACACAAAATTAAATTTGACAGAAACTAACTTGACAGTGTTGGGTTGAGTATAATTTTGAAAGGAAGGCGAGTGAGGGAGAATGAAAGACATAGGAGCAACGTAGAGAAACAAGGAGGGAAGACAGACGCAGATAAAGGTAGCATGAACTAAAAAAACAACAGCTTCACTAAGGGGGTTCATTTTTTTTTCCCAATTGGCAGCTTCAAAGGAATATGAATAATTGAACACTCTCACCTCCTCACTATGAGTTCTGGGCAATTACTATTAAAAGGGCTTTGCCAGGACCGGTATTGTTTGAGGACTTTAAAAGGAAAGAGAAGTCTCATCCACAAACCCCAAACAGCAAATTTATTAATAACAAAAAAAGTTTCTCTTCACTTAGGGAAATATAAACTTCAGCCGATTCAAAGATGAGTCAGTAACAAGTAATTACTGAACAAGAGGACGGTATTTATTTATTTTTTTACGACGTGATAAATACTGTTTCTTCTTACAACAATGACGACTCCCAGCAGAACACAATTTGTCATAATGAGACCAGTTAAAACCAGAGCTGCTGAAGCCGAGGTTCACTCAAGTTAGTCTGGGCCCCCCTTAAGAGTCTGACGATGTTTGCTGTGTGGTCGTTTTTGTTGTAGGAAATGGTGAAATCTCCATGGCAACCTGATCGCTCCACGGTTCATGAATAATACTAAAAATATTTTATTACAAAAGGGTTTTCAAGTATCAGTAATTTCCCACTTCACTCAATATTCACTGAGAAATGTGAAATTAAACTTATTTAAAATGATCAGTTTTTCAATCTTTTTCTTTGTCTGTGCTACAACACATTTTGTAGATCAACAACTTGCTCATCAATATGCTATAACCGTCTATGACAAACCTCATGTGACGCTACACACATGAGAACAATTCCGCCTCACACATGGTTGTGTATGTGCACCTGCACACACATTTTATGCAAACATGCTGACAAATACAGGCATACACAAACATGCAAGCAGGGAGCCATGCAGGCATTATTGAGGTTGGGGTGGTGGGATTTATTGAGCCATCTTTCTTTCTCTTTTGATTAAAAATGTCTCCTTCTCACTGTGATTTATGAGTGTGAATGGAAAGGGATGAAGGGCAGAGAGAGAGAGTGAGTGAGAGAGTGAGAGAGGGAGGGATATGAGCGGAGGGATGACATCATGCTTTCAGCTGGGCATTTCTGCAAAAAAGAAAAAGTGGCTTCCACTGTGTGTGGGTGTCTGCATGAGAGAGAGAGAGAGAGAGAGAGAGAGAGAGAGAGAGAGAGAGAGAGAGAGAGAGAGAGAGAGAGAGAGAGAGAGAGAGAGAGAGAGAGAGAGAGAGTTGGCTGGTGTCTTAGCACACCTCACACCCCTCTACTCCCCTCCTATCCCCCCCCGTCCACCAGGTGGGAGTGAATATAATTGGACAACTGAACCACTCGGTTGTGTGTGCGTGTGTGAGCGTTCGTGTGCGCTTGTGTGTTAAACACAATCAGAGACGGCTAGAAGGTGAGTGTGTGTGAGTGTGGTGGGTGTGTGCATACACTTCAAAAGATAGTGGTGAGGCCACTGCATCACTGTGTGGCCCCGAAAAGAGACGAGAAAAAGAGAAGATAAAGGTTGTTTGTTAATGTGTGCAGACCTTCTGATCACGTGTGTGTGATCAGAAGGGGTGGAGGGGTAATGAAAAAACTTAAATAATATAAAATAAAAAAAAAGTGTGAATATGAGATGAGCACAGACGTGGTGAGAGAGCTCGAAAAAAAGGGCGTTCATATCCACAGGCAGACAAGGAGTGGCAGAAGCTGACAGATGGGGAGAGAACCCCATTGTTAGTGTATTGTACTGTATGTTTGTGTGTGTGAGAGAGAGAGAGAGAGAGAGAGAGAGAGAGAGAGAGAGAGAGAGAGAGAGAGAGAGAGAGAGAGAAGAGAGAGAGAGAGAGAGGGAAAGCTAATCTCCATCAAAGATGAATGTCTTTAAACCAGGGAGAGCAAACACAGACGGTGAATAAATTCAAGCGCAGGAGTAAAACTTAACACAGTGGGTGAGTTGAGTGAAGATGAGGACATGTCTTAATACGCAACAAGTTAACAGGAGCAACTTCTTCACCTTTGCTTTTCCCTCACTTATAAATGAGCGTATAGGCAAAAGACAGAAGGAGAACAAAGACGTCTGTTTGACATGTCGGAGCGCAATTTTAGATGTTTTCAGTCGGCTGAACTGAAAGACACTTAAATTATGCTTCCAGACACTCAAACCGCCATGCAATCAAAAGTAGACGTCTCTGTAGCAACATGAGGAAAATCAAGTCCTCTTCACGTTATCGCAAACCTCTGAGGACACACGTGAAACACGAGGGAGGAGGGAGAAACAGAACAAGGTGAACCGAGGTGAAAAATGAGAATTATCTCTTGCATTAAGTAAAATAGACGGAAAATGAAATGTAACTCAACTTAACCAAAAATGTCTCAGTTGTGGCAGAGCCTCTGGAACAAAAGGCATGACATATCTGATTGGAAGTTGATATTTCAAATGGAATTTTACAGTTATTTCTAATCTCGGACTCAACATTTTGATCACGTCTTCTTGGTTAAATCTCATTTAATTATATTTTTGCAAAACTATTTATTTACGCCTGAATAAAGCTAATATCAGCCTGGGTTTGTCTAATTTGTTTGCACATAAAGTGTAAATAACTTTAGCAGAAAGCCTGTAGCTTGTTATTTATGTATTTAATTATTAAATATGAAGAAACTTGACCAAGAACGAGTTATTTGTTGCTTTTATCCAACCAGAGACGGAGAGGTCAGGTTCAACGAAATACATCCAATCAGAATGAGACACTGTTATAGTTCTGCTTTTCCAAAGATAATGTTTGTGCAGTGTCGGATCAGCGAACAGATGTGCAAACAAACCAGCATGAACTTGGCACCGACACACACATGTCCACGATGATTCACAGACTTGCATCTTCACCACTTCACACACACTCTCACTCACACACACACACACACGCGGGCTTTACAAACAATGAAACCCATGGGGGAGCCTCCCCACCTCGCCATCACTTTCGTTCTACTTCCCTGCCGAGCCTCCTCTTTGTTTTGTCTCCCTAATTCTGCTCTAAGCCCATCTTAACGGGGAAATGGTGCAGAACAAATCCTAAGCAGGAGTTGACAGGGTGGGATAAGAGACCGCTGACGTCCCTCTGCTGCTAACATGGGAAGTTATCGAGTAAGATTTATACAGACAAACATGGTGAATGAACGTTAAATATTCTCAGATGTCCTTGGTTTTAAAAAGATTGTCTGGGGAAGGGCCGAGAAGCAACATGTTCAATCTGTGGTTGGACTGATCGAGCGTCTGCTGCTACATGTTCTCGTCTCCTTGAGCTCAAGCATTGTAAGATAAATGCCTCAGAGTAAAGAACTGTCTCTCAACATTGTGCACTGCAGCATGGGAACCCCGGGAGGTCATCAGTGATAGTGTATGTACAGCGAGTTCGTGTCTTGCTACTTACATAAGGCGTGGGCGCTGGTGAGCAGCAGTGATAGCAGCAGAGCGGTGACAGGCAGCAGGAGGGGCAGGGAGAGGCGAGGGGCCCCGTCGGTGGCCATCTTGGCTCCAGTAGGAGAGGTGGGGTTGGGGGGGGTGGGGCAGGGAGGGGTGGGAATGGGACTGATCCTTGACCTGGCCGGAGAGCCGAGGCCCCAACTGCGCGGGGAAGGCCGGGGTCTTCACGCAGGACGGCTTGGCACTCTGCGAAAAAGACAGAGGGGGGGGGGAAAATACATTAATCTCTTTGTCGCCAACTTAGAAATAATATATCGACAACATTGATTCAACAAAACTCAAATTCACTTTCATAGCTGCACAGATCCTTGTCGCACAGTACTTTCAGAATCAGAGAAACTAAAATGATCCCCGTCAGAAATTGATTTGTTTCAATAGCTTGAAACCGTTATAGGGAGAGAAGAAATAGAAATAAAAATAAGTAAGTCAATAGAAAAAGTTTAAATGTGCAAAACATCAAAAAAGTTACGTGCAAGGTAGAAACACTTGTTGAAGAAGGAAGAATGTTATTTCTGGATGGCCACATGAAGGAAGGACCTTGCATGGTGATGATTAAATAATTTAATCTGTTGCTGAACATGTTTCTCTGACAACCCAGCACTGTAGAGAAGGAGGGATGTGCTGTCCATGATGGTGAGTTTTACAAATATCCTCTTTTCCGCAACTACAGAGAGAGAGAGAGAGAGTCCAACTCCACCCGCAGGACTGAGCCGGAGCTCTGAATCATTTTTCTTTTAGCCTGTTAGTGTCAGACGCCCTGAACATGGCACTCCACAGATTCATAAAACATCTGCAGGGTGGTGTCACATATGGAGGAGAACCAGAGGCTCTACAGGACAAAGAGGAAAACCCTGGAGCCTTCCTGCAGAGAGCTGCAGAGATCCTGGTCCAGTCCACATACTCATGTGTTATACTGGACCATCTCCACCTCCTCTCCCCTGAAGAGGAGTCAACACTAGTGATGGGATACTGAATCTCCCTGTCGCCATGTCTGTGTGAAGCAAATAACACGACAATCAGGGAAGTTCCTCTGATTCCTCACTAAGTGCCACTAGTTCTCTCATCTTATAGTCCAGCGATCTCACTGATAGAAGAGAGATTCCTGAAACCATCTGTGTTGTCTGGCCCCAGCTCACTTCACCCCTCTGTGCATCCTCCTCCTCATTTCTGAGGGGATCTCCGCTGTTGCCTTGCCAGCCTGCTTCTGTTCAATCAGCTGGACCCTGATGTAAATAATGCAAACTGTGGAGTTGCAGCACAATGGCAGCTCAGCAGAATGACAGCATTCAAAAGTGTGTGGGTAAAAAAAGAAAACACTTTACTGGCAAGTTCAGCGAAGGTTCAGCTTAAATAAGTTACGGGTAACAATCTATAAAAAGTATGACAAAAAAGAGCGGATGAATTTGAGAAAATGAGATGAGCAACTTCAACAGGCTGCAAACATGGTCGGTGCATGTGCAAGGAATATTTTTAACAATATAACTATTGACAGGGCATCAAAACACCCCTTTATCAAAAGTTAACATGTTCTGTCAATTTTTACATATCAATTAGATTTTTGCAACAGGAAATGCCCAAATAAAAATTAACTCGAACTCAAAGGCTGACTAACAGTGATTCATACAAGGCCTTTCTACTTTTCTTCACAACCCTTCATTCCTCCTGACACAGAAATGGATGGAAAGGAAATAGGGTGTCGATGAAACCACATGAGGCAAGGTGTCACACGCCCCAAAACCCTGTGACCCCTCCGTCTCTCCACCAGCATCTTTTCACATCTCCTAATTAGCAGGGGAGACGCTGTGCTCTTTCTCTTTTCTCCCTAATCGCCCGATCTTGTCTTTATTTGCTTATCTCATTGCCTTGTAATTACACACAAGCGCCCAATGATATTCAATCTGCCGTCTCTTTGTTTTAGTCGAATTGCCATTAATCCGCCGAGCTACGAAGGATTGGGTGCGCCTCCCATCACGCACACGCACACGCACAGACACACACACACACCATTTCTATCATGTGTCTGGTTCAGCAGAATCATCACCAAGTGGTTAAACACACTCATTAATTAAAAATGTAATCGGGAGACAGAGAAAAAGGGGAACTGACAGGGATCCATGACGTTAATGCAATAAATTAATTCTTATTTTTTCCTAATGCATGAAATTCAGCTGACACCCGTATAAAGAGCATCTGCAGTGAGATGAGTGGGCAGGTAATGTTTATATTCTCTACCTTTGAAATATTTTGCATTTTGTTATATTATTGTGTGCTATTTTCAAATTGTGTCTTTTATTTTGCTATCTTAAAACAGGATGCAGGCACAGTAACACATTTCACTGCACATTGTACCATGTATAATTGTATACTTCTCTTCTCATATCTTTAGATGAGCTTTAAATTGTGCAGGTCTTGCTTCAGGAGACCACGGCAAAACTTTTGAATCTCAGGGGGACTCAGCTCAGAGGACCCGGGGGTTCGAGTCCCCTGTGTCAGCAAGCGTCAACTCTGCTGTAGTGTCCTTGTGCAAGACACTAAACGGCTCAGCTGAGAAAGCGAGGGTGACTCTCTACAAGTGAGATTAATTACCTGCACACCGGGTGGTTAGCAGTTTGTACAGTGTGCAGTTTATCGTGTCTGCCCTGCAGCATCTTGTCTTTTGGGTAACCTCGAGGTGAAAGATAATATTGTGTCAGCGCCGCTCTAAGTGTTGATCCATGAAACAGCCTCGTTCAGACGGTCTCTGGATGCTTCATAATCTCCTCACCTGCTTACCCGCTGCAAGTTGCTTCTGACAAGGCTGTCAGTGGCTGTAATGTGAACCCAATGTACTCCAGAAGTGACAGACAGCTGGAATCACCATTCAGATGCAATCAGGATCAGACGCACGTGGGCTAAGACAAAGCAACAGACGACTTTAAAGGTCAACTACACCCGAGGTACAGATGGATGTAGCAACTATTTACACATACAACTATCTCAATTACTTAATTACTTATGAAATACCTTTTTAGATTACATCACGTTCTCAGTTATCTCATTCATCTTTTAGTAGGAATAGAAACAGGCCACTGACTTTGATCTAAACCAGCTTGAATCACGTTAATTCAATGTAATGAAATCAGTAAAATCAGCGAACTCCAAAAATGTGTGATTTTCTGAGCGATGTCAAGAGGCTAAATTGACAGACAAGTTGAAAGGTTAATATATGCAGCAGTTTTAAAGGGTACATTTGTGACTGGGGCAGAAAACCACCGCTAATTGCAGTGTAACCCAGCACCTCAGACAGCAGGCAGATACAAGCGCCCCACCCTTCACAGCTACCGGCTCTTCTACTGGCTGGAGGAAAAACACAGCAGAACGAATGCTTAAAATAAAACCACAAGTGCACACTGCAAATTCTTTATGTGACACTAATGCACATTTAACCATGTAATGCCATGGGCCTCCACACACTTTTTGGGATATTAATTTCAAACTGAAAGAAATTGAAGAGCATGTGACACGAGCACTTGAAAAACACAAAGGAGGAGATCAACAGAATCTTTTGTGGCAACGATCATGCCAAAAAAAAGCGTGGGTGTCTTTCAGGGGCTCAGTTCATCTTTCAACACGATACTTGAGGCACGTGACCAAAATCTGTTCTTGCCTGTTTTTCTCTTTTCTTTCGTGGCCTGCAGGGCAGGTGGAGTGAAGGAAATACAGAAACATGACTCGACAGAATAGGGCGGTATCAAATTATCTAGGGGACTTATGAACCATGCCCCTATTGTTCCGACTGTAAACATTGTTGTAGGTAGAGGGAATCTTGCCATGCCTGTGGGGAATTACTCAATCTATGCTCACAAGATGTCTGGGTTTTGATTTATGGCCCTCCCTTTGGGGCATGGCATTCTGTCTCCACCTCTAGTTACGATACAAACTTCACAACACAATTACAACAGCTATTGTTGTTGAATGGCTTCTCCAAACATCACCTCGGGCCATGTGTGGGCTCCAGTTTAACCAGAAAGTGTCAACACAGCTCAGTGCTGCCATTTTGCTCCAAACTGTGGATATAAGACGATGAATAACAGATGGAGTTTACACAAAAATAAACATTTATGCCTACACATGATCTAGAACTTACTCATCCTGATGGATTTAGAATGCTAAAACCTAACCTTAGTCACATTTAACCCTTAACAGTAAATGCAGATCCAAAGAGAACTGCCAACGTGTTGCTAAAGCATCCCTGGGCTCAACAGTAAGGCATGACATGGGAGGCGCAGCATGTCTCTCCTGCTGTTAGCACCTCCATGGGAAAACCTGCTAACACTCGCTAAAAGCATTCCTCACTTCCCTATATGGGCAGTCTTTCCTTATTCTGACAATGCTAGCACAGAGGCCAATCGATTGATGAACCCTCAACACCACTTCAGCAGCGCTAACAGTATGAGCAGTGACCCGAGAGGAAGCGGCTAATGGTCTCCTCGTGCAGATTTCAGTGGGAGAATGGGATGAGGGCGACAAATTGCAAATTTCAAAGGGAAATCAAGCTTTGGTTACACTTTCGGTACGAGTCATAAAAGCTCATACTTAAATTACATTACAATGCATTCCACTGAGTCAAATTCCATTCTATTCAAACTCTACTCTATTCCCACTGGTCAACAATAACTATTTTCCGAAGCTAGAACTTTCTTTTCCTGTGAAAACGGCACATCTCTGGTTCCAGGCTCCGGTGATTACAGCCAAAATGGCCCCACCATTCCCACTGAGTGGTGCCAGTCACTGGCTATCAGGGACTCCCACTTTGACATGGTCAAGCTTTGAATTCAGCTCGTTTCCCCCATGCAATATTGATACTAATGCATTTTAATAGTGAAACTGAGGAAGGTGGCGAAGGGCACAAGAGAAGGAATTTCCATCATAAGCATAAAATAAGAACAAGAAGAGATAAGAGTGTGAGGACATGCACACACACACACACACACACCTACACACACACCTACACACACACACACACACACACACACACACACCATAGGAAGACAAAATTAAAAGGAAGAAGTGATTGAAGATACAGGTAATAGGATTTCATGAAACCAATGACATCAAGTGATCAAACTATATCCATCCCCTCATACACACTGTACTGTTACATTTGCTCAGAAGCACACACACAATAAAAATGAGAAGTTGTGTTTGTGTGCCGGAACAACAACTCATGACGGGGGGGGGCGCGCACATTAATAATCCCTTTTATGAGGTGAACAGCACAGTGCACTTCACGCACGGTTGAAAGGACTTCAATTTGGGGGAGCTTGATGATTCAAAACCGATTGTTTGATGTCTACGACTTCAAAAGGAATATTTTCCGTGTTTGTGTAGACCCAAGGAAAAGTTGGACTTTCCTGTGGGGGTGTGATTTTTGGGCATTGTTTGGTTTTAGTCTTTTCTCTGGTTAGAGTGGGTGCCTCACCAACATCTAATTGTTGGCTCCAGGGCTCAGACAAGCAGTGTTTACAGACATGTTGTTGAGTCTCCTGAGAAGGGTTCTGCCCCTCCACCCTGTTGGGAGCACTGGGATGGTTGTGGCCGACTGTCTGAGGAGAAGCCCACAGTCGCTGAAATAGATTTCCACTTTCCAAGAAAATCACATTCACAGGATGCAAACACAAAAAATCTCTTAAACGACAACATAATGTAATACTTCAACTGTAACTGCTACTTGGCCAAATCACAATAATTACAATTTATTATTTAACATCTACAGCCACACAAGGCTTGCTTTATATCTGCCTGACATTGCTTCATCATCTAGGACTTCACCAGCTCATGTCGATCCCAGACCAGTCAAGGACAACTATTATTTTTCTGTTAAGAGAAATAGGGGAAACGAAATGAGCCATGGCCTGTTCAGGTTAATGTTCTTAAAACTGGGACATAATTTGCAACAGAATCCCCTAATTGAAAAGTGTTCTAGTTCAATACCCATAACAAAAGCCTGACAGAGGTTGTTTAATAACTTTAATATATCACTAATGCCACTTATGTGGTGGTCACTTTGGCAAATGTGCACCATTAAGATCAAATAAGTTGGTAATTACTTTAGGGAAGTTGGGTTTAAGAGGATGACAATGATGTGGTCAGAAGAGACTAATTTAATTGTCTTGAAAATATTGTGTATATTACGACGACATGTTTGTACGACATGAAATCAAACTTTCTCTCTAAACTCTTGACTCATAAGAAGAAGGACTGAGTCAATTGTTTTGTTTTCTGTTGAACAATGATGGAAAAACACTAATTTCCCAGCCGGCACTGTCTCTCTCACGGCCGTCTCCAAACTCTGCTATCTGCTGTTTATGTTCAGCCTTCAGCTGCAGCCTCTCCCTCTGCAGTCTTTCATCTTAAATGAAGTTTTTATGTGTCGGCCCCGAGTTACAGGCTTTTACCTCAATCAGTTTACTGCCTTTCATTGATTCATACCCTACAGAAGACCGACAACACAAAGATGTAAGATCCAGGTCCACTTAATCTATTGGTGCGTGTGCGCCTGTGTGAGTCACATGATTGTGTGTTATGACTAAGATTGCACTGTATGTGTCACTGTTTGTGCTTGTATCTTAGTGCCTCTGTGAACAATATTGTGCTTGCGTGCACATTTTTATAAGTAGTCATTTATACATATGTGAGACTTGTGTGCATATATTCAGATGTGCATGACCAATATGTGCATGTATTATTTTATATTTGTAGTTGTTGTTTGTATTTGCATAGATGTTTACTTATGTATGCACATTATATTGCTCTGTTTCTTTGGACTTTTATGTGTCTATATAATTTGTTTGGTTTTGTGCCTGAGCGCAAGTTTGTTTCTGTTTCTGTGTGTGTGTGTGTGTGTGTGTGTGTGTGCGTGTGTGTTGTGGATGTATGAGGAGCAGAGGTATATCCAGACACACATGCACACGCCTGAACCTCAGCAATAGCTGTAAAAGTAGTGTAGAGTAACCATCTGTTTTTCACCATGCTGAAATCCTGACGGTATTGATTCCATGTGTCATTTGTAAGGTTTGCCTCTCTCTCTCTCTCTCTCTCTCTCTCTCTCTCTCTCTCTCTCTCTCTCTCTCTCTCTCTCTCTCTCTCTCTCTCTCTCTCTCTCTCTCCCTCCCTCCGTCTCTCCCTATCTCCCTGCAAATATCTCAGCTTTCTACGATGAATAAATGGAATTACTCAGAGTACCCTGTCTTGTGATAAGGAAAAGCTATGTAAATAGTAAGACATAAAGGTGACTAAAGAGGAAGATGGATGTGTGGGTGTGTGTGTGTGTGCGTGCGTGTGCGTCTGTGTGGGTGTTTGTGTGTGCATGAGCGAGTGACGGTGTGTTTAGCTTCTAAATATATCCACCTGATCAGTCTAGTTGTCCTTCAAATCCTCCCATCTCTCTTTGTTAGTTTTTCTCCATCTAACCTCTCTGCCTGCGCTCCCTCATTTCCTCCCCCTCCCTCCCTCCCTCCCTCCCTCCCTCCCTTCAACTCATGCATACTAAACTATGCTTGCATTGCAGATGTTTGGTGGGGAATCACATGCATTTGCATGGAACTGCAGGACTATTATGTAAATGCCCCAGTGTGTCCACACATCCCTGCTCTCCTCGCTCGTTGCCTTCGGTTCCTTCCTGAGAGATCGGTGTCACAGGAATGTGAAACAAGGCGCACCTGTCATTAACCACCATGTGGGGGGAAGCCTCAGTGAAAGCTGGAGAGCTCACGCGAGGCTAATGTGTATTTTCGGTGACATTAGCTTTGACTTACATTAAAAGCAACTGTGGAATAACCTTCACACTATCATGCAACAGGTAGTGAGATGTGCAGAGATCACACAACACATATTTCAATGACCCTGCGTGTTTGAACATTAAGTTGAAAGGGTTGATTCACTTAAACATGTTTAAAGTGCCGTTGGACTTGAAATGTATTCAAGGCCACTGCGCAGCCTTGAAAACAACCTTGACTGTTATTTAGATCTTCATGCCTTCAACTCCAGAGCATAAATGTGAAACAAGCTGTATTGTCTATAAGGAAATGCATGAGCACCCTTTTCTGCCTCAAGTGAAAGCTGTTTGCACAGGTAGAGAGAGCTGAGCTGCCATGGCCTCATTAAGAGACTGCACACTGCCTGAGCCTCCTCTCCTTGGAGTAGGTTTCCCATGAGTCTCCGCCCTCAACTGTTCTCAACCTCCAGAAATGGTGCTCGACACCACTGAGACACCTTGTGTCAGCCATCTGCTCCCCCCCCCACCGGGAGCACCAGAGCCCTTCTCTGAATCTTATTGAGCTCCGAGTTTGCTTTAAAATTAGATTTTTTTGCTCCGAAGCACAGTTGAAAAATCACCTGAAGTTTTTATTGTTTTAATTTAGAAGTTGTTAACTTCTCTCTTGAAATGAGAGTTGACTTCAAAGTAAAACAGTTTGCGGCTTTGCGAGACCTTGCTTTCAAAATTGATAAAGCTCAGGGTCATCGGAGTTCTGTGACTTTGTCTGACCGGTGTTAAGTCAGCTTTCACAGCTTTTTGGACAGAAACAAAATGAGACTGTTGTGTCAGACTAATTCCAAAAAGGAAATTGATGTTTACAAAAGATCCAGGACCAAATTATCTGGAGCCCACTGAATCTTCAGCCTTTTGTTTCTCTGCAGGTGTTGCCCTGAGTGTGATCGGTGGGAAATGGGTTCACTCTGAACATTATGAGGCTGCACTGTCCTTCCAATAAAACACTAGCTGAAATCCACCTCGGTTGAGGTTGAGTGCACAGAAGCAAGCGCCAGGGTCGTGCAGTGGGGGCGAACAGATTGGCAGCTGGGATGCTCGGGCGGCAAGCTGACCTCCTAAATGTGGACTTTATTGCACAGCCATTTTGTTTACCAGTGAGGGGTGACACACTATCTGTCTCCGGTGTAACCTCGCCACCCTGTGACGCCACAAGTTGTCAGACGAAAATCCACACAAACCGCACACACAGAAAGGAACATTTATTTTGTATTTTTCGGCCTCTCTTGGCCTGTTGCACCGGCTGACAACAATCACACAGGCCGGAGGTTACAGGTGGCTCTGTCTGTGATGGCCATCACCTTGGCCAGGTGGAGTCTGGGAAGGGAGGGTGCTGCTACATATTATATATGAGAGAGACATTTAATTATTGGACACAGTACAGGTCACAGTTGGGAGCCTGGGAGGGAGTGGGGCAAACTGGGGGGTGTGACACAGTCCTTGACAACAAAGGGGCAGTTGATTAAGGAAGTGGAGTGTGTGTGAGTGTGTGGGCGAGGGAGGCCGCTGTGTAGAACGAGGTAGAGGAGGGGTTGCATTGGTGACATCAGTGTTTGGCTCTCCGCCGATCGAGTCAGACAAACATCCCACTGCCTGGCAAGAGGCTTGAACGCCCTTTAAAAATTGCCACATGAGGGAAGAGAGAGAGAAGTTTTTGAAGGGCGGCTGGGACAGCTGGGAAAGAACCCTTCATATTCATTCTGGAAATGGGATGCGGCTGCTGGGGAATGAGATTATTCTAAGTGATCGAAGAGGAGGCGGAGGGAGGAAAGACTGGCAGACCCGGATGCTCAGAAAATGTCTCCAAAACTCCTCTGTGTAATTGGCAGGGCTCATCGTGTAACATTTCATTTCCAAAACGAGATGCATAACATTTGGGAAGCTGTGACACCTCCACAACAAAACGACTAAAACTGGACCCAACTTTGGAAGTTTGCTTTAAAAGTTGAAATTTCATTCGTCATTTTAACCGGTGCCTGTTCTAAACCTGCACGTATGTAATCGGCTGTTTGGCCTGTGGCGAAGGCGGGTTGCAGCTTTCTGTCTGAAACCGTACAAGTGACTGGCAGTAATTGAGCTAGGGCAAATAAAGTGTATAGCTGCTGGACTCAAAACCCTGAAGCTGCACCACCACGAAGCTCGACCACCTAAATCCGTATTTTAGAATTGTCCATTTATTCATTTTAATAGGGCCCTCAGCTAATGACCATTTGCAATGAATTAGGTCCATTTTGTGCCTTTTCAAACTCAGGTCTGAAAGTACTAGTCTCACCTGCTTTGACGGTGATCATTCAGATAAATATAACACAAGGCCGCAGCCATTTGCCAAAGAGGAGCTGCTTTTTCAAGGCTCAAATCTCTCTTCTCGTCTTTTGTCCTAGCAGCTTTTTGATTAATCCTGCACATCTCCAGATAGAGAAGGGCGCAAGGGTGGGGGGGAGGGGGGGGGTCATACAATCTTGCTTATTCACACACAAAGGCACAAAGACCCACTGATGTGAGACACACTCTGGAACACGTGGGGCAAACTCTATTGGCTCTGTTCCTATGAAGCCTGCTTTTCATCAAAGGTGGTCATCTTTTTCAGCCTTTTTAAATACCCACCATCATTTAACGAACAGTTACTTTAGTAGACACCCACCAGACACCAAATTGGACATCACTCAACCTTAAACAGGTACACCCTGCACTTACGTTCAAAATGATATTGAATTGCTTCATTTTCTTTGCACTTGATTAAAGTAATTAAGCAGCATCTGATTACATGGTTCAGCGTACAAGTAAGAAGACAAACATACCAACATAGCAATTAAGAGTTGTGCAACTCCATGCGCAGCAGGCTGTGGTTACAGCCTGTTTGGGCTGGAGGTTAGGGGAGTGCCTGAACCCCTGTCAATCACACAGCGTTGTAAAGAGCAGAGACAGATGGCACCGTTGAACCGCACTCCGTCTTCCTGCCTGTCAGTCCACACATCACAGTTCCATGCACCACCGGCACCGACGCTAACCCCGAAAGCCTGGGAAAGACAACTGTTCTTTACAGGCACTTTAAAAAGCTACGAGGAACAGACAGCAGCAAGTGTGGCACAGAAGTGAAACACCTGCTTTCCAGTCTGATCTGACGCATTAAAAAAAAACAATGTAAAAGGAAAGAAGAACACTGATGGAAAAGTAGGAAGGCATTCTGCCTCTGTCAAGGCCCAGCAATCCCCTTCAGTTCAATCAAACCATAACAAAGTGAACACACATAGAGATCACTACCAGAAATGTGCTTCATTTTTTGCTTCAATATCCATGAATTATTACCTGGGAAATCTGGGAAAATGTATAAAAAAAAAGCCCTATTTAACAATGTTAATGAAAGTTGGACAAAAAATACTTTCACGAAACCCAGTGGAAGGACAGGTCGTGGTCTATGAAAATGTTTATGAGGCGTTTTTGCTTAATCATGTTGACAAAAAACACGACCTACTTGGCGAAGGTCAAAACTTGTCCAAGGTAGAAGCAGAAATGGCTGAAACACAACCTTATGAGATAAACAATATGTGTACCACATTCAATGGGTGAAATGCGACTTTTATATTTGGCACACAAAGACAAATTATAATCCTAATCTAATCCTAATCTGTCTGTGATAATTAAGTTTCATGGTGACGGCAAATCTCTATCGGGAAAAACAGAAAATCCAGGTCACCGTGGACAGTGGCACCATCACAGTGTAGCTGTACATGTGACAGTGTTTCAGATTTCAAATGAATCGTAAATTGAAATTCAATTTCAGACCAGCACAAAGAACAGACAGTCAGACCGTTTGAGCTACTGGGATTCTGGAAGTTCCGCGCTGAACAATTTCCCAGCAAAAGTTCCCCCCTCACTGTTTTCAGATAACCATTGGACCAGCGTGAAAGGCCCAGTGTCCTTTGGCTGAACACTCAAGTCGCCCCATGTGACCTGTTGAGCGTTTAGCCAGCGGTGAGGAGATGCTGTACAAGGGGGGGGGGTCCAGTGGGAGGCAATAATGTGGCATGATCCATATTAATGCATCCCTCCGCAATAAATTATTGAAACACAGAGCCAGTGTTAACCGTTTGCCTTCCCACTCGTTGGAATAAAGAGTTTGTTTGTGTGGCAGACAGAGGGGTATTGTGGACACCGGACGGGGGGGGCGGGCACATGGGTGAAGGCCAGGAGAAAGGCGCTGATGATAACTCAGTGGAGTCTCCATTAAAGCCGCGCACACACACATTTATTTTTGTGAAAAAAGGAGGTGCTTACAGTGGCCGCACATGTGTTGCTTCTCAATGTCCCTCAGACACACACACACACACACACACACACACACACACACTCGCTTCAGTGTGTGTACAGAGTCAGCAATTACTTCTTTGAGCGCCCCCTCCTCCTTCCAGTGACCCTTTCACTGGGACCAACAGCCCACCACCACTTTCCTGTTACACCCCCCCACGTACCCCAACACCTTTATTTTGTGCTGTTGACCTGAGGATGAATTTCAGAGGGCCCGGGCCGGGATGGGAGGTTAAGGGGGGGGGGAGGTGGAGTGGTGTCTACTGGGGTCAAAGGTGGGAGGTCAGACAGCTGGTAAACCTCTTTAAATCCTCTTTTTTCTTATTGACACCACACATTCCTTCACAGCAGGGCACCGCCAGCTCCCCCGGTCTGATTTAACACTGCTGCTCGTTCACCTTATATGTGTGTGCATGAGTCAGGCACGTACTATGGCACGCAAATGAAAAATGTCAGATTTTAGAGCCAAACAGAAAAGCAAATTTATTCTGCGGTTTTAAAAAGCAGCAGTCGCGATGGGGTGGGTGGTATCGGGTTTGTTTGTTTCCCTGCCTGCAGTACCCACGCTGATTTTTAAATGGTACTGGAGTGGGTGGGGGGGGGCTTTTAAGTCCTGCAACTAAACAAGACCCCTTCCGATCTGTGTTTTTTTTTCCCGCTTTGTGTTTGTCATTTTTCCAGCTTTGAACTGCCACACTGTGTGTGTTGTGGTGCTGTGAGTCGCGCTGCACGGAGCGAGAGGGTGAAAAATAAGAAATCTCATAATAAGAGAATAAGACACGAGTGATAGGAGACCACACCCCTGTTCCTTCACACAGACACCAGGCCACACCACAGACACAGCAGATGAGTCTGATCAACGGACGAGGCCGACAGGCGGATGACTTAGCCATAGACTTAATGGAGACAGATGAATGTATCCTACTGGCCGCAGCCAAGGCTACTGAGCCGGTGTCAGCCCCAGTGACCTGAGGAACAATTTATGCTCTGAGGGGGAGGGAGAGCCAGACGGACCATGAGAAAGGGAAGTCTTCAAAGAGCCAGTCTGCTTCATGCAGCAGAATAGGCTTCAAGCACTTAGCTCAAGAGCACTTTGGCAGCAACAGCAATTCCTCCTGCCACTGAATCCAGTCAGTTTCAGTGATTTGCATTGTACCAACCAGAAGGAAACAACATAAGCTCGTCCCAACTGGTTCTGCATTGGATGGAAAAAGCTCTACACCATGTTTGACTATTGTAATCCGGTCATGGATTACCATGGTTTTGTTTTTATAATGTAATCCAGATCTAGGCCCAAGCCTCGTCTCAGTCTCAAGTCAAGTCTTGAGACTGATGTTTTTGGACAGGTCTCACTTGGACTTCTTCCCTTGCTTTTTGGCCTCTGGTGCCACCCATTGTGTTCTCAAGAATTTTTTTGGGGGCAATATCTTTCCATTCTCCTCTTTTGATTCTCCCTCTGGGAGCTTTCAGGAGGTAGTAACTCAAATCTGTGGGAGATGCCGAGCCGCAGCAGCTTCCCCAGAGAAGACACAAAATTGTTTCTTCTATTGTTTTGTCATTTATGAGCACATCTAGAGGCCATTTTCTGAGGTACCAAGAAATCATCAACATAACTGGTTGAGTATCCTCCTTTATGGCAAATGTCTACAATTTCAGCCTGACAGGAGGCAACAAGCTCACCTGGACTTCGGGGAGGCACAAAATAACTGACTATGCCAACACATTTACATTGACAGTTTGCCCACTGAGATAGAATATACACTGGTCAAAGAGGTCCTAGTTGAATCATAATTAAAATGACCAAGAGGTTTGGAAGGGCTGTTGTCTCCCTAGCTATTCATACTTTATTTCAGTTTTTTCTATTGTAAGTTTTATTTATTTATTCTGTAATTGATCAGTTAGACCTAGAAAGTAATCTATCTGCTCTGTCTTGCAAAACGTGCTTGAAGATTAACTTGTTTAACACATTCTCCGATTCCCAAATTGAGGTAGGAACATGGCGAAAATCTGAAGGGATGGACATTTCAAGCAAAAAAACTATTTAACATTCACTGGGAGCTACTTGACATAATTATGATTTATGCATCACGATCCATCCCTAGACACTTGTAGATGCAATGCCGTGCAAGAGATGGAATGAAAGCATGCACCCTCTTGGCTTCTGAAGTAACTACATGATGAAAGCACGCAGTGACAACTCGCTGCTTAAGGCTCGTCGATACCACAAAGTCAAAACACCAGGGAGGCAAATGTAAGAACAGAGTGGAGACATTTTAAAGGGTTCCAACGACACATACACCACTCTGATTCTTCATGGGAATATAGAGACAGAGTGCACAAATTGAAGGAGTGTAAAAAAAGATGGCTTCCAAGCCCCGGCTGCTCATCTTCTTGGCACTAGGCAGAGTGTTGGCTTCCGTTCAAACAAGAGGCCAGTTATTTTCCCCTCGCTTTTTATGTTTCTTTTTGTTTTGGTTATTCACCATAAGACTTGTGTACAACTCGCTTTGCTTATTTGGATGACCCTCACTCGCCGCTTTTTTATTGGATTGAATGCGGCGGTCTGGTTTTTTCCAAAGCCTTCGGGCCTTGAAATGCATGCAGGCTGGAATCCAAAGCCCCCAATCACAGAGCAGGGAATAGGCTGACTGGAGAGTCACGACTCGGAGCGAGGGAGGAATCGAAGGTAGAGAGGAGAGGTGAGAATGAAGAGAGGCAGGGTGGGAGAAGGAGGAAAGTGGTCATCATCAGTAACGACACGTTTTGAGGTGGCCAGTTTGAGAGCAGGCTCATGATCGCTTCTGCTACCAGTGATACCATAGCCCTTGATTAGACCTAAATAGGGCCTGATTGAGGGTCTTGTCTGACGGAACGTGTTAAGGAATCTCTTGTCTCATGGCTCGTCTCCATGAATGCACACATGGGAGCATGACCGTCCATGTCTCTCCGTTACAAGTCTACAGGGACATGAATGTGTGAGGTAATGAGCCAGTGTGTTTGTGTGCACACGTAAACCGCACACGTGTCTGTGATATGTGATTGTGTGTGTGTGTGTGTTTGTGGCCGACCACTCCGGTACACTTCAAGCTGTTCAGCTGTCGTCAAGCTCGCTCAGCAAGAAGGAGGCTACTCCATCTGGTCAACCCACCCCTCCTCTGTCTTCTCTGGAGACTTGGTGTGTGAGAGTGTGCACGGGTATGGCTTCTAATATCACGTGCACTAATGTGAATGGCCACACACGAGCAAATATGAGTATATTCTCTGGCTTATGCAATGAGTCTAAGTACATACTACCCATTCACTTATCCCTTGTATGTCTGCACACACACAGACACACACACACACACACACACACACACAGACACTCACTAACACCAACACACAGAGCAGCTTAACGATTACTGTGAAAATTAATCAGTTTTCTATAACCCGCTCATCCCATATTTCTGCCCTGTGTTTGCTGCCCTGATGGCAGACAGCCTCTCAGGTAAATTAGAGACAATGGCACTAAACGAAAAGATGGAGAGTCAACAAGTAAATGTTTAAAGTAAGTAAATGTTTTCAGATTAGTAAAAAAATCATTTGTCTGCAGCAGATTTGGGCCATACAGAAAAAAACCTAGCATTATCATTGTACCCTTAGATTTTTTTTTCTCATTTATGGGCATTTTAACATATCAGACATGATTCTCACCACTTAAGAGACACTTAAAGATGAGGTTCACGAAAGTTACTTCTCACAAATAAATTATTTACTTTGGTGCAATCTCTATGTCCCATGTCACAAATCTAAACACAAACTGAGTGTGTGTTTGTCACTAACAAGGTCCCAGGAGGCGGCCTTCAGTCACCTGGGCACTGCAGCACAGCTCGTAGCCAGGTCGACTCATGAATGAACCCAGAGCAGCGACATCCAGCATTTCCTGACAGACTGCCTGCGTGAGTGTGAGTGTGTGTGGAGTGTGTGTTGTGTGTGTGTGTGTGTGTGTGTGTGTGTGTGTGTGTGTGTGTGTGTGTGTGTGTGTGGGGGAGAGGGGCAAACTACTTCTGAGCTGTAGTGCAGCTGGCTGCCATCTCTGTGCACCGTGGTAATGTGAACCAGCTGCCCCCTTCTGCACTCACAACCCAAAGCAGATAACACAGGGGCTATTGTACCCCCCCCTAACACACACAGAGAGAGAGATGGAGAGAGAGAGGGAAACAACTTAACTTTCCCTCTTTTTATTACCTTATTATCTTCTATCCATCACTCACTGCCGTTTGTTTTCAGCCTCCCCCTCCACTCTCACTCCTCTTCTCCATGTTTGGACCTTTCTGCTCTGCTGCCAGTCTTTCACTCATTCACTCCAGTATTTAGCCTCAGAGTAATAATTAGCCACATTTGCAAATGAATGAATCCGTGTTTTTGTGTTCAGTCCCACAAAGTGTCAGGGAATTCAGGGATTCAACTGTTGTTACGTCAACATCCACTTCATGAAAGGACTCTGACGTTTTTTCTGAAGAACTCTCAAACATCTGAAAGAAAAATCGCCTCTAATAGTCGAGAGACAAGTTAGAGCCACCTACTTAAACTTAACATCCAGAAATAAACCAACCTGGGACGGTCCTGTCTTCGATGATATGACAAATGTACTGGATCCCAAAGCATGAATGCAGACTATTGATAGAACATCTCTTAGTCCTTGAGATAGCACAAATGTTATAGTTATATGGTGGCCGTTGTGGTTTCTCTACTTCTGTGTGTCGCTCTAGTTTTCTTCTGCCTCCATGTGGCCTTGAACAAATGTTAACATTGTGTGAATAATTTACTGTAAGGCACCAATCATGCAATATTTTGAATAAATGATATGTTATTCATAGTTTACTCAGATGCTGGCATTTCATGTTCTTGATTTTCTCCAGTAACATGTTGTTTTGTTTGATGCAGTAATGCTGCACGTGCACCTCAGGGTTTTCTAAGCCTATGTCACATTTACATTCCTATTTTCTGCAAATGTTTTCTTTCAATCTCCTCTCCTGCTCTGCTCTGAATGCCCCCCCGCCCCCCTCCCCCCTCGTTCCTCTGACAATCACTTGTTTTCCTTACTTCGCTCTCTTCCAGACTCCCCCTGCTGCTCTCCTTCGTCATCCCTCTCTCCCCTCCCTCTCATCTTAACATCACTCATCTGCCTGCTTTATTTTCTTCTCTCCCTTGTTTATTTTACTTCGCTCCATCCATCCACCCCCCCGACTGCCAGGCTTTCACTCCTCTGTGAGCAGAGGAAGAGAAAGAAAATCACAACACGGTGACTGGTCTTCACACCGCCGTGCCAGCAGGGTATGGGGTCACAATGGACGCACACACACACACATTCGGTGTCGAGTAAAAACACTCACCCAACGTCAAAATGCAGTCACAGTTAAACACACAGCGGGAAGAACAAAGACGCACAGAGACACCAAATGATCATGAAACACACAGATAATTGTTAAAATCACACAGCGTGCCCTCCAATAAACACATTTCGGTAATAAGCGTGCATCCTCCTCCTCCTCATCACTAAAGGGAGGAAAGCCTGTTGTCTGGCACCGTGGGAGTAATGAGGAGGCGGAGAGGGGTGGGCGTCGGAGGGGTAGGGGAGCGATCAAGTGACACCCTGACATTTGAGCCCGAAACAAACGAATCGATCCTGATTAAATTATTCATTTGTCTGTTTACCGTGGAAAAGGGAAGGGATCGGGGGGGGGGATGGGGAGGAGAGATGTAGAGATACTCTGAGGGAGAGCGGCTGAAGGAGAAGGTGGAGAGCATCTCTGATTCTACCTCAAAATAATCATGTGCTGCATTGAGTAGAAAGGAGAAGTAGTGAAATAGATATTTGCAGCAGCCCATATCTTTTGGGGAGTTCTTATCTCCCATGGTTTCACAACAGTAAACTTTAATATTCCTACAAGAGTGCTTTAGTGGTATTCAATAATGAATTTGTATCAGCGTCCCCTAAGTTTGTTGTTGTTATCTACCAGGGGGCTGTATATCCTCAGATATCCTCCCAGTTCTCCTATACTGCTCTAAAATGCAATACCCACAGAATACAATACATCATTTGTTGTGTTATGGAAACATTAAACTAACAACACATTTTTGGGATCATCATTTATTAATATTTTCCATACAGAAATGAATTTTTGATAAAAATGTGGATATTGTAAAACTATGCCCATTACAGGTTTCCACTGGAAAAGGAAACACATCTGCTGATGGACAAAACATCCAATAATTCATACAATTATTTTATATAAAAAATGCTTTAGTATGGTATATTTTATATTATAGAGTTTTTTTCTAATTTATATATATGTTTATTAATGTGCCAAAGACAAGCAGCCCTCCAGATTTTGTTGTGTGTAGTTCTTAAAATTTTGAATGAAATCCCCCCTGACTCTGATATATGATATATTTAGCTATATTCTAATCTATTGGCAACACAGCACACCATCCTGCTGGAGAACACCCAGTCAATAAACAGGACTACAAACACACACGTGCACATTGACAAGAAGATGCATTATGCCTGGTACCCTAACAGCCCCCTCAGTTTTTCCAGAAACTCAATATGGCGGCCGCCTCACTCCCTCCCAGCCTACTGCATTCCACTGGTAGAATGGATGGCCCCGCTTAGGATGACATTTTAATGAGTGTGTACGGGAGAACGGCTCTAAGAGGGCGACGATAGAAGAGCGCACGCACACACAGGCGCATGGATGCACACAAAGAGCTACTGTGCACAAGTGTCACTCATATGCAAACACACACACACGTAAGGATGCACAAACAGCCATGAATAAAGTTACTTTTATGCAAACACACACATATTCAATGTCACAGGTTTACGTCGTAATCACTGATTGACACTGAAGTCAAGTCAATGCTAAGCAAAGAGCTTAATGAAGAATGACTGCAGTGTTGTTGTTGCAATGTTGTTGTTGTCAGTTTGTATACAGAACATGTAATGATGAAAAGATGGCGTATTTCCTTTTCTGCTCTATGGTAGGTCAGAGGTCAAGGTCAGCGACAGAGGAGAACAATTGGAGCTTTCGAGGATTCAACATTTTGCTCGAAGTTAGTCTGAAGGAGGTTGGATTGAAGTTTTTTCAGGTTCGCAGGTTAAACAGGTTTGAACCCAGGTGAAGCGTCTGGGGCTGGTTCTGTTATCAGCTAGCAAAATGAGATTCAGTTTTTAGTTTGAGCTTCTGGAGAAGGGAGACGGCTTCTTTTTGCAGAATGGAGTTCACTATACAACTAACCTTTCTTTTTTTAAGCAATACACAATAAACCATTATTTAGCCTCGACTATTTTTGCGTAGATTTAAGGATTCATATATATCACCTTAATTTCTTTCCGAAACAAACTCTTTTTATAGACGATATTACTTATAGAGACTTTTACCAGCGAAATACCACCCTGAAAAATGATGGCATGATCTGCATTTCAGAGACAGAGCACATAAACTATGTAGATTATTTAAATGTTAAAATGTAAATAGATTAATAGATTCATGGACAGATGGACAAAGAGATGTGTTGACACGTCGTTTCTCAGGGTGTATCCACAGATAGTTAACTTTAGCAGTGGCAGATTATATTAACCTTTTAGAGGAAGCGTTTGCATATGGGGGGAGGCACTGCAGTATAGCCGATGGGTTGAATTAATGAGATTGTAGGTATCTGCATGGCTGCACATTTTGACTGGGCTTTGGATGAGGACAGAGGGAGAGAGAGAGAAAGAGAGAGCGAGAGAAGAAATGGGGAGTGGGGAGGTCAGGGCAAGCGATGGAGGTGAAAAATACACACACACACACACACACACACACACACTCACACACACACTCACTCATTCACTCACTCACCCACACATTACCTCTGAAAGCCTCTCGTCTTCCACTCCCCAGTTGTAACCTTCAATTAACCTTCCTCCTGAACAGTGGGAGTGTGTGTAAATGTGCACATATGCACTTGGATATTCTTGCTGACGACTGTGTGTGTGTGTGCGTGTACATGTGTGTGTATGTGCGTGCAGGCCTGCTCACTGGCTCATGTGCATCTGCTTTTGTTCAGCCTAAAATCAATTTTAGCCACATGCGCACGCACACTCTTCAGTGCACATCTTGGCCTCATTGAAATTCACAACACTGAAAACACACATTTCTTTAGTGTTAGTTCAGTTCTGATGAGCACTGGACATCCAGCTGAATAAACGGACATGCATTTAAATACACCGGCAGTGTTTAATAATTCCCATTCTTTTCTCTATCTGTGTCAATTCTTGGTGAATCTTTTCTTTACATTATCTCGCTCAGTATTCTTGACTTTTTCATAGACCTCAATTTCATTTGACGTCAGCAGACAAGTGGCGCATCTATCACTGTCTCATATAGCTGTGGATTATTCTACACTACAGCTCATATCACAGTGGGACTAGCAACGGCTGACTGCCTCCACAGTTTGCAGACATCTTTCTTTTTTACAGGGTTTGGGTTTGTTCTTTTTTATCGGGGCACCAACACATTTGTCTAAATGCTCAAACAAAGGCACTGATATTTGAATCATCTTTCAAAAAAAGGAAACATGCAGATTGAGTCTTCTCTTAATTTCTTTGCCAGCTTGATCCAACTGAAGGTAAAAACACTCACAATGAATAACTGTGGCAGTTAAAAAGTCTGTGTCAGACATTTTCCAAGAGTGTGTGGTGTGAAAGAATGCTGATTTGAACGTTTTCTCTATACAAAGCAGGTGAGGAAAGGGCTTGGGCCTCATTTTGGAGTTCCTTCCCCCCCTATCAGCTTACAGAACGAATATTACATTGAGGGAGGCCGGATGAAGGAAGGAGGAGAAGGTGTTAGATGAACAGACAAAAACTGCAGATGAGTTTTATTTCTCCAAGAAAAGACTATATTCTGCCTGTTGCTGCAATCTTCACTTCCTCATCACCCAAGGCTGTGGCTAAAAATAGCAAGTTCCAGCCTGATAGTGTATATATACACGTACATGTGTGTGCCTGTGTGTGTGTGGGTGTGTGTGTGTGTGTGCTGGCCACAGCTGCTCAGATCGGTGAGGGTTGAATTGGAGCTGATGAGGGCCATATAAACAGTGAACATCTGTGAGAGCCTATTCATACTGTAAAAATATAGTGCACTGCAGAGCGTGTGTGTCTGTGAGTGAGTGTGTGTGTGTGTGTGTGTGGGTCTTGAAATTCAGAGAACCACGCCCTGCTCTCCAAGTCTCCATTGCTCTCCTACTCTCCCTGTGTCAGACCAAACTTTGTTCACCCATCCCCCCCTCATTCTGCATTCCACCAGACTTGAGGGGCCCTCGATAGCTTCCTGACTGCCTCTCTCTCTTTCACCCTCTTTCAGACACACACGTGCACACACACACACACACCACACACACACACACACACACACACACACACACACACACACACACACACACACACACACACATAGCACATAAATGCACTACATACATACATATAAATTACGGTATTTATAGAAAGGTACAGTAGGCAGCAGGACGCTTATCTATGTACATTTACTCATGTGTGAATCCATGCATGTTCTTGTAAGCATGTCTCATGTATGTTAATACTCTTAATGTAATTACATTACATGTAACATGTGTTCTGACATTCTGAGGCATGAGAGTGTGTCCATTCAAACAGAAGGGGAATAACAGACAGCATGTACGTGTACCTACTTGTCGTGACTGAATTGAAGTCACTCATCTAGAGGCCGTTTACATAAAATGTGCATGAAAACTTTCCAGGCACTGGCTGACCCGCGTGGGATCTTCTATAGTCTCTGTCTCGACATGTGTGTTTCTATGACTGTGTTATGAATGGGTCAGTACACATCGCCTGTGGGGAAAAAGGTTTTGTCATGGAATTTATTGTAATGCTATGGTTATATACAGTGATTGAGTCTGTGTTGGAAGTGTGGCCGGAAATTCACCCGAGACAGCAGCCAGATAAGAATGGGTCAAACGAGGGTTGAACACTCTCATTCAGCCGACCTGTGCCATGTATAAAAGGGGGAATTAGACACAGACAGGAGGGATATAATTGTTGTAATAGGTTGGGGATAATTGGCCTTATTCATGTGTGTGTCTTTGTAAGTGCGTCCTGGGGGAGAAGAGCCAGCCTCTCTCTTACATTGTTTGGAGGTTAATCCCACCAGGAGGTCACGAATACGAGACTAGAAGCCAATAGGGCGGCTTTAAATGCAAACACACACACACACACACACACACACACACACACACACACACACACACACACACACACACATACACACACACAATGAAGTTATGTATTTAAATCAAAAAGCACACTTTACATTAAATCTTTATACAGCTATTTGTCTCTGGACAATGGGTCCATACAGTTTGTACAGTACTGTCGATCAGGCCGCTGAGTTGAGAGAAGACTGAGAGGAAGAGACCAGGCTACTGTTACATATCTCTTGACATATTTGCAAACCTTTTTTGGCATGTTTGTGCAATGTGACACTTTGGATCCAACATGAAATTCACAGCAGAACAGAGTTAGAGAGAGAGCGAGAGCGAGAGAGAGATGAAAACTGACACAGAGACACCATGAGAGATCAGAACAAGCTCAGGCACTGTGCGCCGCCATTTCACTTCTACCACCAGCATCCCCTCCCCTTGCTTCCATCTCTCACTCTCCGTGAAATAAAAAAATTCATGAGAAGCCAACGATTTACACAAAGAGATTACAGCCAATATTCGACCTCCACTGGCAGTGAATGATAGATGGTCGAAATCAGTAGCAAAGACATACAGTTACGTTTTTCCTCCTGTCCTGGAAATGGATTGGGATAATAATTACATTACATTTCATTTAGCTGACACTTTTATCCAAAGCGACCTAAAATTAGTGCAATTAACCATGAGGTTACAGCACAACAAGAATCAACCACTGTAAACGCTGGAAAACTACTCAGTTAGCTGCTTTGCTAGTTCTCGATTGAAGTCATGTTAACACGTTTGGAAACAAATCAAACTTTGGGATTTGGTGAATTATCCATTTGCAAAAATGTATTGCAAGCCCAGAGATTCCTTCGCCCCTAATGAATGACTTTTACATCATTACATCAATATGTTGGCCTCCTACCACCTCCAGTTTTCAAATCTGTCTGTAATGTGTCCAGGTATGAACATTTGCAAACATGTGTAAAACTAAATGCATCTGCCGGTGTCCTGAACAGAAGAATTCCAAACAGCTCCCCTGCACTCCTTTCCAATTTGGGAGAGGAAGACGTACTTGCAGAATTCCTCCCACAAGCGGCAGAGCAGCCACAGCACCGTTTAACAACTAAACAAGGTAAATAAGATCTAAAACTTGTTTTTATCACATGTTCCTCTCTGTGCCTCCTGGACTGAAAACAGAACTCAATTTAGAAACTGCAACTTGAACATGGAACTGAGAGATCAGCTGGTTGGCAGCCAGGCTTTCGGTGTCTTTAAGGTGAGCATTATTTTGGCTACTGTAATCGAGGAGCCTTCTTGTTACTATTTTTCTACTTGGGTGCCATCCGTGAGACAGAGAGCAAGTGATTGGGGAGGGCACATGGGGAGAGAGAGAGAGAGTAAGCGAGCGAGCGCTCCAGCCAAGGAATGCAAAAGGGAAAATAAAGCTGAGGAGAAGAAAAACAAAGAGCAGAACGAGAGGGAGACAGAGGGAGAGAGAAAATCAATACCTTGCCTTGAAGAGAGGCCTACACCAAAGGTGCAATTATGCTAAATGTGTTTTGTTTACGCTGCAGCAAGCCACGGAAATTTCACAACCGGGGGGTAGAGCCAAATTAAAACATTATAACTCCAGGGTATAAAAACTCCAAACATATTTATACAGGATTCTTCACCCTGCCTCACAATTTTTGGCATTTTTATAGGAGCACAAGATGACATTAAGGGCAACAAAGGCCTTTACATTAAAGCAGTTTTTCTCTCTCTGACAGTTCATGCTGTTTTTCCCCAAATATCACTTTATTTCTCCCTGGCAGTGCCTGTCTAGTTTCACATTCATATCCCGTGCTCTTCCTCGGCTCTGCAAAAACTTGGTTGTACTGTTTTGTTGCAGGCACAGTTTTATTGCAAGTCATCAGTTGTGAACATGTGCTAATTTTTTCAAATGTTAAAGTGCAGCTGCACGCTTTGTGGTACATTTTCTGGCAAAAAGCCAGTAAACATGACACACTGCCCTACCAGTGCATCCTTTGTGCCTTTGAGCAAGACAATTAACCTCAAGCTGCTCCAGCAGAGTCCAGTGCCCCAGTGTGTCAGTGTACAGTTAACTGTATATTCACCGTATTCTAATGTAACTGCTCTTTGGTGTCCGCTTGTGAAGGCGATTAAAATACATTTTCTTCTGGGAAAAAACGTATCTGTGTATCTTAAAGGCTGCTCCCGGGAGATAATGAATGGAATTGGATAAATGTAAAGTCAGATGGTGTTTAAAATACAGTCCTTATCCTCTGTAAATCCAAACTAAATAAAGGAAATGGAGACAGAAGCCTTTCACAATATTGAAACAATACCACAGCCCACATGGACAGTGTATAGCAATAGACTATATGCAGCTGTGAAACAACTTCATGTAATGCAGTGCTTTAAACTGTCCGGGATTGGAATGTCCCCACATTTAGAAACCCACATCTCAAAATAGAAAGAAAAAATAAATTTCTCAACTTGCTTCGGTCTGGTCCCTGCCATTATCCAGACTTTACTCACATTGGTGTACAGCCCATAAAGCGGTGTGTTGAGTTTTACATCTGAAGACCATGTGATGGTGTCTGGGGCCTCGTCGCGTCAGCTGGGGTACCAAAACCAAAACACAACATGGCCACATGAAGGGTTGTAGTGGCGAAGAGGACGATTTTACTCGGATCTCATGCTACAATGCCGCAGAGCACCACAAGCCATTTGAGATGCAGTGAGTTAAAAGGGGTGTGGGTGTGACTATATTAAGGTTAGCTTCAGAAAAGGCCGCAACACCATAGCTCAACAACGTTCCTGACCCCAACCTCAAAATCGCCAACAGCTGTTTGCACTAGGCGTCTTCAAAGAGGTTCCACCTTCTTCCTGGAGACATCAACTGCAATGTCACATTGCTAATCCCAACAAAGGACTTCTCTGAGGGACAAACTAGTTCGATCGGGAGACCGTCATTGCCAGTGTGCGTTCACGGATCGTCAATAATGAGAATGATGTAAATCTGCAAACGGCATCTCCCATAACTTGCTAATAACCACTACAGGCCAGTTTGAGAGGAGAGAGGGAGAATCCGGAGAAGAGGGAGAAGAGGGAGCTGGGTGGCAGCACGTAACCTCAAATGAAAGCCGGGCTGACATTTGCTTTAAGGAATGCAGAAACCTAAGTTAACATCAAGAGGTGTCATCTGATTTTCTCGCGGAGTGCCAGGTGATGAGACGGGCGCTGCTAGGAGATGAAAGCAGGGGCAAAGTTAATTCACCGGTGTCAACAACGCTACCCTCCGCCATCAGCCCAGAATTATATATTTTTTAAATATTTCCTGACAAGGCAAATGATACCGCACTATGTCGCCATGTTTGCTTATGAGAAGAGATCAAATAGAATCTAACAGAACTGTGATAGTGCATCGGTAACCTCTGAATCAGGTGCAGGGAGCAAGAAATCAAATCTTGCCGCGGCTGCATTGCGGATAGCAGTGCGGATCACCTGTCGCCTTTATCAGCTGATGCTATTTCCATCTGTGGCCTTCAGCCCATTTTCACCCAGCACAGAGGTTGTCCAAAGGCGGCAACTGCAAATTGAGGCGCAGTAAGAACTAAGGGGGTGCAGGGGTGAGGATGGGCTGGATGTAATACATTAGGCCTGAAATGAGGGGGAAAGACTCGATCATTGAATAAGCCATCAGGGGAGATTACAACTGTGAAGTATTTCACTCGCACTGTTTCATCCTTTCCTGGTGAAAGAGGGGAAGGGACAAGATAAGAAAGGGGAATGAAAGTGGAATGTGGAAGGCTTCTCTTTCGGGGTATCCAGCCATGTCCTCCCAGTGCCTCAGCTCCCTTCCCCTGCAATATGCTGACATGCTAATCTGAAGTGGTACACAGCTGGCCACCGGCAAAGTGAAGCATCATTAAAATCTCTTGAGGCTGACATCAAACGATGGGGTCAACATTTTAGGTTCATCAAAGTTACGGTAGATTTCTTGTGCCAATTGCTCACGAGCACACTTCTATCACTTCTTTGTCAATTTGTCGTTTTCTCTCTCATGCTAACTCTTACTCTAATATGCTCTCTCTCTCTCTCTCTCTCTCTCTCTCGCTCTCCTCTCAGACATCCCTCCTCTTGTTTTCATGCACTCTCTTCCTCCTTCTCGAGTCCTCTCCTTGACAAGAGCTGGCAGCCTGGATCTCAAAGGAATCTTTGCATCTACCCCACCTCCTACTCCGCCTCTTCTTCCTCCTCCCTCCCTCCATCGCTCCCAGTACAACACACACACACACACACACACACACACACTCAAACCTCTCATCATTTTTCTCCTTCTCCCCTCCCTTCATCCCTGGGTCCTGTCTCAGCGCCCAGTGCTTTATACCCACGCAGAGAACAGGTCAAGTGCATGCAATCACCTCAGCTAATGACCTACTCCGACTTAGATCAAGTGAGATCATGGACTCTGGGTAAAAATTATTCTTACATTCAGCTGTTATTCAAAGCCAAAGTGCAAATTGGCTTTGTTGGAAAGGGGGATTATTTGGAGTCTTGAAAAACTCGGATCCAATCTGCAGTGTCCAAAATGAACAATGAAAGATTTAGAAATCGGTTGTATCTTGCATGCCTGTTGAAGGGCAGGGCGACCTCCTGTTTGTTATTCGAGAGTCAATTACAGTGTTGTTTGGCCAGCAGATAAATAGAAGATGAGAGGCCTAAGGGCCAAAGTCACCTTCGGAATAAGACTTGTATGGGGGCAGCCAGGTGTGCTTAGTGGTGGGGGTGAAAATGGGTGAACATTATGGGTTGTAGGGGAATCACACATGGATGTAGCGGATGAATACCTCGCCCTCAAACTTGTTCTCCATTCTCTGACCCCTACACATGAATGAGACACTCTCCATTGTTCACCAGTCGGGGCTTGGCAAGAGAAGTTGCCTCATAGTCCAGCCAGACACACACAAACACACACACACACAAACACACACACAGTTGCAACTGAGGATTGCACAACTTCACCTGCACAGACGGTTGCTGTTACAAATTACGTGACAATCACAAACTAATACAGACACATGCAGACAGTTGAGTATGTGTGATATGTATGAGCACACACACACACACACTTCTGCCTGCTGCAGTAAGTGGAGAGGACACCTTCATCTGTTTACAAGCTTGTGTGTCAGAGCTGGCCTCAGCAAGGTTTTCAAGTAGAAGTTCCAATTACAATCACAGCAAAAAGAATTAGAGGCGCTTGAACAGGCTAATAACCACTAAAACCCCTTTGTATAAACACGAATGAACTCGGTGCACACAAGTGAAATTTCATTTCCCATGGTGTGCCACCCCTTGTTCTCCATGCATGCTTTAAATCTCATTGACATTGCAGTCATTAGCACATGGGATGTTGCGCTCTAAGAGGTTTATGTTTGGTCTTCACAGATTGGAATGTGAATCTGAAACAGATATGGTGGCTTCTGGTAACTTTTTTTTAGCAACGCTGCCGACTTCAACTAGAGACAAGTCTTATTCACCCACCACATTTGAATCCTCCTCTTTAACCACAAACCACAGGGGTCGAAGCTCTAACTATGACTCCACACAGGCCTGACGCACTCTGGATTCCATCTCGTTAACAAAAGCAAAGCCTCGGACCACCACCGAGGATCATCTGCAGGCTTCTCGCTGTGGATATGCACAAGATCACACACACAAAGCTCTGTAGGCCCTGCAAGCTGTCAGTGGCACACAAACACATTCCCACACACATCCACAGACGGAGTCATCTTAGGTTACAGACACCTCCCGACAAAGTCTCCCCAGAACCGTTTTATGTGCTGTAAATGCTACACAAAGGGTAGGAGGGGAAAAAAAAATCAGTACATTTAGTGTGAAACTCTCACTTTGAAATTAGTGACGCACTTGAAGTAAAGGAAAATAGCTGACTTCAAAGAACAGCCCAGGTTCCTCAAGGTTCCTCCTGGCTTCCCTTTATAAACATGCTATGTTCAACTCCACTCTGCCTGAGAGGCTTAAGGTTGGCTGTCAGCATGCAAGAGGCAATTTAGCAAAATTGTTCGACTTGAAATTTCATCCAAATGGGTTATGCATTGCTTACTGCATACAAAAATAGCCTTTCTATACTTCTATCCTTAGCACTTACCTTCCACACTATTATAATACATGTGATATTTTGGGATTCTAACACTTTGGACCATTTCAATTTAAATCACATTTGATAACCAAATGCCAAAATTCCCAAATTGAAAAGTTTCTGCATCAAACACATCTGAAACAAATGTCTTCCAAACCAACAACCATGTTCAAATGCATGGCTTGTGATCAAACTATAGAGGCCACACAATCCTGTCACCCAAGCCCCACTGGGATGAAAATGTCAATAGAATTATACAAACTGCCTTTGACAGAACATAAATATGGCACCCTAGATCATGTCTATCGCGTTAGTTCCTTTTTAATATTCAAAACCATAGGAGACAAACAGTGTCAACGGCCACCATCCATCACCTACAAAGCAGAACTGCTCCTTTCTCTGAGTTTCTGCCTGGACTACAGCCAGGCTGCCCTTCGTAACACATGCCATCCCCATGCAATTCTCCCAAAGGCAGAAGCCAAGCAAGAACCTTCTTTGATTTACAATGAAGGGGCCCATTTCATTACTAACTGGCTAGGCTCACAGCCAGGGGGGCCAGACCATTACCTCCAGATGGGGGTAGATGCCACAGGCCATGTTTGGTCTCTCTGTGTGGTAAAACAACACATTGTAAAAGTGATAGATATGGAATGTTGGTGCAGGCTGTGAGTCCTTAGTGTCCCTAATACAATGCTAAATACGAGCTTTGTGGTTGACTAATCACTGTCTAAAACAAAACTGATCCATTAATGTGGGTATTTGAGAGAATTTCACACACATACAACATACAGTTTGCTGTTTGCTGAACACATAGTGAGACAAAGTAGAATGACACATAGAGTCTATATGACACATTCTACCAGGTGTGCAAAAATTATTGAGGAACATTGTTGGTATCAACTACTGTAAAACCGCTACAATGTGCAATTCAGCATACTCAGTATTGTGCAAACAAGATAACTAAATGGGTAAGATGGGCAGATAAAGACTTTTTTGGCTAAATGAATGGATCTACCCAGACCAGTTAGGCACATCAAGTCGTCTGGCATCTTGAGGCACAGGCCTGGCACAGGCCTTAACCCGCGGCAGTTGGCAAGCGGTGCAACGGCCATTTGAGTGATTTTAGAATTGGGAGAACCCCCTGTGCATCTAAAGGACAGTTTGGCTGTAGATTAAAACCCCACTAAACCCCAATCTGCTGCTTACTATTTTTGCCCTTATGGTATATACAAAGAGGGCACTGGTTCAAATTCATTAAAGCTCCTTTATCTCCTTGAAAATGGGAAACCTTCTGTTCTCATCTACCTCCTGTTTCTGTTTCTATTCTGCAGTCACCATTTCCCTTCTGCCAGCTCTCTCCATCTCTCTCTCTTTCTGAGTACTTCCAAATCTCCTGTTGGCCTTTTTTTATATGATTGTTACAGTCGCTGTCGTTTCCCACGTCACTAACCTAAAGGCAAAGGTGCTGGGGCTGTGAGTAGCACGCCCTATTTCCATGCCAGACCTGCTTTTGTTTACCCTTCTGTCCCCATGTTTGTAGGCCTACCTCCACCCTATTGAGACTGCAGGCTGGGGGCTATATGAAGACAAATGTCAAAGGGGATGCCTTGGGGGTGGGGGGTGGGCTTATCTGCAGATACCCTACACCCATCTCTCTGGCTTAAAGACTGGCTCACAGTGGGCACAGTGCTTCCCTGCCACACAAGTAATTGTCTTTGTGCTCCCACTTTAGCTTTGTTCTTTTACCCTTACCAACAGAAACCCTGTTTGAGAAACTGAATCTTGAGATGATGAGTTCCAATTGACTTGTTGGTGCATTTATAACTGTGTTTGGTTTTGTCAAATAAGATCCCCCTTCTGCTCCCTGACACTATTTCTGCTTTCCTCAAATAGTCATATATGATATATTCCTATCTCTAAAGTGCATTTCTCTTGTGGTTCCCACTTGGTGGCATCGGGCTGCAAGCATAATCACAGCGGCGCTGGCTCTATGCTTCCGTTTGTGTCAACACTATCTCCCAAGATGAACGGCAAATAGACAGTCTGATAACAGCCATGTTTATTTCCCTTTAAAAAAAATCCATTTACTTTACTCCCGTTCTGCTTGCTCAAATCCCTTTTTCACCATCTAAACTAACAAGTGACTGTTTGTATTTTACACTTCATACTGAAGGGATTGAAATTACACTTTGAGGATGTGCAGGTAGCGGGTCAGCAGCTAGGACATTCCCACAAGATGTGTGGCTACAGAAAAAGAGATATGTGAACCTCCATGGTTACAAGCAATCCCTCAATGGCAAGTCACCCACTTAGTGTTGTTTAATTGGAGGACTTTGTTAGTGTCAGCCAGAGCAACAAATCAGCTTGTTTCACCACTCATATTATCAGACAGCAATGGGGTTGGGGGTGGGGGGGTAATAGAGTCAAAAAACATGAAGCAATTTAGAGACAAACAGAATCTTCTCCTCTCCAAAAGCAGATGGAAAAAAATAAAATCTCCAAAACCATTATTCTTTCATCATGGATTTGAGTCATAGACAAAAGGGTGACAGCAGCAAGGGGGTAGCCCCCCTCCCACCCTGTAGCGGGGCTAATCTCCCTAACCATGGCAGCTATGTTGTCATTCTACCCCAGCCTCCATCACTTTTTAATCAGGATTATCTTTTCTGACAGAGAGACCCAAGAGTTAATTAGGGATCCTGCCACTGCAGGTGCTGGAGCATTATTTGAACTGCTTGGATTATTTGTATGAATCTTGTGACCTGAGTTAACGTCTTTGTCAGAATCTGCTAATCCTTGAGCAATCAAACAGAACAGACAACAATAACAAAAAGAAAACGTATATTCACTAACCTAATGGCATCCTTCTGGCTACTACTCTGATTTATTGGTCAATATTTCAGAACGATACGCCCAGATAAAAATGTCTACCTGTGGGTGTGGACTGATGTATGTGCTCATGCATGTACTGCATGTGTGTGACAAATGCACAGAAGTGTTTCACACGCAACCACATACATTTCCACAGTAGACATTTTGACATGGGACAGCGGGAAAAGCACAGGTGTAAATAATAAAATGAATCGCTGTGACTGTTGAATAGAACAGGGCCATTGTTAATGTTATCAGGAACACCTGGCCCTTTCCTACTGTGACGAATCAAAATGTCGGCTGTTCAAAAGGGCCCGCAGCCTTTAACATTCATTTTCTTCCCAAAAAACAAATATCAGAGAAATTGCAACATCTTCAACTTCTCAGAAAAAAAGAAACAAAAATAACAGGTTGCGCACTCTGTTCCCTGTCAGCTCCAATGTAGTGGTGAGTGCTCGTCTCCATTTACATACAAATGTCACCTTCTATCTTCCCAGGGCCTGGGGAACGCTCCACTCTCTCCACCATGATGCGCTTGACAAACCTTTCTTCGCTGTTCGGGAGACAAGCTTGTGATGCACACTGAAAAAGTGAGAGGAAACTCAGAGCATTTTGCCTCTGGTGGTCTCCTTTTTCTGTTTAACGCGCCACTGGTACTCTGTTATTTCCAGACTGGAGCACATCGGCTTTGTTTCCATTGCATTTAAAGATGAGGCAGCGTGCTGTTTGAAAAGGCACTCAGGCAGCCGGGCGTTGTAATTACTTATGATTGGCCTTTTCGATGGAGAGGTGTGGTTGCGATAGGGGAATTATTAATACACAATAACTGTTTTCAGAGGGCGAGATTGACACAAACAGAGGATAAAATGTGAATAGCAGAAAATTGTGCAACACTAGGCATCTTGTCGTTGAGGGAGATAATGGCATCATCGGCATACAAAGCAACCATCACCAGCTCTGAGGAGCCAACAAGGCACTGCTGTTTATATTCCCAGATCTGCACAGGCAGCCATTTTCTATGGGTAAGTGGCCCACATAGTGGCGCCATCTCTCATAAACCAGGACGCGTATCCCCTGATGCATAGGGATGAACGATCAGCCTGACAGGCAGGTAGTTACTCCTTCTTAACCCCAGCTTGTGCTGAGTGATGCAACACAACAGCAGGCCCCCCTCCCTTTCCTCCTGCCCCTCCTCCCCTGCTCCTCTCTCCAAGTCTCCTCTCTGTACCCTTCCTCAGTGTCTTCTCATCTCTCTTTCTCCACGGCCTCCTATTTATCGCACACTCCCTCTCTTCATTATTCCCTTTCCTGTCTCCCCCCCCTCCTCCTATCTCTGCTCCTATTCACGGGCTGCCTCTCTTTCTCCCTCTCTGTATCTCTCCAACCCAGAGGCCCATGTTTCCTTGCTTGCATTACACACAATTACTTCCATCCATCAATTATCTGCCTACTCCTCTTTAGCTACCCTACTTCCCTTTCTTTACTCTATGACAACAACCCCCACTCTCCTGCATACACATGTTTCTTTGCGACCCCCATCTCTCACCTCCCACCCCTCGGGTCCGATGAATGCACCTCTTTTCCTCCTTCACCTTCTCCTCCTTTCTTTTCCTTACTCCTCCTGTAGCCCCCCACCCCCCACCCGCTTGTACCAGATGTCCCTAAAGTTTGGCTGAGGGTGAGCATGTGTGGAGAAGGAAGGAACAAAAGGACAGGGTGGTTGGTTTGGGGAAAACGGGGGGTTGTCATCAGAATGGGCCAAGCCATCTTGCCCTGGGCTCTCTGTGTGCGAACAATAAGCACCATCAGATTAACAGCTTCCAGCCCACACATACACACACAAACCCACTCACCTCTCCTGGAACTGTCCCAAACTGAAGTAACAACCTGGAGAAGAGTCAGAACTAGTTATAGGGCTGGCATCTGTGAAGCTACTCATTCCCCTTATTTTGAAGTCAGACGCTAATGTTTACAATAGTTGTTATAATCACAGGAAGTGGCACAATCAGAAATAAATAAAAATTTGACATTGTAGACCGGACAAGGGTATAATTGGCTGCATAGGGAAACTACAACGAGAAATATTCCTGGTGATGGACAGTTTTGCTGATGCACAGAAAAAGTAAAATGACCTTAAGAGTCAGCTGTCACACACTTCATTTTGGCAAATTGTTCAAATTTGTTTTGCCTCACATGGTAAATATGATAGTGTCTGCACATATAGATGTTTTTGGGAACCATTCCACTCCACTGCATCCTACTTCACAAATACACTCTCCATGCAGATGGCTCAACAGGCTGGTGTGGGGCATCTAACAGCCTGCATGAGCGGCGTTTAAATGAGCTAACTGCAACCTGTTCAAACCGTTCAGGCGTGAGAGCGAGGTTCCTTAGCCCACCCCCACCACCACCATGTGTCTACAACCTCACAAGGGTCAAACTGCCAGGGCGCAAGGCTGCCCTTCCTGCCAGACTTGGTTTGCAAAGAGTAGGAGGAGGCAGACGCCCCAAGGGGAACCCCTGTGCATCAATCTGGAGGAGGCCAGCTGGTAATCACACTTAACACAGGAACAGCCCAACAGCAAGCATCAGGAGACGCCCAGACAGAGAGACAGGACCAGACACACCCATTGGATGCTTGTCCTAGACTGGGTGTTAATTACTTCCCCACCATGAAACACCAGTTCACATTAACTCTATAACCATAAAGAGGATGGGATCAGGGCCAGAGGGAACTGAGATTTAATGCATGTTTTTGTGAACACTTTGTGTTTGGTATGGTTTCCTCTCCGGCTTTAACAAGCTATGCACTATGTTTGTTCAAGTGTGTTACATCTTTGAGGGAGGTAGGCTCGAGTGTATGAGGAGGTAGCAAGGCATCAACAGAAGGTGTACTGCTGCTCGTCGTCAAAAGGAGATTACTGTCACTTCATCAGAAGGAGCTGGAGCGAATCACTTTCATAAAACATGGAAGTGCCGAGGGATTGGGCTGGAGGCTGGGGAGCTGACAGTGTGTTGATGTTCTATTCCCCAAGGCTTTATCATTTTGGCAGTTTGTGTGTTGATGTGTATGAGACAACAACTTTTGTAAACAATAACTTTTTGACTGCAAATTCTCAAAATACAAACACATTTTGAAGGGTGCCATCACTGGCTTAGATGGGAGCATTGACAATGTGAGTTCAGTGGAAATGCTGTTTCAATATGACTTTTGGTTGAAGACTGGAGGGTCATGGACATTTCTCACCTCCAAGGAGGTCCGTCGTGGACAGAACTACCAATTTGACCCTAGGCAACCAGCAGGGTTGACCGAGTGAGTGGTCAATAATTCCTCTGCCAGCCACGAGTCGCATGTTTCTCCACTTATGGCCAAGGTGAAAATAAAGGTCCGGTGAGAGAAAATTACAGCCTCCAGAAGTTTAACCTTGACAACAATTTAAATTGTAACTACAATGTTAAAGCTTTACTCTTTGACTGATGGCTATTTCTGTCTGGACTAATATGGAAACCCAAGGTGTGAAAATGTCCAAGTTGACTTAGAATACTGAGTGCATTTTCAAAAGGGGAGGCTTATCCTATATGATTATATGCAGCAAAATATGTGTTGTGTTGTATTTTGAAGGAAAATTGCAGACTGTGAATATTAATATTCCCTTTGCAAACCAGAAAATTATGGTGTTTCTCGATAAAAACAGCTTGTAGAGGCTTGCACAGACCAAGGTCTGTACATTTTCTGAATTAGAAAACACATTGTGCTGTATCTGTTACCACATGCAGCAGACAAATGCAGAGACAAGGACAAATTGGATTTCAACATCATACTCCTTATACATTTCTGGCATTCCAAATGGAAAATCTCAGGTGATTTGCCAAATTCACTAATGTCAAGTGTCACATCAAGTTATTCCAGACACTTTTCTTTCCCGGGATCTTTGAGGTGTTGTTGGAAGACTGTCACCAGGTCACGAGTCACTGTCCCACTCTATCATTGCTGGTGATGTTAGACGAGAGCTGTGACGCACGGACCTATCACCAAGATTAAATGTCCTTGTCTGAGATAAACTAACTGTAATCAATGTTATTGAATAAATCACACTGTAATTTATTTTCGTAGCAACACTAATATATTATAATATAATAATAATAAAAACATTAAATTACTGATTTGCACATTGATTATCATAAAAACAGTCAAAGCCTTGACACGTTTATGATTAGCCTTACCGTAACCCTTGGAGTATCATAAATATTATATGTAGTGCACATAATGTCCTTAATACATGACATGAATGCAAATCAACTATTCATTTGCATTATTAATCATGGATCATTGATAACCAAGGCCACACTTGTGACCGCAAATACGAGGGTTGAGAACGGTCGACTATATTACACAAAATAATTTATGCAAGAGTAACAATGTTGTAATTTGCATGTTCTCTACGCTATTTTCATAGTGACTTTAATTGTCTATAAAGATGCAACATGGTACATTCCAAATAGTATAGGCCCGGCCTGTTTATGTGGCAATGAAGTGAATGTGAATGACAAGGGATGGCTAATCCACATATCAGAGAGGAGGGGAGGGGACACTTTCCAAGACACACTGTCTCGTCTTTTCAGTCGGACTAATTGCACCTCGTCTCGCTGGAAGAGGACAAATTTAGCACTGAGAGCAAATTAAAATGAATAAACACAATTAGCTGTGAGTGCAACAGCGCCTCTGCACAGTGCACATCTCTCTCTCTTTCTGCAACAGCAGACAGAGCAGCTGTCATTAACTGTGTTGCGCTAAGTCCGATGTGACTAATTGCAAAGCACTTGATGCCACCAAAATGCTCCTAATTTGGATTTGAATAAAATGAACAGGGCCGTGGAAAAAAATAAATAGTGGGTGTCTGTGAAATTGCAGGCCTAAAAGCCTCGAACAAAGGACTGAGCGTGTACATGCAGCAAATGTGTTTGCTGATGAGTGTTTTGGTCTCATTGCGAGTTAAGCATTTTTTACCCTTTGATCATACCAGGGCATGAATTAAAGTAGAAAAAGAAGCGGAGTAATGAAGAGATAAAAGTAATTTATCAAGCGCTCGTCATTTATTGCAACATCATCCAATATATTTGTGTGTGTGTGTGTGTTTCATTTGAGCTAGCGAGCGAGTTTCACTGCAGCATCTGGGAAGTCTCTACTCGTGAAAAGCTCTTTTACCATCAAGAGCTCTGCTAACTTTGCCTCTATAAAAGCTATTATTACTGGACGGCCTAAGTTGGTTGAATGTCAAAGTCAAAAAATGCACTTTATGGGAAGATCTCCAAGGCACAAAAGTCATATAAAATAGTTAGAAAAGACACATGCTGAACCTGTTCAAGTACCTGAAGTCAAATACATGACGATGAATCGCAGTTACAGGCCTGTGGCTATTCGAGAAATCTCTCCTACACTTTGATGCCGTCAAAAATGGAGAGAATACACACGACTGTTTAGGTAAGCGAAATAAAAGAAAAACAGCCCAGAAAGTAATCATTGTGAAGGAAATGAATTTCAAAACCCTGAGGAGGACACTTCTCCTAGACCTCTGTATCTGGGGGGGGGGAGACGACATCATATCCGGGGCACAATTCAATTAGCTTCTCTTCCAACTGTATGAAAGGGAGCTCCGGGGAGAAATCAAAAGTTTTGTCGTATAAAATAAGTTTTTTCAAAGATGTAATGTTCACACTGCCCCCGCTGTTCATTACCACTGCTTACAAGCTTGCCACTCACAAATCTATCGATCTGCAATTTTTACTGACAAGAAAATAAATAAGTTAAATCAAATCCAACAGAACCAAGCCGGCGCTGCAGCGACAGATACGCCGGTCTCTCTTAGCCGACTGTGCTAGGCCGCTTATTCCTGGCATTTCCTTTGCCTTTTGTCTTTCTCGCCCGGTCAGTTGACAGTGATCAGGGCTGATAAATTGTTCAATTAAAGCCACATTAAGAATCCAGAACACACTTTGACGCACAGCCTCTCGGTATACGTGTTGTCCAATTACTCTGAAGGACAAGACTCCCGCTTGCTACTGACAATCAGCATGTGACTCCCATCATAAGACAAATGAGTTTATTTATTCAGCGGAGCGGGCTGATTGAATCCTGGAATACAAGAGCGATGAGCTGGAGTTACAAAAAAAGGAAAAATCCCCAATGTCCATCAACAAATACTGTAGAAATTGAATTTGATCAAACCTGTATTGTGTTTTTCATTAACATCAGAAGAGAACAGAATACATATTTGTTCTGCACCAAGTTGGGAAAGAAATCGGCGAGATGTGAAACAGGCACAAAATAAGCAGCGAGATTCCACTAACTAGTCGCTATGACCGAATTCCTTGACCTTCGACCCCAAGCCTCTGCGCAATAAACGTCTTCCAGCTTGATTCCATGCTGACCTCTGACCTCCACACGGTCTAAGATCTTTACTTTATTAATAACATTGGGAACTAAACAACAACAGCAACCCCCCAGTCAATGACATGCATTACTAATCTTTTTTTGGCCTGCAGTTGCTGTTGGGGTGGCGGCGGTGGCGAGGTGGTGGGTGGAGAGGGGAGCGGGTGCCTGCGTCGCCCGGGGGGGGAAGGTTCAGCCTCAAACGTGCTGATAAACGTAAGATCCATTACAATTCAAATTGGACTCACTTGACACGGGGCGGCTCGCCTCCACAAAGAAGGAAAGAACAAGGGAGCAGACGGACCGTGGCCCGGAGCTGTGTTCCCAACTCAATCAAGACAAAAAATCAACTTCCTGAGGCAGAAGAGAAGCCTTGAATAAAAAAGAAGTCAAGCTACAAAGTAAAAAATTACACAGTGCAAACATCAGAGAACTGGTAACACACTCACTAACACACACACTGTGATGTACACTGATAACAAATGAACTTCAATCAATAGCAGTAATCTCAGCACAAAGCTTGCTCCTATAGAACCCAGGCACGTTTAGTACTACGATACCACTATGGATGATTAAAAAGAATGTTAAATGAAGTCAAACACAACATATGACCGTGAGTATTTCTTGCTGTTTATTGGTAATTACATATTTGAATGGGCTTTAAGAATATTGCTTATCCATCATTACAATGGTTCATTCTGAAGAGGTTAAGATTCATGCGCTCAATGTCCAATTTCAATGTCAAATGTCAAAGTATTAAAAAGTGACCAAATGCTGGTTTCAACGTTTTCAAATGCAAAATAATTTGAGAATTTTGAGGTAAAATCTGAAACAACTGGAGCTTCAGTGTCTGATCTGTTTCTATGGTGTGTGTGTGGGGTGCTTTATTGGTCGAAAACAGGACCAATAAAGTTTCATTTAAAACAGAAAAGTGAACCAGACTTCTTCACTGCTTCTTTCTTTCTCTCCTCTAATAAGTCGAGCTGAATAAATACCTGGTGGACACAAAGGTCCAGCTTGACCCTGGAGACGACCAATGTCTCTTTCCCTCAACTTTTCATTTGCCTCCTCAATATCTTTGACCCGCTTTCATCGGGTTTAGCAAAAGTTTTTTCAAGAAGTAAAGTTGCCAGCACTTACTTCTACAGCGGGAGAAAGGGGTTTGGGAAGACTACCCCCTGTAGTCGGTTTACGGGGGGCAGCTTTTTCAAACAAGAATCCGTCTTCTCTCCGTGAGTATTCCCCTCAGAAGAAAAAGCGCTTTCTCCGCATCCCCCCGACAGCAGAATGAAAATCCGCTATATTCCACTTTCTCCGTAGCGGCGGAGCAGTCACTTGTTAGCGGAGAGAGGAGCGGGTGGAGAACGCTCCTCTGTTATTCCTCCCCTGTGTGTGTTTGTATTCCTTCTCTCCCCGGATCACACGCTCCGAGTCGGGATCTCCGCACAGAAAAGAAAAATAAGGAAAAACCTCAGAATAATAATCCGTGCGCGACACCGCCGCGCTCGGATCCGCGGGTGCGTGCCTCTTCACCGGGTGTCACTGGTTATCTCCGCGTCCCAGGTTTTGGATTTCTTTCTTCCCCCAAATCCCACCTCGCACAGACTGGGGGTTGGGAGACAGGAGTCAGACACCCCCCCCCTCACACACTCTCCCTCCCCTATACAGCAGAAAATACGGAGCCCTGTGCTGCGTTCACGGCCGCCTCATAAACTCCCGTCTCTCCACTGCTCCCCGGTCGTAAATTTGGCCAATTGGTGCGTTCAAGTGCGTTCGGTCGGAAATCACAGCGCCACGGGGCCCGCAGCGAAACGAGTTACCGTGGCCGAGCGGTTCTTTTATAAATCTGTGCTGCGGTGGCACCAAGAAGAGGAGACTGTGGAGCGATGACAAGAGGCAGGAGGGACTCAAGGGAGAATGTTACTGTTCTGAAATCTAAGCTAAACTTTGAAAAAACCTGATTTCCAAATATAAATCATTTAGTTTACCTGCGTTAGAAGGTTATGTTTTCACCCCTGTTTGTTTGTTGGACTACACAAAAACCACACGACTACACAAAAACAACTCAACACAGTTCCAAACTTGGTGGAAGGATGTACTATGGTTCATTCATTTACTGCAATTTACTGAATTTACTGCAAATCTGTGAAGGATATTCTACTATTTCCTTTGTAAATCTCATGTCAGGTTACTTGTGTGTGTGATCATAATTTGGGAAAGGTTATTTAGTCTTTACTTATTTCATGAATTAATTTTTTCTTTCCACTGGCCACTCAACCCAAAAGAAGTCTCATTTGTCCTTGTTCACAATTACATTTAAAAAACAATTATTTGAAAGAATTGATTTAATTAAAATGGTAATAAAAATAACCTTTTAAGGTGTGATGTGTTACAAACAAAGTCTTTCTTTAAGGAGAGCTCATGTAATACAATCAAGAAACATCTTTTTGTCTTTACTGTTCATCCCACTTCAGTCACTTTGCTGTTACAGTCAGCAGGGGTTTTAATACAAAGTCACCCAATCACATTGCCTTAGAGCTGAAACGGCTATTCTGATTGGCTGGTAGGATTTGAAAGTGAGTAGAGTCAGCTGGTGTCCACTTCTTCCAGCAGGGAGGGAGGAATCATCGATCAACTGACCCCCAGTCAGTTAACTACCAGCCTGCAGGCCGCAGCATGCTATTACACCTTTGGCTGAGGCCAGTTAGATTTTCTCTACTTTCTCTAGTTTGAGATTATATTTTAATCCACAATCATCCAGGCTCAGTAGGTGAAGGAAGTTACTGACCCATTCTGCATTGAAAATAAACTTGCTGCGCAGATGATAGATGCTGGTAGCTGCCAGTGTCAAAGCACCTTCCCGGAGCATTAAGGGTTTGTGATAGAAAGTTGAGGGGAAAAGAATTGAACACCGTGCATCACACGGAAAGGCCTCTCCTGGCCAATATAAAAAAAGAGAAGCAATATATCCTGTGTGAACTTTTCAAGGTATGCTGGCAATAATGGATGGGAACAGGCCCTTTTAAAAACACACCCATCTTAGCAGTGTGTTGGCAGAAAGCCCACCCTGAGCCACAAGCAATCCTCCACTGCCCTCTCTCTGCTCTTTGTTTAAAACCCAGCGTGACGTGTAACACACTATAAAGAGGTGCGAGGTGTGCGTGTAAGTGGGAAGGGGGGGCGGGGGGGTGTAATCAATTTAACTGGTGAGTAAAAAACATGCATTTATGTTACACGGATTTCTCCCATGGCCTCTTATTCACACTACAGACCCTTATTTAATCAGGCTGGTATATCTTAGCGGCAACCCAGAGCTCTCTCCTCCATTCCCCCCGGTGGCTTGAGCCTTAACATGGTAAATTTCACTCGGGTAGGGAAATGCGCTCAGTGGCCGAGGCTAGTGCTTTGGAAGGATAAAATGAGCACTTACCGCCTGACATGTGCAATCCATAACGGAATAATGAGACTCCTCCACACTAGGAGCCCTCTTCCCCTGCTCCCCCTCTCCCTCTCCACTTTTTGTTTTCCTTGTGAGTGTTCATAAATGCCATGTAAATTCAGCGAGCGGAAGATGTGGCGAGTGCTTGAGGGAAAGCGTTTAATCGTTGGCGTCTTGTTACCGAATCGTGTAACAGCGTGTAGTGTGTGAAGATGCTCCAAAACGACCAGTGAACCATGGTTCTACATCCTGGCTACTGGCCCTCTATCAACTGTTACGCTTCTAAGTGAAGGTGATGCTCAATGTTTATCCATGCACAGTGTTTATCCTGCCATGCTACAGAAACACCAACATGCAAGAAAACAACACTTCAGAGCACAGGACGTTTTCTCAATTTCTACCAAAATATCACTTAATTTGAAATGTAATACACTTATTTCAGCTGATTTTAAAAGGAATCGGAGTCATGAAACTCAATTTGCATTAATATAATGTGCATTTTCATACGCACAAGAGAAAATATCTATGTTAAACTGTAATTACATTTTTAACACAGCCTTCATAGATTGTATGTAATAGATACTTGGATTGAAAAATCTGAATGTAACTTACTGGTATAATTGTGCAATCTATAAAAGAAAAAAGAAAAAGACACGTAGAACACAATTACCCAGCCTAGTTGTTGGTGTTCATTTGAATTAAGATTAGTCAAATTTTTGGAATACATTTGTGTTTTATCTATTTAGCTTATTACCCTAACAAAGAAAAGGCCTAAAACATAATTTTCCTTTGAAGCCAATGATTTGTCAGTACAAATTAATTTAGCCTTTCATATTAAAATTTGCAGAAAACTTTTACAGACTAAATGACCGTATTGGTATCGCACCCCCAAAATATCTTTTAATACAACTAAGTAAATGTAAAATCTGTATATTTGTGGCATATTTTTTGTAAAGATTGTTTTTTTAAACCAAATCTATAGTTAGTTGGAATTTTAATTTCATCATTCACAAAGGAAATGTAAAACACATGTTGAGGTTAAAGTTGAAGGACGTAAAATATCACCAACTTATCAAAAGTGCCAGGTTCCGCTTGACCTGCTTTAAACAAATATATTTACGGTTCCTCCTTCCTCCCTGCCATGTTTCCAAACCCATGAAAGAGGGTTAAAACAAGAGTGTCACGCCTCTCCTTATTGTCTTCCTGCTACCCCTTTCATCTCTGTCACCCCTAGGGGTGGAGGCACAATCACCACCGATAGTAGAGGGCCATCGTTCACCTTGTCCCTGGAGGCGACAGCCCACTTACTGCCAGCCCGCGCTCAAATGGAGGACATTTCATCACTCTGCCGAAAACACAATTAAAAACACACGCATGTGGTGGTTGGTGGCCCTCGAGAGCCACCCCCCCCCGTCACAAGTTTAGTTACTGAGTCTGCCTCACCCGCTCGGATATTTACTCTTCCTGTGATTGAGCGTCTGTCAGCTGGGTTGGGAAGTGCTATGTGGCGTTTTAGTGCAAACAAGACCCTGGAAGAAAGTAGACCAGTTCTCAACGATGTTCTCTCCGGGAGACATTTGCTGCCGTTGGTGGACATGCAGTTCCAACAGTTTGCTGATAAGTGACTGTGCTCAGGGCTCCAATCGTTTTCTTTCTCATCCCATGATGTGCTGGGGTTTGCAGCGATGGGCGGTTCACTTCACACACAAACACACACACACACCCACGCACGTAGCAAACAGGAACATAAGCAGACTGACGGCTATTAGAGTGCAACGATGCTCCCTCTTATCTCCCACAATGATAGGGATCTACAAAGAGCTTGGGAGAGATTATGAATTCATTACCTTGATACACAAGTGAGCACGGCAACAGACAGGAGTCTGAGAATGGAGACGGGAGCTCAGTGGGTGCACTACTGGGAGGGGCAGGGATGGGAATGCAATGAATTACACGCTACTGATAGCGAATAAATCTTTCAGCTCTCTGCATTTTTGGGAATTTTGGAGCTCTTCAGATACCGACTTTCTCATGGTGCGTTTCTCTGTGAATCACACATTCCTACATACTCACAAAGCACTTCATTAGGAACAGCACACTGGGCCGGGCCTCCCTTTGCTCTCAAAACAGTCTCAATTCTTGATGGCATGGATTTTACAAGATGTTGAAAAGCTTCCTGTGAGATTCTGATCCATGTTGGGAATGAGTGCGTCGAGAATTCTATAATTCATGCTCCTGTTGCACCAGATCCCAAAGGTTCTATTGGATTTGGATCTGGTGTCTGAGGAGGCCACTGGAGATCATTGGGGTATTAACAGTTTGTAAATGCTGGTCATAGAGAGGTTGTGACATTCAAACGGTATGAAGGTGACCAAAGTGTGGTCCCTGGATTCATGCAGACACATTCTGCCAATACCATCTGAATTATTCAGCAGCTCTTTCCCTGCCTTCAACTGTCTACTTCTGTTGAGCCTGTGCCAACATGCACACCATCGGACTTCTCTCCCTGACTGACAGGAGTGGAACCCAACATTGTTTTCTGCTGTTGTAGCCCATCCTCCTCTGAGCTGCTTCTGCTCAGTGGTAAAGAGTCTTTATCTCAGATACCATAGCCTTTCTGTCAGGTCCGACCTGTCGGGCCATTATCCGCTGACCTCTCTCATCAACAAGGCGTTTCTGTCCAGTGAACTGCTGCTCGCTGGAAGGTTTTTTTGTTTTTCACCCCATTCCGACTGGAGACAGTTGAGTGTGAGAGTCCCAGGAGACGAGCGGTTTCAGAAAAACTCAAACCAGCTCATCTGGCACCGACAATCCTGCTTCTGTCAAAGTCACTTTGGATGAATAAGCAGGTGCTCCTAAATAAGAGCTGGATAAGTGTGTGTGAGATTCTTCAGTCAGACATCTTGGGGTCCAATGCCTTGCTGAACTTCCCCTTCAGTGTTAAAGGAAACATGGTTAGTTGCAAGGATGAAATCTTACCTTCTAACAACAGTCCGACTTGAGCAACAGTTCCCTTTGCAGCTCAATACCCACGTTTACTAAAATGTTTCCTATCCCATTTAATTTCTTTCCCCACGACTTCAAATTTCTTGTTATTACAAAATCTGTGAATTATCAGAAGTATGTGGCTCATTTCTCAGTGTGAATCTGATGCCTATTTTTGCCTTTGAAGCTCACAATCCCTATTGTTGTGTATCCAGTCTGCCATTCAGCACAGAAGCATCACAGCAGGATAGGAAATCCGGCAATTGCCTGGGGCCCCAAGCTAAGAGAGAGACCCCGGCTGTTTGATTTAGACCAAAGCAACACAAAATTTTGCGAGAGGCCCCTTACATTCTATGATCAGCTTTCTACAGGAGACTGCAACAACACCATGGTGGTACATCCTAGAATGAGGCCCCATGCCATTGGTGTCATAAAAAAGTTTCATAATTTTAGAGGTGGAATAATAGCAAGAACAAACTTTACTATTATGTGTATGTGTATGCATAGGGTTTTAGTATCATATGTTTCTTAGGTCTGGTTTGGTTCGATGTAGGGCCCCCCCCCCAGGTCCCTTTTGCCTGGGTCCCCCAAAGTCTCTCGGAAAAGGCTGCTTATTTAAAACGTCCAGTCTTGACTGTGAATCTCACTTTACCACCAATGCCCTCTGTGGGGAAGACATTAGATAAACGCATAAATTATCCAGTGGTATTTGTTAGCGTAATTCTGTGGATTCAGTACGACCATCCTGGAGGTCTGTTCGCTTACCAAACACACACCCGCTGCCGCTCTCTCTCTCTCCCTCGACTCGTGCACATTTTCTTTTAACTGGCTCCCTCTCAATATGGCTTTCTGTCTCTGAGAGTGTTTCCCCTCCGGCTCTGTTGAACCGAGCTGACGTTTGGAGGCAGGTGCAGCTAAATAAACCCAAGAATTTCAGAGCAAGAGACAGAACGGAGGGACACAAAGACACAGACGGAGAGGGAGTGTTTTTAAACTGTCTGTGCCTCGTGAATAATACTAAACCGACAAATGTTGTTTTACATGGTGGCCGCTGCTGTTTCCCTCTGCATTTTCAATCTGCACTTACTGGACTGGGCAGAGGGTCCGTTTGACTGTGAGTGTTTCCTATGTGCCTCTCCCGTGGGCATCATGTGAGGGTTTTATTACACATTGTACATTCAATTTGTATGTCAATACAGGATGCTGCTGTTCCACTATCACTACATCCGCTGTAAATCGAGGGAGGATCTACAATGTTGTTTTAATTCGTCCATCTTGATTTGATGAATTCATGTATTTCTGTGCATCTCTACATTTGAATTGGAAATAGGGGTATAATTTACCAAAAAGGTGCAAATGTAATTTAAAAATTGTGGGAGTCTTTTAAGTCTACATGCTCAATGAGAAGCTTTTGAATTCCTCACTTTGGCATGAAACCGACCAAATGTAATTGTAAAATTAGCAGCAATCAACATCACAGATGTAGAAGCCCAACTTCTGGTAACAGAAATCTGAAAGTCGCACTCGGTTAAATGTTTTCTGTGCTGGCTTGTTTTAGTGTGGTAATAAGCACTTTTACGGATGGATAATTATCTGTAATGATATAGCGCCATATAAATACATCTTTAAGCAAAGTTAGAAACACATCTTTGATTGTTGAGAAGCCTCACTGAAGCTCCACAGTGTATGTTTTATGCAGTACTATATCATTACCCTGCATACATGTAGTGTGTATGTGTAGTGCCCAGTGAATACACCTTTTGTAAGTACATGAGCCTTTGAGTGATTTTTAATGTGCTGTGTGTGCACATGTGTCTTCTACTGTGTTTATGTTCAGGCACGTGCCTCATTGTATGCAGTGTACTGTATGAGCATTTGAGTGCCTTTAATGCTTTTGGGTACCTTTGCATGTGATGCTGTGCGCAGATTGAATCGTGCCTTTGAGCGGGTGTTTGTGTGTGTGTGTGTGTGTGTGTGTGGCGTGAATGTGTGTGCATGTGCCTTTATGCGCTGTGGAGAGGTGGGTGAGGCCAGAGAGGCCAGGAGTGATGAGTTATGCCAGAGGTGGTTCTTTACTGGCCCACTAATGGCCTCCTCGCTGGGTTGGCTCACTGACTTGCTGGCTCTCGGTGGATCTTGTCTTCCTTATTTGGTAGCGGAGGGTGGGGGATGGTGGTGGCAGTGTAGTGGACGGGGGGGGGGCAGCGGTGTTCTGTTTACATGCCAGGTCGGGAGGTCAGTGCACCAGAGTGCCACTGAGCAAACACAGATCACTTAAAAGACAGTGAGAGAGCAAGCGAGTCATCGTTTCACGGCCGCCCGACTGGACGGATCGGGCCAGATTCACCGTGAAAGAGTGTGTGAGAGAACGTGTGTGTGTGCGATTGTGCATCTGTGTGTGTGTGTGAACAGGAGAAGGGTTGATAACAGTCCATGCTTTGGAGAAGCACTAGAAAAGAAATATAGCGTCTACAGGTAATTCCCACACATGTACACACTCGCTTCTCTCTCTCTCAGGCCCCGGACAGTTGAGGAGAGTCGGTAGAAAGCAAATTAAAGGCAACCATCCTTATAGTTTTTGCTCTTGTCCGCTTGACTGCCTGCATGCCTACCCGCCTGCCTGAGTTCCCTGGGCAATGTTTATGCTGTGCCCTGCCCAGGATAGAATAGATTCGCCCACACAGCACTGTGCTCTCAACCAGAACCTAAGTAGGTCTGGCAAGCCCGAGCCACAGTCCTATTCACTCTCACTCCTCTGGATTAAGGCACTCCGGCCTGGGGCAACACAGCAATGACTGCATTAATAGACCCAAGATAGCATCTATTCACCCCGTCCTAGAAATACATATAATTCAGAGTCTTTTATGTTAGCACACATCAGCAGGTTGGATATTTTTTTGACCATCCACTTCCCTAAAGGTTAGTGGGATATTTTTGCAAACAGTTGGTAGAACCTGAACCTTGAGGTTGACCAGAGTCCCCCAAGTGGTTTGAGATCCGGGTAAAGTTGAGTTCAGACTCAGTGCAACAGGTTGTCAGGACTGATGCTTTATGAGTTCTGAGGTACACAGAAAGAAAAAAAAAGTATTGTGGGAGTTTGAATATGTGTCAGTGCAAAGCTTCCCATCAGCACTGTGAGAAAAGCGAAACAAGCAAAACATCTTTTGTTCCCAAATACCATGAAATTAAATGTTTAGGGTTGATATGATTCATGAGTACATAACTTGAGGTCAATTTATATTTCTTTAAACACCACACAAAAATAACGGCAGCGTTACTAATCGACTAATGCTAACTCAGGGCTGTGTTTTTGTCCTCTCTCCTCATGATGTATATCAGAGTCCTTGCTGGTGCAGTGACGGCACCGCTGTGAGGTGGCGGCAGCTTGCAGGGCACATTATCCAGCCTGTCAGACTCCCAGTGCCATGCTATGGATAACACCTCTCCACGAGAACACATCGCCTCTTAACGCCAGCTGTAAAGATTAGCAGAGCTTTGTTTAATTGTGCTGCTAACATCCTAGGAGCCACTTAGGAACTACTGCTCTCTTTTCCTTAGACATTGTCTTTAAAGCTCAGCCAACAGATTTCTGCAGCCCGTTAACTCGGCTGCCGAAGGCCTCCGGGATTTGGACGATTCAGAGAAAAACTTTCCTCTCCTGTCTGCAGAAGCAGGCACCTGATCGGCAACACCACAGGTAAAGATTGAATTGAAATATCATACCAACACATTTCTACACAAGTTGACCAACAACTAAACCCAATTAGGGCAAATGCATAACATTCAAATTAGCATCTATGTAATCCACATGGGGAGACATGCTTCCACCTTTTAGGGAGGTGGTTTTCAGCAAACTAAAGTGACAAATATTCATCCAAATAAAACCAGATGAGCATTTAATTGAATCTTCATCCATACTAACACAAACCTGAAAATGCATGAAATCAGGTGACCATTCACATACACTTGGGGATGTGCATGCTGCTGTAAACTGGAGACAGATTGTCTACTTTGTAGTTGGTAGTTGGAAACAGACGGATAAGAGCCGATCAGGACGTGAATGCAGTTGAGTGCATGTTTGCTTCCAAATTTCTCATACACAGACTCAGAGTTTTCAAATTTCTAAGTTTTAGGGGTAAGAAAACTCCAGAGTAGTGTGGACGGCAGATGTAAAAGTATACCTGACACATAACCCTAACAGCGATGCTTTTAACAGCTAAAACATAGTTTTGTGGATTGGCCTTTTCCCCTTCTTTGGGTTTATATGATATTTTTATGCAAAATAAAACTTGCAAATCACCTCTGCTGGTTCAATGGGGGATGACCTTCTAACAGTGTGACAATGAATCTGTCCTTTTCTGGAAGCTAAATGTCGGGGTTTGGTTTGTAAAAGCCGAAGGTAATAAAAGTATTATCCTGGTTTCTAAAACAACAGTCACAAACCTATCACGGTTTTCCAGACGCAGTGTTGCTGCATTAAGGTATTTAGCTACTGGTGACAACACACACCCAAGCACCATCTGCTTACATTCTTAGAAAGTGAGACACATTACTGGTGTATCAAGACTCACACCCCACATATCATCTGCAGCGAATTCGACTCATCAACATGTGAGGCATGCCAGAATGCAAGGCACCAGTGTTGTGTTAGTATGCAGCGCTGGTGCAGTGTCATTACTTGGAAAACTGACATTTTAATGTGCAACGTCTTTATTCTTTATTTGGTGTCGCTTTTTTATGCATGATGTTTATTTCGTCTTGTTATTACAGAGAATATACTTTTTATGTGTTTTTTAATGTGCAATCTTTTTACATTTTTTTTATTCCACCTCGTTTATATTGTTGGTTGGGTGGTTCATTGTGCAAGTACGAGGCCAGAGCACAAGCATTTTATTGCTTTGAAAGGCATTTTCTTTTGTTAGTTGGATTAGATATAGTGCATGTAGAGCCAGGCTTTGTGAATTGGTATAGATTCTGCCTGGTATCTGCAAAACAAGCCGAGACAAGCTCAGTAGACCAACTGCTGAAAAGATGATGCTTTAAACTGTATGTTTAAGGAATCATTTATATATTAATTAAAAACATATACAGAGAACCGCTTTTACAACGGAACTTTTAAAACTATCTCTAAAATTCCTTTACTGACTAGTAAATGACTCACAGTTTGGCAATTAAAACCAATCACTGGATCTAATGCGAGCGGTTTGCCCTCTCACAGTTTCCAGCTTGTTGATCTAATGGTGGGGAAGTGTGTGTGGGGGGGGTGGTGGTGGGGGGGAACAGGCATGCTATCCTGCTTCTCCACCATTTCTGCTGTCAGACGAAGCAGGTCGCTCAGGCCTCACCATCGCCGGGGCTCAATATGCCAAATACAGCTGTTAGTGTGAGACGAGTGCCCCCCCGGCGAAAAAAAGGGACGAGAAGCAGGCAGCCCTCAGCGAGCGGAGAGGGGGGGTGGGGGGGAGGGGAGTCTGGGCCCGCATCTGCTCTGACACCCATGTGCTCGCACTCATCCACAGTCTCTGCGTGTCGGCCGCTCTGCCAGCAGCACTAATAATCTAGTGATGATATGGAAATGAGAAGTGTGTGTGTGTGTGTGTGGGTGTGCGTGTATGTGTGTGATGGCCAGAGGAGTCAACTACAAGTACTTCAGCTCAGAATCAAACCATCCACTGGACGAGAGCTCTACACAGACGAGGGGCACTACACAAGAGATTTCAATTATCCTTATGCGGTAACATCTGGATGGATAATAACTTTTTCCGTGGATGAGTCATGTCAAATTACGTGTTCTTTTAAAGATGGTGGGATTGCATTCCAGCAAGAATAAAAAGTAGTACAAATTGTTTTGTTTATTGCTGATTATCTGGAATAAACGATCGTAAAATACTGTTAATGATTCCCGAATTATATAATAAATAGTTTGCTTTATTCGATGTTTGATAATAAAGGTTTGTAAACGTTTGCTTGTGTTTCTCCACTGCAACTCATTTGGGATTTGGGTGATAAGTCAGTCGACGTTATAAGTCTTGGTCGGATCATATTGAAATGAGCACCAGATGGATATATTAATGAGTCTTGCTTTAATGTTGTTTTTAATGCTTCAGGTTCTTTTTTTTTACCTTCTCTGTCCATCTCTTTGTTCCTGTTTGCCAAACGTTCTCTCCCACTGTCCACGGCATTCCCGGGGGAGACTATACTCCACCAGAATCAAGTCAAATAGATTATTAAATAACTTAATTAGAATTAAAATCAGGAGTTGATTTCAATTAAGGAAAAAAGCCTGGGATGTTATTTTACAAGGTTTCTAATCTCAAGATGTCAAACGCTGCATGCGGCCCCAAAAAATAATTAGTTAATCCATTTCAAAGAGAGTGCTTGTGGAAACCTTTTAAAATGAATTCCGCACTTAGAGGTATATGCACCAGAGTGGAGCAGGGAATATGAATCGACTTCAGGGCGACTTGAGTACGTTGCAATTCGGAGCTGTGATAGTCTCCAGATCTGAGAATCAGCGGTGCGGTTAGTTGAATGAAAGAAGTACAGAGGTGGAGGAGGAGCCCGTCACTGGCAGCCGGCTGCATCAGGTGGATGACAGCTCTCTCTCTCCTCCTCAGCTCAGCTCAACTGTCAATATGGATGAATGGGCTTTGCACCGGGAGCATGGAAATACATAAGTGGAAGCTGACAGTTTGCTTTGTCAAATCTACACTCTAAGTTTTACTTTTCATCCTATACACATTGTTTGGTGGACATCTTTATCAAAGGTTATCTGTCTGAGTGCACACAACATGCACAAACCATACCATGAGAGTTTGAAGCAGAGACTGACTCAGGAATGTATCGCTTAGGAGCTTTTTCTGGGGATGCACTTGGTATTTCCCTGTGTGAGCATCTATCAGTGACAGCAAAATGTTTTAATTTGATAAATCAGACTTTCAACTTAGCGCAGACACAGATTTCTTCTAGCCAATGCTGTAACTATTATTATTTTACATATGTTCTCCGCTACATGCAGCATCTATTGCACTTCTTTCGGTCCTGGTTTACACGCTAATATTTAGAAAACACATCTCTTTCCTCAAACTGTCTATTGCTACAGCTCCTCCTTTCAGCCTGTGTCAGAAACTGATAAAGCCCAGTGTGTTCTGATCAGTCAGCTCATCCACTCTGTATTAAATGGTCAACCACGTGTGTAGGTCAGCTTCCAATGTAGCTTTCACTGGCTTTGTGTGTGTGTGTGTGTGTGTGTGTTTGTGTGTGTGTGTGTGTGTGATGCCAGGCTAGCTGATTTATTGAAAATAATACTTCCGGGGCATGTGACATCACAATGTGCAGGAAGTATCAGTGTTATCCGACTTATGAGGCATTTCAGGAGCAGTATTTTCTGTGGGAAGAAGCAGCTTCCTTCACCACAGACTTTGGACAACTTATCTTTGCAGACCTTTTACATTCACTGTATAAACCTATGAGACACTAAAGGAAAGAAAGAGTGAAAAGGCCTCATGTGTCTCCTTAACGATGACTTTGCCCGGAGCAGATTTGAACGAGAGCTACAAAATACAGGGAAAAAATATATATAACTATTAAATGAAATGTGCAGTGGTTTGAAACATGACGTGGAAATATAGGTGGAACAAAAATCCTATTCACACTGTGACTATCACAGATGTGTAACCAGGGGCTGGAATAGAAAAGATGTAAAGGTGGATTAAGAGAGGAAAAAAAGAGAAGAATGTGGGAGGAACCCACTAAAATGTAGTGAGAATCAAAAAGGGCCCGAGGATTAGGAGTGCATGAATTTCTGCCCCAAAATATAAAATCTGTCGTTTCTCAGGGCGTGGGACTCATTCTGCAGAAACAAAAATTCACTCTCCTAAAATGGCGGTGCACTGTGCATAAACTGAGGGGCCCACTTACCACTGGGTTGTTTTCAAAATCTCTTTAGCTTCATATCTTCAGCTGCTCCAGCGGCTGCTTCTGCCTCTTTTTCTTCTTCTTCTTCTCCTTCTTCTTCTTCTTCTTCTTCTTCTTCTTCTTCTTCTTCTTCTTCTTCTTCTTCGTCTTCTTGTTACTCGTTCACTTGCACCTTTAAAGTGGATAGAGAAAGGGGGGAGAGGGAGAAAAAGAGGGAAAATGAAAGAGAAACATTAATGAAAGGGACTACTAAATGAACTGCCTCCTCAAGTGGTAGGAGGGGGAATTCGACAAACGCTGAGATGAGTTCCTCTTCCTCTCTATCTCTCTCTCTCTCTCTCTCTCCTTGCCCTTTGTGACCACGGGACGACAGTTCTCCAGCAGAGTGGAGGCTTGCTGCTGATTGCCTGAGAGCAGTGGAGTGCGAATCTGCATGAAATCCCTCCTGGGTTTCTTGATCATTTTCTCCTTCACATCTCTAATGAGCCCGGTCTGAATCTGTGGGTGCGAGTGTGTATGTTTGTGTGTGTGTGAGTGCACGAGTGTGGTCAATGGAAATCCGTCCATGTGCCGAACGCACAGATCCATAAATGTATGGTTTCTATCGATGTATTTATAGAGGGCCTGTATCCATATTAACGTGTTTGTGCTAATGATGTGTTTCTTCGCAAGTGTGTGTACTCCAATGCAATTGTCTGTGTTTCTACATGCACCTGTACGTGTGCTGGTGTGAGATTCTATGCATCTGGAGGCCCGTGTCTGCCGCACCGCAGGCTCACTCGATACTCAGTCAATAATCTCAGTCTGCAGCTGTGGGCGGCCGTGAGTCCACCCGAAGGAGCTTCCACTGAGCGGCTGAGGAGCCCTATCTCCAGTGAAGGATCAGAAGAGCTCATCATTACCCTGTGTCCACAGTCTCCTTCCAGATAACGATATGAATATCACTGCTGGGATGGATGATAGAGGCGTGATTGATTAGTATGGCACGGGGCTCCTATAGGATAGATCCCCCAGCACGTACTACACCGGCTTGTCGTGTAAGTGTTAAGTCCAAATTACTTTTTTAGTTTATGTTGAGAGAAGGGAGTTGAAAACTGATTATTTATTGCTGCAAGTGCTGCATACCAACATCGTATTAGGATGCAAATAGAATGCAAGTAATGACAACGCATAATTCATTTCTAGTGTAAATGCATTGCCCATGATGTGATATCATTATCCACAGGGCTCACTATATGTTTTCATGCATTTTATTATTGCATTATGCTAACTGATGTGACTGTCAAGTGCTCTGTTCCTTAGGCAATTTAAATCTGGACATACACAGAGCATCATCTGGGTGTGTGCGGCTCAAATGGAAATTCCACTTGCACTTTAAATGAAACAATATTTAGTGCATAAATAAGGTATAAACATTTTTTATAAACCTAAATTACCTCTCTCTCAAAAATTCACATCACACGATGATGCAGAAAACCCAACTTCCCCTTCCGTCCTTAGTGTCAACTAACAACCCGTTTGCTGAAGGATCCCCAAGCAGACCAACTACAGCACAGGGGAGGGGACAGAGTGGGAGTGGGAGTTAGTGTGCGTGTGTGTGTGTGTGTGTGTGTGTGTGTGTGTGTGTGTGTGTGTGTGTGTGTGTGTGTGTGTGTGTGCAACATGTTACAGAGTGCATATGGGGGCACATGCACTATCTAGGAGGCTTAATGAAAGTATGTGTTTGTGAGGGTATGTTTGTTCGTATAAAAGAGAGTGTGTAACATATTTGTATTTGGTAAGCAAGTAGGACTGGTTTGGTAAGTTTGAGGAAGAAAATGTCTGAGTAAATGTATATGCCGTCTTTTATGAGCATGCATGCGAAGGAGGAAAAAAGTGTTGGCAAATTCTGCCACACTCCCTCCTCCCACACGCCTGGCTGCCAAGACGAGCGCGGGGGAATTTGTTTAATGTACAGCATTTATTCACTGCACACACGCTGTTGCACTACCGCTTCCTCCGTCGCATGAGACACTCCCTTAGCTGGGCGAGTCGCCATTAATCAGCCAGAATGAAGGGGTTAGCCGAACAGCTCCGAAACGCTAAAACTTATCCTCAATCATCATCTTAGATAGAGGAGATCCAGCCCCAGCCTTCTTTGGAGATGGCATGCAGGTGAGAGCGCGATACCCAAACTGCCTGAGCGTTTCTCTTTCCCCCGTGGAAGGCGGGTTGATACTGCTCGTCCACTCATGTGGAAAGCAGCTCCGGTTTATTTTTCTCATGACCCTGCAACATATTGGCATTGAGTTTAGTCACCGTGCTGAGACAGATGGCCGAGCATCATGGTGCATGGCAAATCGGGAAAATGAAAACATGCATGCTCAGAAATGGGTACATGTATTTTCTCTCCAGCAACATGACCACACTTGGTTCTTTCAGAATAGGAGCAGAGGGACGTGAGCACCCAGCACATGCATGACAACAACAATTAAAAGCAGCAATAAAAAAAATATATCAGGCTGAACTATTCTGTCTACAATATCCACAGGTCTGCATCTTGAAAAATAACGAGAAAAGCAGCGAATATCAAACTCTGATGATGAAAAGTCAACACAGCTCCTACTTTGATGGATCTAAAATTAGGAGATCCTTTATGTTGCCATGGCAGCACCCGATGTCTCCCTGTCCTTACCTTAACCTACACCCTGCCCACCCACCTCCTCACTTTCCATTGTTCTGCAGGTGTTGGCACTGATAGGTCCCGAATCAATTAAAAAACCAGATATTCCAACAAAAGAAGACGGAGACAAGATAATGAGAGAAAAAGAGGGGGAGAAAAAAATGGATGTGAGAGGGAGAAGCACATGAGGTGGGACGTGTTGGGGGGGAAAAACAAGAGGAGAAACTAGAGGAAAGAGGAGGACGAGTTCAGAGTGGGCCAAGTCTATCATCAGATCATCTTCAAGTTACTCATGAAAGAGCTTCTCCTCTCACATTTAATCGTACATAACAAAAAACCAAATTGGTATTGCACTGGTTCTTCTATTGCACTGGTTCTTCTCCTGGCACACCATGAAGCATTCCTCTCTCTTTAAGGAATTTAAGATTCCTGACCTCTACAGTGCAAAGAGAGGTGGTATTTATTCGTGAATTAACCCTCAACCCTGTTGTATCTTGTGCTGAGTTTCACTGACGTCATTGTGGCTTATTATCTTTCTCAGGATTCTTTAGATAGCTGTGTGTGCATTCCTGTTACAGTGTCCTTGAACAAGTCTCTACCTGACCATCCACCGCAAAGTGCCCTGGTTAAATGCCCCCAAAAAAATGTAAAAGAGGAGAATCAACCTCATGGAAATTACTGTTTCAATACAAAACCATTTAAAAAAGTCACAGAGGCACCAGTCAAGGTCATTTTGGGCTCTGATAGAGAAATAATGAGAAATCCGTTGGATAATAACCTCCTTTAGTTATTCAAATACATTCCAATCTACTTCAAGCAGGTTTCTGACCCACAAAATACTGCAACTGACCAAATGTCTACAACTCTTGCTCGTACTCTTCCTCAGTTTTGTACTTTTGTAATGTCTGACTGCCACACAGGGAATGTATCCAACCTGAGTCCAATACAGTTAATGTGAGCTGCACTGTCCCTCACACACATGGTTATTGCTTGTTTTCCCCAATTACCAACATGAACACTGTACATCCCATGTGACCAACCCATACATCATTTCAATTTTTATTTATCCAGTCTCATCCACTTATCCAAACTCGAATAGGTGCATTTCTCTTCTAGCACAACCCTGCAGCATGGATCGTCTTATTGAATTTGAACTGGGTGTGAAGTATGCTGATATAGTTCTACTGCTCAATAGACCTAGTTATATAATCAGAGAAAGTAAACTCAAACAAATCCTTGGATCAAGACGAGTCCAGAACAACGCAGAACAGTGAACTGAAGGATGCTGCCCAATCCATTCGGAACCAGTTACCGTACTGCACCAATACAGATGCCTGCAAAAGTTTTGCGAGGTAACTCAAACACAAAACTACTTGTGAGGGAACACAAAAGTAAAACCTCATAAAAAGTCTCCCGTGACCTTTCTGGGACTTTGTGGATATGACCTCTTCACAGAGATATCAGACAATATATTAGTCTCTGAAGTTTTTCTACTCCTTTATTTTGGTATCACCCTCAAAAAGCCATATCGATGAGACTATTACTACCAAGTCACAAGTTTATGCATATTTGTTAGAACTTGAGTTGAGAGTGAGGTCATGCAGGAACGTTTGTCTGGTTTTGCATGTGTGGATCTGAAAAGTGAGTGTGTGTGTGTGTGTGCGTGCTTGTTCTGTTGTGTGTGTGTGTGTGTATCGGCATGCTGTGTGCGATGACTGATATTCAATTAGACCACCTGCCACCCTCTACACGTCCCGGCATTCCAGTGCTTAGTAAATCAGCGAGCCTGACAGCACACAGGTCGATATTAATATTAACGCATCCATAAATAATGTTATTGTAGGCCCTGGTGTTAATGGTTCATGATATGATGGGCATGATAAAGTGGAACGCTTGTTCCATTGTGAAGGTGCGGGGATTTAACAAGGAGAGAGAGAGAGAGCGACAGGCAGACTAAATCCCCTCCGATGTCCTTCGATAGGGACACCGGTGACATTGGGTTGGAAAGGCGCCGAGGTGGTCACAGCTGTGTTCCCCGGACTGGGGGGGGTGGGGAGGCTGTGATTGTATATTACGTGTGTGTGTGTGTGTGTGTGTGTGTGTGTGTGTGTGTGTATCTGGTGGATTGGTAAGGGGTTAGAGTGGGAGGCTGTTGCGACTGGACACAGAGGATTAATTATTATAAATCATCTCCCAGGCCACATGTTTATGGCCGCTACACAAACTGTTGTCTGACTCTTTCCGATTTCCCTCTCGAGCACTGCAGTGTGTTAGAGGTCCGTGCTTTTGCAGAACAATGCCATCGCTGCTTTGTCACCACGGCCCATATTTCATTCTGACAGCAAACATATCACTCTCTGCGTCTTTATGCGGTTGCTGCAAATCTCCCGATTAGGCATTGGCTGGGACGAGACGGCCGTCATCAAACTGAGACGACTGGCTGTTGGAAAAATCGGCTTGTTAACTTGACCTCCTGGCCCGAACTGTACGGCATCACTCATTCCATTAAGGGAGGCTGAAGCTTCAGTGCCAGTGCGAAACAGCAAAAATCCTGAGGGACGAAAAGTCACCTTTCTGTCCCAACAAACAGGAACATCCCAAAATGACGCCCTAAGTTTATTTTTCACTTATTCAGAGAGGAGATCTGCACATGATGCATTCGCTGTGTCTGCACCTGCCTCCTGCATATCCTCATATACGCCTATTAATAACTCTCCGGTGCACACAACCCTCTACCTGGTGGCCTCGGTTCACACGTGAAGTTCAAGGGAGGCCTTGCAAGCTGTTGCTAAGGGAGCGAGGAGTCTCATTCGCATGCTCTTCCACACAGACAAACATTTTCAATCATGCAAATTCAAACTGGTGACAAGTCACAAGCTTCACTGAGCTCTCTTAGCGGTGGCATAACGTGGGCCCTGAGCGCACTCACAGATTCAAGCCTTGAGGGGTGAAACATTATCAACAAAGAGCACAAAAACAGCATGCGGCTCAATCATCAACTAATCACAACATTCGAATTCCTATTTCCCATGTCTAAACGCCTTCTTTATACAATGTTGAGTTTTTTTTCTTCTTCCAAACCGAGTCACAAACATGTTTTGTTATTCCCTTGCAGGCGGCAGCTCACAAATAAATGAATGAATAAATCACTGCATGGAAAAATATTAATCAGCTCTTGTGCTCATCTGTGAGGGAGGAGGTGGCTGATGCGCTGCGTTGTGATTGGTGGGGGAGAGGAGAAGATGGGTGTCTATACAGAGACACTGACACACAAACACACACACACAAACAAACAAACACACACACACAATGAGTCATGAAATGCACTATCTACCATTGTGAGGAATTCTGGGAAAGATTTCCAAACTGATTTTGTGTCTTACAGTAGATACAGTCATGTATGCACACACATACACATGCATGGACTCACACACAGACAAACACACACACACACACACACAAACACAACCTCCTACAGCCCCGGACCGGGGTTTTGCAAAGCCCGGATCATCCTTGCTAATCCACACTCATTAAGGATGAACTGCATGATAGCGTGCCACCACCACCACCAGCACCACCAGCAGCCTCCACAGCCACCTCACCCCGTTTACCCCCCTTTCTCACACACGCACCCCCCTCGCCCAACCACTGTCGATAAGTGGCAGCTTCGACAGTGGCTTAAAAAAATGACTGCAGAATGTTGCGTACATGTTTGTTGCTGATGCTCGAGGAAGCAGAACACCTGCCACACCTGTCGACACTAATCAGGCCCGGGTTAATTAAGAGAGATTAATTAACGGCGACAAAGCTTTTTACTTCACACCAGCGAGGGTGACGTGTTTTCAACAGAGGGGCCTCGAGCACTCTTCAGAGAAGTGCGTCTTTAAACGGGAGAGTAATTCAAGATGAGACAAGCTGCGGGGGTGACAAAGCTGGCGAACCACTTCACTCTGGTAAAATGTGAAAGGACTCAGAGTTTTAGCAAAACTTCAAATCAATTATTCAAAGGCTGCCATTGTTCCGCAGGACGGGAGAGAAACCGTTTCTGCACGCAACAGTTTTCTACCCGAGGATTGGAACATAAATAGATGTTCATCCTGCACATAGCTGAGAAGGTCACTGCTGAGTGGAGTCTACCTACAAGCCCCTTGGGCCGGACAAAAAAATGCCACATGGATACTTCCCTTCCAGCCCTCTGCCTCCAAACCAACTCTCCCTCGGTGGGGTTCTTAAATAAATTACAGATATGCTATCCTCCCAAGATGTGATCTCTGTTCTCCAGCGCAAATTAAAAATTTAAGCCCATTTAGGTTGGTGCCCGGTGTAACTTGAAGCAGTGTGGTTGCAAGGGGCAATATCCAACCAGAGCTGTGTCACACAGCAGTACTTAGAAGTGATGCTTGTTGCTCTGGGCCCTGTATCCGGGAGAGGAAGCAGGGTGGCCTCGATGCTGGGGAGAATATGGTGTAGCTCAGAAAGGTAGGAGGCTTGATCTCACATGCCAACGCTGTTTCCACCCACAGCTCTGTGTCATGTTTAAGTGTCAAGACAGGAAACTCTTGACTTAATCACTCGGTGTGCATCACTCCACGTCACACGGAGCTAAAAGCCTCAAAATGTAAAATGTGCAACTTCAAAGACTCTACTTCGAGAATGATTGAACTGCTTGTCAGCTTTATTTTTCAACCAGCCTGCCTCCCTGCTCTTCAAAGTCCCACACACACTCGTGAAGTTCAAACAGTCTACTGAGTCACATGGAAAAGAGCCACCCTGTTGGAACCTGGCCTCTACAAATATATGAGATTGTTTTTATCAATCGAAATGAGAAAGTTCAGCTGTTCAGCTCAACAGGCCTTAGTCAAAGTCTGTTCAAAACAATTTAATAATTAGATGTCAAAAGATCAATTTCATAGCCACAATGGTCATGTTTGATTGTTAAGCTCTGATCGATAGCAGACCTCTTGAATGGATTCTTTCTTTGTTCAGGTCCCATCGCTCCGACTCTTTTCCTGGAAATCTATTCAGCAGTTTTTGCATAATCCTGTTGACACACAAACTAACTAACCACCCAACTGGGACAAAAACCTTACCTCCTTGGTGGCGGTAATGAGTGGGAATAAGTCCAAATAAATACATGATATGAATCACTAAAAATCAATTAACAAACAAATTAATTTATCCATAGACAAGATAAAGCAAGCATGTCAATGGGGAACAGGATTACCAGCAATCTCCAATGCTTGACTAATAAAAATAAATAGCCTATTAAATCCACCAGAGGAACTGGTACCTGGGAGACTTGTGCATCAGCAAAGCACATCCTATTCATTTAGTGTTTTAGAGACGGGCAAAGACCAAAAGGGCTAATTAGACGGGGAACTCTACAAAATACAGTATCCAGTAGAATAGAACACGCTGTGCGAAGTATATTTCCTACAATGATTACGCGGCAGAGGGCTAAATAAATCAGTTTGTGAGTTTGTATGAGAATGCGTGGGGTGGTGGAGCGGAGAGCCATTTAATAGACCCAACCTCACTATGAACCCAGAGCATGCGTTTTGTCATTTGACCTTCATTAACATCTTCTATTCATTGCTCCAACTCTGGTGATAAATCAGGAAATGGCTCCTATTGTATCTTCCCATGGTGTGGAGCAAAGCATTCTCTGTTACCTGACTTTCATTAGCTTTTGTCTCTTTAAACAATAAACGGTCTTGATCGAACATAGTCAGCGTTTGTCTTGGGGAGACTTTACAAACAGAAATGAAACAGAAATTAAATCAAGAGGCAATGCAGCCAAGATCCATACAGAAGAAACACAATGCTTATGTGTAAAGCCGACTTTAAACACTTTCACATCAGGTGATGTGTGTGCGATAAAGAGCACTAACCTCAGTGTATAGATCATTAAAGAATGCCTGAAGGAGAAAACAGACTACATAGCTCTCTTTTGGTACCGGAGACTTTGGTTTCCCTCCACTGAAGCGCGGCTGGATTAACCTAATCAGAAGATTAATCAGACTTGAAACACTAGAGGCTGCGCCGGTGGCCTCTTTATGCGACTTTTCCCGGGCAGCAGAATTAGGATAGAGAGCAGAGAGACACCATTCCCACAACCTCTCCCTCTCTGGAGCTCTACGCTTGCCAGAAGCCCTCAGAGGCAGGGAGGGGAGGGGGGGTCAGAGCTCCCAGTTTACCCAGAATGCCTCTGTGGAACCGGGTCCCTCGTACGAATGAGCTTGTGGGTTTAGTATTTGAGGTCGACTGGTGGGGCATCAATGCGAGGCGAGGGTACGACCGAGTGTGGAGCGGAATAATTAAGTTCCTCTTGGAAAAACCTTTTGCACAAGAAAACTACTATTGACCTGTTTTAAGAATCTGTTTTCGCATTTATTCCTTCCCCATTTTGAGTCATCTCCATTGTCATAACACAATTACCCCAATGAGGTAAAATTTTTGTTAGTTAACTAGTTATAACAGTGTCATTATAGTGATTAACTCTTCACAACCCAATGTTCATTTATACACATCAAGCAGTGTCGAATTGATGTGCAGGACCCGGTGGATACCTGCCTACAGTGCATGCTAACTCTTAAGGGACACCGCTCGGCTGTGATCGCTGCCTCTTCAACACAACACACATCAGAGTATCAGACACTATTTAGTGCAATCCTCCCTCCTTGCGGGGATTTAAAGACTCGATGAGCCGATTGCCCTCGAAACTGGCGGAAATTAGCTCTTGCTGTGCCGTGTTTGCCTGACCCTGTAATAAAGGATCAAAATCGGAGAGACGGCCAGGCGCTTTATTTCTTTTTTTTAAGCCGTACACCACATGTTGACGAACAGCGCTTGACAATTTGGCTGAAAAAAAAGGTAGAATATATAAATAAATATGTAAAATTATTTATCGGTCTCCCATCTGTCTGCCTTTAACTGTGCTGCGGCTAATCCAACCTCCTAGGCTAAGGCAAACAATACAAAAAAAAAGACTGTAGCACATGAGAAAAAACAACAGGAACCTGCAGCGTGAACAGGGAGGGCACCATTGATCCCGGCTCTCTGGTAGCCAGGTCATCGATTGCAGGATACAGCTGTGATACTTGGCACACCTTGCTGACTCCAAACACAACCTTGAGTCTGCAGCCAACAGTGAGCATTTGTCTCCCTCCTTTTGCCGGTTAACCAGAAGATGCAGAGGGGGGGAGGAGGAGGAGGAGGAGGAGGAGGAGGAGGAGGAGGAAGGAGAAGGAGGAGTAAGGAGAGGAGGAGTAGGAGGGATCGTTGCACTGTCCTCTCATAATTGTGTGGGGACATCATTTTTCAACCACAGCTTTGCTCCCCCATCCCCAGGAGGCACTTTCCTCAAACAGTAATCATTATGTTATGGAAGCAGCCGGCCGACCAGGGTTGAAGATGCAACTGGAGCCAGCGAGCGTAGACATACACTCCTTGGGGTTGCAGAAGACACACACACAAACACACACAAATGGAAAAGCAGTGGCCGGGACCGGGAATATAAAGTTAAAAAAAGAAAGTGGAAGTGAACAAAGGTCCCATTTTTGATCTTTTGTATTCCCGGGGGCTTTTATCGATCCTGGAATCTCATCAAGGCATCTTTCAGGAAGGTTAAGTAAAACACAGACATCAAAGATCAGTTTGTTTTTCTTTGCTTCCCGCCTCCACATGTGCCTTTCTTGCGCACGCTGTTCTATTTAAAGATCCGTATCTCCCAACATTCAATATGAATACACTTAAAAGAGCATTCGCAAACAGGGAGAAAACCACTTTAAACAAGTAGCGGCAGGACGCAGCTTATGGCCGTCTGATCAGCGCCTGTTTCATCTGCACCACATTATCTCCAAATTCAATATTGGCTCTTCAAACGCTCTAAAAAAAATGGGGGGGGGGTCTAAACGGATCTGCTGTCCTCTTATACGCATCCAGGCCACATTTAGTTGGTATTCCACCCCTGCTGCTGGGGCCCCCTCTGTGTGTCCCCTACAAAAAACAGTCAATACATAGAGAGCTGATGCATAGACATTGATGTCGGGTGAGGAATTACAGTTTAACTGTATGTTAGAGGCTTGTCTGTCAATGCACAGACAGCCTTGTTATTGACTCTGACAAATTCCAGGAGCGTTCTGATAAGGGCTTGACAAACGAGCCCCGCTCCTCCTTCTCCCACCACCGATTCATCTCCCTATGACTCCCTGTCGCCCGCCTCCATTTGATCCTATTATGTGATATGATATCACGCCCTGGCAGAGTACGACCAGGAAGTGCCGGGGAGAACAGAAAGGCCTTGTGGTCGTGTGGAAACTGAACCTCCTTTATTCTGGCAAGGAGCAGAGAGATTTGATATCTCCAGGTCAAATCAAAGGGGATTAGATGTAATCCAGCTGTCACATTATGAAGTCCTATGCATCACTTCTATTGTTGGGCCAGGCAGTGACTCTGCTGGACGCACTTTTACGAAAGAGCCCTTTGCAGCAAGAGATATGAGCAGTCACATATCGAATCAGATCTGAAGGTCGACTCAATTCATCACTAAAACTTTCAAATTCAGAAATGAAAACCACAGCGACCCAAAACCTGGTCAATAGTGATCACGTTCTTTAGCTCTAATTTAGACCTTTTGGATAGATAGTTAAGCTGTACTTACATTTGCATTTAGTTGGTTTAGCTAAAGTTGTTAAGCCACTGGTAAGTAACTTTACCATTAAGCCGGTACATTGAATGTAATTAGAACTGCTGTGCCCAGTTAGAGAACAGGACAAGCTGGTCTCCTTGAGCAACAGGGACTGACCTTCAAAGTGTTGACCTCATGTTCATAACACCAATTCACCGATCTTAAAGCACAAAGAAATAGATGATCACATACCAGTAAATTTCAACAGCTAAACCAAGAAACGCTGTCATTAGCTAAATCATTTTTTTTCCTGAAACAAAACCACAATCTAACCCTCATTATTCATTTTTTTTGTATTAGAAAATGTATTTCTGACATAAAGGCATTCAGGCAAATTTGTCTTCAAAATCATTTTTGGGGGTTTATTGGAAAAGGTTGCCTTCTGGGATAAAAATGTAAGTACCCCCTTCCCCTGACTGTGACATAAAGCTCTGTGCCGAGACAAATCCAGTTCTTAATCCAACTGTGGGGGGGCGATTCCCCATTTCTGAACAGAATTAGTGGGCACCTGTCGGAGGCTGCTGGACTTTCACAGGAGTGTGCCACTGTCGTGAGGCCCCATAGTCATAGTCTCCTGGAATGCTGACTCGTCAATGTGCTCAAGTTGTGAGGGGACTAATAATTCTTGGTTTGACCTTCATCACCTTGAATTGTAATGTTTATTATTGTCATGCTTCATTAAATGTCTGGTTTTTGAGTGTTTGCTTGATTTTCTTTGAACACATTTAAAAGTGTTTTGGACAAAAATAACACAATTATTGGAAACAATTATATCAAGGTCATCATGTTATTAAAGCGTTTATATAGTATGCAGTCATCTGATGTCACTTATCCTTAGGTTTATTTGATTTCTATTTGTATGATTTTTTTAATCTTCTAATTTTCTTAATCTATGACCTTGTAAGCAGTGGAACTCGTGCAATAACGTTGCTCACATAAAGTGAAAGTTAGTTTAGCCTAAACAGCAGCAGTGTTTACATCATTACCTGGAGAGTGGCGGCCTCCCTCAGTTTCATAGTGAAATACAAATATTTTTACACTCCTCAGTGTTTCCCATACGTTGATTTATTTGTGGCAGCCCTCCACGATATCAACACTGAGCACCGCATATTGATTTTCTACATTTTTTTTTACTATTTCTAATGGATAAAATCTGATTTCATTGTAGAGCTGTAGCACAGTGCATTGATTCGCTCTGCCCCTCCTTTCTCCTCTCCCTCACTCTTCTCTCTCTCCCCCCACCGACACATTGACACGGACCCGTCTGCAATAGTTTGATTTGTCCACCAGGAGCAACAGAAGGATTCCTACCATCTCGTGCCTCCTCTCAGTCTACTGGGGCTGATTTACCAATGAGGGTTGTTTTGACCCAGCAGGGGTTCATTGATTGATATGTCACAAATCATCAATCTGCTGCTTCCACCACAAATACAACCTACAGTATATCTGCGCAGTTATTTCATCGTTTACTAATGAATTGATATTTTACCTTACAGTTTAGAAAAAAGAGCATTTTTCACTAAATTGACTTTGGCTCAATAAGAAAAGAATCTCATCCATTCTAACAGTTCTGAAACTAAGGTCCTATCCAACCGCAAGGATTCATTAATTCAAGAGTCTCATATGACCTTTCCGCTGCTGCAGAGTGGGGGCCCAAAGGCATGACAGCTTTAGAAAGGGTGCATGCTAATGTTAGGTGTGGTTTGTGCCCCTCGGTGCTATTTAGCACAGTGTGATGAGAGTTCATCCCCTTCACTTCCTGCTTATCCCTCTGTCTGAGCGCGAGTACAGAAATAGTCTTTGTCATCGACCACACAGCAGGGCACCGTTCACACACCATGTCCAACACGCCTGGACGGAGGCACCGATATGTGTGTGCCAATGTGTGCAGCCTTTCAGGGTACTGGGAGCTACTGGAGACGGCTCCTGTGTGCCAGCGAGTTTACTTTCTTCAGCGTTTAATCAAACCGGCTGCGTGGTATCAACAACATATCTACCGGAATATCATGACTCTTTCTGAACTTCTTTGCTACAAAACTTGGTATTTTATGTTAATTGGTTTAACGTTAAAAGAGAAAGTGACAGATGAATAATTTGACACATTTAACTCAGTTAAGTTACGTATTCATTTTAAGAGGAGGGGGAAAAGTTTAACTTCTTTTGGTACATGTTGTAAAAGTTTTTCTCGCATTCCACCAGTTTAATCTGAAATAAGCCAAACTCTGCGCAAAACCCAAATGGGGAAAACATTCAGCTCTGTGTCTGCTCGGTATGGAATGATACACCAGGGCAGAAGAAACTGATCTGTGAGGGTAAGGGAAGCAGCAACAGATAAGAGGATTACTCCATTATTATCCACCCCAGGGGCTGTTACCCCAGAGCAGAAGAACATGGTTAAAAAGGGCAAGACCTTGATTTTTTTTCTCCCCCTGACACGCTCCCATCTTTTCTGAGTGAGGCAAGAGTTGCCGCATGACATACTATCCTGCTCTGCACAGGGCAAAGACAAGACTTTTTAGCCCGAGCTCGACTGCAGCATCCCAAAGTTTGACCTTGCTCTTCCGTCCAACCCTCCTCCAGAGACATGAGATGGATGGACCTGGTGTCGGGTATTTGAGGTCAAGTCTGGTTTCAACACAAAATGTTGTATGGAAATGAAAAAACTTTCGAAACCATTTCATTTAGTTGTCGGCTCTCGTGACACGTGACCATGTGACAGGATTTCCAGATACAATGCTCTCAAGAAAAGGTAAAGCACCTGGAATTACTTTCCAATTTGAGAAGCTGAGTTTCAAAATACTACAAGTTCAAATCACCTGAAATTCATAGGTAGGGGGATAAACATTTTTTTGTGAATTAAATCCCCCCAAAAAATCTGATGAACTAATCCGATCCTTCAGGGACAACAGCAGACGTCCCTCCTTGAACAACAGATGAAGACGCCAGGCCCGGCGAAAGGCTCTGGATTAATGAGGCAAGTGTGTATCTGTATTATAAAGATGTAGCAGATATATTTATCTTCTGCTGCGCAACTTGAATCATGTTTGTTGAGGAACCGGAGGCAGGGTTCTCAGTTACGTTTACACAAAGACCTCAAGAGCGTTGGCGCCTTCACGTCAAATCTGAAGCAATAATTACTCTCATTCAAGCAGAACGATCACAACACATGCGGGAGTTAATGTGTGTTAGCCGGTGACTGTGTTTCTGTAAAAATAAACCTACACCAGCTGTTTGGGGTTTCTTCTCACAAACTGCAAATGTCTTTCCACTGCAATTCAGCCACATTTGCCTCTTAGCCCCAGTCGTGCCCCAGTCAGAGGCGCCATGTGAATCCTTACTGTTTGGCACTTTGCTGAATTGCTCGAGGACATGTTTAGAGCACATGCAGTTGTATAGGCTCCTATCCGACCCCCTGAATCATTTATTTACATTTTGCATTTGAAATTCAGGAATTTACCAGCTCTCGTTTCACATTTACCCAGAGGGACATTGTATCTCGCAGTAAACCCTAACCCTACATTTTGGGACGCCCCTATCCATCATGGCCTCCAGTCCTTAAAACTCAAGCTGCTTTGAGACTTGCATTGAAGTCTGGACAGTTACCTGGACTTTTCGAGAGGGTCTGTTTGTAAGGATCAAAATGTCCGAATCAGTTTCTATGGACAAACCGGAAGAATGCAAATATCTCAGGATGAAGAAAAACAGCTTTTATGCCGAAGTCTGTTGGGTGTCTTTGCCTTAAAAAATAATGTATTTGAGCCTTTTTCGAAAGATTATGTTTTGTGTAAGTATAATTACAAATGATTTAAAGACTGATCAGTTGATCCAAGGTTCTTGTCATGGTTAAAAGAGTAAGCTTAAGATAAGGGTGCGATTGTTGTCATGGATAAAAAACCCAATAATGACTGTGCTTAACCATGACTGACGCTTTTCCGCTGGAGGTCATTGTCATGTTAACACATCACATTGAGCTGGGGTTGGGGTTAGGGCTATTTTTCACTGCTTGAAAGGGTCTGTATAATATTGTCATGAGGACAGGCTCGGAGTAGAGTTACTAACACTCAACAACCAAATAGTTAACAATTAGTTTTACTCCATAGCTCTAACTGGCAAACAAGGGGAAAGTACTGATGTTGACGCGTCGCTGCTCAAACCAAGTAACCCTGTCATTAGCTGGATCATTTTCCTCCTCACCAAAAACCTCAATCTGACCCTCCCATCCGACCTTAACCCCTCAACAGATTAACCTCTGGCCCTCCTCACATTACTGTCACTTGATAGTCCGTTTGGTATCAGCATGGGACAATGCAATTCAAGTGTGACCTATAAAGGTATTCACAGGGTCACAGGCCCGCGGGGAGACCAAGGTCTAAATCCCAACAAGTATTCTTCAGGATGCAGGGTGGCTCTTGGGTTACTGAGCAGAAACCACAGGATTTGAACTCCAGCCCAGGTTGTAGGTGTCTTTAGAAAAGATATGGAACCTCTCGTAATACTTTTTATATATTGTAATTTGAGAAAAATATTGTTTAGAATTAAAGACTTACTAATGACCCTATTAAACATGTATTAACTTGCCTGAGTGATAATACAGCATATCTAATGTAGAGACTCATGCACAGTTGGCACCAGCATGAACCTGGACTCTGTGGATACTATAACACATCTAGGAATCTGTAAATAATAATAATAATAATACATTTTATTTATAAGGTGCCTTTCAGGATACTCAAGGTCGCCGTACAACCAATATTATAACACTCATTCTTGCCAGAAGTGCCTTTTGAGTACTTAATGCTTTATGTACTAATTTCTAGATATGAAGTGTACGACAATATTTCAGCAATATAAAGCTGAAAGGCTTTTCAGTGTAAGAGCAGAGATGCAGGACAGGGGAGTGGAAGGTGCCATGAAAGTTTCTCTCTTTCAAGCAACTCTGCAAAAAAACTAAACGAAAAAAAAAGCACTCAAGCATTTATAAACTACTCTTATTATAAATAGTACATGAGGATAAATATTCAACCTTGTTCAAAATGGGGTTATGTTTTAACCGTTCCAAGTAATTGCAGGGACAGCGAAAGGAAATGAAAACCTTCCTGGTTGGTGGTCGAGAGCCTTGATGAAAGATGGGAATGGGGCAGGTGAGATGGAACTCTCAAAAAGCTCAGAGGCTCCACATGCATGTAGTGTAAGTATGGTCTATGATCAGAATGGGAAAACAGAGACGCCCGAGCAGATGGATTTTGGAACAACGTGTCGAAGAAAATAGAATTTCCTTTCTCCCTTTACAAGGCGGGTGACCTTTGCACTCTGGTCGGCTCTCTCCTCCTATTTCTCCATTAGTAGATGGAGACAGACAGGCACAACACACACCCGGACACACACAAAGGCATTTGCAATTTCTCTCCGAAGAAGCCTTCCCGATACACACACAGGCGCTCACTGTCCAACAGTCAATATTTTCTGAAGGATGGCCTCCCCCGAGAACTAGCAGGCAATCTGAGCGGCCCCTGCAATGAAAGGGCCCATGATTGCATTCGACCGTAAGCCCTTACAAAGATGTCGTACATCAAATGCCAACAGATAAAAAGCCATCCGCAAAGAGTTAATCAGCAGAGTAGCTTTCATGGCCACGCAGCCATTTGTCTCAATATCACACAAAGAAGACAGGCTCTCATGTCAAAAAAATAAAAAATTTAACCAGCAGTATAAATAAAAAACATAGTCCAAACACATAGCAACTGAGTGTGATTTTATCTCAGACAACTACAAGGCCAAAAGTGATGCTCTGTCTCTATCTGAGCATCTTCCAATACCGTCTGACCTTGAGAGGGAGCGAGGTGTTTGCACGCTTGTGTGTGTGTGTGTGTGTGTGTGTGTGAATGCTTTTGTACAAACCAGAAACGTGGACGCACATCCAAACCAAAACAGACTTATGGACAAAATGGTTTTCACACAACTACTGTAACAAAAACTAATCCTCATTAAACAAGGTCATCACAGATCACGTGGTATCGGTCACATGATGAGCTCGCATGGGCATGGTGTCAAAATCAATACAACAGAAATCTGAAAAGCTGAATGATCGAGTACAACACTGCTTGCACGATTTTGTATGAATGTTTTTGTGAAACACCTGACAATGCATTGACGTCCCCGTCAAAAAGGTTTATGAGAGTCTGTCAGATTTGCTTTCTGAGTAACAGTGGAAACACCAGCACGAGAGGCTGTGTAGGCACTTTGCATACTTGCACACTCATACCTGATATAGGTGTGAAATCGACAGTGTCACACAGGACTTAATCAGCTGTTAGCTCCCCCCCTGATTCTGAACTCTTGTGCAAGCCATCACGTTTTCAATTAAATTAAAACACTGGCCCCCGACAGATGCCAGGAGAAAACAGGCAAAAAGGTCAACGGAGGGAAGGCGGTGTTTAACCTGGTGGAGCAGCTTGCCAAACACTCCAGAATGCACAGTGAGCCACTTGAAGTCAGGGATTATCCAGAGCAGAGGAGACGGAATCACAAAGTCATCCAGTCCTACAGCTGGATTGTGATGCGTGTTCAGAATGTCTTTGTTCTAGAAAAAAATTGACGTAGAGATTTAAGACACTTAATTACTTTCTCCACTTGAGGATACAGCAAGTGTTGTATAAGTTCTCCCCTGAGAGACGTATAGTAGCTGTTTCAGGTTTGACTGTAGAAATCAATATTTCAGTGTATTGTGTTTTTAGAATATAAATGGAATGTAACACTACAATTTGTGACACTTTATAATGACTTTTGCAGATTGGATTCCCTTGTTTTAGTTTTTTTCATTATTCAGGTGAGAAAGCCAACCCAAACTTTTTGCTACTCTTTTGTTTTCAACCGATTTGAATCAACTTTAACCTTTTTCAGTATTTCAAGTTTCTCCTCAGTCTCGTACAGTAAGCATTTAGTACATTATCCACCTCCTCACCTTGTTTCAGCCTCTCTTTGTTCTGCCTCCTCCACCTTGGCAGTGGACATCCCGGGAGCATAATTCTTCATCTGTGCCTGGAAATCTAGACAGTCATCGCTTTGCTCTGAGGACACGTCGACCCGGACCGTCAGAATCAACTGTGTCAGTCTGCATTGACAGAGCATCATTTACCTACAGTATGAAGTCAGGGCGTATTTCTACTGCAAATAGTAGACTTGCAAATGTGCTATGATGTTCTTTTGGGACACAATGAGCTACACAAATGCTGTTGTGTCTTTCAGTGTCCATCTGTGAATGAATATTTGAATGTTCTGTACCTGAATCATGTGCATCCGCTTGAAATGTACTGCTATTTACTGCAAGTTATTTTTTTTCCACTCTCTGCACAAGGCTATACAATCCAGATTTGATATTTGTCATGCATATTCCCCAAAGGTATGGTGTCCTTCGGAGAATCGAAGTTTCGTCGAGCCGCTCATCAGACATCTGCTAAGCGCCTCATCATGAAAGCGCCGAGGTTTATTCCCTTGCGTGGCCGTGCCAAGAACAACTGGCAGGCGCCAAGAAACCTTCCACTCTGCCACCAAGTTTAGGTGAATGACAACGCTGAGGTACTGAGACACAGGAGGAGGGAGGAGACAGCCACAGAGGGAATAACAACAGGAGAGGGAGGCTACACTCACGTTCATCTGTAGATCCCGGCGCTCTTGCTTCCATCTTTTTTCTTGAATTCGTATCCTTTGCATTTGCCCCCTAAGGTTTCTTTCTCTCTCTCTCTCTCTCTCTCTCTCTCTCTCTCTCTCTCCTCTCTCTCTCTCTCTCTCTCTCTCTCTCTCTCTCTCTCTCTCTCTCTCTCTCTCTATCTCACATGTCTGTTTATGTTTTCTCACTGTGACTCTCAAAAAATGCACAACACAAAAACAATGTTCTTCTCCCCTCACTCTGCCCCTTTGCTTCTTGTCCCCATTTCTTTCTCTCGCTTCAGAAAATAGGGGAAGCTAATGCTGTCTCTGCATTATTAATCATCCGACAACAAGGAGCAACAGGCGCGGCGAGTAATCCAAAGGAAGGTCAAACTGGAGCACGGGGCCGGGCCTGGAAACCCGACCCAGCTGCCCTCCTCTTTACCGTTTCACTGATCCTGAAAGAGAGACACAGTGGAAAGAGCCTGGGAACAGAAAGCTTCCCGACTAAATACAAGGAAATATTACAGGAAACACCATGAGAAATGATTAGCTGACGTTTTATAAGTGTAGGCGTTTCCAACGATATCATGGTTTGAAGTTTACAAGTGAAATTAACCATCATCACCATGAGCTGATACATGTTTTTTGGCCCATTGCGATCAAATTCTGACACCTGACTTTAGATATCTGACAATAGATTATTACTAATGAATTAAATAATTTGTCTGGCTATGGGCTTTGCATTATTTTCTATATTTAGAGCAAATTAAAAAGACAAGACCCAGGAATCTTGAGTTATGTGTTAGGACGTCTAATTATTCCCATCGTGGCCTTCAGCAGAGTGACAGAAGCCAATCAGCCTCATGTCCAATGGATTATCTGTGTTGGTTTGTGTTTTTGAGTGGGATTGACATTCACATTCAGTGCAATTAGCTGATGCTTCTCCCCACATTGATTTAAAATGTCTGTGCATTTCATTCCTACAACACTGCTATTGCCGTAGAGACATTGTGTGTGTCAAGACTTCAACTGCCTGAGAGCTATCTGTTGATTTGCACATCTACTCAAGCAATTTTCAGGACCATTTTTCAGCATAAAAAGGAAAAGACGTAATTTAGAAGTAGAGGAAAGTGAAAGAGTGAAGGAAGTTGTGTGTTCCTTCAAGAGGCATTTTTTGAGGTTACTATAAAAGACAGTGAATTTGATATGATGGCATATCTGGGTTAGTTATTCACGAGGGGATTGTGGGCAGACTGATTGCACTGTTAGACACAGCCAACTCGTAATATCTGCTTCTTATAGAAACAACCATTCATCTGTTTGATTGATTCCTGTCTTTCATTAGCAGTAGAATGCACCTAAAGATCGGGTGAAGGGTGAATGTTTAGTTTAAAACACCTAATTAAAAGTGGTTGTATCCAAAAAAGCTTCGGAATACAAAAAGCCACTCCTAGTTTCCCCTTTACAGTAAACACTAGATCATGGTTAAGATAAAAGTTATTCACAAAGCGTCTTATCTCTAAAGAGAGCTCCTCAGGTGAGAATCTTGGAGCAGTAGGGAGGAGGACTTTTAAGAGGCTTAAGTCTTTCTTAAGCAGATGAGAAAAATGGCGTTTTAGGTGTTTAAAGATAACTTAGTCTGCAGTTTGAAGTAAGTGGTGTGTAATCACACTTGTCGCTTTTACACTGCATCACTCACCACTGCTTCTCACACTTCTCACTACTGCAGCACAACCATAGGGAGTGAGGTGGGGATCTTACACACCTGCCTGTTGACTTGTGCTGTAACACTGGGAATATATTCCCCCCCATTCAAATAGTTACAACTGTTTTATGGTAAATTAACCAACCACAGAAATTAAAAAAAGCCAAGCCATTTTCCACTGTTAATATCAAGTGACAAAATAACAAAATAGTTAATCAACATTAGTAAGTAAATAAATAAAACTAGAATTGCACTCAGTACAGCACATACCTCTGCTAAGGCCCAACAGTCTCACAAGCCACACAACATGGCACAAACTCAGCAGTCCTGTAAAATGCCAGAATATTTTTTAACAAGATCCATGTATCATTATTGTGAAAATGTCAAAAAACACAAAGATTCAGGCCAAAATGCAGTGGGCTTTTTCTTGGCCCATGTCCCATCATTTCACCAAGTTTTATGTAAATTTCGTCAGTAGTTTTTGTGTAATTCTTTCTGACAAACAAACCAACAAACAAATCCAGAGAAGGGGGCGAAAACTTAACTTTCTTGGCCGAGGTGACAACTATGTGCATGTAATAAGATGCACAAATTGGCCAGTGCCTTCAAATACTCTGTAGACGACTTAGATTATAGTTTACAGTTTATTTAACAGATGGTCATGACAGACACTTATATTGATATTGATAAAACCAACCAATCCCAGGCATCGTTGCAACAAGGTCAACCACACCTCCTCACTAACATAAACGTTTCTGTCACTCCCTCGCTCAGATTCACACGGGGAACATAGAATCCCTGCTGTGCTAAGAATCCTTGCTAGAAATGTTATGGCTAAGTGAGGAGCTTTCTGAGTAACACATCCCCGGTAATCACTCATCATTGGCAATTTGTTCTTTGTCATCATCACAAGGTCAGCTGATGACAATTTCCCTGCACACCAAAAACCAAAACACAACAAGAAACAGCAGAACCAAGGCACGGATGTTTTTATGACCAATGTCTTAGCAATTCAGGCAGTGAACTCTGTCCAGAGAAATCTCTTTTCATCATTATTATAGCTTCCATATCATGTATCACTTTAAAATAAATGATTACCAGACGGGTAGGGGTGTTAAGTGCACAGTCTCCCACCACAGCTTGAAGAAACGGGCAGTAAACCACCATCTGTGGAATAAATACACACGGAGCCACACTTAGTGTCCGGAGATATATGAGCTGTGGGGTAAGAAAGGGATTCCCTGAGGGGGCCCTGGCCTGTCGATAGGCTACTGCCTTTTCTTTTGGAATGCAGGCGGAGAAGACAAGCCATCACTCAGGCCTCAACTTACACTACATAAGGCAGTGGGAGGAAAAAAAACCAGGATGATTAATGTGCCTCCTGTGTGGTCAGTCGCTCTACAAAACACACACACACAAAGACACACACACATACATTCGCACAAGCCGATGCTCAGATGTGAATGTACTCAAACACAAAAAATCCACAGACATTATACCCAACCATGCAGGTGTCGCACACGAGCAGAGACACCTGCATGGACACACACACATTATCACCACAAGGGTATTCTAGAGGAGAGCAGATGACAAATGTCTGAGCTCAAGCCTCTGGGGTGAATGCAGGGGTATCGACTAAAGAGCGACACAGCGTTGCCTTTATTTATAAATTCCCCTGCTGAGCCGACAGCAAGCAGCACAGCACTCACACACATTCGACATGACTCAAAGCAGAGATGTTCCGATACCGGTATCTGAACAGCCTCTGATATGGAGGAAAATGACAGGTCAGGCATCGGCAAGGATGCAGATTTATGTACTGATGCAATAATGCGTTTTTAAACTAAGGTATACAGGTTTCAACCAGATAAAACTGCAATTTTATTTTCCCTTCTCCACCGCTCTCAATCAGCAGGTGCACTGTCCTGCCACTGGCAGAGCTAGCTGCTAAGAGGAAGGGATTTCTGGTTGTGTAGTGTTTCAGTTTGAAGGGACGCACTGGTGTTGTTTTGTTCTGTATTCCCAGATAAATGTTTTCTGTTCTTTTTCAGTTATGACTGTCAAAGTAGATAATTAAATAAGTTATATTGCATCATTCTCTGTGTGTAATTCTTTGTTTTAATGGTTTAATCTGAGGCAGTCAATACAACAATGATAGTAATCATCACTTCTATTCAGGGTTAGCAGCTGTTACAATATGTTATCAGATGGGTAATCTGTATCGGCTGATACCTAAAGTATCAATATTTATTTGAAACACAAAGCGTTATTATTTTAGAAACAGGATTTAGTATTGACAAACTGCAGCGTGATAATTATGATCTGCACGGATAAAGAAAACACATCACATCCCAAGGGAGCAAAGTAAAAGAAATCTGAAAAATCCAATACTATTATATCATCATAACAATTATGTGATGCAGGATTGAAGTTTTTGAATAACACTTTTATGTTTAAACCGCCTCCCCACAACTATTACTATTTTTTAATTACTTCCATTCGATGAGGTCCCGACGCCTGCAACATAAAGAGCTCCTGGGATTTGTTTCCCTCAGTGTCCTCTCAGCCTGTACAACTGAATGAACACAATGGAGATCTGTCCTATTGTGAAAGAACAGGGTAGTTGGGCCATTAAAAGCTCCACACTCAAGTGGATTCATTTTTGTCTCGCCACAAAGGATGATGGCCGGCTCATGAGCCGCACATTAATATGACCACAGATCAATGGGGCTGAAGGTATTCTTGATGTATTGGCTGGATTTACAACGCTGCCTGGATGAATAGGACTGAGTGGAAGACCTCACATCCTAAGGCCGTGCTAACTAGTGTTACTGATCAGTGATGGGGAGAAACAGTTAATATAAAAAAATATGATTCAATATTTAATAATAATCTAAAGTGGAAGGTCCTTGTTAAGTATTTTTTTTCTTTATCTCCAGAATTTATTTCATGTCAAATGTATTAACGGACAAAGTGAAACATGGAGAAATTTTTGTCGTGACACTGTGCAATACAGTTGCTTTGTAAGTTAGGCAGAACTACATGTCATTTTGTTAAAGCTATTTATGATCTGGCTTATGGTTAAACTGGAAAATATCAAGCCTCAATTACATGTATTTGTCATAAGAGTTTAAATCACAACCTCTTATATCAACAGCAAAACTGTTTATACCAAATATCAGTTTCCATATTGGTCAGGTACTATATAATATACAGTTTATTTACAACTGCAATTTATTCATGTATATTATGTACCTCATTTGGAAATATAATATTACAATGAAATATAAACATAACCTACGGTAATATAATTGTAAGTAAAAAACGAACCAGAGGCTTAATAATTCAAATACTTAAATTGGTGTAATAATAATATATTACCTGGAATGACCCAGCTGTAAAACATTCACAGTTAAAACCCTCTAAAGTAAACGGTGCACTGTGTAGGATATTTACAGGCTGTAAATTACTGATGAAATATTTCCCTCTAAGTTGGTTCAGAAAAAAACGCATGCAACAACCTTAATACTGCCTATACAATATCAAATATAACACATATCATCAATATATTAAAATGTTAACACTCAAACTGTTAAAATGGGATTTCAAGTAAATTATCACGTAAACCCAACAAGAGCAAGTTCTTCCTTTTCCTTTACATCCTCTCTTCTTGCCTCTGGTCAGCCACTGTGGATATTTATTTCCAGGAAACTGTCGCACATTGTTACTTCAAGCGAGGCGAAGTTCGGTGCGACACTGACTTTTGACATATCAGAACGAGTAATAGAAAAATACCCAGTGTTTTCCAAGCGGGGGTGGTTTTGAGGACCGTTCTGTCTGTTACCCTGTCCCAGTCTGGGCGGGGCCACGCTGGCCCCGGGCCCCGGACTATCAGTCAGGCTGATATATAGGTCCACAGGGTACAAATGAAACCTGTCACAACAAGGGTAATGATGTCAGAGTCACTATAGCTCACCGCTGGCGGAGCAGAGGGAGGGGACGACGGGATGGGAGGATGTGGGAAAGACAAGAGGGTTGAAGTGGGGGTTGAAAAGTAAGGGAGGAGGCAGGAGAGAAATTGAAGAGGCGCATTAGGACAGTAAAGGAAAGAAAAGGGGAGACTTAAGAGGGCTTAAGGAAGAGAAGTGAGAAAAGGAGATATTAGAAGAGCGGGAGAAGGGGACAAAAAGTGGGAAGGGGGTTAGGAAAATGTGATCTGAAGAAAAAGAAAGTGATCAAACAGGTAACAAATAAGAGGTGAGGGAGGATAGATCAATTACAGGCAATTGAGACAGGACAAAGATGGAAGTAGGAAGACGGGAGAGGTGTGAAGAGGTGAGACAAAGGAAGGTGGAGAAGAGTAGTGGACAGACGGTGAAAGTAGAGCCGGAGAAGAGGGAATAAGGAGTGAATCTATTGGAATACATCAGAGAAAGTATGTGGTTTAAAATGAATATATATAAAAGATAATCAGCCATATACATTGATGGAACAAGGGAGTCAAAAAAGAGTAACGATCAGCCGTCGTTGAGTAGAAAGTCTTCCAGAGGCCTTTCCCATGAACTAGAGTAGAAGTGCATTTATCCTATAGCAGCTGAGAGATAACATCCGAGACTGTCATGGAAACAAACAACCCCATGGGTCATCTTTGCAAACAGCTCATTGACAATAAAGATGGACGACGCAGCTCCACTTCCTCCCATGGTACAAAGATGAAGCTGAAATATCTCAGATATCGTTGCAGCCATCGGGCATCATGTCTTTTATCTTTACAGTCATTGAAACAGTTACTGTAGCCCGCATAGTTAATTGTATAGCTGGACGACCTCTAGTGGCCATAATAATTAAATTAAGCAAAGAGCAACAATGTCGTCGTTAGACATGTACGAATAACTGTTTTTCCATGACAACACAGGTACAGTATGCTATGCCTGCAGCTAGTACACTACTAAGGGTCATACTTTTGTTACCATGACGACGTAGGTATGATATGCCTGTCACCATTATGCTTCTATAGGTCGCATCCAAGGTTGGGGACAAACGTTGAGACAAATGGTTCCGATTAAAGGACATAAAACATCCAGGAGGGAGTTGAGCCGGTCCCTTCTGTGTCAAATCAACATGCTTTAAAACTCGTGTCCATGGGGAAGTACAGAATCTGACATGGACAGCCTTTTAAAACGACCTGTGTCCTCTCTCTCTCTCTCTCACTTTCTCTCTCTCGCTCTCTCAATATCACTGTAATGCATCTGTCTCACTGATACATCAGTGTTGCCTCATCCTGTCTCCGACTCTGTTTCTCTCTCTCTCTCTGTCCTCGTCCTCCATTATCATTGACATCATCCTTTCCGTCGCGCTCTCTCCCCGCCGTCTCACCCCACCCGCAACACTCTCCCACACACACACACACACACACACACACACACACACACACACACACACACACACACTATAGATACACAGCCTGCATCCTCCCCGCCTCTCTGGCAATCTCGCTCCATCTCAAGACATGGCCACTAATGGAATGAAAGTCTTGTGGAAGAAGCAACAGTCATTTAAAGATTAATGTCAAGCCTGGTATTCTGAAGGACAGTCAGCCCAGGCCGTGTGCATGTGCATGTGCGTGTGTGTGTGTGTGTGTGTCCACTAAAGGACGAGCACATGTCATCTCTACAAAGATTCCTTCTTCATTATCTGCCATTAGGCAAAGACTCATAGAGGGAGGAAGCAGGAGAGGGTTAGCTGGCTGGCCCGTACTAGCACATATCATGACGTGTCACTTTCCTCTCAGTGCCCACTACTAGACAGCCATTAAAACCCAGGACCTTCATCTCTTAACATACCTCACTCATGCATAATAATTAATAAGCTCTCCACTGTCTTTGAATAATGCCTGTGAGCTGTGACAGAGGTCCAATTACACCACTGATATGACGTCCTATTGAGGCTTTGAAGTGTTTTTTTCTTTGTATTTTATTCTTAAATTGCTGTGGATTTTTTTTTCAAGCTGCTCAAAGTGTTTTCTGTCAGGGAATCTCAGCCACGAGCAGGAAGTGAATCAGCAGTGGATGAGTACTCCAAACCACAGTGAGGTAGACTAATCGACCATCTGTCTGCACCACAGCAACCACCAAGAGAGGGGAGTTCACATAGTCTGAGTTCAGTTACACTCAGGACCTCATCATGGATCACTGGATCAAAATGGCTGAACAGCAATTCTGTTAAAGCTATTTGAACCAAACCAGTTAGAGACTTAAACATGGTAAATGTATAAGTATAAATACATCAAGTGAGAAAATGTGGCAACATGATGAGGAACCTTGTTGTACAGGTAGACCCATCGGCTACTTTCAGTCGATATTAAAACACAATTTCTGGCAGAAGGTTTAAGTGATAGTATAGATTGATAAAGTGGACTCATGAGCAATGAAGGTTTAATATTAATATATTAATTTTCGGATATCATATATCAAGAAAACTGCTCAATCAATTTAACTCTTGAACATGATGTCACATTTATCAAGGGATTTTATTGTACTGTCGTATTCTCATTTTATTGCTGTCCCATTGTATTTCATTGTCTTGTTGCATTGTCAAGCACCTTGCATTGCACCTTTACAAAAAGGCACAATCTAAATACATTTTGATTTGATGACTAAAGATTTCTCAAACACACAATGTCAAACTACACAGGGTAGTATACAACACAAGGGTCCAACCGATTAGACTTCAACTTGATTCCTAAATGCAGCAGTCAAATGAAAGTTAATTTGTGTTATTGCCATTGTACCACAATGTCTTTAGATAAATCAATAGCAGAGGAGCTTATTTATCGTCCTCTTAGGCGACTGATCATTCCAATTCTTCCTGCGGTGGAAATGGAGGATGGACTTGCATATAAATGTTCTAATATTGAACAGGAGAGTAATCCGAGGGGCAGGCAACACAATCGCTCGCACACACACACGCACACACAGCAGACTGAGGAACGGTTATAATCATAAATGCTGCACTCACAACACGCACAGATATATAACACATGTATTTGAACACGACAGACACACAGAGATGCATGTGTCAGTGTCTAAAGGACGAAGAAACACACATGCACGATGGCCGTCCTTCAAACACACATGCTCTCGCCGCTCTTCTTTAATTGATTGACTGCCCCTCGATAAAAACAGATCCCTGCCGCAGACTGAGCCTCTTTGAACATCTGCGGTGTGTGTTCCTGTGAAGACGGTGAAAGCAGCCGCCCAAGCGCTGCTAAATATTTAATGGTGCCGTCTGATGGTCATAATCGCTTTTAAGAACAATAGATGAAAACAAAAAGGTCTTAAAAAGGAAAAATTTGCAGTTTGATGAAACATGTCAGAGGGATGGGACTGGGCGGTTAGAAGTGGGAGAGGAAAAAGAAGGGAATGAGGGACGAATAAAAAAAAAGGCACTCAGAGCTTTTAAAAAATACATGTCAGGTGACTATCAATGTTAAGTGGGACTGGCGTTGGACCCAGGAACACTATAGAGGGCTCCATCGCACACTATGCACTTAAGAGCTATTTTGGGAAGTGACATACAGGAATACGTATATCTGTTGTCTGAAAAGCTGTGGATGGGTTCAAAGTTCATCCACTGGGCATGTGAAACTGGTACTGGTACTTCGTGTTCTACATTTCCCAGATCCTTTTTTTATTGAACGATTTTGCTGTAAAATCACAAATACAAATGTCTTGGGCCAATGCATATTCTGCTTCCTCTACGAGCAGCAGATGTAGTGTGCTGATGGGATACTGAAAGACACACGATTCGTGGATGCATTGGTTTGTGTCTCTCCGCATACTCAAAATCTATATTTGATAAATAGAAGAGACAAGTGAAAAGTCTCCGTCCCTCTTTCTACAAACCAGTGTCATTGAAAAAACAGCTTTTTCCTCCAAAGCACATTTGCCATCTGTCTGTCTCCTGTCACTCCCGCCTCCTATCGCAGGAGGAAGTGCGCCTGCAGCCATGGATGAGATTCACCTGCTCATGACCACCCCGGAATGGATGAAAAGACACAGTATTGAGGTGAGGGGGGGGCGGTATGTTTCAGATGGCTATCATAACAGATCCCTGGGAAAAAGGTATTACTTTCATTTTCAGAGCTGAAGGGCCTCGACATCGGAAGGACGTGGATAAATGTCAGTCAAACAAAACTGGTCACGCACAGCCGAGCGGAGGATGGGGCTTCCCACTGCCAAGTAGAGAATTACAGACCATAATGCAGAAAAACGCTTTGGCTGTCAGGGAAGCTGTTATCATGTACTGCTCCCATAACAAATGGTAGTTTCATTACTTCTTTCTACTATTATTATATTATATTTCTTTACTATTTATTCTTTAGATCATTACAATATCTACAATGATGTTAACAATGCAGGGGGCACATCTTTTTTGAATTTTTTATTAATTTGTGTATATTTTACATATAATTTTGCTTTAATTTTTAGTTATTTTTAATAATAATGTGAGAAAATATGAGAATATCAAGCATCAGTTACTTATAATTATCATAAGGGTTTATTACATCCAAGGAATCATTGCCAATTCTTTATGAATTCATATATCCACTGTTATTGAAGTTATTGTATCTCATTACTCATACCTCATTCTACCAGTCGTAAATATTGTTAATTTAAGTGTTGGAAAACATAAATGGTTTTAATGTGTTGATATGAATTTTACTGCTAACATGTTTCTTTCATGTTGTAGTCATAATATTAAAACATTCATCACAACTGAAACAGCAATGCAGAAAAAAATACTAAATTATTCAGCAGCATTATTTGTGGAAAAGTTTACCAGCTTTTGACGAGCATTGTTTTGTTTCCATTCCCGGATCTATATTTAGTTGAGATCTTGATTTCATAATTCACAAAGCTAACGTTAAAAAAAATTTGAGGGCAGAGTCGAGGAGAGAGCAACGCAGGGGAGACATGTCGGAAGAAGGGGGGGGGGAGACAACAACAAGGAGATGTAAATAACTAGACAGGGAGGATAGGGGAAGAGAGAGACAACAGAGGCAATCAGTGGGGAAGGAGATGGTGTTGAGCTGAAGGAGGAGAGAGGCAGAGAGAGAGAGAGAGAGAGAGAGAGAGAGAGAGAGAGAGAGAGAGAGAGAGAGAGAGAGAGAGAGAGAGAGAGAGAGAGAGAGGTAGAGAGAGAGAGAGAGAGAGAGGTAGAGAGACAGCTGGAAGAAAACGGAAAGAAAGAGGCAAAGAGGAAAGCAGAGAACCAGAGGGAAAAGACTCACAGAAAAGGAATGATGGACAAGGAGCAGGAGGGAAAAATAATGTTACTCAATTGACATGAAACAGGAGCAGCCAGCCAGATAACTAGGGCTTTTTTTTTCTGGGTGTCAATTAAAACAGCACTTTACAAAGACAGGAGGAGGAGGAGGAGAAGGCAGAGGAACGTGGTTGAGCTGAGGAGGTGAAGAGCAGAGGTCGACGTCTCAGCTCACCCTGTCTTTCTGCCGAGTGTTTTAGAACCGCTCGGCCTGACCACTGGTGCTGCACTGAGCTGCTTTTCTTTTCAAATGCCGAAGATGGCGAGCACTGACCCAGCCTCCCCCCCGCTCACTCATTGACCGTAAACATAGGAGGGGGAGAAAAGGATGACATGGGGAAGAAAGCATGCCTTCCATCTCCGGGAAGACAACGTGATGAACGGGACAGCTTTGAGGAATCGGCAGTCCTATTTGGGGTTTGTCAAAGGTCTGACTGATATATTTGGCAGGAAGTGATGGAAGGGGAGGGTTCTCTCCATTTCCATGTTTTCCATTCCAGGCGAGCGGGGGAAAGCTGGCGGAGATTGGAGATGGAGGGAGGCCGGGTGCATTCTTTTGCTTTTCTGACTCAAGTACTCAAAGTAGTGAAACAGAAAAGAATGGCTGGGCAAACAGAAATGACATGGTGGGTGGATGGGCAAACATAAATGACATAGTGGGAGGTAAAAGAGGTCGAGGGAGACTGGGGACATCAAAACGAGGAGGACAGGCGCAAAAAAATGGTAACGAGAGAGCAGGAGGAAAGCAAGAGGGAGGCGGATGGAGAATAAGAAGCAGATAGGTTCACCTCTCATTAGCTCGCCTGCCACACACTGTTCCACAAAACAATGCACCACCCAAGGACATGAATTAAACAGAGAGCCAGCTACCTCGGAGGGAAGCAGCCCTGCCAGCACTTAGCCAGGCCTCATAAACAACCTGCTCGCATTTGTCACTTCCTCTTCACCCAACAAAGCGACAGCAGAAATAAATTACCTTTAAGTAGCCGTCGTTCCCCCTTTCCCTCAGAATTCTGTTCTTGCCCCCGAGAGGTGCATGGGTTTGAGCTCACGTCCCAAACTGACAGGCGGCGAAAAGGTAAAAAAGCCGCAACACAACATGCAGATCGGGGCCCTAGGTTAGCGGGAGCAAGAGTAGAAATCCTAGTCTCTGCTTTATCCTTCATCGTTGCACATTTAGTTTGTATGTCAAGGATTTTGGTCGTCACTGGAAGACACTCAAAGAGGAAACCAGTGGGATTAGTTGAATCTAAGACAAGTAAGAGCAAAGGATTTGATTGGCCAACCCACTGCACTGCCACATGACTTTGCGCAATGTTGCAGCAAAAGCAGTGCAGTTTTCAAAAGAGGCCATTGGAGTCAATGCGGATATTAAGAACAACTAAATATACAGAATACAGAACTTGAATTAGGAGAACAAATTTATTTTTTTTACACAGCAAAAATGTAAACACAAGTGCACATATTCTGTGTATGTTTCTTCTTTAAAATAAAAAGTTTGTATATGACCATTGGCATTCACACAGCGGTGAAAGGTTTGCATCAGCAGATTTATATCAACCGGTCAATTTATCAGTCCGGCTCTGGTTTCCAACTCCCAAGCACTCTATGTAAACAGCAGTGTGCTGGTGGTCTCATATTGAAATGCTGCCACAGTACTGTATATAAAAACCCAGCAGCCACTTTATCAGTTAATGCTTACATGATGTTGAGCAGAGAGAATAAACTACCATACTGTACCTCACAGATAAAATGTTCCCACCCTTCCAGGAGCTGTGGGTTTTGTACAGTGTGATGTTTGACAACTCAAAAGAACAAACTGGATTTTTTCCGAACACCATCTCTCGGGATGAGAGTCAGAGATCAGTCAGGGTTTCATTGGACTGCAGAGGGAATGCTAGTTTCCCAGAAGTACATCTGTGAAAGGCATCAAATGGAAAGGTAAAGATCTGACCTGTGTCGGGGCTTATGACAGGAGATATATCTGAGTAGAACACAAGTATGCTGACCTCCCACCACTGACTCCCTCCAAACCATGCCTCCTCATTTTAATTATCTATCATTCCTCCACAGCTGGGACGTCCTCTCCCTCTCGCCCAATATCTCTGGAGCCTCCCCTCGAAAAAGGGGAGAGAGAAAGGAAAATTCCTAACATGCCAGTGATGCCATGGTAGGAAAGTCCAGATCCACACACCTATCATCAATCATCCCCTATGCTGCCGGACAGGAATCACAAAACACAGAGCACCTGGACGCATCAGCCCCCGGGGCCACCCACACACGGAGCCATTCACTAAACACTGTCACCTAAGTTAATGGTCTTTGCTGTCTTGTTAGTGTGAAACAATAATCCCCCCTTGACACAAAAATTACAAAGCGAGGAAGATTCGGCCCCACCCCCCCGTTGCAATCGTTGTAAAGACCACTCCAGTGGAAGGAGTTTGTCTGGGGCCTCTGCAATCCCAGTCAGCTATTGAGCTAGCCTCTGGAGAAAACACAGGTTTGTTAATCAAGCGCAGGCGAAACAATTACTAGAATCCAATAATCAATGTCGGTGGACAAACAATAAATCCTCCACGGCTGCTTCGGAGGTGGTGGGAAATGGGGTCCGACTAATTAAACAGAAATCTACTGGTATGCTATCATTTGCTAATAGTTTCATCGCTACACCATTTAGCCCATCTGATTAGGCTGTTTGACACCGTCTGGGTAAGAGCCATTACATAGTCCCTTTTTCTAACTGCATTCTTGCTGAACTACTGCAAGATGAACAGTTCCATCCACTTGTTGACTTTGTACTGTTAGATAGGATCAATGCAGAGGGACTTTCACAATAAAGCCCATCCATCCATCCACTTATACCAGTTATCCATTGAGGGCCAAGGGGGAGCTGGAGCCAATCCCAGCTGAAACAGGGTGAAAGGTGGGTTACATCCTGGACAGGTTGCCAACAAATTGTAGGGGCCAACAATTTGGCATCATTTAAATTAAACTAAGTAATTAGAAAGGTACTTGAGCAAAGGCTTTTCCTGTGAGGTAGAAAGGCACACATCCAAATTGCTGAAATTTAAGCAAAATGCCCATTTTAGCAAAGTGTCAGAGAGGTCACAAAGGTTAGAGCTCTTGTGAATCCAAGATACACCCCCTCAAAATGTGCCAGACATAATCACTCGACCGACACAGATGAATTTTCAATTCTAGTTGTCTTCCACCGTATCAGACATCCGGATTTCGGCAACAGGCGCCGGGTAAAAAGCCTGATAGGGTGCAGGGAATTACAGTGATAGAGGGAGAGCTTGATGCTGAATGCCGGGGGAATCAGGTAAGACAAATCTGTCTGGATTTATGAGAGCCGCTTGTGAGCTGCAAATAGAAGAATACAGACAAGGCAAACAGGGGGGAGTTTATGATATGTATCTCTGAGCGTACCGTTTCAGAATACTGACAAAATACGATGCTATATTCAAACTGGCAATATTGCTCTGTTAATGAACTCTGAATGATGTGACCATGCAAGGAGACTTCCGTTGACATTGTTTTGGAAACAATACGCTTTGACTACTTTTATTTTTTTTCTGTATTAAAGCATTTAAGGTGAGTGCAGCAATAAATAATGATCGACTGTCCAGGCAGTGAAGCTGACATGCCTCCACTTAGCACAATAACAACCATACATCTGCCATGATCAATAGTTGCTCGTGCTTCCTTTAAAAAGGTCCCATCCTCAACACTCTTCCTGCCCATCTATTCCTGCCTCATTTCCAGTCATCTCTTCCTCCCAAACCTCATCTATAATTCTAGCTGCTTCCCTCTCATGCTCCCTAACCTCCCGTATCTCAGCCTTTCTCCCAAACTTCCTCACCTACTTTCTCGTCTGTTCCTACCTCCTTTCTTTAGATCTCTCACAGTATCTGTCTACCCTCCTTCACTTGTCGTGGCCTCAATCCTTCTGTCTCAGTTTCCCCGCTTCTCTTTCATCCACTCACTCCTCTCCTTCTTTCCCGACCCCCACGATTTCCTCATCCTCAATTCAACATTAATTCACCCCTCTGTTCTTCTTCATATCAACTTTGCTGCCTCTTCCTCCTATATTCATTCGCTATCATCCCTTTATTCTGTCCTTCACTCTATGACATCTCTACATCACTCCCTCACTGTCTTTTTTAGTCTTCATAAACTTCCCTCTGTCTAATCAACTCTGTTCCAGATGTTCAGAGATCCCACTTCACTCTTATCACTAGTCATACATGCATCTCTACACTAAGGGCCTCCCACCTACCATCATCCCTCTCTCTCCTTGCCTCCATATGTTCTTTTCTTTCCACCTGCCCATCAGCATCTCTCTTTTCATCAGCACTCCTTCGGTTCTTCTGTTAGACCCATCACATCTCTCCCCAACCAGTACTCCTCCCATCTCCCACCATCACTCTCCTGACCTCCCAGTTTCTTTGTTTCCTCTTCCTATCCTCCTGCCCACCATCTCTTTCTTCCTCTGCCACTCCTTCCCTTCTTCTGGCGCCTACCACATCTCTCTTCAACCAGTCCTCCTCCCATCACCCATTACTGCACTCCGTTCTTACCTTGAAGACTCCTTCCCTGTTCCTTCCTCATTTCCTCTTCCCATCCACCTGCCCCTATCTCTTTCTTCCTTCTGCCACTCCTTCCCTTCTGTAACCCATCACATCTCCATCCAGCATGTCCTCCTTCCATCTGCCACTTCACCCATACCACCCTCAGTGTCCTCCTTGCTCTCCACGCAGTCCGCAGTTCACAGGTTTCCCAGAGCACATTGTTGCATCCTAACGGAAGCTTGCACAGCATTCTGCCATAAATAATTGAAGAGGCCCCACATGGCCAGGCACGCTCAGTCTAAATGGATTATTCTGGGAGAGATCAATGCTGGCCTGTGAGGGTTTTATTAGGGCCTGCAGATGAAACGCACAAGGCCACCGCCAATGCTCTCCACCCTCTGTCTTAATTCTGTCCTGCTCTAGCGTGACATTCTCACCACCTCCTCCTCCTCCTTCTCCTCCTCGGATGCACCTTCAACCATCCACCCACACCCGGTGATGACCCCTCGCCACACCACAGGGGGACCACGGCTGCTGCCTTACAGTATGCAGCTCTAAATTAAACATAAATGAGTTTCCAAGACACTGGATGAATCATTCATTCTTTATGGTGTCTTTGACTATGATGCAGGCCGGTAGTAAACAGACAGGTCAGAATAAGTGTTTTGTTAACCCTGCCCATGTCCAGATACACCCTCCTCCTCAGACACCCGCATCCATCTTCAGCCCCCCCCGCTCTACCAGCTTGGTGGGAAACATCCGGTAATACCCGCTGGAACTGTCATAGGCAAGAAAATGGGGGGAGGTGAAATGCTACAGTGACCTTCAAGAATACGACGCTTGGGGGGGGGGCTCTGTGGCAAATCACCCTCAGCAGGCGTCTCTCCTGGAGGAGATTTACATCCGTCTCATCCAGTGAAAGCTTTTTCTTTTTGTCTGCTTTCCAGAAAACAACCTGTCCTTCTGCAACCAGTGACAGTCTGTTAGCTATTAAAATATACACAGTTAAATTAGGATAAGAATTTAAACAACTTCCCTTAACTGTCTTAGTGCCATTGGCTTTTGTGTCCCAGTTATTATCTTGGATGCAATACCTGTATCCCCATCATCTATCCCCAGTCTACCTGTAGAGCGGAAGCTTTTACAGGAAACAGGAATTAAACATTCAGTTAGTCGAGAACCTAATCACCACATCATTCAGTGTAATTGTTGGGGAAGTGAGTTTTCTTGAATAGGCCGATTCATTTTGTGCACATAGTACAGCAGTAACAAGCAAAGAGTAGGGAGCTTTTTCTTTTAAAAGACTAAAGCTGTAACAGAGATGACAGCCATCAGTCACTCAGTCACCTAACAAGAGCCCTGAGGACTAAATAAAGCTGTGAGGTGTGGTCTCAGTGGAGAGAATGAGCAGAGTCGTACACTCACAAAGCTCAATCGTAGGGGCGTTCCCGACTGGTGTGTGGGGGTTTACAAAATAATGTTGATGCAACTGATTGTGTCGGAGACTTCCCAATCTTGAATTGTTAATACCGGTATCAAGCATGTTTGGGTAAGGGTTATCAAACATGAAAAACAACAACATAAACCTGCAATAGCGAGAGAGAACAAGAGAGAGCGATAGAGAGTTGATTGGATATTGCTACTTCTACAGTTGTGACTAAAAACAACAATAAATTTCCAACTCAGCACCAGAAAGTTCCCTACATCAAAAATCTGTGAAATCTGTAATTATGTTTGTGGTCTCCCACTTTTTTTTATTATTGGTCAAAGTGGAAAATCCTCTAGCGTGCAGCAGCCCTTAGAAAATACTCACCACTGTATTTGTGTTGATGTGATAATGATTATTATTGATGTGTTAGCTAGCTCTCAGTCTCAGAGACTGTGATCTGAGTGGAAGTGAAGGGGTCAAACATGGTGTTGGACAATAAAACAATTCCTTGAAGCTGACCGGGCTTCAGATAAGCTATTGATGTCAGTGAAAACCTACACTTTCATTTAAATTTATGATTTCTCCAAGAAAAAACACACAATAAGGGATAAGCTTTGCAAACAGTTTTGGGTAAACATTCCAGAATACTGATACTACTATGACTACTAAAGAAGTTACCTCTGGAGTTAATGGATAAAACATCTAAATGAAACACTAAAGAGTTTTGAAAGAGGACACTGACGCAGCTTGTCTGATTGATAAAGAAAGGTTACACAGTAAAAGCCTCACCCCCCTATGCATCACGTCCTACCCTATGTTAAAGCTGTTTAGCAGAAGTCTACAAGCAGCCGTGTAAGGAATGAAGAAGGTCTGTTGGATCGGGCAGGGCGAGGCCACATAAAATGAATTCATATTTTCCCAAAAGCCAAACTGCTGTTTTAATTTTATTTTACACAGGAAATGTATCGTATAGAAACAGTTTTACTGGATGGGACCCTTTCAGTAGACACGTCCCCACTGGCGTGTTTCTGACTTCACCTCAACACATTATTTGTTGGAATATTCTGCAGCTTCTGTAATCACACATATTAACACTGCAATTATCCTTGAGGAAAATAAGGTCTTTGAATGCTTAAAAATGCCGCTTCAACCTGAGCTGAGACTCAGCCGGCGATTGTGATGTGTAAATGAACCGTGACAAGGTTACACCTATCCCTTCGCTCGATGTGTGATGACTCTGAAAACAATATAATGACCTGACGGAGAAGATGTGTAAGCATGCGATTGAGATCATGACACACGTGAATAGACATTGATTCGTGGGCTGGTGTTATGAAGTGAAGCTCGGCATATTCTACAGGGAGGGAGGGGCCCTGAGGCTCGTACCCCAAACCTTCACAAGCAAGAGCCCTCCCTCCCTGCCTCCCTCTCTCTCTCTCTCCTATGGAAAGGAGCAGGCATCATGCATTTCTCCAGGTTCTCCACCATCTTCTCCCTTCCTCACATCTTAGCATGTAGCGGGGAAAACGTGTACACATCAAAGCCATTAAAGTGTCAAGCTGCACGGTGGGCTCAAACCAGGTCAGACTGCTTCACGGGAAACTAGTGAATACTGCATTTTGTGCCCTCATTCTGGCAGTCAAGTCTTCCTCTAAAGAGCTTATATCTGAGCCATAGGAAAACGACAAACCAGCCTTCAGAAGACGCAAGGACAATTTCTGTCTTTGCCTTTCCCCGCACTCATTTGCATTTGGATTTGCAGACCATATGCTTCCTGACAAGATTTACTGTACAATATGGCACCATTGGACAGAAGGCTGAGTACATGCTCTGTCACATTACACCAGCACTCCTCTGCTTTTCCTTAATGATTAACTCACTCCAAATTACAGCTGCAGTGCCAAACTGTTTGGTTGGGTTTTGGTTGCACGTGTCATTCTCTCGCCGGTTCTATTCACCCTGACCGCTCGCATGTGCTGAAAGCAAATGACTCTGTGTCTGCGAGGGGCTCAGCGGGTGGAGGGGAGGACGGGATGAGGTGGGATACTCTGGAATTGACATTCAGCTACTTTGAATTTCAAATTCTGCCACAGGCGGCAGGGAGGAAAAAACACGAGAGGCGGAAAAAAAAGAAAAAGAAAAAAGTCTGCTGTTTATCTGCAGGTGACAACTAACAAGCGCTCTCCTGGTAATTAGACTGCTGCGGTGCACGTCGGAGAAGCTCTCCATAAAGTATGATTAAATATTTTCTTCCATTCTCTTCTCTCGCTTTATGTGTTTGCATTCCCTTAAACCGCTCTGCCATGCCATCCACATCTATTCCCATTCTGACTGCATTAATGACATGGTCACGCACTTAGGGCCTGGTGGCTTGTAATGAGACTGCAGAGCGTGACTTACAGCTCCTCTTGTCGATGTAATAATAGAATATATATATATTCATGTGTGTGTGTGTAAGATGCTGCACGTCTGTCACCATTTGCGATGCATGGCGACCATTTGTAATGGCGGCGGCCTGCCTCGCGTGCCTTAGACGCTCTTTGTTGCCCAGCTGGTGACAGGTGAACATGATTGAAGTGCACTTCTGCAGCAGAACACACCGGATGCCAAAACATGCCATCCAATCAGCCGCCTCATACATACAGAGAGGTTGGCTGATGGATACCTGGCTCGCCCGCGTTTGTCAAGCACCACCTCCACAAAGGTGACCTACGACCCTGTGCACTCGAAAAATTAAACAAGAGTTTTATTCTTAAGATATTGATGAAAGGTTAACAAAACGCAACCAAGAGATGGAGAGCCCCTCTGAAGAACCTTTTCATCGAAACAGTTGAGTCCTTTCTTGAAACTCTATAACCACGTTGTGCTTTGAGAAATCCTTTATTGTAACTTCAGTGGAGCAGCTTAAGAGTGTGTGGCCTCTCTCCACGTCCGCAGTGGGGATTTGATTGCCCCATGAACAAACGCGGAGGGGACGCTTCATAAAACGTGTCCAGCCCATTAAGTCTGAGGGGAAGGTGTTTCTAATGGCTGTCCTTCCACGGGGCCTCTGTCTGTTGAGACATCAGCGAGTGAGGGACTCCTTCCTGTCGTGCAGTGATCGTTGGGCGTCACAGCGAGACGACGTGAAACACACACACAGACGGATCCGTGCTGAGGGCGGTGATCAGAATAAACTGAAATAGTTACATCTTATAAAAGAAGAGTGGCCCCAACGGGTGCTGTAAAAATGATGTAACATCACAGAGACGACCGGAGAGAGAATTCAAACGTCTTGTGTCTCTGTAAATTTGTGTGTTAAACTACAGCAGCTCATGCATTACGTCATCCGTTTCATGACTGTGGTTCATCTCCACTTGTTTTATGTTTTCCCTCGCAGGAGGCCAAACTTTATGATGTCGAAGAAATGTGCATAAAATATAGGCCGATAAATCATTTCAGTGGTTGTGAGAATACATCTGAGACCATAATAGGATGGGTTTTCTGGAAAGGACACTGGCTTGTCTCCAGAGGGGTTTTCTGCAGGAAAGTGGTGCTTCCAGTTAATACAAATCATTTTTGGAGGTTACCTGCCTTGCTCGGATGCTCCTCGGTGCAAGTGTGTGTATTTGGAGAGGAGTGCAGAAGAGAGAGAGAGAGGTGGGGTCACTCCAAATGTCTCATGTGACGGAGCATCACGGGGAATTGTAACACACAGCAACATCATGAATTTGATTACATTACACCGCGCTGCGAGCCTGTAAGCCATTCCCGGGCACCATAAAAAAGAGCCATAACCAAGTTACCACGGGTACAGAGAAAAATGAATAAAGCCATTTTCTTTTAACAACCCGGGCGCTGGAGAGATATTTTTTCTCTCCTCCGGCTTTTTATGAGCTTTGCAGACGCGCTGCCTGCGATCGAAGCAGGAGACGGAAGAAGATGCAAAATGCACGACTTCTGGTTAAAATAATATGATTGACTCGATTGTTCCGTCGGTGATTGTTTCAACACGAATCCTCAAATAAAAATATGTTGTCACGTCCTAATCAGATGTCGTAAATCTCTGATGCTTTTAGAGATGAAGGATCTGGATGATGGAGAGCGCACAAGAGGAGAAGTGAGGGACTTGAAAGCCTACACACGGGGCTCTGGAAACTTTATCATGATAATACAGCATTTAATAAACGACAAATGGAGAGGTGTTTTAAAATCATGTCCAATGAGAAAGTTTGGAATGAGACATTCGTGTGTATGTTTTTTATTATTTCTCATTCGGAATAAAGACCCCGACCACATCGCCAATATCCACGGAGACAGGATCTCCACATCCACGGGAGGGAGTGTATTTCCAGCCGGGACTGTCCAGCATTCAACAAGAGCTTCAGCACCAGCAGCAGCGAGGACACAAAAAGTCAGTGTCATCGCTGAGCTTCAGACTCCGGCACCTCACCCGGGCTCAAGTGGCGCACCTTGAAATCAACCCAACTCTCCAATACGCGCCATCGCGCCAATCTGATGCGCAAAAGGAACGAGCAGGGCGGTCCGCGGGGGTCCTGTGGACCACCACCGCACAGCAGAGGGGTTCTCCAAAGAGTCCAACATGGTCACCTCATAGAGAGAGAGAGAGAGAGAGAGAGAGAGAGAGAGAGAGGAGAGAGAGAGAGAGAGAGAGAGAGAGAGAGAGAGAGACGGAATATCGAAAATGGCATTTCAGATCGATGCCCGCCAGAGAAGGGGACTGGATATGGCACGATGCGCGGGCACGTGCATATCAGTGGATTGCAACGCAAAGCATCTCACGGTCGACTTGGTTAGTGAAACACCCCCCTGTGGAGATGCACTTCATGCGAGATGGAGCGACCCCACACACACACACACACACTTCACTCTCTCCTCTCTCTCTCTCTCTTTCTTGTCTCTCAAACACACACACAAACACACACATGCACACACCTCCGCCCGAGAAAGAAGCACGATGATTCACAAATACACAAAATCTCCAGCGCATACAAGTGCAAGACGCATCCCCGAGATTCCTCTTCGTGTCTCCTCTCTGCTTCAGAACCGTTCACGTTCCTCATTTATTTCTATGTGATCTGTGACTAACTCTCCTGCAGAGGGGGAAGCCGCGGGTGCCCGTTATACGGCCGTCGCTCGGAATGATGGATATCCTTCGTGCACAAGCAGCACATATGCTCTGGCACCAGTACCACCAGCAGCACCACCAGCAGCAGCAGCAGCTTTGCGGTGGCAGAGTCAGGTCTCCCGCTGAGTCCAGATCCGTGCCGAGCATCTCTCCCCATCGCAGAGCTCCGTGCGCGGCAGCTTGGAGCTGGACTCTTTGCAGTATTCTGACACGATGCTACTCTTTTGGGCACTTCCCTGCGCCCCTGTGCAGCACAGCGCACGGCTCGAGCTCTCTCCGATACCACATGCCCACATGCCAAATGTTGAGAGAATCACAAGACAACTGTGATTGAAATTCAACCCCCCAAAGACGAAAAGGAAAAGAAAACCCCCTGAGAGTAGATGGAGAGAGTCAGGGAAGAAGAAGAAGAGAGGGATGGAGAGAAGTATTCCTACCTTCTGTCAGCCTCGGAGTTCCTTTTTCTCTTTCTTCTCAGCTTATAAACCCTTCACATCTTCATGGTTAAAACAAGCAATACATCCCCGGGTCTGTGCTCCAAAACGCGTGCGTCCCTGCGGCAGGTCCAGTGAGGAGCAGTTCGCGGGCTCCTGTGCCGGGTTCAATGTTTTTCTTTTTTCTGTTTTTGTGTGTGTGTGTGTGTTTTAAATCCAATCCACCCCAGGAGCGCAGGTTGCTCGGGACGCGTCTGGGCTCTCGGCAGGAGGAGTCGCTCCCTCAGCAGCAGCAGCAACAGCAGCCACCGTGCGCACTTGGAGAAACCAGAGCTCTGTCCGCGCAGGGAAGCTGAGGGAATGATGTCATGCGCACGGCCCTCCCTCTCCAGCCACTCCTCAACTCACGGCTCTCTCCATCTTCTCTCTCCCCCCCCCCACCCCACCCCACCGCCTCTCTCCTCCCCTCCCTTTATGGCACGTTTTTTAATATTTGCACGAAAAAAAGAAAAACCACCACCATAAATATAGATTTTATATAGCAATGAATATAAAGACAGGGAGATGTGTGACATATACTTCCACTTGATGGAATGCAACAATTGTATTACACGAACGGTGTAATTCACATCCTAACAATCTGACATTTGTTTGCTGAGCACTAGTTGTTCAAATTAAATTAAATTATAGTGGGGCTCAGGGCTGACAACTTTCCTATAAGAGTATATATATATTTGTTTTTTATGGTGATGTCAGTAGCATCATTAGCCTTGTTTTACCCGGGATAAAAGTGGAGGTAAAGAAGCATGACACAGGCCAATGTATATACTGAGTCAAAGCAGCCTCCCCTCCCTGGTTCAACTGCTGCATATTATGAACTGCTTCATATCTTCTTATCACAATTTATAAGCGAGGTTAGTTTTGCATATGACACTCCAAACCCATAAAGTTGTTTTTGTAACTCATTTGGTTTTATTTGAATCAGTTATTTGGGGACGGCTGCATCATTTAATACCCTTATAAATAAAAGCATCAAAATATTTATACAAATAAATTCATGAACTGATGACGATCACCATTTAAATAGTTTAAGGTCCACAGTTAAGCAGAATTAAGGTCTGTTTGGGATTTAAAGTATCTGCATTTAAATTCATCCCAATGGCTGAGCAAGCTTTAAAGTGTTTTCTGCATCCTGGCTCTGCTGCTGGCTGAAAACAAGTGAAAGGAAAAGACTGCTGGGGCGTTTAATCAATCAATTTCAGCTGCAGGTTTTACTTAATCAAATATTTAAAGTGGCAGGCCTGCTTTCCTCTGCTCCACAGCCTATATGGGTGCACAGAGGCTTTAACAGGGACAGGCTGAACTGCAGCCCGCTGCTGGAGCCAGGGCCATCCGTGCTTCCCTTAATGCATTGACTCGTTCCTTCAGAGAGGCAGTTTGTGTCAAGCTGCAAAGGATTGGCTGTCGGTGGACTCCGGGAAACACGGGTTCTGTGTTCAATACTGTCCAGCCATCCCTTCATCCATGCACTTCACTGTGTATGTTTTATTCCCTCTGATCTATATTCATGACAAACAAATAAAACAGATCACTGATTCGCCAATACATCAAAAAAAGAGCTAACTCACAAAGACAGACACATTCCCGTGTGCCAGCACTAGAGTGCATATATATATGGAAGACATGAAGGCTCCCTAAAGTGGAGCCAAAGCACCTTGATCACCACCTGGTGGCTAGCTGCAGCGCAGGTCATAAATAACGCCTCCTCCATGTTAGTTGATGTCAAAATTAAACATTGAAAAAATTATTCTCAAATATGGTTTCTGTTGCTTTTGCTAGCTAGTTCTTATCACGCTCGTATAGTGAATTTTGTTTAATTTGTTATTCGACTATATACAAATCGGGTGAAACTTCATGATGGAAAGCCAACTTATCTGTGATTGTTTGATGTCAGTGGGACCTCACCACTGTGGCTGCACACCATCACTACTAGACAGACTCGGCCTCCAAATTACATCAAAACCACAAAATAAAAGCAACCACATTCAGAATAATTGAACTTTAATGGGAGGAAGTTGACATGCTTCGTCCATCTGTAAATACAGCCTTTGGTTTAGCCCATTACTCCATACCAGCTCTTTTCAAATCATTCAAATGAAAATAACATTCAGAGTGACTGCCCGTTTTAAGAACATATAGAACTCACATGAGACAAACATCTTGGCATTAAATGAGGGGTCAGCCTGATTTGTGCATGGTTCTTTAAAGATGGCAGAACTCAATCGATTCCTGGGTACGGGGCAGCTGGAACAAAGAGGCCGGGGCGCGTGAATTAAGAACCGGACAGCACCCAGCAAGAGCCAACAATTTCATCACTTGTGGCCCCAGTGGGGATCAGCCTCCTAAGCTGGGAAGTGTTGAAGTTAGGACAATGTGTGACCTTAAAGCTCAACTAAAGCATTTAAGTCCCCGGGACTGATCATTTGATTGTCCTGTACCCGTCTTTGCCTTTACTTCAGATAATTGGACATCCCTTTGATAACGTGTGCTCAGGTCAGTGAGGGGCCATGTCCACGGTCGGCCCAAAGCCGACAGGGTAAACAGCAAAATTCGGATTTTAGACTTGTTTATTTCTTGTTGTCATAGCGTTGTAGGTTCAAAACTGTAGCGGAATATCTTGTTAACCCTCATATTGTATACGTTTTTTGGTGCAATATGCCATAATCTATTTATATCAATGCTATCTGTATAAAGAATGAAAGACAGAAGGAAAGAAAGAAAGTAAGGAAGAGAAAAAAGAGAGAGAAAGAAGCATCTTTTACAATGCAGGTTTTAAAGGTTGCTGGCATTTAAAGAGGTGACTTACTGTGGTGTAAATTACCACATTTCCATACATTTAATTTAAGTCAGTGAGAGCGATCAATAAAACCGGTAATGTAATTTTCTCTGGGTAAAACGTCTGTTGCAACCTTGACGTGGCCTCAAGGTGGAGGAAACAAAAAGAGCCACGGCAATGAAAAAGCCCACCACTACAAAATATTACAAGGAGCCTTTGTGTCACAGCTGTAGTATCTTATTTTTCAAGGTTACGGCTACAACCAGCGGAAATCCATTGGTTTCTAATATAAATCTCTCTCGGTTAATAGCTGCGTTACACTTGGACTTGGTCTGACTGCAGAGGTGGAGTAAAAAAAAAGGCAGACGTCAAGTCGTTCTACTTCTTTTAGCATCAGTGAAACGAGAACAACGGACGATTTAGCTGCGTTTGCCTTTTTTGTTGCAGATGAAACAGATGTTTTGGAAAATCCCTGCTGTTTTTGCAGGAATAAAAATGAACAATGAATTTGACTGAGATCTTTCTTTCAGCTGAATATTAAAAAATAAAGTGTAAAATGACCATGTGTAAATACAGAGACTAACTAACTGTCAGAAGATGGTGGAATTCATCACATCGTCTTTGGATAGAGAGAAAACTTTAATTAACAGACTTATATGAAATACAATAACCAGAGCCATTGGTTATACAGCGTCACACATTCAAATGCAAATATATACATTTAAGATACAAAAGAAGAGTTGTGTCTTCCCAGAGACGGCCCCTAGGTGCTGCAGCTAGAGGAGAGCAAGTGGTCTGACTCCAGCCGGGCTCACTCTTGCAATTTTTAAAGGTCATGTGACCTGAAAACGCTTTGCAGTGCTAACGCGATGCATGCAAGACCAGCATGCATCACTTTAAATCAGCTTCATAGACAACTGAGACCAAGTTGTGATTGGTTGAGCGTGAATGCTTGTTCCTGTGGCTCCGTCCTCTGATCCCTACTGAGCGGGTTATGGCTCCAAATGCACAAGATGGCAGCGCTCGTATCTTGGCTTTATGTCTGGGCAGCGGCAGGAAGCACAGACACAATGTCTTTTGATGCAGTCGATAACCTCTACTCATTGTAAAGAGCGATCACTCTCCAGTTGTTCACAGAACGGTAAACCCAACTCTGCTGTGACACAAAGAAAAGAAAAGCGTCAGGGACACTTGATCCAGCGTTTTGTGGGGAACAAGATATAAGTATGATATAATTTGAGCAGATAAGTCTGACTGTTTCCTGATAAAATCCCTCACATGGTTGGACCTCAGTGCTCTCACTTTTCCTCTGGTGTTTGCTCGACTCCATCTCCCTTTCAGCTCTCTGTCTGTCTAAATAAAGAGAAGACGAGTGGTCCACCCACTCTCCCGTATAAAAACAAGAGAGACTGCGCCTTGTCTTCAATTTTCTCACTGCATCTGTCTGCACCTCCACTTTCATTCCTTCTCTCTTTCCCATCACACACTTCCATCAATCACCTTGTTTCTTCCTCCCCCTCCTTGGCCCTGCTTTGATGACCCCACTTCTCCCTATGGCTCCCCCTTCCCTTCCCTAACATGTCTGCCTGTGTGTGGGAACCACATGCTGATCATACCGGCTGGATGAGGGGTTTAATTAGAGGAGAAGTGGTGGTCTGTCACCTTGCGCTGAACACTGGCAATCAAGGCCCATTGGCTTTAAGGAAAGTCGGACAAGGCCACTCATTGATTGGCAATTTCAGGGGTGTTACTTAGTCCACATGATACGGTGAGCAAGCTTTGCCTTAGACGAGGGATAAAGATAATGCACTACAGTGGAATTCAGCGTGACAAAGGAGAGCCACAGGCCACTATACTATATCTACTACTGGACTGTCTGCCTATACTATATGTGCATTTAAAATGTACATCCGTGTAACCATGACGATATATTGAATTCTGTTGCGTTATGTGTTTGTTGTCTGCCATATTAAATATTAAAGCCTCGGCTATTTTTGAATGTTTTATTTGTAAACATTAAAAACTGAAGGATATGGTAAAATAAACATTAGTAATAAATACTTCCAAATGAAAAATGTATGAATGCAATGTATTTTTGTTTTGTTTCATTTGTCATGTTCCTTTATATAAGCTCTTAAACACAGCCACAAGCATTTTTTAAATCAAAATATGTTCATAGCTTATACCTAAAATGTATAAAAACACACAATTTAAAAATACATGTATGGTTTTTACAGCACAATGGCTCATACAATATATGACTAAATTATTGACATAATATTATTTATATTTCTCTTCTCAGTACTTTGAATTATTTTGATAATATTTCTAATAATATAAAATGTATTATTTTTAAAGGATTTTGTATTATTTGCATGTTGTCTTTGATGTTTTATTTTCTGGTCTTTGTTTGTCTGTTTTAATGAAGGACTTTGAGACAGCGGTTTTAAACTACGCTATTTAAATTAAGTTATAGTAACAATTCTACTACAACTACAACTACTACTTCTCTATTTGTGTTTTTATTAATCTTCTAAATCTGTAGATCGACAATTTTTTTATTGTAATAGTTTCATTTTGTCACTGAAAGGTGTGAAATACAGGGTTTTTTTCAGGGAACCTGACAGTAACACAGACATTTACTGCCCCGGTGTTGTGTGCAGCTCAGTGATTACAGCATGTTACTTACCACGGCAGAATTAGCGGCTCATTTCCCCACAGGTCACTATGCTAGAGTGGCACTCATCGTACTGCGAGGTGCTTTGGATAATGGTGCCCCCAAATGGCTTTCCAGCTGTGCAGATAGAACTTAATTAGACACTCACATTAACTAAGGGTGAGCCATCTCCAAAATATGTAAAGCGCCTTTCACCAGCGGTTTGAAAGATTAAACTTAATACAACATTTTGGAGCTGATAGACTCTTGCATCTGGGACCAAACTGAACATTGTATAACTTGGCAGCACGCAGACAAAAATAACACTGCTGATTTTTTGGGGGTAAACGGAAACAGAATAATCAAGCGCCAATGATTGACAGTTCAGAAAATGAGACCGGGCATATTGTTTGAACAAGTACATCTATCATTACCACAATCCTGCCACGCATCAGGATTGTTTGATGCTTCGATGCAGAACACATGATGTAAACAAGAGGTTTGTGTGGAGAGAACTGATTTAAGAAGAGGAGAGAGACTGTAACGTCAGGAGAGCGACGCGAGATGCAGAGAATAACGGCCGGATTTACCACAACACTTCAATCACTTACCATATTGGATTTCCATTCATATATGATTTATTTATTCGTATGATTTATTATGGAATTCCGCCATTAGTGAATTGCCACAGTGGCAATGGGAAAGAGCAGAAAGCCAAACTGTCCACCTGTAGAAGTATTCTCTTTGATGTCAGAAGATAAAAGGCTAGAAACAACTAGCTCATTCACATTTTTAGAAACATAATAGATAAAATATAGAAACGATATATATTTTACATCCATTACTGTCTTGCACCTGTAAATTCAAACAGTTTTTTTTACATTTTAGATCCCCACAAAAGGATTATTGTTGGAGTTTTTTACCCTTTCAATCAGAACCATAAAAATTTTATATATTATATTTGAAATAAATTTGGAAGAATTCCCTTGACACAACAGAAAAAAAACAAAAAAAAATTCCCTGCAAGAAAATGGCAATGAACGGAATTTGTACCTCTCAAACCGCTTTACTTACATGCACATTCATTCACACACAGACACACACAAACACACACACAAACACAGCGAGAGAAAAAAGAATAAAGGGAGAGCACAATTGTGTGTGTGCGTTCATGTATTTGTTGGGGGTTGGCTGTAAAGTGGGATAATTGCTATTATATTCATGTTACGACAGATAAAAACACTACTGCAAATATGGCTTCTGAGGAGAGATGGTTACCATGGCAATCAAAGTAAAACCCCATCCACACAATGTCAGCAGTTAAACGCTGTTATAGGACAAAGGAGTTTAAATAGTAAAATGAGGGGTCGATTTTCAATGACATTTAGCAGGAAGAAAATGACTGGGTCTGAAAACACCTTACAAACAGGTAGTTGCCAAACATCCCTTGAAACACACACTGACTGGGCTTTTCCTTTCAAATTCAAACTCTATCATTCAGAAGTAAGCCTCTGAATAAGCGAGTTAAACTTTCTGCAGCAACACCCAGAGGAGTTGTTATCCAGCCAACATGTTTTCAAGGACTAGGAAAAGGTTTAAATTCTCAAAATAAGACAACAAACCAATAATGTCCAAATAATTCAGTGCGTGACCATATGCAGTCTGTGAACCACAGTAAAATACGTATCGTGAGGGACACTATGGGAGAGTGTAAGTTCATTCAAATGTCATGCTATTTTCTTATATACCTAATACTTTCCAGATATAGAGAATGTATAAAACATAGAAACCTAATGTATGTAACATGTCATATGTATGTAAAACCCTTTGTTTTCAGTAAACGGTTTTAAAACTGTATGAAATCGCCTGTCATTCACACGAGAGACTGACGTTACTGAGCCTGTGGAGCTTATTCTGATGCTGAAGCTGCTTTCAGACATGCACTGAAGTCCCGACATTTTCCTGGAATTTCCCCAGAGGGGCCACATGTGAGAACGCCAGGGTTTCAGTCAGTTACTCAAAATACTTACCGGGGCTTTTTCCTGCCAGCCCCCAACTAAATGTCCGGAAAAATGCCAGAGTGAGCACATGTGAAAATCACCCTTTGTAGGATTTCAGGGGAAATAGATAGATAGATCCTTAAATATGTGAACTACAGAGAATGTCTGAAAGCAACTGTAAAGATGGTTTGGAAAATAAATCCGTACGGGCAAACATTGGTCTCACTGGATGGATTGGCTTTGTCAGGACTGGCGTATCAGCTCCCATCGATGCTGCCCATCTACACCAGTGTATCCTGCACATGTAACTCTCAGGTGCAGTGGGAGGAAACCACCCACCGATTGCTGTGGTATAAGTGAAGCTAGCTTTCACCTGCGTAGATGGAGAAAGCCAGCGTGGATGTAACAAGACAGTAGGAAAATGGCACAGGTCATGACAACAGCGACTGGAAATAGAAGAACTGCTTTACAAGGGCGATAAATTGTCGTTAACACTGACTTATAAAAGCTGTGTGAGGGTGCTGCTGTATACTGGAGCCATTCAGATGCACTCGGCTCATTAGGTTGAGGCATTGAGGGGATGAGTGGGTGTGTGAGCAGGTCTCTGACAAGATGAGGCTTTGATGCGCTGACAGGTGGAGCGCTCCTTCTCCCGCTCGTCCCCTGTCATCATCCCCCCCTCTTCTTCACTTCTCATATATTCTCTCACTCTTGATAAACTCAGCGCCGGCAGAAATCATTGTTCCACATTAGAGGTGTCTTCACTGTTTCTCCCTCCCGGTGCTGCTTCCTGACTACGTCTCCCTTCTGCTGCATCTCCTCCTCGTTTTTTGCTTCTTCCTCTCACTTTTTTTCTCAGTTGTTGCCTTCGCTCCCTCGCTGCGCTCTGTGTGGATATCTATAGCAACAGCCTGACAGGACACTCAGGTGGGCGAAGGTGCGAACATTCCTCGGAAAGGAGATGAACAGAAGATATCTTTGTAAATACCGGATCTTCACGATTTTAGCTTGTAATCGCAGCAGTTGAGAGGAGTAATAGACTGTAGCCTGTGGAAACCAGTCTTCCGTTGGCTTCATAACGCACGAAGATGCAGAAAATAGCAGGAATGAGCAATATGTACCCACAGCAGCTGGTTGTTGTGTTTGGGGTTTCGTCTACCAGTTAGTCATGACTTAAAAATGCTGTTATGATCTCCTGGTTTTATTTTTTATAGTACAGTGTGCACGAATGTCTCTTTCCCAGTCAGCCATGCACAGAAATAGATCTGTACACTCATACAGTTCGTGTGCACACAACCGTACTCACACAAGCATTTGCAGAGGGGATCATTTGCAGTGAGGAAGGAGTCTGGGATGTTTTTTTTGCCTTTAATTTGTGTTTATCCTATTTTCTGTGCCCCAACTTTATATCAATTTATATAACTTTTTTAAACCCACTTTTGTTTACTACTCCATCAGACCGTTTGTGGGACCTTGGCAGGATTGACAAAAAGGAATCCCCACGCAGCCCTCTACTCCATGATGTTTACTTTATACTTGCATTAATGAGGTGCTATTGTAATCTGCGTGTTGGCACATTTAATCTACAACCCTAACCCTAAATACACACAACAGGACTGCATTTAAGTATCCAGGAAAAACAGGTACACCTTGTTGCATGATAAGCATCTAACATAAGTGAAGTCACCCACTCCTGGTTGGGTGAACAACAAATTGATAAAACACGCAGAAGGTATTTATACTAAAAAAATAAATGATGACCAATTATATTTTTCTTTTTTATCATACTTCTTATATTTGCAAAGTTGATGTGATGTTCAGCAGGAGAATTCATGACATTACGTTTGTCAATATTGAAGTTCATGACCTTCAAACAAAAAACTTTTGTTGGGCTCTTTGTCACAATATGGTGAAAGCACCATTTAATAAAAATGTTTTAGAACATATTTTTGAAAAGCATCAAATTATATGGAATGATTGCTTTTATCCAAATTGCCTTGTGCCACTTCTACTGCAAACACTGAGAATGGAACCTTTAACCCTGGCAATTCAGGTGCCAGGCTCTGCTGAACAATACAACAGCCACCCTGACCTACTTCATCACTATGCACAGAAGATATATATGTATATATATATACTTATACAGGACCTCCAAAAAAAAAGAAGCAGTGAGTCAGAGAGTCAGACTGCAGCTCATCAGTACATTATCACTCAACCGTTGTCTACCCTGTTTGCTCCACTGCAACTGCCTGTGAAAAAAGCATCCCTCCCGCACCATCACTATGATAAGATCTGACTTAACCTTGGTGAGGTGCATCACCTCCAACAAAAACACTACCTTGTCACAACGAGAGAACATCACCTTCAGGGGATAAGGGTACCATCAGGAGAGGAAACAAGCTCAACAGATAACGCCAGGTTTCAGTTTTGTGCCCTGCGTGTGAGCATGCAGAGTTTAATTCAGCATAATATTCTTCAGGTGGTTCTTTTTTCATGTTCAAAACATCTGTGTCAGTCCTAGCTTATATAGTCTTACTGATTAAAAACAGGTAACAATAAAATAAACTGAAAATAGTATTTTTGATAGTCTAATGGAACTGTCACTCACATTCACAAGGAGAAAGACAGGTTAGTATTTGTAGTTGGTCTGTGGTCTGTGTATCATTTTGTCCAGACTTGCATCTTAAAAACTCTTAGATGGATTGTGATGAAAAATCAACAGGCATTCATGTTTCCCAGGTGATGAATCAAATAAACTTTGACTTTTTCCTATTGTATCGCCATGAAGGTCAGATTTGTTGCTTTGACTGAAATATCGATCAACGTTTGGTATCAAAACCCATGTTTCATTGCAATCGTCAAATTGATATTTTATATTGAGCTAGAATGTTTATCCCTCTGGAATCAAGCTTTATATCAGTATTTATGTGCCATTATGAGTATTTTAGCAAACTGATCATGCCATTTTGCTCACATCACGATATGCATTAGCACAGCCTAACAAAGCTGCCATTATAGACTCTTTGCTCTGTTAATGGGCACTCTGATTGGTTCTCAAGTTGTTAATAAATGAGTTATACTATAGACCCCAACCCCTCTCACAGACAACAAAAACACAAACAGAGATTCCCTTCATGTTGTCTTGGGGTGCAGATTGACGGATGTAGAGGCAGTTGCAAAGTCTAAGATTGTTTCCGTTTTAGTATTTACTCAGTTTAAACTTCTTGCACAGATACAACAAGGTGACCACTTCAGTCCATTTCAAGGTAATGAAAACAGAATATCTGTCAGTGACATACATATATTATCATAATTGTGGAGAAGAATTTCCCTGCTCCTTGATCTTCCCCAACAATTCCCAGTACATTTGGTATCCCAGGGCTTGACAAGCAATGATGAAGGGGGTGTGCTATTATTGAAGGGATTAATAACAGATGAAATCCTAAGAAATTGAAAATTAAATGGATCCCCTTTAGCAGGTATAGTAATTAAAAGTTAATGGGAAAAAATGTGAGGGTACAGATACAGCAGTGGGTGCCAGATGGAATACATTACAACGCACAATAATTCACTTTGAGACACCAGAGGTCACAGGAGAGCCTTCTGGAGGTGTTTGGGGTCTGAATCAGTGAAACATCTGTGACGGGGAGGTGGCACCACTGATAAACCCAAAGTCGCTGCTCGACAGTTAAGGTGTGCAGGGGCCCGATATTCATTAATACTTAACTAGCGGCATTTCATGTGAGCTTGTATAATTCACTACATACTGTAGGTTGAGAATAAGCTTCTACACTGTTCATTTTTCAGCAGCTCGACAAGCCACGACAGGTCACTTACCAGTGTCTTGCCAGCGGCCACTTACTTTGTTGTTAGCTGAGGGGTTGTGACTGGGGTTAAGATGGCTGCTGACAAAGAGATATGTGGACTTTTTTTTAAAGAATGGGAAGTGACTCCTGCGTTATCTTGTGTGATAGCACAAGATAACGCAGCCAGGATGTTGATAGCATCTGAAGATGGAAATAGCTTTCTCTTATGAAAAGAAATATAGAGCTCTTTGTGTAAACACAATGAGGAATAAAGGGATAGAAATGATCTGCGGCAACCATTCTGGAGAAGGTAGGTGGTTGAGAATTACCTTATGACTAAAATAGATGTTGAAACAAATGAATATTGGGAGAAACTTGCATATTCCTTCATTTATTCACTCTGAGTTATATAGCAGCATATGTTCAATTTGCGATCGCGATTGAAATATGATATATGTGAATTTGTGTGAGGCAAATAAAAAATCATGAAGTCGGAAAAAAGACTTTGAGAGGAAAATACAAAAAAGAATATTCAGGAAAGTATCTCAATTGAGTTTGACTGTGTAACAATATTCAACCCTACAAAAGCAATAGTTTGATTCTGAGGGGAGATGTAGATTCATACTTTGTTTAAACACAACAAAGGTTTTTTAAAAAGGTTAGATGATATGTTAAAACAACCAACGATGCCCTGACAATATTACAGCAATTGCCCTCACTGATGGACTTTAAACCCTTCATGCTGCCGACACTTATAAACGCCGGTCGCCTTCATTTTCACTGTTTCAAATGTTCCAAGAAAACAAGAATTTGGTAGACTTAAGGACCTTTTTTTCTAACTTAAAGGCTTGAATTACATGGATTAGCCATGCAGACCACTTCTTTGGATGCACATTTGACAAGCCATCATTCAAAAACATGATGAAGCTCAGGTTTTAAGAATAAAATTCCTAGAATTCATGGTTTAAGTGACGAGCGGCAGCTAACAAATCTTTGATGATAAGGAGAAACGAAAGTGTGACAGCTACAGGATTGTCAAGAAAATGGCAGTCTAGCTTTTGCAATGGAGTGTAGTTAGCAACAGTACCTTTAGGTCTACTCTTTGTCTTCACCAGCATTTCTCCCTGTCCTTGCCTCTCATATAGATTCTACTCCTGCAACCCTATAGGGAGACACTGAGGTGAAAAAGATGTGCCTTCAGAGGCCTATTATCCACTGTGTCTGGAATGTTTATATTGGGGGGGGTTTAACTTGAGCTTCTCCCTCTGCCTCTATCTGTCTTCATCCGTCTCACTTTGTCTTTGCTTCCGAGTGTTTGTGTTTGTGTCACCAATCATTACCCCTCTCTCGCTACAACAGCAAATGCTCTGGGACAGTTTCAGTTATAGGTGCGGCTTTGACAAGCGCACAAAATCATACACGCACGTCTACACAAATCCACAAAATATCCCTGGTAACTTCAGAAATTCACCATACCCTACGCCTGCTGAATTAGCAGTGAATTGCATTTCCATTTGACATTTATTAAAATTCATGCCAAACAGAAATGTAAATTTCTCACTATATGGTCATGTTCTCAACACTTACTCCAGTTGCCATGCTACCATGTTTTCCTTGTGTTGCCATCTTTCTGACACAGACAATGTTCAATATGAGTAAGTTAGAATATCTATAGTTCAACTCAGAAGTGTTTGCGTGAGTACGTCACCAAATCATCTGCAGCAGGGAGAATGTTTTACTTTTAATCGTGCTCTGATGTCCTTAAAGTTAAAGGTAAGTTGATGTGGTTATATGCATATTCTATTTTATCTATACTTTTACACCTTACGTTCTCTGAGCATTTGCTGTAACGTCCAACAACCACTCAAAGTCTCCTTCAGACTACATTGGGAATTCCCATTCTAGTTCAAATTAAATCTTGGCCACATTAATGATGCAAATTACCTCAAGATGTCACACAACAGCAAATTGATCTTGTTGCTAGGCAACAGCAGCTGGTTAGTGATGGCACACATGAAGATGAAACACAAGATCGAGAAGAGCTTCATTGTGATAAAGTCCTTTATTGTAACCAATGACAGAGAGCCCTATGGGACTAGTCCTGAGGCAAGAGGAGCCGAACACCTGGGTACAAGTTTATGAAGGTAACGAATTACATCAAAGCAAGAAAGCATGTTGCAAATTGGACTATCAACACGATTAATCACAATTATTACTGCCAAAGATCTGAAATGTCCCTGTTTAAATTGTCCTGTACTGCCCCTCTCACCCATACAAGACTTACCAGTCACCGTCAGCAAACTGTAACAGTTGATTCCGAATGTGGTTTGGTGAAGAGGTTATCTCATTTAGTTTCGTGCATTTAAGGGTTGGCTAAAGTCTGGTGACAGCTGTGGTGAGCAGTGAGACATCAGTTGCATGGAGAGACTCAGACCTGTGTGTGGTTCTAGTGCTTTTTGTGCCAACGTTTCTGTGCGGATAATTGTCAAACGGTTTTGGTCTCCAATGAGTAAAACTGTACGTCATTCAAGCTTTGCAAACATGTGTGCTGCCTTCATTCTTTACCTCTGTGCTAACTTTAATTAAGGTTTTCAGATTCCTTTCACAAATGTCAACATCATCTCGCGGCCCCTTGTTACTGATCTTCAGTACCTACCGTTCCTAAAGTACCTATTTAGTTTGTAGTGTCTTCTGGTTAAGCAAAGGTCTCAAGTAGGTTTTCATAGTGATCCCTCCCTCAGGCTGTTTCACAAGTTTATTCTCTGCCATCTGAATCTTTTCCTTTCCAAGCAAACAATCACGGAAGCTTTTCTTAACCTCCTGACCATAACTCTGACTCACCTTTTTGTGCTTTCTCCTCAACTTGTTGTCGTGTTTTCTGCTCATTCAATTATTCTTCTACGTCCTTGAACAACCTTACAGCATTTTTTATTTAAGTGCCTCTTGGTAACATTTTCAGAAAACTAGCATGTCACACAGCCTGGGTTATAAACCTTTTCTTGCTTCGTGGTTTCTAACATGGTCTTTTGTTTTATTCATTGTGTTTTCATTATTAAATTTTATCCCTGCACTTTTTGAGAAACGGGCTCTAAATATTAAAGCAGTGAAACACGTAATACATAACACCCTTATCTCCACTGCAAATGTTTGTAAATCTTTTACTACATACATTGGTAAGAACACTGCAAGTAACCTGACCCAGAAGTCCCATGAAGTGTGTATGTTTCATACTTGGATGTTGTTTTCCAAAAATAATGTCAACATTATTTTTCTGAAAATTTTGCTTCTGGCAAAAGTAACATTATAAAGTGTTTACTGTAAATACCTAATGTGTTGTGGTCATTTTATTTTCAGTCAGAACATTAATGGATGTTCTGACTGATCTTATTGACCTAGTCATTCTCATCCACATGATTGGTTTCGTTGGTTCGATGATTGATTCATTAATTTCCGTTCGTCCAGACACAAGACAAGAAAATATAACAAAAGTATTTGTTTACTCATGTACAGCTTCTGCAGCAATAATACATCCTTGAATATGATTATACAAAATTTTGACTGAAAAGAGGTAAACTAAAGCCAAAGTCAAATGATGTAAACTAGGAGAATTTACACCAAAACAACACAAATACATGATTTTCTGTTTTGAGCGACGGGCTGATGCCTTCTGGAGCCTCTCTCTTTGTGCATAACCACCTGAGACCCATGTGCCAGACTGCTCACAGTGCATAAAGGCAGAGTTTGGCTGTATCACTGGGTTCACGGTTTAATGCTCGAATAAGTTGTCAAATAAGTTACTGCTTTCTACCATTGGCTGTTCAGTGTAATAATACCCACTTACTTCTACGGTTCTTTCAACACAAACATTTGTTCCACTGTTCCACGTTACAACCTGGTTGGAAACCTCTCAATCCTATGTGACTCTTACTCTGGTGGAGTCTGTTGAACTCAGATGCCGCGGGTCTGACATCGCATCAGACGACTGACGTGACCCCATGTACCACTGCTGACCTGGCAGACGTTGCTTATAACACAAATGCCATGTTAGTGCCAATTGAAAGTGGCAGCGGAGCCTGTCGCCGAATCGTCATTCCACTCCAGGATTGGTGTGGTTGTGGATATGTGCTTCTGTGTGTGTGTGTGTGTGTGTGTGTGTGTGTGTGTGTGTGTGGTGTACGTAAGTGGGGACCTACGTCTGTTTTAACAGTTATGGGGACTTGTATTCCTTATGAAAAAGCCAATGTAATGTCCTCTGAAGTCAAAGAGACACAACTGTGTATGTGTTTGTTAACCAAATATTAACCATACTTCAAAGCTTAGATAGTGGATAAGTCTAAGATCTCTGTGTTCCCACACTATTTCTGGCGAGAAGCGGAGAATAGTGAGAGCCTGCAGGTGTGTGTTTTTATCCACGATGGGTTGATAAGATCAAATTCTTTAGATGTGCAGCAGCCGAGCTTGAAGTGAGCATGGAAGAGGAAAATGTGGTATCAGGGACATGCACATTGAGTATGAGCATGGTTAACAGTGTCTTTTCATGAACAGGCTCTGTAGGCCTTACTTAATTAACATTTATGTGCTTGTTAGCATACACTGAAAGCAACATGTGAGAAGTGACCTCCATGGGTTGGATGGTTATACTTCCTGAGAAGGAGGAAGCCAATGATTTACATCAACGAGAAATGTTAATATCTTAACGTGGAATTAAAATGCATGTATACTTCATGAATATTAATAAATTTGCATGTATTTCGTACATTTCGTTGAAGAAAACAGATCTGATTGTGTATCTACAGTATATACGTTTGAAGTTTTTCTTCATCTGTCTCATTACAGTTCCAAACACTTATGCTGAACAGTCCAGTCACATTCCTCCACGTCTGGCCTCTGAGCTGTTTCAGGGTAACAGTCGGGGGTTTTGGACAGGTAGCTGAGATGCGACTGGACAGCAGTTGTTAGCATTTTCGTCTGGTCTTGCATTTTAAATGTCTGGCTTGATCTTCACACTTGGAATTTGATATCCCACATTATAAGTATCTTTATTTTTTCCTTTTCGTAGTCTTCCCTGATGCTGATCACTGGTAATTTAAATCCTAGAATGGCTCTCATACAGCTGAAACCTCTGCCAGGGCCCAACAGTCACCTGTGTAACCACGTTTAATTTCACTGGATCATCAAATTGAACACAGACAAACATCTGTCCCTGAAAGATGCCAGATTGTTTTCAGCAATATCCACGAATTACTCTAAAAAATATGGAAAAACACTCCATCTCCAAAATAATCCTGTATCTGCGCCCTGATCCTCATCCAGACCACAATTTGACGAGTTCTTTCCTAACTTGTATCTCACACCCCTTCCAGTAGATACTTCATAATCCTAATCCTAACAGACAGACAGACAAGAAACATGAAAACATGACCGTCTTGACTGAGGTAAAATTATCACAAATGACAAGATTCCCTTGAAAAAAATATGAATTGAGCTGAAATGGGAAATAAGGATCTTTTTCTTTAACTGATCTGTTATGTAAACGTTATTATTTATACTAATAAATACTAACTGATGGACAATGGACAAGAATCCACAGAAATGGTTTTAAAGGATCTGATAAAAATTCAAAAAGAAAAGCAAGGGCGTTGATATTGTGTCAAATCTGCCCCATTGTGTCAAATCATAAGAGGGCATTGATTTTATTACGGGACTATACCAAATATATGTAAAAGTAAGATGTGTTTACTTTAGTTGTGAGACATGTCCGATATTAATGACCAACACCCTGTATCTTCAATGGATCTGACATCATTGGCAACGAGGGAGCAACTGAGATGATATTAAAGCAATTCATCAGTATCCATCACAAGGGACAGGCTGCTGCTAGAAAAAATGTTACATCATCATTTCTGTTTAATATTGATATTTCAGAGCCACAGGTTGCTGGGGAGCGACTCCTCCACTCTTTGTGCCATGCCAAGTTGCTCTAAATACACTCTGAGGCGAAGAAAACACATGATGACCCAAAAGTCAAAAACGATGCTTGGCCACGTGTGAGCCCGCGACCACACAAGAATATACAAGGGAACCATGATGCTAACCAGCAAATCCACAGCCGAACTTCAAAACATAATCAATACAAAGGAGGCTTGTGAGGGATGAAAGTCTTTTTTATCTTTCGATTAGCTAGAAGCATGTCAATGGCCCAACAAAAACCCATAGCAAAATGGAAACCACCTAAATTCCAAGAGATGATAAAACTAAGAGTCTACAATCCACTTCAGAGCTGCTGTCTCTCCCTTTTCTTTTCACTCTCTCCTCAGTGGGTGAGAATGGAAGTAAAAGTGTTATTTTCATCAGAAGCCATACTTGACTTCACTTTAATTTGACCTCTGATGGAAAAGGAGAGTCACAACTATAAGCTGTTGTTATTGAAAGTTATTATCATGGAATTAAGAGTAATTTGTATGGTCTCTGGATTGTTTGTAATGTGAGTTTGTCATTGGAGGATTTATTCATGCCTTACTCACCTTTCTTGTTTTACAAACAAGACAGAAATGCCACAGATTCAAAATGTTGGTTTAGTGCAGGTTATGCAAGGAAATTCAATTTGTTTATAAAAGTAATTTCTAGTTAAAGTGAAAATCTCATGACTCTATTCTGATGGGACAAAGAAACTCAGTGACTTATTAAAAGAGAAAACGTCTAAATTACATCAAATGTGAAAAAAAACAGCAAATAATAAGTATATAAAAAAGAAAAGCACAAAGCAATACGTTAATGATCTATATTGCCTGTACACATTTATATATATATATATATAATACCTCCACAGTTTCTCATTTCCTAAGTGCCTTATTTATAAGATAAAGTTCATTTCCCACAACCAAAAACATAATAAACAGGACAAATGAGTTCCTTTTTTGTGTTCAGGGGAAATTTAGGTGATGAATATCATCTGAGTGGCAAAGAGATGACAGAGGAATAAGAAAAAAACTACTGCTTTATGTTTTAAAAGCTGCTAAATCCGATTGCAGGTAACAAATTAAAATTACGGCAGCAGTCAAAGAAAGTTGAAAGAGGGGAGGATGAAGGAGGGGAGGGTCAAAGAGGGAAGAGAAAAACAACAGAAAGAAAGATAAGGATTGTGAATAATCCCAGAAAGCAAACAAACTGCGAGCACCATGTTGCTGCATTTACATTTTAGACATTTTTCTGATGGTGTCAAACAGTGGGCCAGGGTATGAGTCCAGCAGCGGGAGAAGCTGAAGTTTCTTGATAACACATATTTACAAAGCCACAAAAACGATGACCAAAAGTTGTTGGAACAGTGCGCTAAAATATAATAATGACGGGCCAAAAAGGTGCCACAATTTAAGAAGAGGGGTCAATTATACGTCCTGTAGGAACATCCATCCATCATCTAGACCACTCATCGTCTTGAGGGTCTTTGGGGAAGGTGGAGCCAATCCCAGATGACCTTGGGTAAGAGGTGGGATACACCCTTCACAGATAGCCTGCGCATTTCTAGGGCCATTCACTCTCACACCTACGGATAATTTAGCCCCCAATTAACCTCAACTAACCCATATCTGCCTTTCTTCGGACGGTGGACATCAAGAGAACACGCAAACTCCACACGGAGAGACGCCAGGTGAACCATGATTTGAGCTGCGAACATTCAGACATATTTACACTCAAGTATCAGGTCGGATCTTTGTTAATAATCCAAATACTGTATAGGCAGTGCTTAACATAAAGACATCCAACCTTCAGGATTGCTGCACAGAGCAATTTCCCAAAGAACACAGAGGCAAGGCTGAAAATCATCAAAAGAGAAGAACTTGACTCCATTCTTTGAGTCTCTTCAAAACATATCGGACATGTCGGTGGATTTGCTCTGGCCCTCAGATATTTGTCTCCCGCAATGAATCCTTTCATCCTGCAGCTCGGAGCTAAGCAGCATTATCATAGCACTGTATTTCAGCGCAGATCAGATAGGAGGAGGCTAAGGTGAGTGCTGCCAACCGCCTGAACTTTTACGGCTCCGGTTCGCTGAAGGGATGAAATACGACTCAGGAAGTCCAGTTGAAGGCTTATGATGCCAAGTCACTGCATAGCAATTGATACTTTTACAAGGCAAGGTTTTAGCTTTTATCACCATTGCCATAACTGGTTCCTCCAGCTCAAGGCTTACGATATAAAGAGGAGAGTAAGCCTGGCATCACACACACACATACATCCTGATCATCCATAATCACCCTTTATGTTAAACTACTGGAACTACTTTAGCTTTTTGATGAAATATATGAAAAGGCTTTTGATATACACATATGCAGCTGTTACAGAAGCACCTGCCAAAAGTGTGGAGTGATGCTCTGTGACTTTTAAAGAAGTGATTTTAAAGTCCACGGTCAATGATTTTCAAACCTACTTTAGTTTCAAGAACAGTGGTTGACAGATGTGGTGTCTGATGATGCAAGTAGGTGAAATGCCAGCACTATGTTTTAAGTCTATTTTAGAGTTTTGTCATGGTGAAACAAAAAATACCCTCCGGAGAGCACAACTATAACGCAATGTTTACAGGGTTGATGGTTCGGTCAGATGTTAAAGTGACTGCTACTCTTTTTATAATACGGATTAATCACAAAGAAGTTGCATCAGTGCATATTTTTTACGAAACACCCCAGAAGTATTCATATTTGGGAAAGAAAAGCCCTTTGATTAATTTGTGCGTATTATATTCTCATAAACTGTACACAACCCCGATGACTAAAGTGGGTTGTGCATTAAGTTGCTTTGAAACTGTCCTTTGAGGACACGACAAATTGTAAGGCAGAACATTTGTGGCACCGCTCGTGTCTCAGGTTGCCGTGACTTTCTACGCATCCCCACAACTCATTGTTATCCCTGAATATGATTTCAGAGCCTAGCAGAGACACAATGGCTGCCATAGAGTGTGTTTGGGCTATCACCACAGTCTATTTTACACTTCACTAGCTCTGGATGAACCCATAAAATTACTGTGTCGAGCCTTGTCCTGGTAAACTTGGCCACGGCAAAGCTCTCCGGTGCTTCATTGCCGTGGAAACTCATATAAATTCATGACTTATTCTTTCCTGTCTGTTCATGAGAAAACAGGAGCCCCTCTATTACCTTATCAGCGAGATACCCTGCATATCTTAGTTCACCTAACTGAAGGAGCGGGTAAACTGAAGGAGTTTATTGCAAATATAAATTGTGTTTCAATGGATATTTATGTATCCAACACATGGATAAAAAATGGACGATACGAAGGAGAAAAATATGTGTTTATATACAAGATTTGCTATTGATGCTGCGAATTTGATGGGCATACACATAAACGATTGGGGGCTAGTTAGGATCCTCATGAACAGTTGATTTATGCATGCAATGCTAATTAGCTGCTCCATTTTCTCTCATCATTTACTTGCCACCTGAGATGTCCTTGGCCAAGAAAAACAAAACCTACACACACACACACACACACACATTCAAACCTACGACTGGATTCAATATGGGAGACGAGGTGAGGAACCTGTGGGCAGTTTTGATTTTAACTGTTAATTGACCCATGCTTCTTTAGTCCCAGTACAGCAAGGCTGTCATCTTAAAGGACCTTTCCTATGCAGAAATCTATATCTAGTCTATATCCACACAGGCACAGTATTACAGGTAACCACACGTCTAAGCAGCAATGAGGAGAAAATAATCTTTGTGCTGTATTTATGTATGGACACTGAGAGTTAAATGTGAGTGGTAATGTGGCTTGTCTAGATGGCTGAATTATTAGAAATAGAGGTTTATTTTTTCCATTGGATGCTCATGAGATGGAAACGCGGGCCGTTTTGTAGTCACACCTGAAGGCACTGAGGTGCTTTACCTGCCTTTCGATCAAGGGAACTGGGATCAGAAGGTTGCTCCTGCAGGATTGTTCAAAGTGGCAAAAAATTGCTCTGGAGGCAGTATTATCCAATTCAGGTGTACAGCTTCATTGAAAAAACAAGAAAGCACTGGGTATATCAATATTAGAACCAGAATGGGAGATTTTGTTTCAACTTCAAGTTTAACTTGAGAAACAGTTGTGAAGTCAGTTTGATCGTGAATTATAAAAGAAGCGAGAGCAGGAGGTAAACAGTGAGTGAAGGAGAGAAATAAAACCTTTGCTGATCTCAACATTGTGGTTTAGATCTAGGTACTCTCTATTTTGGAGATCATTTCTCTGAAGCTGTGATTGTCATTTGCACACTAGCATATCTCCTTAATATTGTCATTACATCCAGTAATACATGCATCACAAACTATAGAAATCACAGCAAGACCCAATTTCAAATACCACCGTCCTTTAATTCATTGTCAGATAGGTTTGCTGAATGCTCATGGTTCTTGAGATGCAGTGAAAACGCAAAAGGAATCAACAATAATGACCAATCAGTTCAATACCGAGTTTAGTTCCTAATGTTCCATGGTTCCTGAAGCTGTTTCTTTCAAAATGGTCCAAAGTGAATGAATGAATAAGCTGTTAGCCCTATGTTCTGCATCATACAGTCACCTGGATGCCCTAGTTTTCCTGCCGATGGGACTGCTTGAGAATTCCACTGGAAAGGGATTCTTCAGCCACAGAGACATATGTCGCTTAAGCGGAGACCAGAGCCAGAAGTTAGCGAGTCACAGAAATGTCGACTTCCAGCAGATGTCAGTCAGTGTGTGTCATGTGTTGTGGGGGCATAGCTTTGACGAGGAGGTCGATGGGAGGGGGTTGAATGTTGGCATATTTGTAAAGGGTAGCCTGCCCTTGCTTTTCCAGGATTACCAACCCTAACTTTAAAGCTGGCATTCGAATCAAATGGATGTTTTATTGAGGCTCTGGAGGAAGTCATGGACAACACTCAATAGTGCAAAAGCAAGAACTTATGATATTGCCCGCCGATATCTCTATTTCCAGAACAGAATTTATTTTGGGATTAAAATCTCTTGGTAAAAGTAAACTTCCTGCAAAAGATTTAAATATCTGTTGATGTTTTTTTTCCTGAGGCAGAAAACTCCTCTTTCCTACTCAAAAATGTTTGATTAAGGTTGATTCAAATATGCGAATGATTTCTCAAGATATCACCAAACAGATATATCAGTCTACCTCAGAAGGAGAGACAATGCATTGGATGGAGAAAAGTATAGCTGCCGGAAAAAAGTGCTCAAAATGAACAGGGAAAAAAAATGTGTAAAGTGAGAAATAGACAGAGAGAGAGAGTTTATAATTTAATTTACCAATCCTGATGTGCCTGTTGATTGAATATCAAATTTTGTCATGTACCAGGCGATCAACAACGGACAGAATGAAGTCAAAGTTAAAACAAATCATTGTGCGTCTCATTCAATATTTCACCAATGAACTAACCTATCCAATCATTATCCTGACAGGCATAATTATAGCACTTTGGAAACGTAGACATACTTCCAATATGTCATTATTGCATTTATGACCTTCCATTCCCTGGTTCATAAACATGCCGTGGTCACCTTCCATCCTGTCGGCCTTTTCAACCCCTTCTCTACAACATGGACGACGAGCATGAGTGGCTGTTTAATCCACATTTCCTCTACGCTTGTGCAACACTTTGCTTTGGTTGAAGGATCGAATGCAAGGCAGAGAGATAGCTGACAGAGCACACAGCCTCCCTTTTGCATTTCTGTTTTATGTGGCGCGAGTCGGAGATGAAGCATTGTGTTGGCGTGAACGGCTTGTAATTACGGCAACCTCACTTCTCTGCAGCCGTCTTCTGACAGCCGTCTAATGGCTTCTGCACCGGCGCTCCGGCAAACACCTGCCGGCCCCCCGGATAGAGAGAGAGAGCGCGGCCGGCCTCGTTTTTTTTTATATTTCAATCATTATTTCATTACTCATGCTGTGCTTACATTCTGTCTCGCCTCAGGCAACCCCTAAGAACCCTGCTACCACCACCTTCCACTGACGCACATGCAAACACACACATACGCACGCCACCCCTCCATGTTACAAGTATAGAATGAAGGAGCGGTGGTGCGTTACTAAACCTGAGATTGTAAGTTACCCAAAAATAGGAAGCGTGTGTGCAGGGGTGGAGTGATGCAGAGGGAGAGAAAGGGAGACGTATAGAACAAAGGGACAAAGTGTGAGTCATGACACAGCAAGTTATAATTAGTTAAGTGACACTTTACATTAATCAGCAATGAATGAATGACTTGTTCACTGGCTCATGCTGCTGTGTGGGTGATTCAGAGTTTAACTGGATTGACTTTTTAACAAAGTGGTGATTAGTTTGTTTCACAGATAAATACGAAATATTTGTATCTCTAGTCGTTCCGGTTTCTTTCATCCATTGTCCATTTAGCTATTCACATTTCTGCTGTGAAGCTTGGTTGAACTCTCAATTAATAATTCACACCAATTGAAACGGTACCAACACACACCATCATGAGCAATGAATGCAGAACACGTGATAAATGTCTTAAACTTATACTGTAGTGGCCAACAGTGAAGTAAATGAGCTTATTCTCATATCCATTTTTTCCTGTGACTTTGGATGGATTTAAACTTCACAGTTTTTCAGAAGAAGCCCCTATAGTTTGGTTAAACTGAAGAAAAGCTTTCTATTCTATTCTATTTATTTACACTAGTGACCTCTTTAATGAAGTTGGCAGTCAGAGAGATAGAAAGATACAGATCCTTGGCCCTAGTCTGATCAAACCCATAAAACAGCCCTGCAAAGGTTAAGTTGATCATCACATAATGTTATTTAATGTGCAAGATATTGTATAATGTGGTCGGGAACGTGCATCCAAAAATGGCTCAATAGCGCCCCCTACACATTTTCAATGAAGGTCATCCTATTCATTTACTTTCGCCGCGAGTAATGGGTAGCACCACACACGTGTATGATTCCCAGACGCACAAAAAATCTTCTGGATGCTCTTCGCCACACCCAACAGGAAGTCAGCTATTTTGCAATGAAAATGACATTCGGTGTCATTTGGTGCGTTTTGACACGTGCTATAAAAAGCCTCCTCCTCCTACAGATTTCACACAATCGACTTCAGAGTGTTTGTGCAGCTTGATTGCATTTAAGGGGATTGTTGGGCCTTGGCAGAGATTTGTGCTCTAGCGACTTCCATTATAGTTTTCTATGTAGTTTCTAGCTTGGAATGGTGATGAATAATTGAAAAATAAGATGTGTATAAGTGATGCCTTTGAATTATGATGCTACTGAAGAAACTAGTCCGATTTCATACAGTTTTCACACACAAACAATTGCACAGTGCTGTGACATTTTGTCTCTTTAGGCCAATCCAGTTTGACCAACAATCCCCTTGGTCTTTCAGTGACAGAAACAGGGACACAAGTGATGAGATGATTACATTCAGTAAAGGTTGTGTGTGTCTCCTCTCCTGTAACATAAAGCTCCCTTAGCATCACATTCTAACTGATGAAGCTAACCTGAGAGCCACTATGCTGCCCTTTGACCAAACCACTTTATACAAATATCAATAATGTCAATGTGGCGCTCTGCAGGACCGAGTGGTCGTGCCGCTCAGATGACTCCACCTGTGATCAGAGAACTACTGTCACCAAGTGGATTCCTAATCCAAGACAAATATGTATTTTTAATATTTATATTTTCTCATTACACTGTGGAGGCTTTACTCTGGAGAAACCATGACGCTAGCAGTTATAGTTGAATTTCCTATAAAACACTGTGATTGTTGAAAATGATTTATTCTTGAAATACACAGGGAGGATTTACAAATAACCTGTTTTTCTATCAACATTTTGTAATGAAACAATTCAAATACCACTGACTTGGCGATGAATTCATTTGCATTCCAGTCAGGCGAGGTGAATATTTTGATGAAAAGGCAGGAAAAGAGAGGCATCATCATGTCAGAATAAATGAAACTCATTACAGTATCTTGTGCAAACAATATTAGTTTCCATAAAGCAATACAGACATGCTGGTGGTGGTGCATGGTCTCTATGGTAACCAAAGATATAAGACTCAGATGAATACCTGATAGCTTGTGTCAAAAACATTATGCCATTTACTGAAATACACTATCAGCAATGTAATTTATGGTCAATAAGTCTTTCAGATGAACATATTCATTTTTTTCTCAGATTTAACTTTGACTTCCTGACAAGTTGCTTGACTTTAACAGCATAACCTTAAAATCACAGCAATGTCATGAATAAATGTTTTGCTTTGAATGTCACGACAAAGTTTTTAGTTGACCCCCGTAAGGGTGTAACTACTGACGTGTTAATTCAGCAGATACCAGACTTTCTTTCTTCTTGATGATGGGTTCACTCATGAGGGGCCACTGCAGGTTACAAACTGTGGGGGTGTGGGGGCACCTGGATCAAACTCTTATTCTTAAATATTCCAAGCAACCTTCCAAAACAGTTATTTGGTCTGACAAGTCAACATTCGGGAGCCGTTTGGATATTCACATTGGGTTTTGGATTTCGAAGATCCAACCAAGTCCTCACAATCCTTCTTTCTCTCTCAGGACTCCTCTTCCCATGACACAACATTCAAGCTCTATTTCCTCGGGATTTAGACTCTTTCCTTTTTACACAACTTATCTAACAGCAGGTAACAGGCGAAATGAGCAAATACCTGGTTACAATAAAGAGAGTTTTGTTGTGATCTCTCCTTTGTTGCATTCGTACAAAGTATATATAAAGTATAGATTGATTTATAAATAACCAATGACACAAAGATGTCTTGAAGCGATCTTTTTAAAGTAACTGAAATCATTATACTGGTGTGTCTGTATGCAGCAAGTGGAGACATGGACAAACTGAGTTTCAGATATGCTTTGTTTTATAGAGGGTGACATTTCAAATGGTGAAACAATTCTATCTTTTGCAGTTTCTTTTCGGACCCAATTCCTTATCTGATGAAATGTATAATGAAATACCTTTAATTGCTGAGTTTGAGTTAGAAATGTACAAATTTAGAATGCATGTAGTGACATTGTCCCCTTTGGCCCCATTTAATTGTCTGTGGCAATTTATTCTGCTCGTTTGCTCTGAATATGGCTGATGAGTTGCTTTAAGAAACATATCCTACATATCCCTTGACAGTGCTGGAATCATGTGGTGCTCAACTGGTGCATGTTTGCACCTTGAAGAACTCACAATACGTGTTGAGTGCAGGTCAAAGCCAAGGGAAATTAGGTGTTTAATTTTTCAGTAAGACATGCACACATGCACAGAGAATCAATTATATACATGAGTGTAAAGGCTACAGCAGCACTGCTGAATTCATGCATATTTCATCACCAGTTCTTTACTGTATTGTACACACCCATCCCCTTTGGATGTGGTCCTGCGTATAATGACATATATCACAAATTAAATCCATACATCATTAGCAAATAGATTATTCAATCAATATGTCGATGATTTACTGAAACTATAGAAAAACAAGAACATCACTCTTGGTATGTCCTCTCCCGGCCGCTGAATATGGCATTTTCATTGTGTGCCACTGGGTCAGATTTGGCAGGAGTTACGCTGTTTGTGATTTATGACATGCTTCTACCAGTTCAGCCAGCATGAGCGGGGCTAAAGCTTTCCGAGTTTTTCACAGCGGCAGATGGTGAGAGGAGTGAAAGGCCACTAGAGAAGCCACTTCTTACACATCTATCTTCTTCAGTAAGGGCAAAGACAGTAACGGCACCATGTGAAGCAAAACAAGTTTGTACAAAAATACTAAATAAGCCTGAAAAAGTTGAAATTGAATTGGAAATACAGTGGCACACGTAGCAAGGTGGAGTGACATTAAAATGCAGATTGAAAAACACAAAATAAAGCTATCGTGGACACTGACGCAGGCCTACATTGAAACAATAAGAGGCTGTTACATATGGAAGTGCACTGTGAGCTTTGCATGATACTATTGGGTTGTGTAAGTGACAAGTTAGAAAACTACCTTTCATGCCAAGATCTAGGGCAAGACTGTATACAGGGCCTCTCTGGAGGAACATGTCTGCTTTTCCAGCTTTACACAAAACAGAGAAAAGGTTGTGCTGGAGAGAATTTAAGCTTGTTTACCACCGGCTCAGTCTCTCTTTTCCTTGACTAACACAGATACACACACTTACATCGTGTGCACACAGTAGGACACACATATACATGTACAGTACACCGGGACTACATATATGTACATAAACATCAACACATAACAGGTTTAAAATACATGTGCATAATGTATGGATGGGTACCAAACCCAGCAATGTACTAAAACATTTATTTGCCAGGACGTGGGGACAAAAAACACACAACAAGCATGTATATATATACACACACAAACACACGCGCACGCACGTACCGCGCGTAGGCTTACAAATCCATGCACTCTCACATTCAGACAATTTCACTCTTGCTCGCTCCGGCTTTTCCTTTCTTTCACTTTGTTCTCCTCTCACCTCCGAGGCATAATCAGCCTCTATAATCCATTCCCTTACATTAAGTGCTGCTTCCTCCTCCGTAAGGCCTCCAGCGCACACAGCACTAGCTGTTGACAGCGCCGTTGTTTTCCACAGAAAACCCCCTCACGGTCACGGCAGGGAGATGGAAAGGAGAGGGAGAGACAGATCCCTCTGGCGCCTCTTGGAAGAAATCTTCATTTTTTTTGTTGCCCCCCTTAAAGAAGAAGACAGGCTTCTTTTTCAGCTTTTGTTTGGGGAATGTCATTGAACAAAACAAGCAAGTTCTCCCAGCATCCCAGCCTTTGGACTTGAGCTATTTCTAGCAGCGGATCAGATGAGGGAGCTTTGTATTGGTTCTTAGAATTTTCTGGTGCGGGGTTATTAACTGTAGCACTCTCCACTTAAGTAGAAAACATTTAACCATGGTATAAATATGAAGAGGAAAGAAACCTTCAGGTTAATGTTTCCAAACTTTTAATACCCATTTCCTAACAGAGCATCATCAGTACCTTAAATCTTCACAGTTTTGGTTTCCCTTGCTAGTAATTATCCAGATATTTTCCTTAGGAATGGATTGAGCTAAAAGTGAGTAAATATCAGACTTTCATTCCTCAGGTGGCCAGAAACAAGATTTCAAATAATTTCTAATGTTGCTTGTTGCTGATAACATGCTCACGTCATCCACTTTAAAAAAAGATAATGACAAGTAGTATTGATTTAAACATAGTGACAATATTGGCCTAGAGGCTAAACTAACCCTTTCTTAAATGGAGAAAACTGATCAGAAAACAACCTCATAACTTAAGTCAAAGTGACATGAAATCAATGATTGGGTTTTTAATTTCTCACATAATTGTTAAATAAAACTTAACCATGCTTTTAGTCACCTCCAAATATTGTCAAAGTTAATACTGATTTGCATCCACTGCTGCTACCACTTTAAAACAGTGAAGCAGAAAGTCATGTCCACAGCAGGTCGGCTCTGGGGAAGGAAGCCAGAGGTCTCAGGTGTGCCTTTGCTCAGATGATACAGTCAATTTCAACAATATGAAACAATTTCCGTTGTTGGCTCATCACAACTGTCTCAGCAATGAAGTGTAATATTTTAAGCTCAACATTACACTCATCTTCCTGTCGTCCTGCATCTCACCTGTGATGCTAAAAAAATATCCCATTACTGTTAAGTGTTCCACCCAAACAGGCCTAGGGGACTAATATGTCCCTATTGCATTCGGGGGTTTTCCCTTCGAGCTACTTGCAAAACAGATTTAAAAGATAAAAAAGTTAAAATGTCGCCCTTGTGAATCATTCAAGTTGCGTAATTTGAAATAAATTGTCGAAGGGGATCATTTATTTCACTGCACCAGGGTATGATTATTGAAACCTGGTTTTATTTTAAGACGTCTTATTTTCTTTTATCATGATTAGTTAGCCCAAACTGAGCAAAGCAACAGATAGGAAGAAAGACCTTGATTAATATTAGGAAAAAGTTCTAATTTTGAAATTAATTGTTGTAATTCTGATCCCCACAAACAATTTTACTATGTTCTTGCAACCATTGTGAGTGAGTGTGGGGTGAAGGGGCGGACGGGGGAAGAATCGGATGTTTGAAGACAGGATGCCATCTGGAGAAATTCACCCGATATAAACATATTGCACTGTGAAAGGTGAGACACACAGGAGTGCCATTGTCAGAATTTGGGTCCCATGCAATAGGGTCACATCCAATCAGGGATGGTGAGAGATAGATGTGCTGTGGCATGTTGCCCCTTTGTCTGCCACTCTGGTCTCAGCTTGCACGCGACAAACCTCTGGGAGAACGGTCAGCTGCTCAGACACAAGGAGATACATCCTGGAAGAGTAAAAAATATACTGATAGTTGTTTTTCAGAGAGCTGAACCAAAATGTGCTATTGCTGCTCTAACAACGTCATTCTCTGAAAATAGGCCTGGTACTGTTTTTGTATTTCCACCCACTTGAATATTGAGTGGTTCCAAAAGACCAAATCTGGAAGTGTTGAGGCTTTGCCAAAGAGAAAGGGGGGTGATGGTAAGTTCTCCACGTCAACGGCCATAAAAATACATTTTGCAATTTTCAAATGAAAAGTGTGCCATTTCAACAAAGTGGCACTTACTATTTTGATAGAGCATAAAGTACTTCAAAGTACTCAAATTCAAGGATTGCCAGTAAGTCTACTACAGACAAATCAACCCTTTTAAATCTCTACTGTTACAATAAGGAATTAGCTTTTTCCAATTTTTTATTCATGTTTATTAACATAGTTAATGCTAACATGAACATCACACGTTCAATGATGGTTTTAGTCCATGAAACCTTTTGAGAACTAAAATCACAAATATTCCATAAAAATTCTTAATATTCTTTTTCTTTTTCAGAACTTTGCCTTTGCCATGCACTAGTGTAGTCTGCTTCAATGCTGGGAGAGTAAAGCGCTGTTTCAGATGATGTTTATATTATTGGTAGATGTCAAACACATTTTGGAAGGGGGTGCACCTGAGAGCAGACTCCAGAGCAGGTGTCAGACACGCAATCGGTCCCGCTTACATATTTCCGATGGCCTGAGAGAAATGCTCCCCACAAGGTGATGGACCAAACCACTGTAGGGAGAGGAAGCTTAAACCGCCCTGCTTTCCTTCCTGCCTCTTTGACTATCAATACGAAAACCCATTTGAAAATTGATGGATTTATCACTTTATGTTTAATTCCCCCTCTAAGAGCTAACAAATTGTAACTAGGCTTGGTTAATTAATTAACTAGTAATAGAAGAGTGAAGAAACGAGCAGTAATTCCTCTGTAATTCACCAACATGTCCACCCGGATGTAACCTTCTGGAGAAAGGCAGAGTTGTTGAGAACAATTGGGACGGATGGTAAGTCTTTATTCAGCTCTAACTAATCTCATCTTTAATCTAGCTGCTCTCCCTACAAAATCAAAGGAAGGCTTCCAGTTAAGCCGTGGACAGATATAGCCCATTTGCTCAGGACCTTTTAGCATTGTTGGACCTCACAGTAGGCTAAAGACCAGACGTGGATTAGCCGAGCCTTGATTATTTATTTGAAGTGAGCATGAACCAACTACATAGCCTGATGAGTAGTTTATAAATTGTGATACAATAAGTGAAATGTATGTAGAACACAGTGATTTATGTGATGGATCATTATTTTGCAATTTTGTCCATCTGCATTTATCAATGCACAGACTCAACTGATTTATACCCAGTAGATTAAGATTAAGATGCGTTTATTAGTCCCACACACATGCACAGACATGCAAAGGCACACTCATGCAGGTAGGGAAATTTAATCTCTGCTTTTGACCCATCTGTGTGCAGGACACACAGAGCAGTGAGCGACCATGTACGGCGCTCGGGGAGCAGATGTTGGGGGAGTAAGGTGCCTTGCTCAGGGGCACTAGACAGGGTCTAGACAGACTCTTGGATTTTTGGGCAGATCAATCCAGGTTCGTCTTTTGTTGTCTCTCCGTGGAGTAGAACCAGAGACGAACCAGAGACCTTCTCTGCCCATAGTCCAAGTTTCTGCCACTAGACCAACGCCTCTCCCTAGTTTATACCCAAAGTAGATTCATAAATGTCTTCTTGGGAAGATAAAAGACCATTGTGATTGGTGTTCTTCTGAAGGTGAGCACGTGACTACGTCTCTCAAAATCTGTTCCTTTGATTCAGATGAATGTCATCTGTTAATCTAAAAGCAGAGACTCCACAATTGTTAATCCAAACCAATGCAAGACATGGGATGGACTCCACCCCCGGAGTCCCGCTGTTAGGCCTCTCACTGTCATGTTGTAACCAATGTGCTACTGTGCTGCCAAGTCACAAGGGCCCATATTGCCATGCACGATGGATCACATCATCCAGGATACCCACACCTTTATATGTGAAGCATGGATCCGTCATGCGGCCACATGATTCCAGGGTGTGGTTGAGTTACACAGTGCCGCATACTACTGATCTACTTCTCAAGAGGGGGGAAGCTTTGTAAAGCTGTACATAACCACAGAAAATGGGGTAGAGCGAGTCTATAACAGCTCATTCACAAAGATTGTCGGATAAGTTCTTCAACAGCCCATTTCAATTCCACTGACATTCAGGGGAGAGGGGAAGGCGTTTGACTGAGGGTTGAAATAATTGCCCTTGAAAGGAGGCGAATGTTCTCCATTTGAACAGAGAGCGTGTTGTTTGCTGAACCGTGTAGAGATTCTGCCACCATCCTGGAACTGCCACACTAATAATTACATTCTGCTTTCATCAAGATCTCTCACATTTAGAGAGTCCTGCGATGTGAGGCAGTCGACAAAAGAAAGCTGGGGCCTGCAGAGGGAGAAATCGCTGCGCTTAGACAGATTGCAGCTGTAGAAACTTCATGCACCGCTAGACTCAATTATAAACTACCCCAGCAAATCCTGCTTGCTGAGAAAAAGGGATGTAAATTGTGTTTACTGTAGCTTTGTCGAGTAAACACAATTTAAAGGTATGCCATGTATGGTATTCATCATTCTGGCTGCAGACTATCACACAAGCTAGTAAATTTGTAATTACCTCTGAATTATGTTTACTAACGTTTGATTGATTTGATCAATTTCCTCGCTGAGAAGGAAAACCACTGATATAATGGATGACTGGTAATTGCAGCTCCTCCAAAACATTACTTCACAATCATGTTTTCATTTCCCTGTAAGCACAACTCAATGTATATAACATGAAGCCAGTGGGGAGCAGGTGTTGAAATCAGCACTGATCCTCCCTTAACTCTGCAGCTCAATGATGATTTATTAGGATTAAGGTGTTTTGACTATTTCATTGACGGAACAACTAAGGGCAAACATTTGATGAAAACAAACACAAAGTCGGACCAATCAGCAAACAGACGTCTTGAATGATTTATTATATTTCTGTAACTATTCCTACAGAAGATGTGCAGCCAGAGGTGGTTGACAATATTTCGGTAAAAACGTATAAAAAGTTTGGACAAAGCTATATTCTGGCTCAACCCCCCAACAAAGCCAGGTAAAACAAGAGAGGATGTCAACCAATCACAAAAGAGTGATCAGAGCAGACTGGGATTAATAGGGAGGAGGGCCTTGAAGAGACAAGAGCTAAAACCAAGCATTTTAGACTGGCTGAATAGAGGCGCAGCAGCAATAGACGGTACAAGGAAAGATTGTTTTCTGAAAACTAGAGCATGTAAAGATTAGGTAATAATCACTCTAAGATATGCCATCCTCACCGAAAATCAGTGTCTCAACCTCCTAGCAGGATATACAGTAGATAGCAGAGGACTTTTGGACAGGAAGATGTGGTGAACTAAAGCACTCAGAGCAGTTTACAATAATGTAGGTCCAGTCTCTTCCTAAAGCAGAGCTCAATAGGTCTTATATGGTGGTCAGTGGTGGGAAACATGAGGTGCTTGAGAGATTGAAACTTTTCATTAATAGAAAAGTTTCCTCTCTGCCAAGGAACCTGAAGTAAATGACCCGCTGTAACACGACTTCTCTGGATGAAGGCAACCTGTGTCGGAAGAACAGATGAAAGGAGAGGTAATGGCGATATGAGAGGGGTTGAGAGAAGTGGAAGATGAGAAGACTCTGGTAAATAAGGGCAGTATAGGGGATGAAGGACTGAAGCATGGGGGCATCTGGATAAAAACTAAAAAAATGACAGTCTGGTCTGAAGGAGGTTCAGACTAAAAGAATAGCCCAGGAGCTTACGCTGGTTTCAGGGACAGAATCACAATAACTTTCTGGCACAATATTCTGCTGTTCATCTCGGGACATTATTGGTTTGTTGCTCCACTTATTTGGTGAAGTTTCTTAAGATGTCATGTGAGTATAACTGGCACTCTCCGCATGTGCCAAAGGAGAGCTGCCATTTTGTAAAATATAAAGTTTTTTTATATTTTGTCTTGATTTTTGAATTTGTCCAAAGCCAGTATACTTCATTTGACTAATGATGGTATTTTATAGACATACATGTGTCAGATTTGTCAATGTGATGCAAAAAAATCCTCCGCATTGCAATTATCTCCTGGTGAAGACAGAACTTTAAATATTTATCCATATTTCTTTCAGGATATTACTCATTACTCCAAATTAAGGGACAACATAAATAAACTAAAACATTGAGTGAAAAAGTGAATAAATGCTTTAAAAAGGTGGTTTAGTATTTGACAAGATTGATTTGACTTTTAAAAAAGCCAAAGTATTTACCATTTAGACATAAAAACATTGATATGTATTAGATATATTAAATTATATATATATGTCATATATCTTAATACATTAATATATGCACGATGTGCAGAACTGACGTTGCTTGCCAATCATCACATCGCTCATAATTCTTTCGTTAAAGACTCCAGAATTGGTTGCTAATGCAAATTGAAATTCTATCCTCTCTGCAACTCGCCAGCTGTTCATCCTCGCCAGGAGTGTCTTCCTGAAATGAAGAAGTATCTTTACAGTACTGAAGCACAGATGTAATGATCCACTCATAATACTTACTTCATGTCTTAGATTCATGGTAAGATTCAAATAAATATGTATACATTTGGAAAACATTCCGGTGAAAACTAGTTAGTGTTAAATGACGTCTACACATTTCACTATCCGTTTCCACGGATGTATTCATTGGATGTGGAAGCCAAAACCTCAGATTTCCTCTTTTGATCATCAAAGGCAAACATCTGACACAAAACATTAAAAGCAAGGTTTTACACGCAATGCATACAAAATGCAATAATGACATGAAACAGGGAGAGAGGCATGTTTTGACCAATGGAGTGATATGACCAGTCCAAACAATGCCTAACACAATGAGAATCTGAAGGCCTCCACAAAGTAGCTGATTGCATTATGGGCTGGCGATGCAGCTGGCAGCTGCTTCCTCACAATATGATGATGGAAAACTCTCGTCGCTCCACTTCAAAATAGTCAATTAAAGGAAATGAAATTGTGTGATGTTTTTTGTGGCACAGATGCGGAAGTCAAAGAAGACAAACTGCGACTGCAGCAGCAAGATTGTATTGCTGGTTAAAATTGACCAACATTCACTAGTACCTTGATATTCATCTGGCTTGACTGGCCCTCCGACAGCAGTGTATGACTTTACAGTGACCATACTGAGTACTGCATCAGCTTTCTATGCTATTCCCCACTGAATATGCTATCCATTACATATATAATGCATATAATGGAAAAAAGGGAAACATATATGTCTCTTAAAACACACATACTCACTTTAAAACTATCTGCTGCCGTAAATTATTCACAGTGCTTGTTCCTACATGTCTCTGACTGGCGTTTTATCTCGACGTTATTAATCTGGATATTTGTTCTGTGTAATGCATAGAAGTGCTCCATAAGAACATTTTACTTGACTCCAATATGGTTTAGTATGGAACTCATCAGAAGAAGCAGCGTTGTTCATGAACAACCGCACACGGTCTCACACACAGACACACACTCCTTTGACTGTGTGTACCTTGTCTGCAGCCTTCCTCTATAGTAGGAAGCGAAAAAAAATCTAATTGGCGTCATTGCCTGCTGCCACGTTTTCATGGTCATTCAAGCGATCTTGCACCATGAAGGATAAGGAGTATAGAGCTGCACGGAAAGAGACAGATACGGTGGCAGAAGACAAACAGACAAAAATTCCTGTCAGGACGAGGGAGGTCAATGTCACCGGTGTTGGAATTTGTGTTGCATGACATAGTTTGCACAGGACGAAGCTGAGCTATGTAATAAAATAAAAAATGTTGCTGGTGCCAAAAACCTCTTGAGAGCCTCCTTAGAGACGCAAAAGAGAACAACTTGTCTTTTGTTAATAAATTAACCTCAGTCGGACCAGGACCTAAATAATGACCGAAAGCAATTCCTCCTGTCATTTCTTTTCATGGTTGCATTCGTCTGAAGTGATTTTAAATTTTGCTCCATTAAACTAATTGCTGACTAAAACACAAAGTACTCGTGTCTGCCAAAGGCCGCGGGAATCCCAGGGGCCCTCTTGAACAGTGCAGCTGACATGGAGTGGGTCTGGGGCTCCATCTGTGCCAGCCTCTCCCGCTGGATGCCACGTACCCAGCCGACCGCCCCAAACCCGGAGCGCTGCATGTCTGTATCCCCCCCCTGACAGCCTGTTACACGGAGGAAACACATGATGGAGTGCTTAGGAACGTTAACACAGATGCACATGTATACGTGCACCCATATGGACGTGATGTGTTGCATTTTATAGTGACAACGCCTATACCAAGGCTGCATTGTCAAAGTGTTTCACATAGTTTCATGATGTTGATTTTTTTTTATCTTAAAATACCAGCCTGAACTTTACAACTATAAATAGGATCTTGAAAATATGTAAAACATTTCTTCCACCTCCACAATATCCATAGTTACCTTGCATATTTTAATTTATAAAGCAGGATTATTCATAGAAAACTTGCAATAAATTCCACAGTTTCTTGTATGGCAACCAAATGAAGAAGCCATTATTTAATAAAAGTCAAAAAAATGTTTTACTGTAAAAGGGAACAATATAACTGTACAACAGCACTGAATGAATTTGAATAACGATGGGTTCAAGGAGAAAAGACTTGTGGACCTATCAGGTAGGAGAACCTAGACGTTAGCAAATAACCTGGATGAAACCTGGCAGAGGCGTCTGTGGTGTTGCCACATTGTGATTGAACAATCTGGCAACGACCAGAGGGAGGGAGCAGGGCTTAAATACTGCAGGCAGGTGAGTGCTTGATTATCTGATGCATCTCGTGTGTGTAGATCTAGTGGGAGCAGGTAGCTATGCCCAGCAAGACACACACACACACACACACACTGCAGAAATACAAACACACACATTAAGAGATGGGAACTGTGCCACCAGAGTCTCTGATTGAATTTGGCATAAATGTGCTGGCTCCTTGGGAGTTAAGTGGTATTTCCCAATCTTATTATGACTGCCGCCAATCTGCCTCCTAAACAGGTAGTTCATTTTAAATCTGATACATGCATAGGGTTTTTAAATACACGTTTGTAATTTGCAGCCTAAGACAGGACAGTCTTTTTTCTTTTCTTTTTTGCATTTCAATAAGTGAGTCATCTCCAACAGTGATGAAACAATGGTGTTTGCCAATTGAGCCAGATGTGCATGTTCAAACAGGGAGTTACATAACAGGCCCTCCTCGACGGCAGCTGTGGGAGACAGACAGAGAAGAGGAGAGTGTGGGAATGAAATGTTTGATTGTGTCGAAGTTACCAACAGTGTCAGAAAGGTGAATCTGGGGCCTCAGAACTTACAACAAGCATCAGGTGTGAAAGCAAATAATCTGTGGGGACAACCCTGTCTCCTAAAAAATAAATGTATCCATACAAACACAAAGATGTTTTATACAAAACGTAATCGTGTCATTGTTTAGTTTTCTATAAATATAATGAGAAATCCTTATTTATGTGTATATGCATTCCACCGAAATATATGATTGTCCAAGATATATTTTTAATCTTGATTGGAGACTCTTTAATTATATAAAAATAAATTGTTGCAGGTGAGTGTGAATAGTCGTTTGTCTCTGTGTGTTGGGCCTGTAATACGCTGCCTCCCGTCCACTGTCAGCTGGGATCGTCTACAGCTCCTCCCACGACCCTCATACGATCAGCCATATAGATGATGAATGTCTGGATGGAGAATCGTAAGATTAAATGACATAGAAATATCTAAAGTTAATATAGTTTACACTAAACTATTATCGTGGCTTCTCTTTCCGTAAGAATATATGTCATATTTTATCATTTTGACTCTGGAGTGTAGAATGCCAAGGTCAGTCACCTGGACGCCATTCACTGCTAGACTCTTGGAAACTCAAGCTGGAGAGCCCTATCCTTGAGAACTAGTTACTGACATGCAGCCGTCCGTCACTCGCTCACATCATCAATGGTGTGGCTGGACAACCTGACCCTGACAGGACTGAGAGCATTCTGCAAATCCACTCTTCGTAAAGGCGGCGGGGAAACAAGGGCATTGTGGTGCAGAGCGGAGTCAACACGGAGGATCCACCTCCACTAAGTCGTTCCCATGGTCGGCTCTTTGGCACGGCGAAGGTCGGGGGAGCAGCTGGGAGACTTCGACAGCTGGGAACCTCCTCGGTCTCCAGCGGACCCCAGATGTTCCTCGCTCCCCCTTCCTCTCCATCTCTTTCACTTGTCTCTTCTCTCGCTCGCCGTCCCCAGTGTGGGAAACAGGAAAACTGGCAACGCCGTGTTCCAGTTGTGAATTTGTTTTTCTCTCTCACCAATTACTTCTGTCCCCTTCACCCCCCCTCATCCCAGATGCAGTCAATCTTGTGTGAAGATGTCAGAATGATGCAAATGAGATTAGTACGATTGGAGAGCTGGAAACTAGGAATGTGTCCTTTTTAGTTGCTGATATTTACAAGTGTTTAGACATATTCAATTTGGATGCATGAAAGCACAAGATCCATGCATTTGAAACTGATGAATCGGCATTATTATAATAACCCATAAGGGGATAAGAAATAAATCAATCCATGCTGTCTTGTTAAATTAACCTGTAATGAGAACATCTTGGAAATGAATCCAGACCTGATTTTAGTGTCATTTTTGGTTTGTCCTCACCTTTCGCTAATGGAAGTCAACCATACAAACTGCAGATGAGTAATATTGATGAAATCATGAGTTATATTCTGGGTGGCAGACCAAACTGTGTAATGATGCAATCCAGAGTCCTTTTTACCATCAAACTACTTAAATCATCTGCATGATCAGAGAAGATGTGAAAATCCCTAATGCACAAAACGCACACACATTCTTGTAACATCTATCTAAGTGAGGACAGTCAAAGGCAAAATGCATTCCCTAGTCCCTTACCCTAACTTAACCATCAAACTAAATGACTAGGCCTAAAACCAGGTATTATCCCTCAACACAGACTTGAACAGGAGAAATTATTGCTGAATGTAAAACTGTATTAATAGTGTACATTTCACAACGTACGAACTAAGTCGTGTTGAATTCACGTGATGCAGTAAAACTATATGATTGAAACAGGAATGCGGCTACAAAGTCAAACAATCTGCATGGAACACTGTTTTTCTCAAGGTCACACTTTTTGTTGCGTGTTGTTGGATGATACAATAAAGAAGACAAACTTTCTCTGTTGTTTTGGTGTCGGTTAACTCGGAAACATAGAGGGAGACAATCAGGCTTTATTTCAGCTTTGGGAGTCCCCCTCCCAGGAATCGTCCCTAATCAAGTGACATTTAAATATCCGATTTTTATCGATCTGACCTTGATGTCCTGACAGAAACTACCACTTTGGGACTGAGCACAATAAAGGAGATTAATCACGGAGCCCGTGGCTGCGGCTGTTTGATGAACAACATGTAGGATAGCAACTGTGTCTCAGAAGGTCATAATCATGTTAAATATGAAACCCAGGCAACTAAAATCAGTGATGAGCTGACAATAGGTACAATATAAGAACAATACACTGAGGGCTTTAAAAGAGAACATGCCCCACACACACACACACACACAAACACACAACAGCTGATGCAACAGGGTCACATCTTTATGGGACTTTTTCACAATAAGTAAATATAATAAACTACTATTACATGAATGCAAAACAGTAGTCTATGATTTTGTTTCTTGATATGAACAAATTTATATTTTTCTAGATTTCTGAAACCACAGATTTGAAAAAAACACAAATATTTAAACACTCTTTATGTGTATTAAAAAAACAACACACAAATGCAAAAGCCACAAAAATGAAAAGAGCAGATTTACATATTGAAATATGATGCTTGTCTATTTGATAAGTTATGGTTCAGGTGCTTGATCGGGTTTTTACCAACAACGACTCATTACACCACAGTTTGTGACTTTGCTCATTTCGTTGTCTTATTCTGTTGTGGTTGTGTTTCTGTGATAGATGGATAGTTCTTGACTGGGCTCAACAATACACAGTACATATATAAAAACAAGGCTCACAACATGCTTGTGAGACGTATCGCTGCCATTGATAAATATTGACAGGGTCCACCGTGTCAATGTGGTCTCAGCGTGAATGTCTGTTGATGCCTCGTAGGTCACTAAGCTCACCTGTAATACCCAGCACTGACCACTAGGCTGATAAAACAGAAGAAGCCACATGGATGAGAAGTGAAAAAACACCAACAAGTCCAGTTGCCTGTGTACACATGTAAAACTCCAGGATCACCTGGATGATTAAGAATCTTTATAGACATGTCACTACTAATAACCATAATTATTCAATCACTACTTTAACAATATGATTATTAAAATATTTCTAGCAAAATCTGAATTGTGAACACAACTTTATGTGATCTAAAGATATTGACCTAAATGCAGTTGCACAGTCAACAGCACTTTAAATTGAGTAAAGAGAAGAAAACTACTGCAGTCCCCTCTGGACCCTGCTGGCTCTTCCATGTTGGAATGAATTGACAATTCCAGTGCAGACTGCCAGATGAGAATTCCGAGTGGAGTGCAGCTGGAGGTCTTCTTAGGTGACGGCACCAGTTGTGTGACCTCCTCCGCAGAAATGGATCTATAAGGAGGAGTGGTGCAAGAATACAGAAGAAGAAGAAATAGCGGGAGAGAGAGAGAGAGAGAGAGAGAGGAGAGAGAGAGAGAGACAGAGAGAGAGGGAGAGCAGTGAGTTTGGTATCGGAGTTAATCATGCTAAAGCTATAGACTCGCTCAATCTGTCCATCCTTCTGCCTCCCTCGCCTGCCTCATCCCCCTCTCCACCTCTCTGCTATCGGCTCATCTTTCACTCGTCTCCCTCTTTCTCACCCTTTGTTGATCTCTCACTTCCAACCTGCTGAATAAAAAACTGTGTTATGTGTGTACAACATGTGAACCTGGAATCACACTCGGTGACACACCCCAAAAAACCACTCATCTATCATGTTATTGTTGTTTTTGTCAGGATTTTGATACATCACACTCCTGTTACAGTTACACATCATTCTAATTCCATATAAGGTCTGTTTAATAAGAGATCACAACATATACCTGTATTCTCAATCTGCAGCACTGCATAACTTCACCTCAAACCCCCCCCCCGTTCACCTCACCTGTCCTCACCTAACCTCTCCACTCTGCCTGTCCTTCGTTCCATTGCCTTATCGATACCTTTCTCTGGGAAACCCCGCTGAGACTCTATCCGTGCATCTCTTCTTCCCAGCGCTGCCTCTCCAGTGACTGTTGGATCCTCGCAGCGGGAGGTTGTCAGAGCCAATCAGCTCTTGGTGGGTGGCGACGGTGGAGATGGGATAGGTAGACATAACAGAGAAGACATTTGTCTACTTGGGAATGGAATGAAAGTTTGTGACGATGGTAATGCAGCTGCGATTCTTAGTAACTTATGTATGAAAACGTTTTTGATCCTTTAACTAAAGCAGATAACAGAATACTCTTTGCTTTGGACATATTATGGTTCAACAATTAAGGAATAAAGTGAGATACTGAATTCGGAGCAGACCCATTTCATAGTGACTGAAGACACTGCAGATAAGAACAAGGCTCATTAGTGTGGCTACAGTTAAATATTTGGCTGTGCTTCATCTTCTTTATGAGTAGGGAAGAGAATGTGGTGTTTGCATGTGTGTGTGGGGGGTGTGATGAAGATATTTCTGTGCACATCCTCCACACAAATACTATTAATGGAATCATTTAGAGGCGTTGGGGACAATAGCAGCCACTCCTTTACAAGGCAGTTTCCAATAGCAACTACTTGCTTTGTACTCTTCCATGGTGACATATTGGTATTATTTATATCACTGTACCTTTATTGGACCCGCAAGGGCGTTCTGCAGTGTATCATTATCTCTTTAATCCCTTTGTTATATTTCAGATATCAGTCTATTAAGAGGATCACACTAAATGACTTACAGTTATAATAGTCATAATTATTATTAATAATTAAGTGACAGTTTAAGTTTCTCACAAGCTGATTCATGACAGCAGGGGTCGTACTTGTGATCTTTCGGTTTACGTCACAGTCCCATTGGCTCATGGTCTGTGTCACATCCTTCCGCCATCCTACTTCATATCATGTTTTCATGCATGTATAAATTCTTAGTGAGACTGTGATTAAGTGAACGAGCTGCAACCGGTGCAGTCATCATAAATTACGTAGGAAGTTGTGTTGCTTAGATTTAAAAGCAGACACAAAGAGGAACTATTCTGCTATAAGTAGAGTCTGTCTATTATGTATCGTTACGCATTAATTGAATATCTTTCAACATGATGCATATCCGATAATTGGTGAATCTATGGTCCATTTCAAGGGCGGCACGGTGGGCTAGTGGTCTGACACCTCACAGCAAGCAGGTTTTAGGTTTGGTCTTTCTATTTTGGTTTTCTCTTGGTACATTGGCAGTTTGATTTTGGTAAAACTCACAATGACTCGAAACTGTTAAAACTAAAAGAATGCAAAAATCAGACCTTGTGGTGAAGAGGACTAACACTGATGTCAACAAAAACAGGTGCCCCCTGCAGGCTCTACCAAGCCACCGCCCCTCGTCCATTGTTTCAGTCATTTTCTTGTTGTTGTGAACGCGTCCGACAAAAACAATCTCCTGCTGTGTTAAAAGCAAAGTCTGGAAAATATCCGGACCCAATTTCCCAAACATCACCCCCCGCAACCATTATGAAATTGTAAAGTAATTTCCAGTTATAACATAAATATAAGCAGAGAAAAATTTGAAGGTTGTGGCTGAAGTAACACAAACCAATGTCAACTAGGACTCCTTCATTTAACCGCTCATGATGAAAAGAATCAAATCATTTTTTGTTTGTTTATGATAATTAGAATGGACCAGATGTTTTTTCCATGCAGGAGGATGACAGAACAGGAAAACACTCAAATCCATATTTTGTATTCTGCAGCAATCACACATCCATCTCTTATTTTCTGTCTGGAAGAAAAATACCGAAAGAGAAATATTGGAGTTTTTTTTTCTTCCTTCTCTGAAGTAACTACAATGCCCGCCTTCTAACCTGAGTGTGTCCTGAAAGCAAATGAATAACACCCAGATGTTTTTCAGATTCACTCGCCCAAGCCACAGAGCACATAACAAGGAAACACAAATAAAGCCTCCCTTTTCGTCCTCTTGGAAAAATAACATTTTACTCCTAATTATTGTGTGTACTCTGTTATTGTGAGGAGACCTGGTTTTTGTGAGGTCTCACAAGTTGTGGTGTCCCCGCATGCCCTCTTCTCACTAACTGAAATCACATCACATCCATTGCAGGATTAATTAATATGTAGACACACTAAATACATCTGCGAGTTTTATGCAGCTTTGACTATTGGTTTGTAATACACAACCACTTTTGCTACAGCAGAAACAGTGAATTAAAGTTATTAATATATATAAATATACATTAATACATGCATGTATATACATTAACATATGCATGTGTGTGAGGGCAACACTGATTGACGTCATGGGGACTTAAGGCTCAGTTAGTTTACATGTCTTCAAGGTTACAGTTATGTTCGTCATTATACTGTTTTTTCATCTCAGGTCTGATGCTTACATGACATGAATAATTTCACTTGGGATAAATAAAGTACTTTTCCATGTATCTGTGAAATAAGCTGTAAGGAAATGACGTTGTGGTTCTAAGGTTAACTGTATATTATCATACATATACATATTATATAAAAAATAAGGGCAGTTTAGAAATATAAAACCAATGCTTCCCACCTGTCTCCCATCAGCCTTCTCATCAAAGCTACACTCATATAAACATACACTGCCATTAAACTGCTACAAGCAAAATGTCCGTGACTCGATCGCTAACTTCCAGCTATCGTCTCTGTGCTGTATTACCCAAATTAAGACATGACGCATTCATAGCCGTAATACAAACATTTGTTACCACCCACAACGTGGGTAGACAGAATAGGTGCCGTGCAGGAGAGCACCAGTGGGGAGCTGTGGAGGCTGAGGAGTGTGAGTGTGTGTGTGTGTGTGTGTGTGTAGGATGAACAGACACAAACAAGTGGAAGTACGGTACAAAATGGGCTTGTGGTGGTTACGTCTGGGTTGTGACAGAGCGCAGAAAACGTGAAGCGTGTGAGGGAGGTGTAGGTTGTGACAGATGGATGACGAAGAGGAAGGAACAGACGGAGGTGTTGGATGGGGGGTGGGTGAGAAGTGCAATGGAAGAGCAGCCATGAATGGATGACTGGATAGAGGATGGGAAAAGAGATAGTGAAAGACGAACGATGTCCGGTTGGCTAAGAAACAGATTGTTTTTTTGTATCGCAAAATTCGAGAGGGGATTTCACGAAAGGAGCCAACTGCAAATATGCAAACAGGATCAAATCTATGTGAAGGAGGGTTTGTGAAAACGACTAAATGAACCCAAAACAATGCTAATGCCACGTCATGCAGCTGCACTAATCAGGATTTTATGCAAAAATTCTCCTGCAGCGTAAATGACACAGTTGGACTGAGGCAGACGAGGACGACCATTAAATCCAGTAAATGACTAAATGACACCCCAAAGATTTTTCCGTTATTTACATCTCGGTTATAGTTTGAGGACGAGCCGTCATTTCACCTGATGTACTGTATATACAGCAGATGCTACGAGAACTGATTTTACACTTAGTCCGATAATATAAGTCATTATCACCCCTGGGATGCCAGTGCATATGGTCTCTGCAGATGTGGCCATGCAAAACAGCTGGCATGTAAACATTATATGTCCTATCAGGAATGGCATCATAAGAAAACTAGGGAAAACTGTCTATCCGGGTGTCAACAACATTTTCAGCAACTTGCAGCAGTAAAATCGAGACGGCAATTGAGACGCTTTACTTTTGGCGATTCAGAGACAACAAACCTGTGTCCGTGTTGCCACCGACTCCATGGCTAAAGTATGACGATATTTTACATCAACTACAACTGTTTATTTAGAGGAAGCACGTGGCTCATATAATGAACCTTTGATTGTGTTCTGTGAATCATGTTGTCGATGTTGAAGGAGTTATCTTTTTGTCCACAACATTTACCCTGACCTGTTCCCTGAGATTGTTTTTCTTTTTTGTTTTGGCAGAATAACAATCTCATCCAATTCTGCTCCCAGGAAAAAGAACAGTTATTTTTATGCTGCAGAATCTCTGGTGACAAAAAAAGCCAGTGATTCTAAAACATACAATTTAGAGAGGAAGAGTTGGAGCAAGGGAAAAGACAACTTGTGAAAAATGTTTCTTACAAGCATCTACATCTTTAACATTGAATGATTATATTTTCATTTGTTTCACATGCAACAAGTACATTCTTCATGTTCCAAAGTTTATTACTTACTCAACAAGATATTAGGATTTCCCCCTCCTGGTCTGGAGACTCCTCTTTAAAGATTTGTGTAGGTAATCATTCTGATGACATGAAAACTCACCAGAATTTCACCCGACACCCTGATTTGGAAGTTTGCACCATGATGTCGACCGGCAAACACACTAATGCAGGGACAAGAGAACCTCACATTCACCTTCAGTTTGTGACGTTGCACATGTTAGAATAAACGTGTAGCTTTACGCAATATCTCCGATGTCCTTGCAATGTGTGTGTGAATATTAGATTATGCTAAACATAGATCCTCGGGCTGCGGGGTTTAAAGGAAGTCCTAAGTGAATATCCACATTCCGAGGAGGTGAGCAGCTTTCCAGCCGAGGCCTTGTCTGCTGTGATATCTGTCAACATGCTGAAGGGCCACTATAAGGTTTCCTCTGGGATCCATCAGGTGGAGAATGCCAAATTCCCCCTGTCAGTCCAGCATAAATATTTCCTCCATGGTTATTGTCCATTATGCAAAGGCTGTAACATGTGTTGGGCTGTGTGTTGTTTTTCTGCTGTTTTGCTGCTTCCGTCTGTCTGGTTAAGGAGATGGTGTGCAGCTACTGCACCTGTCTGCTCTGGTTTCGCTCCAGTGAGAAGATGAAGGGCTGGTTTGCATGTAGCCCAGTTCCTTCTCGCTCTCTTTCTTCATACAGGAGGACGTCAGATCTCTTCTCTGAAAGCTTATTTCTTACAAAACCTTCGCACACATTTAACCCACTCACTTTATCCAAAATGCTGAAAGAGAGCTTTAATTGTCATTGTCATTATTTAAATAATCAATACCAGAGGTTTTCCACTGCGATAGCTTTAAAATAAAATTCAAATTCAAAAGAACCTTTCATAGAAACTGCAGCAGTCACATGTTGTTATTTGTAACTTTGCAGATCTTACTTTATATATCTTACTTAATTATCTCCTGTTTTGCTGTTAGATGACAATATTTTATATTGTAGAGTAACAAAAATCAAACATTTATATATATATATATATATATATATATATATAGAGAGAGATAGAGAGAGAGAGAGAGAGTGAGAGAGAGAGTAGAGAGAGAGAGAGAGAGAGAGTACAGATGTAGATACTTTAATATAATTACTCAGAACCTAAGATTAATATATTCATAAATAAGTTTGTGTCATTCTCTATTCTGCAATTGATAATATAACATGTCACAGCAAATAGAATTGGTTGTCTGGGGTTTCAGTGTGAATTAATTAGTCATACATTTGTTTGGGATATTCATGCTTCATAATGTGTCATGTGACTGTGCCCAGCACCGTGCGAGCCAGCCACTGATCTGATGACCTGTGTGAATAAACAAACACGCTTGGCTGCACCCAGTGTTGGGATGCCTGTCTCAGGGTCTGAGTAAACATGATATGACCTGGCATTTGGACCCTGCCAGTGCCCCTTGGCCTGGTTACCTGCTGCGCCCTCTGAGCAACCTCTTGCTAGAAACAAGATGAATTGGTGTTTAGATATCATCAGATACAAAGATGTTTTGAATTTGCCAAAAAGGAAGCTGACCTTTTGAGGAGGAGGACATATTTGGAGGGAATAAAGTTATTCTGGGGCTTTGGTACAGAGCAAACTGTGATAAAGTTAAAGCTGCATTCCTGCCCAGAGATCAGGATAATGACTTGAAAACAGACACTGATGAAGTAACCTGGATACAAATATAGAAAAAGGGCAAATTACAATTTAGTTTGCACTAGGACAAGGGAAAACAATTTAGAGTACTACACTGTCTGCAGATTACTGATCAGTTTATGTATACAACGCATTACAATCAGGCCCCTTTCCAGAACAGAAGTGCCTGTTGCACGAGTGCGGACATCGGAAAGCAATCGTCATTTGCCAAATGCTAATTATTGTCCAGCCTACACTGACCAGCGCCAACTGTTTTCAGTTTTAATCTTGAGTGTCATTAGTGTGTATCTGTGTCTACAGCTGCTTTTATCTTGATCAGTCATTAAGGACAAATACTATCCATAAAAAACAAAAGAGCAATTCCTTTCTCGTAACTCGGTTGTGCTCCTACACACACTATTGGAAAGCTTGGTTGTGTTTATGTGTCTCTACTAACGTTGCAGGTCAGAGGGAAAAACTTGTAGTTTCCTTCAGTGTTTTTTTTTATATCAAGCATCATATCAGTTATCCACTCTGCATCTGTCCTTCAAGACAAACTGGCACTTGGCCTGTGCCAGTGGCAATTACTTTTATCCAAGTGCATTTGTCTTTGCATCTCATCCTGTTAAGCATGTTTCAAGCTGTAGTGATGCTTCAGCTTGAGCCTTTTCATCACTGCACTGCACGTCTCTGCACGTCTTTTACATCAACAATAAATTCATCTACCTTTCTTAACGAGTCTACCATCAAATTGAAGATGTGGCTTCTCATAAAATCTCAGTGAAAGTAAAGGAAAATGATATCACTATACACGATATTATAGTGTTCATGTATACCATTGCTGCTTGTCTAACTGCTAAGATGACCTTTGATGACCTGCCTCACAGCAGATACACTAGATATCAGTCAGAGTCACAAATCTGAATTTAATGTGTCCGCCTCCTCCATGAGGACCTTGAAAAAGGCTCTTCTGCGTCTTATGTCCTGGAATGTTACCTCTACCTCTATTCACACACACACACACAAATCTGCTTTTCACACACACATCATCCCTTCACCAAATCTGGATAAAGGTCACGCCTGCGACTGTTTCTTTGTCTTTCACATCTTCAAGGAATAAAATGAACAAAGATCATTATTCTCAGATCTCTTTATTTAAGAAGCCTCACCAGGTCAAATTTCCACCAGAAAAAACCGATGAGTTGAAGTTTGTTCTTCACCGGCCCCATCGAGTGGATGAGGCGGGTTCAGCCCCCGACTCGTCTGCTGATGCAACAGGAGGAGATAACTCTTCCTCCGCATCCTTTAGCTTCTCCAGCCTTCGTCATATCTCTTCTTGAAAAAGCTTCTAATATCCACAGACTTCAACCTTCACCTCAGTGAATCAGCTGGTAGCTTCCACCACACTCCAACGATGTTGAGTAACCAGTGCACGCTCTCTCTCTCTCTCTCTCTCTCTCTCTCTCTCTCTCTCTCTCTCTCTCTCTCTCTCTCTCTCTCTCTCTCTCTCTCTCTCTCTCTCTCTCTCTTCATACTTCTCTCTGTCTTTCACACAAAATGAACACTTGTAGAGTATGACAAGTAGATCAGCTCTTTGTCTGACACATAGAGGACACATAAAGAAAACTATTGTGTTTTTCATCCACAACATCAAATTATTTTCCAGAATTTTAATGCATCATAGCAATAACTGACTTGGGGCTAGTATTATTCGTATTATTGTTATTATTATTATTAGGTTTATTAGTAGTATAAAACATGAAAATATGGAATGACATCTGAAAAAAGAAGATGAATGTTTGAAGATTTAATTCCATATATGCAAACTATAATAAAACATACAAATAAAATATTATTAATAATTACAATAACCATAATAATAATTCATTCCCATAATAATATTAAGTAATACATGCACTACAGTATATATTGTATGTTTAGATGTATTTAACTATATAATCTAAAGCAAACTATACACTATGTTATATATATATATTAATACAATATAGAACTTTTAATTAGATACCTGGCTGCTATCATAGATACTTGTTAACATTGATCACTTAGATTTGTGGAATAGTCCTTTTTACATAGGAAGTTCTGCATTTTTCAGGAGCAGGTGCAAAAAGCCCCGCTTGTTTTTATAAACCAAGGTTGTGTCCCGAGGAATGAGAATCTCAGGTAACCTTTATTCTGCAGGAACCTCAAGGACAGCAGACAAAGAGAGATCACACAGCGACGATATCCAGGGAGCTGCACTGACTTAGTTACCTAAAATAAATCAATTAAAATAAGAGATAACTAAAAAACTCTTTCTTAGAACGCATAAAGAGGGCAGCAGCAGTAAATAGAGTATAATATCTGGACTACTTTATAACCACATTCAGGGAGAACATAAATTCCGTTGTGCGCTCATTGATTCAGACGAATGCTGAGCACTGCTACGACCGCCGGACAGGAAGTCTGTTTTTAGCAGGAAGTGGACACGTTCTAATATTGATAGAGGAGGTGGGTCCCAGGTGAGTTGTGGGGAATGGGTGGATTTAGCTGACATTACAGTCCAGCCGGTAAGCAGAGCCACTCACCCGCACCCCATCTTATACAGAATAATGTGATTTATGCTCCAGACCTGTGTGGTTGACAGTTTGTCAGAGGGACAGGGAGTTTTATTTTGAGCTCCTCTGCATCAGCATTGAGACGTCCCTGCAGAGCTCCGTGTATTCAATGTCACATTTTGGTTTTGTTTCTTGCTGTTTGTTATTTTCAGTTGCAGGATTCTTGTCACTCTTGGATTTAGCACTCCTGGCGTGTTGTGCTGTGTGAGGGGAAAAACTTCCCTGATAACTGTAACTCTTCAATTATCTAACTTGTGGAAAGAAGTAAAAAAAGCTCTGAGCCCCCAGGTGAAGTCAGATGGAAGTGCTCTTCAGAATCTTATTACGTGATCACGGAGAGCACAGTCAACTCGGTCAACACCTTCTGGCCAAGTTACATAATAAATCAAATCAGCACATTTTTCCCTAGAATTCTCGAATCCAAACATTTCCCCCAAAACTGATGCTTCCACCACATTATTAGTCAAACATGAGAGGTCAGCTTGACCCTGCCGAGGACAATGTCCTCACCAGTTCTCTCTGGACAGATGAAGACACACATCACAAAGCAACATGTTCAACACATTCCATGTTTGTGTGGGTTGGTATCTTGCAGACATTATTACACATATTCCCAGATGTGTGTGCAAATTGTACTTGGTCATTGAAAAGGTACTGTAGGACTTTTCTTCCTAACCGTTCAGTTGCAGGTAAGTTGGAGAATACTGCTTCACAAGGTCAGTGTGTACATTTATGTGAGAAACATATAACTTTAACATTTTTGACTTTTATTTCTTTAAAATGGAAAGTGTAATATGATATGATATGACATTTAATATGAAAAATCTTTTGCATATCTATTTACCAGAGTTAGTCTCTTAGACAAATGTTCATCTGTGGACACAGGCAGGTTGATAATAAAACAGACAAACAATGAAAAAGAGAAAAAACCAGAGACAAACGGATAACAAACTTACACACATCCGGTTGATCTGGTTTCATCACACCACATGTGTGTTTCATATTTATCAGCTGACCCCCCCACCACAGCTGATTAGTGGGTTGGGGACTGTAGCTCTGCTTGCCATGTGTATTAATCACAGCAATAAACTAAGTACACGTTATTTCTACTTTAACACCTTTGATGAGTTTGAGAGAGATTTTGTTACTCAGAGCAGAACATCATTTTTCTATTTCTCACAAACTGAGGGTCTGCATTGACCATGTAATTATTATTAGCAGCAGCTTTTGTCAGGTTTTTCTTCATTGCACATATCACTGTTATTGGAGGGATGTCCGTCCTTAATCAGATTTTCTTGAAAGTTCTTGATCTGATCAACTTCAAACTCTGTGGCTGATTAGACTCTGTTCAGCGAATGAGGTTTTAAAGTTAATAAACAGGAGTGAATGTCTGATAGCGAGTGACAAATTATTGCAGGTGTGACAACAGAAACTTGTGTTCTGTCTAACTGGCTGCTTGGAATGGAGAGCGGTGATTGGTCAGAAGGTCTGAGAGCGGTTATGAAATGTTAGTGATATGTTTTTTATTCTTGGAAGACTTAATAGCACAGCACATGCATTAATCATGGTTTCATTTTCAGTTTAATGGCATTTACTCGTTACACCACTGGAGCAGACCATTATAATGTTGGAGGAGTTCTTATTTATGGGCCTGTGTGCAAAGTAAACACAGAATTTGAATGTCCGAATGAATAAATGGTGTGATAATGATGTCGACTTGGCCTGAGCTGCAAAACGCCGGTGGCAAGAAGAAGCCAAGGCACTTTGTCTGAAGAACACTATCCACACACAACACTCGTTTTGGCCACTGAGACCCTCCCCACGATTGAAATGTATTGTGTGAGTCAGAGGCGATCTGAAAGCAGACCCTCTGAGGTTTTTCTCATTAGGGAAACAAATCTTTTCTCCATTTAACTCTTCTTCTTGTTCTGATGACTGACAGGTCTCTCTCGAACACAGCGAAAACAATTCAATCTGTGATTCTCTCTCTCTTTCTTTCTCTCTCAGTGATCAGGGATAAATTATTTTTCGTTAAGAATCAGTGACACAGCTCCTTTAATTGACTTTTTGAGAAGATTGAAATCACTGTCAATCTACTAATACATATCATATGTCTGTGGTGGTGTTTGTCGTTTAAATTACACTTATAAATGTATTCTCAGCTCAGTGGCGATGCTGCAGAGAGACGCTCACAGCAGCTGTTTGTTTGTAATGTGATGGAGCACGAGGCCGGTTCCTGTCAGAGCTGCTCACCTGAAGATGGGCTGGTGAGCTCGGATCATCCAGGTAGAGTCAGAGTGAACTGTGTGAGGAGGATGGTGGTGTCAGCGACTCCATCAAGTGGAACAAGGGCAGGAGATCTGAGGAACTCACCTGGATTATTTTAGGTTGAATGACATTTTATTACATACATACAATTTCTGTCATGCCAGGGAATTTTGTCTTCTCTTTCTCTGTGATTACAGAACTCAACTTATTCTGATGATGTAAATTTTCTTCCTAAAAAATACAAAACATGTTAAAAATAGAAAAAGACAAGACACATAAAAAAGAATGTAAAAATCCAAATCAATCTCGAAATGAACTCATTACAGAGAGATTTATGACACATTAATAAATTGACTCCATAAAGAGCTATTTTTCATCCCCTCCCAGGCTTCCTCCAGATAACTGGTTGAATTATGTGTCGTACATAAACAGTTTGTGTGACTCATCCATTAATCCTGCAAAACAGACTAGAACACCATTTACACCAATTTGCATTTTTTTGGTCTAAATTAATGTGTCGCCAGGTTTACTCAGTTAAAGGTTAAATAAATACCTGAACTCAGCTGGACTCACAGAGATCTCTGCCTTTTTAATGGATTGTATACAACATAGTTGTCTGTATTATGCTCAGTCTTTATCGTAATAACAATACATAGTTTGTTTATATCCTCAGCCCACAGTCCTTTGTTCTGGGCAAACATAGATTGTCTAAACAAATGTTGATTATTTATTATTTTTTTAAAAGCCATACTAAACCCTAAATTACAGACTGATGTGCAAACATCATTAGACCCAGAGCCAATAAATAGTTTATCCCTGATAAACATTTGTCTTGTCAACCTGCTTTCATCCATATCAAGTAACCAATTCTCTAACTGAGTTTTACCATTGACAGTGAATAAACATGGCTGTGGACTCCCGGGTCCCAGGGAGTGTAGCCAAACGTGGAGGTTCCTGAAAGTTGATTTATTAACGTCAGTCAACATATTCCTGAGAAGTTTACGGTCTCAATCACAACTCTAATAAAGTATTCAATACAAAATGATGTTCCTTTTTTAAATCCTGGTCCCATTTACAGTCAAATATACAAGAAAGCATGGTAAGCAGTGGGGTATGCATATCCCATGATTGACGGTGAGTATCGTCCAATGGGTGCAGGTCGCAGGTGTAGGTGGGCGTGTCTTCAAGCACTCAGTAAGGCACCACCCCCTGCTCCTCCAAATAGAGCTACTTCTGGTTTCCAAACTAGAGACTTCGAAACGGCAGCTCACAAACCAATGGACGATGTCGCCTGACTGCAATCCTATCACGTAGACAGTGGTGTATGGTATCAGAAATGCAAGTCAAACAGAGGTGGTTCAATTCCATCATAAATAACCCAAAAACCTATTCTGTGAGTTTTTAATGTTGCTGCAGATGTTCATTATCAAAGTCACGGTCCCAGATGTTCCGCTGTGTGACCTCAAAAGGTAAATTTGATGTGTCCCTGAATATAAACTAGAGCAGCAGTTAAACTCTCTGACATTACTTACAGCGCATGAAGCCCCTGCCATGAAAGGTGCCTACGTGCTCATATATTGTCGTCCACGGTAGCACGCCCATGAAGTTCCAGCTGCGCTATATGCCCCCTTTACCTAAATCAGAGTGAGATTCCCTGTGAATATTTTATGGAATGTAATTGAACGGAACTGTGGCACCGCATTAAAATTAATGTCATGTTTGTGTCTCCTGCATATTTTCACCCAAATGATTGTAATGGAAATGATCATTTGCCTGAGCCTGCATATAAAGAGAGGAGCCGCTCCTCAGCTAAGTGACTGGGGTGCTAATAGGGAGATGTTTTATGGCCTGAGACACACAGAGGAGAGAGCAAGGGAGGTGTAATGGCAGAATATACTACACCCTCTCTGTGGAGCAGACACCTGGCTCACTATCTGCATTCATCCCTCAGGTTTTATGACCAAAACCTACAGCTGAGCATTTAGAAAGAAAATAGTTTGCTCTGCACCAAATGTTCTCATCTGAAACCCAACACAGCAGTAGCCCCCGTTCTTATTGTTAATAGTTGGGTTGAATCACAATGATTAGTTTGTATATATAGTCATTTGTATTAGTCATTTGTTTTTCTAGAATTGAAGTGATAAATTACATTTTGACTCTGTTCAAAGAAAAGAAACTATATGACATAGGCACTAAAGAACTAACTAACGGAAAGCTTTCCACAAATGGTCTGTATCAAACATGTTATTGAACAAGTTTTACCTACAAATATACCCACAATGCTTTGTGCTTATTTTGGTTCTGTTTGATTTGATGGAAGATGATGAGGAAATCATCAAGACTTCTCTTTCTAATTGTTTTATTATTTAATATATTACAAAAACAAAAAATGGACGGACACAAAAAACTATTTTGTATGATATGTCTAACGTTGTCATTTTCCATCAGTTTATGATGTTGTCTATCTTTGCCATCATGATTCATTTTATGTGAATACTTCCAATTATATTTTATAAGATTTAAAAAACAAAGTGTAAAAGTGTATAAACTACAATGGGCTTTACGTGTGATAGCAACTGGTTGGATTTTATTTTAGCAGACAAATCGACCGCTTGGCAAAAAGAACAGAGAACAAACACACAACAACTCAACAATGTTAGTTTCCAGCTCAAAATTCCCAAACACTGTTGTTTCACAAACTAATTAACAAACACAAGCAAGCAGCTCCCCACCCACCCAGTGCACTGTACATCACCATGCTAATTGTCCTCCGTTGGATATGCTGCTGAACTTTCCAGCAAAGTGGGGAGGCATGTTCAGTGCTGACAACCATATGGCTGTTATTATTGAATGAATACACAGCAGCGCCTCATTAAACACAAGCCCAACAGAGTCTTTTGTCACTGCGGCTAACAGGGGCTGCCTGTCTGCTGCACCGTGGGTCCAGGCCGGTGGGTCCGGGCTGCAGGAGGCCTCCCCTGGCACCACGCTCCATCAGGGAGGCAGGAGGCAGATGGGGGAGCAGCGGAGTGACGCCAAAGGTCACAGTGGGGCACAACTTCAGCAAACATGCGCTGGCACAGACATGTTGTGGCGTGTGAACATTTAAAATTACAATGCCCAGGATACTAATCATGATTTGAAATAAAATGTGAGCTGTAGATTTATTTAGAGGTCAACTCACTTTGTGTATTTTTTACATCCTTTTTTTCCCACTGCTAAGACCAGATGCACCTCTTTAAATAAAGGATTACGTTTTCTCAAAGGTGACCTGAAGGGGAAACAAATTAAATCGGCATGTGGCCTGTTGAATGACCTTAAGGAACAAAATATACTTATTATCATTTATTGAAATGGAACTTTTCATGTTCATCAGCTGTTGCCGTGACAACCTTTCAATGGCTAGTACAGTTTGTTTTGGAAAGTCGAATTGGAATCAGATTTCAGTTTTTAGGTCCTTCTTATAGACTGTTAATTATGGAGTTTGTTTTTTCTCTGTATCATGAAAGGCAGCCTCCTATCAGCAGTGATGTGTGTGTGTATGTACACAACAACTCAACAACACAAGGATGGATTTTTTACCAAACTTGGAAAGAATCTTACTTGGAAGAGTTTCTCCCAAAAATTTGCTGATTGGTTGTGGGGGTGGATACTTTCTTACAGAGCTTGTTGTATGAATGTCCACAGGAAACGTTTTTTTGCCAAATGTAGGTAAGGTATCGAGACTCTGTTTCTGTTAAAATGTGAACTGCCTTTGACAGGGGAAAAATTACGAGAAGAATTGTGCCAAATATGAGAAAAAATGTTTTGGTTCCTGCTTATGTGTCGACTCGTGGTTTATCTCTCCATGTTGTGGAGAATCTGATGCGCTTTGTACGAGACCTACTTAGCTGAAATACTCTCCTTCCTCTGGCGCTGGCAGCTTTGGTAATTAGAGCCTTGCTAAGCCTGACACTTCAGCTGGAGAGTGTGTGCCGGTGAGGGCAAGCCTCACCGCTGATCTCTTCTCCAAAGTCTAGACGAGAGTTTTGTGTTTCCATTGCAACGCTCTCTTTGTCCTTCAGGAAACAAAGCCCGACATTAAAAGGTTGAGTTCTCTACCTTAAAGTTGAGTTTCCTGTTCACGCTAGTTTATTGCTTAATTAGTCTAAGATACGGCAGGTCCAGCCTCATTTGTGACTCAGCGGGGATGTAAACATTTAAATTTAAGAAATAATGTCATCAGTTTGAAAAATAACATGAATTTAGCTCTGGAGTGTATTTATATGGAGGTGACCATAGGGTGGCAACCCAGTCACCCACCTAATGTTGGAAAATGTAATATTGATCCTTCAGGAAAGACCCTGAAAGGCTCAGTCAGCGGGATTATAAAACAAATCGTGCTCTGGGCTATATATAAGGTTTAAAACATTGCATGTTCATGAGGGACTTATAAGTAAAGAAAATATAGCTAAACAAACCTACTAAGGGCTAGTGTGAATATGAACTATCTTGTGTGATGGTTTGGAGAAGACTTACAGACAGTACACTAAATTACTACTACTACTGCTGTTATATATTGTTGTTATATGCTATTGATTCTGATTGTTGTTAAATACCATTGCTTTTAGCCAAACCATGTTTTAATTTAAAGAAAACAATGTAGGTGTGAGATTTCTTGGCAAGTTTTGCGTAAAAGTTTATTCTACTCAACAAAGTGAAATGTAGTGAGGTTTATACTTATTTATAATGGTCTATAAAGGTCTACCAATTCTGAATATATTGTATTATTGGCTGTGTATGTATTATTATCCTCTCTTGCAGGAGCTTACAGTCAGGGGGACTTTTTAACCTAGTGTCATGATATTTAGGCCTCTACCAAGGCTGTAAATGCCAGACCCCACTAATTAATTCTCTCTCACCATCATCATCTACCCTTTTGGTTTGTTGGTTTAGTTTTTCTTCTTTGTTTTGTCTTATGATCACCCCTTGCATTCAACTGGGATCTGGAGGTGGACCTGAGGAGGCAGCGCAAGTTTCCCAAATGGAGTCAGACTGCATGGAGGACGTCAGCAAAAGGAAGCCATTCAAAAAGCAGGAGCTGGTCAAACTGCTGGAGGAGGGGATTGAAGGCAAGCTGTGAAGTCAGAGTAAGGTATAGAGGTTTAGCTGGCCTCTCACCGAGCAAGGTCTGTGCTCTGCTGGGCATCGATAGGGCAGCAAAAAGAAAAAACAATCGAGTCCACCATGGACGCCCCCTGGAGACGCTGAAGCTCAGGACGAGTGACAAACGTGTGTCAATGCTGCTGGGACACAAGTCAGGGCCAGAACAACCTAAACTGGGTCAATTGAGAAAGGGTGTGTTGGTTTTGAAAGAGCAGGAAACACCTAATGACCTAAAAAACGTCCCAGATAGTGAACAACCTTGGATGTATATCATAGCACAGATCCATCCAATAATACAAACAACACTGACTTACGGACTTCTGGTTCACTCATTAGCTTGTTTTCTTAAAATACATCTTTTTAAATTAGTTGAACAATGTTTGTGATCAATCCTCTTCCAGCCCTAACCATGACCCTAGTGAAAAAATACAAGATTGGTTTGTTGTACATTGGTACAGAATGTGTAGTAACTGGGACACCACTTCCAAACTTTCTTGAGGCAGAAAGTTGAGGTTTGTCTGTGTCTAAGTCGGCACCCCAATCTTTTTGAAAAAGGAGAATACGAGAGAGGAAGAATTTTTCACCATGTCTCTCTGACACACAGCTAGAAGCAGTATGAGTCACAATCTGGTTTTGAATTCCAGTTTCAGCGATTTTCTGCAGCTTAAATTGTTGCCAGAATTAGAACTTTCCTCAGTTAAGCTGATCTGGAAAAAAGATTATCAATAACTTAACATCAGAGCAGGACTTTTCATTCAGAACTACACCTTTTCCTGCATGAACTAGAGCACATCCCCAGACTTTTAAACAGGATGGTATTTTTTCCTCCTGATGTCTTCTCCTCCCCAGCACTGGGAAACTATTTACTTTAACTATTACCTATTTACAATTTGATTTGATCCTTTATACACTTTCTAAACTGGAAGTGGCTTCACCTCCACTGGCTTTTGGTGTTTTGGTGTCTGGAATGGTGCAACACATTACCGCTCGTTAGGATGCAGTATCCACAGTCAGGCATTGAGTGTGTTGAACCCATGATTTGAGTAACAGACTCATTTTAGAGAGGGAGCAATTTGGTGTGCAACGTTTGTTGTGCAGTGTATCAGGGGGTGCGAGGGGCGATCAGATGCTCCCAACCCCTCATTGGACAATCTGATTAATTTCATACAATTTTGGTCAGCCGACCTCAGGCTCTCTCACAGTTCAAGTCACAAGTCGATTCCCTCAAAATGGCAAAACACAACAGTAGGAAATTAGGTTTATGGCTGGAAGCAATTGTACAGCAAGAAAGAAGGAATTAGTTTCCACAGTGTAGCTAGTCATTATTTACAAGAGAGAAGCCTTAAACGTAGTCTGCTTAAAAAATAGCCAAAACAAATTGTCTTTCAAGCCAAATGTGTGAATACCGAAACCATTCACAGATTGATACACATGCCCCAGGTTGCATGTTTCTTCCTTGGTAGCATTGTTAGCAAACCAACCTCCTCTTCTTCCTTGACAATAACACCGGTTCTGATTGCGCTGTACAGGTTTTCCACCTCAGACGATTAACTTGTACGGTGGAATTTAACAAAACTATTTCCAAAGCTGCACAGAGCCCAGCTTAAATTTGCAAGAAGAAAACAACTGAAAAACACAAAAATCTTGAATCTTCTTGAACATTTAATTACAAGGGATCTAGTTCACCTGCAGTTCTGTTTGTAAACCATCTGGTTATCCTGCCTACTTATTCCGTCTCAAGCCCCAAAGTTATTTATATTCTACATGTGCATGACCTATTAAAATTGTTACAACGCAACCGCAGCAGTAATTAATGAATGCGTTTCATATTTGAAAAGCATCTAGGTAAACTAACCAGGCAACAGAGCTCAGTAATCACAGTGCCCTCTTTAAATATGAGCATTCCCAGAGTAGTGAGCTGTCTCTGATAGCTGTGAAACGAGGTGTCGACACATCTCATGTGCATTAAGATGCCTCCCTTGATTATGTCCATGTGGAGAAGCTCGGTTTCTAATTGAAAAGGGTCCGAATGAACATAATTCTCTTTTTCTTACAGTGTGCTCTGGATTTTTTCAAAAGGTGTGTATCTGTTGCAGGCGTGAAATCCAAGCAGGGGGATTTAAAAATAAAACTGATTACACTGTAAGTTGGTAATTTGTGACATATCTCCTACAGCTCACAGCAGGAGGCCACATTACCAGTGTTATTATGATATTAGTATTATTTAAGTGTTAATCATTGTTTTTTTTGTTTTATTTCCAAAGTGCTGCTGAGTATTTGATTGCTCTCTCTCATAGCATACCGTGTGATACCTGCTCTGTTAGCAGCTGTTCACACAATCTTTAAAGCCATCAGAGAAAAGTGTTTTTTTTTATAAATTAATTTCACACCATCCCATTATTCTGGCACGAGTAGCCAGATGTGGTAAATCGTGTGTGAGGATATAAATATTCCTCTTTTCACACTGAATATTTCATTTATCAAGAGAAAATACTCAGTAGTAATATGGGAACCAGCACCCATGCTTCACAGCATGGTAACATGAATAGATAATAAGAGCTGTTGCAAGATTCCGCCAGGAGCCAGCAGCCGCCTCTTGTTCCAGTCAGTATTCTCTCTCAGTTCAGATCCCCTCCAGTTCCACTCCATCCAAAGAGCACAACCCCTCGAAACATCTGCTCTGCACAAAGGCAAACTGCCCCGTGCTTTACTCCTCTGACTCCTCTCTGACTTTTCACCAGGAGGAGACATCGATGCTGTTTGAACTCCAGAATCGTCTGTACAATCTGGTCCAGACTTTGTCCGGAGTTTGCAGCAGGAGCTTCTCTGGTCAGACGCGTTCCCGACAGAGAGCAGATGTCAGGAACGTTTGAACATCAACACCGGCATCGGCCCTTAACGCCAAAAGATCCTCGATCTTGTCTTGCAAAATCTTTATTAGTTTTGTTTCTTTCAGTTTTTGCATTCGTCGCATGTTAGAAATGTCATCAACGCATCTATTTGCTCACTGAGAATCCTCTGAACAATCTCCAGCTGTATCCTCACATGGGCTCAATTGGACATAATCCAGAGATCTGAAGACTGGCAGGAGGAACTGACTCTGGAGAGGGTTCAGTGCACGTCTGAAAACAGCTCGAGAAACAACTGTCAGATTGTATATCCCTGAGTTCTCAAGATACTTTCATGACTTCACCACTGCTTGCTTGTAAAATGAAATAGAACAACTTTTTACCAGTTATTTATTTCTTTGGCATGAATTTGACTAATGGTTCGTGTATGGACTTCGAGGTGCTGAGCATTCGAATGTTTTTAATATTCCTGTGTCACGTGTCATTTACCATCTGTTTCCCGTCTGAATCCCACATGGCTCATGCTTTATATTCATGCTGCAACAGAACTGTGCACGCTGGCTCTGTTTGTGTAGACATGACTTCTTGACAATTAATGTTTTAATTTATTTACACAAATGGAAAAATGCAATATCAAAAAGCGCATAAGACAAATGCTTTAACATGCAGTGGGATGTGGAGTTTGATTACAATTATTAGTGCTTTTAATAATTACACCACAAATTCTGTAATTGCTATGTGGAACGTTGTGGGAGGTAAAGTGTGTTTTTTGATTCTGTCCACCTGAGCCTTTGCACACATTAACAGAGTGAAAACAGAAAAACTGCCTCCACATCCCCACTGAATAATTTGCAACTGCATTTACATATACTTACTCTTTTCATATGCCGGCTTAAAACGAGTCATCTGGCTCCCTGCCGAGTAAAAGAATATGGATTAGTCACTAATTTGAATAAATTGTCACTATAGCTATTTTCCTTTTACACAATATCAAATGAATCTTGTTTCTCCACTGAATCTTCTTCTGTATTTTACACTGACTTGAGAAAAGACAGCGATAGTGAGTGCTCAACCGGTGCCACATGCAAAAGCCAATTTCTACTTGCAGTGTGTTCAATGGTCTGTGACTAGTCTCGTCAAATATTTGATATATAAACCTTGAATAATTTATTGAGCTAAAGCTTTAATGTGATGATCTGCTTACTATCCTGTGTTTGTTTTTACATTTTAAAATCAGAAGTTTCTACAGGTTTTGTCTTAACTTTGCATTTTTTTGAATGACTCAGTTTATTTTGATCTAGCGGAAGAGTAATATAATATTTCTCATGTAGTTTATAAAGCTGAAAAGTCATGTGTTCACAGTGGGGGCGGCTGGATGAGAAAGCAAGGCAGTGGATGAACCACAGTAAAACACATCACTGCATTCAAATGTGCTGCACTTGCGGAAGCCTCGGCCGATGTAAATAGAGGCGCCCAACCGGAAAAAGAGATGGAGATGCTTTCCCATAAGGCGATGTAACCAATTATGTGATGTTTTAGATTAACTGTGGAGGATCACACACAGTCGGCTGCCTGGTAGAGAATCCAGATGAGCTTATTCACACTGGAGGCGAAGTCCAGGCAGTTCTGACTTCAGTTTTTTATTTCTTCTTCCTGAAACTGAATCTAGCAACACAAGCGGATTTACACACATTCACACAGGAGGGTTTGTGTGTTTCTGAGGACACTGCACATTTCTATTATAGTGCAACACGAATGAATCAAAGAGGACTAGACACTTAAAAGATGGAACCCTGCCTATTCCACAATGTCTTGCTCATATGGTAACAGCTTTTACAATTTTTTAATTAATTGTATCTTTTCTATTCAGTTTGATTAAATCTAAATAATTCTTGGTTTGTCATGATTTCTGTATTTATTTGATTTTCTTAGTTTTTTTATATATACAGTACATTTACCATGTAGTCACATCATATCCTATTTCTTTATTTTGTCAAAAATAAAAATATTAAACACCTACATCTATTATTCATGTATAGGCTAAACATTATTAATATGCTGTAATGTTCCAAAATATCAATGTCCTACAATGGGGCTTTCATGATTGACTGATTTGAATTTTTCATTTGGAATAAAACATTATTACAGTTATTATTTCAGCCAAATTTCAGGCTCACAGAAGGTGAGTGGATTTCTGAAGGAGCTAAACAGGGAGGATGTTTTGTTTTTTATGATCTCAGACTAAATAACATCAATTCAACAGCTTTGCAATATGTGCGTCAATCTTACACTCGTCTGTCAGGAACAACAGCTCGAGGTGCAATTAGCTGCCAAATCTGGTGCAAATGTTTCAACGAATTTCTGAATTACAATAATTTCTCAAAGGTGACAAATACCTAATTTTCGAAGAAATGCGCTTACATCGACATTCAGAAGGTCAAATGATAATTTCAGGGTAAACATTTATCAAACACCTTTTTTGCAAGTTTTCCAGTCATACATAACAATTCAGTTGACATGAGGCTGATGATTGAGATACGCTCAAGACCAAGAGCATTGACATTGAGATGAAACAATGTTTGTTTCATATTACAACCATGTTACACCAAAATGTCTGCCCCGCTCAGCACAGCCCAGCGCCGCACGAAAAAAAACATTCACAACAAAGCATATGTTATGTCACGTTGACTGGTGGTGGGTGAACTTGATATATGCTCTTTGCACAAGAGGTCAGTTTCCGCTTCTGGCATTATTCATATTCTCTGATGCAAAACAACCTTCTGCGTTGTGCAGTACATGCACAGGGAAGATACCACGCATGAATATTCATGCTAAAGAGTCTACAACGGTTTTGAGCTTTCATCTACATTCTGAAAGTAATTAAGCTTTACTCACACTACCTTGATTTGTACAGACAGACAGATAGATAGATAGATAGATAGATAGATAGATAGATAGATAGATAGATAGATAGATAGATAGATAGATAGATAGATAGATAGATAGATAGATAGATAAATAGATAGATAGATAGATAGATATAGATAGATAACGAGATAGATAGATAGATAGATAGATAGATAGATAGATAGATAGATAGATAGATAGATAGATAGATAGATAGATAGATAGATAGATAGATAGATAGATAGATAGATAGATAGATAGATAGATAGATATAGATAGATAACGAGATAGATAGATAGATAGATAGATAGATAGATAGATAGATAGATAGATAGATAGATAGATAGATAGATAGATAGATAGATAGATAGATAGATAGATAGATAGATAGATAGATAGATAGTTAGATAGATAGATAGATAGATAGATAGATAGATAGATAGATAGATAGGTAGATAGATAGATAGATAGATAGATAGATAGATAGATAGATAGATAGATAGATAGATAGATAGATAGATAGATAGATAGATAGATAGATAGATAGATAGATAGATAGATAGATAGATAGATAGATAACGAGATAGATAGATGATAGATAGATAGATAGATAGATAGATAGATAGATAGATAGATAGATAGATAGATAGATAGATAGATAGATAGATAGATAGATAGATAGATAGATAGATAGATAGATAGATAGATAGATAGATAGATAACGAGATAGATAGATGATAGATAGATAGATAGATAGATAGATAGATAACGAGATAGATAGATAGATAGATAGATAGATAGATAGATAGATAGATAGATAGATAGATAGATAGATAGATAGATAGATAGATAACGAGATAGATAGATAACGAGATAGATAGATAGATAGATAACGAGATAGACAGATAGATAGATAGATAGATAGATAGATAGATAGATAGATAGATAGATAGATAGATAGATAGATAGATAGATAGATAGATAGATAGATAGATAGATAGATAGATAGATAGATAGATAGATAGATAGATAGATAGATAGATAGATAGATAGATAGAATAAACATGAGTATATAATAATGCTTCCCTTTTTTGCATGCTGACCTTCAAAGACTGGTCGCAGACTTGCTCAGTTCCGGCCATGCAGCACAAAACCCAAGTGGATCCACTAATGATCCAGCTAATCAGGCTAAGAAATGTTTAATAAGCACTTTAATATATTCAAATATTCAACGCACATTCCCTCATTTCAGTCGAAATAATGAGAGACAAGGAGCGAGCGGCGGAGCGGCAGGGACGGAGGCTTATGGACGCCGCGAGAGGGAGAGCAGCAAAAGAAAAGAGGAAGAGAATGAATCAGAGAGGACAAAATGTAATTTGTCGGCCCATTCAGACAGCCAGTCCCTGAAATGAGAATTAACAGAGAACGTAGGAGACTGCTCTTTAATTGGACAAGGCCACTCTTGACATTTTCAAGCCAAACTTCGGCGAGGGGGAGAGAAAATGTGTCTCAACTACAAATGATTCTCTCCGCCACCCGCGCTGATGAGCAGATTCAAGAAGCAATATTCCTTTTTTTTTCTTTTTTCAAATCCTCCAACCATATTTGCATTATCTTTCATCTCGACTGGGCTGTCCGTTAGAATAATGCTGACGAGACTCGCAGCTCCCAGTCGAGGATGAGTAGGAATAAAGCGCACACGGAGCATGCTTATTCCTAATTTCACTTCCATTTGAACTCGGGGGCGACACCATTTAACTTTTTAAAGATTCCTAAAAATGTCAGGCCCGCTGTTGCAGCTCAATAGGAAACCAGATGACACTTTTAGCATTTTTTTTTGGAAAGCTTAATAAATCGTTGGCAACCGTTGAGTCGAGATGATATTTTTTTTCGAAGCAGTTTTACTTTTTGTTTTGAGCATCTGCTTGGAGTTTGTCACATGCACCCAATTAAAATATATATACTCTACAGTTTTTTCAACGCAGCATGGAACTAACATCAAACAGCTGAACCTGATGCACAGTAAGCTGCATGTGGAGCTGACGCTTCAAACGACCGGGCTCCAAAGTGTGGTATGCAACATGTTTAAGCCGCTTTCAAAACCTGTTAAAGAGCATCCAGGTTACATGGTGAGACAGCCTCTGAGCAAGGCACTGCACCCAGTACTACTCAGAAGGAGCTATAGCTGCCAACGGTTGTATGGGCAGCTCTTTGAACCATATATAATGTATTTGTTGAAGCTGTGCAAAAGTAAAAAGAAGATACAAAAAAAGACACACAATGCAGACTCAGCAGTAAGCTGGGACAAATTAAGGTTCAGAGAGAAATATCCATACACACTTACACACATATACACACACACACACACACATAGAGTAAGGTCGTCAGAGAGGGAATATTTCCTGTTGTCAACAGAACCTGAAACACAACTAATGGGTCTCATTTGGACTTTATGAGTTTGCTAAATGACCTGCTGGTAAACAGAGAGCAGCACAGACTCAGAGAGCTGAAGTGTGCATGCTAACTTTCATTTTCCATAATGTTTCTGATGCGTGAATGTGTTTTTTTTATTTGTGTCAGGTTCTGTCCCTGTGTAGCACAGTTTCAAGTATGGTGTGACGATCTACTCTCGTATTTTATTACATTTTATTTTGAAGGGCTCTCTTTCTGCCACAAAAGTGAAGCCAAATCCTCTTGATCACTACACCCACACATCCACAAAAACCTGTTCAGTTTGTGTTCAGAAACAGCAGATACAACATTTATAAAGGTTCTGAGCTGGAGTGAACCAGCGGAACACAGAGGCTGACACACAATTTAAAGTTCACAATCTGAGTATATAGCTCGGAGTGATCTTGGAAAGCGGGCTGATGAATAACACAGATGAATTCTCACACCAGCGGGAAACCAGGGGTCCCAGGTCAGTTGAGAGGAGACAGAAGCTGGTTTTCACCTGGAACAGTTGACATTTGCAGAGTTTGTCTTTCACATGTGAAGAGAATGACCGGCTCAGAATAACAGGAACGTTTCAGGAACATTGGCATCGGCCCTCAACGCCAAAAGCCCTCGAATCCCCTTCTCTTTCCAAGTTGACATCTTTGTTGGCGTCTTGTGTGTGTATGGCTCAACTTTTGGTGTCCATCATTAGTTTTTGTGCCCACTCGCTCATTTTGAATCTTCCGTATGTTTTCCTGCTGCAATCTCACAAGGGCTAGCTCAGACGTTTTACCAGGGAGTGGGCCGTGCATGTCTGATAGCAGCCAGAGAGTGCAGGGGGGTAGTGTGGCTGAGGAACTGGCTGAGCGTGGCAGAGGAGCAAAGGGCAAACATGTGATCCTGAGCAGAGAAGAGACGATGATAAGATTCAGGCGAGCCGGCGAAAAGAAAACACGTCTTTTTCAAAACTCAGACTCATTAGACCAAAGGCATGATACCAAAGGGTATATGATGACCTGTCAGTGGTGGAGCTAGTCCTTATATATCAGGTGAGTTTGGGTTGATGAATGAGGACGGGGTGCGGGAGAGAGTTGGCCGGAGATGAGGGAACTGGAGGCCACACCCAGCCAGCAACACACATATTCAGAATGAGGAGGAAAGTGGAGATCCAGGAAGTATTAAAAAAATAAATAAACAATCATAATCCTATTAACATTAATATGAAAACATTAGAAAACTAGTGGTGGGTGCCTACTGTGCGTCTCTCAGCAGCACAGAAGCTTGGAGAGCAGTGCGGAGCGAGAGACAGTTTGTTTGTTTCAGTAACAAAAACAGGAGTGTACTTTATTGCTGCTGCACAGAGAGAAACCATTTAACTAATCCACCTCCCGTGTGGAATAAATACACATCTGTGTCCCTGTTTGCTGCAGTACATTAGTTAACATTTCCAAGATTGTCTTTGTTCATTCAAAGTTGAGAAAAAGCCAAGTTGCTTGTGTTTACCTCAGAAGGAGAAGTGACCGGGACTCCTGTCGCAAGCAGGTATGCTTAAGTAAACACATCTTATATATAATAATCGGATAATGACAAAATGAAACCTCCACAGGGTTGTCGAAACCAAACATCACAGCCCAACAGTCAGGGCACGAGGGTGTGTGTTTGACATTTACACATGCATGTCATTTCATACGCACACATACACCAAATAACATTTCAGCTTTATACATATCCAGCCGTGTGTAGAGGTAAGTTAAGGTCAGGTTATTTAAGGTGAGCTGCAGGAAACACTCCCGTGCCTACACTCCAAACTTATAATTTATAATCTACATATGTATTATCTAATTTATTTATTTCTTAGCTCGTCACACATGATGATTCTAATAAGGTCGCGCTGGTCAAGGGATATTGATATATTGCAGTATGAGTTTAAAAATAATGTTATACTGACTATACTTTTCTATCGTGTAGGAGTTAAAACAAAATAATAAATGTAAGAGAGTTGTTCCACCTGGAGAGAGAATAGCAGCAATTTGGACTTGATTGGATTTAATAGCATCTTAATGATGCTTTGCAAGACTGAGGTTTTCTGGAAAACTCTTGGTTTTTCTTAAGTACATTACTTAAAAACATGCGTATGGTTTCATAGCCATGTTGGTAGCTGCAAATTTGAATTGCAATCTGTTTGGTGATTCTCTGATGTTTAATGTATGAGCATAGCAGGTACATCTTTGAACATTTATGATTCCGACTGGGTGACGGAGGCTTGTTGAGAAACAGATCTGTTACCGTGGGGTCACTGGTCTGAATCTCTTGACTACAGACTCTCTTTCCATGAACAATTCTCCGTCAAGGTGCCCTTATGCAAAAATATGATATCACCGTTTCAGACAGCGGACCCGTGGCCAACAGCAGAAGACAGGGCTGTAACAGTCAGGTCCCAGAGGGGGGTGTCGGTACCTGGATGTGAGGAGCAGCGCTGATGTAAAAGGACACCTGGTCTTTTCTGGGGTAAACAAAAGGGAAAGAAAGGTTTATAGTGATTGTGAACAGTGGACCAGAGCAGAATACATTTCAGCCCAGTTCAACACAGCTTTATCCAGACTCATGTGATTATGTACATTATCTGAAAAACTTGCATGTTTTCAGGTTATTGTCCAGTATTTACCCATTGTGGGCCTTTTTGCTGTATTTTTAGAACTTGAAATAGTCATGAGCAACTAATGGCATCAACCAATCACTGTAGATTATAGTGGTTTAAGCTATGCAACATTCCGCCAGAAGATGTCCTGTGTCCTAGATCCCAGTTTGGGCCTCTTGCCTCCTCAGATGAATTACCAGCATCGCCAGCAGGACTTCAAACTGTCCCACCGACACACAAAATATCTCAAGAACCGACCGGGGCTGTGGTCCAGATACAGCTCCCGTATGAATGCGGGAGCGCTTCTTCTCTTTCTTTATATTGTGAAACAGGAAATCTCTTATTTTGTGGAGTGAGGAGGTCAAGGTGATCTTCACTGGATAATATCATTGTTTCCTCTTAAGAGTGAGCTGACTCGATTATATTCAAGCTTTTATTACCGCCGCCAAGGAAGTTATGTTATCATCCATGTCTGCTGGTTTGTCATATTGTTTGTTTGATGAGCAGGATTAAACAAACATGATCAAAAGGATTTCCGTTCAAAGACAGAAGCACAGCATATGGGACAATAACAAACCAATCAAATGTTGTATTTATTTTTTTCATAATATTTGTTTTAATGCATGGATCATGATACAAAGAAAAGAAAGAAATATATGAAACTGATGCCTATGAACATTTGCAGTTTTGTGCAGCTTCACTGAATTAAAGGGGTTGTTGGGGCTTGGTGGAGGTTTGTGGGACACTGAGTGTCATTCTACTTCACGTCACTGTCTCTAATAAATATAAAAAGACATGTGACAAATCTCCTTAAGATCTTGTTGTCAATTTGTCACCCTGATACTTTGTTACTATGTAAATCTCCAGTTCATCTACACTGATCTACTGGTTGTTATCCCTCCACTAGTTCAGTGTTAGCTGAGTGACACAACTACACACATGTCGTGTGATGAGACAATATTTGCCTCTCAGTATTACTTTTCTCCCGCTTCTACGTTTCTGTAACTTTTACTAAATCTCGATGCATGGAAAAGATAAAGAAAGCATTATATTTTTCACATGAACAAAAGCTTCTTTTTAAGACATTTATTTATTGTGACTATTTCACTAGTACTTTTATTTTCCGAAAACAATCCTCTCTTGAACAGTTTTTTTTATTTTGTTTATGCTTCTCGCAAAACTGCTGTTTCTTTCAAGCAGAAAAACCTGAATGTTTAGAATAAGAACTCAGGTTTTTCGTATGATTTCCCTTACATTACTTCCAAGTGGAGCATGCTGGTGCCTTGGCAACCTTGAAGCCTGCACAACTTGTGCATTCCAAGTGAAAGCATAATCCACTTTTCTGGAACATAAACAAGTAGAATGAGGAAAACTGTTGGTTTCAATCTAAAAACTAAATCTTCTGCCATGTTTAGAGAGAGAGTGGATCCCTGTCACATATGGAAAGTTCTCCTGCTACTTTTAGCAAAACGTTCAGAAATATAGTGTGTTTGCTAAATGTGGATTTTTAATTAAATTGGACTTGAAGAGGTTTATTACTTTGTCATGATTAGGTGTACTTTTACACACAGTAGATACTTTAAATAACTATTTACTGACTGACTGCACGGAGACTGTGACGGCAGTTTTTCTGAAGTGAGCCGCTGCTTTTATTTTCTTTTGATTGTCACTTTGATTTATTTAATTGCATATCTTTATTTCCTTATTAACTTTGATGGCATTACCGTAAACAACTTTATGTGATAAGTAATTAGATCCCCAAATAGTTAAGTAACACCCTCGTCTTAATTGCAGCCTTTGCTAATGTTTTGACAAGTCATTAATGAGTACTTCTATTTAAGAACACTGAATTCTCTTGGCCAATACAGTTTGAACTGAGCTGAGTCAGACGAGCTCTTTGCAAGAAGCAGCCATGAGGGGGAATTCAAAATATAGATTTTTAGTGGTATTTTTGAACTTAAACAAGTTGAGGGAACAACTCCAGCTGATTTCTGTTAAAAAACTTTCCTCATACTTTCTCTTAACATTGATGTATAATGCATTATGTACAGATACTTTTATGTTGCTGTGATGTCTATATAAGGCTGTTTATGACTAATATTAGACTCCAAGTACATGCTAAACCCATGGCTGCAACCTATTATCCTACAATTCACTTTTAATTCACTGGGCACTAAAAACACTTGTACTCCCACTTATTCGTGCAATTATCCAATCAGCCAATCATGTGGCAGCAGTGCTATGGGTAAAATCTTGCAGATATTGATCTTCAGTGAATGTTCTGATCAGAAAGAGGATGATCTCAGTGATTTGACATGATTGTGATGGACACGTTGGTTTGAGTTCTTTCTGAAATTGCTGATCTCCTCGGACAACACTCTCCAGTATGAAAAACAAAAGAAACAGCCAGTGAGCGGCACGTCTGCAGACTGAAGCGCTGAAGTAAGGTCAGAGTATAATGGCCAGACTGGAGTTACCTGGCAGAAAGGGTACATCAAGTCAGGTATCCCCCAACTTACTCCTGTGCTGACCTGAAAACCCAGCTCAGAATGCAGCTCATGTTGAACCTTGAGATGGACGATACCAGAAGAAGAGGACATCATGTTCCACTCCTGTCAGCCGTCAACAGAGATCTGAGGCTGCCGGGGACACAGACTTGCACATGCTGCAACCTTAAAGAAGAGTAACCTGGTCTGATGAAGCTCAAATTCTGCTGAGTCAAGTAGACTGGAGAAGTTAGAGTTTAATATGAACAGGATGACTCCATGGACTCACCCTGACCTGTGTGCACACTCCAGACTGGTGATGCTGGTTTTATAGTTTGGGAAATGTTTCCTCTACAAACTTCAGCCTCCTCACACCAAGCAATCATTTGATGTGTTTACACGTTCCAATAATTCTAACAGATTTCCTGAATAGCTTAACCCAAACTAGGTGATATTCAGACAAAGCAATAATCAAATCAAGACATGTGGAGTGTTCTGACCTTGGTTACATCATGTAGACACGTTTATGTGTATCATATAAATGCAATTGTATTAGAAACTCATGTCAGCATCATAATAGAAGCAATATTCTATTGACAGTCTGGATTCGGCCGTCTATGTAAAGACAGTTTAAATGCTGCATCCTTTATAAGTAATGTTTTTGACTCATCCCTTCACGGTCATGATTTTCTCACCCTTCTAATGAACTCTCACATCTTGATAATGAACCAGGTCTCAAACTGTTTCTGTGAACATGTCATTGTGATCATCGTCAGAATCTCAAAGGAATGATTTCAACATCTTCTGCTGTGCATGCCTTCTAGATCTAAGACGGTTTCAGAGAAAAAGCAGGTTCCACTTATTAGTCTTAATAAATAAATAATAATTACTAATAAAGTGCTTGGTGAGTGTATTTTGTCAGTTATGATCAAACGAGAAACTTTTCATCTTTAAGTTAAACAAGCATGACAATAATTTCTGACTGGGACTTTTTTCTCTCCCCTCATTTCAAATCATAAACATTTTGTTTTCCCTCTGAACCCTCATGATGTCTCTCCGTCTTCCTTCCACTTGCTCTGCAGACTTTGTGTTCAGAGTCCAGTGAACACAGGTTCAACAGGAGGCAGCAGCTTGCAGCGACTGACAGTGCAGCACCGAACAACCACCCTACCTTCTGTTGCAATGAGTCGCCTGCCTCTTCTGGGCTGTGCCTCAAAGTGCTACCAACTCCCACAGCAGCCGGCCGAGGAGGACAGGCGTACAAACATTGATTCACCGTGATTTACACAGAGTCACGCGTTAAGAACTGGTGGGTACACGTTCACACTGGAGGGTGCTGTGTCTGCAGCAACACGCACATCAGCTCGGGTTATCATTTTTTTTTCAATAAAACTCCACACACAAAGACACACACACATGCTTACTCACACAATTGCTGTCACTTACGCACTGATGCACCCATTTGTCTGCGGGGTAATGTAGCACATTCCAGCTCTGTGCCGGAATACTCCTGCTTCCCCTTAATTTGCATGTTGGATACAAGCACCTGTCCATTTGTGTATCGTCATATTAGAATCATTGTAGAGCAAGGGAAGAAATCACATTCAGGTCAGACTGCTCTACTTCTCACGTTAGGTGTAATTTAGTGTCAAGTGGAAGGGGAAAAAAACCTCCCGACTCCAGATTTGTTTACACCACTCAGACATGGACCACCCAGTGAGGCTCTTTCTACTTTCTTCAGATGACGGACGGCTATTTGCACACAATCATGCTGTCCTTGTATTGTATCAGTGTCTAATAGAATATCAGCACCTTTATTCAGGGGCACTGCAAAAGGCAAAGTAGGCAATGGCCTGGGGATTTAGAAGGGACCTCTGAGAATGGAGTCTGCATCTTCCCTATGGTTGGAAACGACCCATGCCACTGGCCTTCTGCTGATTACATTATTTAGAAGTTTGGTTAACAATTAGAATGTCATAATGTGTGTGTATGGTGCGCCTGGGATGATGGTGGGGTTTTTGCACTTGCACTTTACTACTTTACTGTTATATGCACAGAATGCACTTTGTTACCTACACCAGGGTGGTGATCTTTTCACCCCTGACCATTTGTTCGTCATATTTTGCTGGAAGGATGATTAATGGATTGGGGAAGCAACCCATCAAATTTAGTTGTGGATCTGAATCAGGGGGCGGACAAAGGATTTTTTTTTCTTTCTTTAACTTTGAAAACATTTTCAAAATTGTTCCTGTTTTCTCAGGTAAAAGTGGATCTTGACTTTTCTACTGTGACCTCAATTAAGACCAGCAACCAGATGACAAAAACTCTGAAAGGGTAATTTCGCTCAATGAATTAAAACAGCCCAAGTTTAGCTGCTTGATTTATAGCTGGATTGACTTATTGTGTGTGTGTGAACAGCACAGAGAGCAGTGGTCTGACATTGTACCACAACACAAAGCCTCAGTGCCTGGTCTCACTGCACAATGCCACAGTGAAATTCATTCACACGTCCTTGCAAAATATGGTGACCTAGTATCTGTCAACATACAGTATTTCAAAATAATCTGAAATGCCAAGGCCACGTTCAGACTGACGGAGGTGCAGCCTTCTCATTTATCTGAATGAAGCAACCTTGCTGCCCCAAAAAACAGCTGGCAAAGCAATGGCCAATGAATGCAGAACATAAAAGCATGGATTTAATGTAATCTCAATTATCAATACATAGTATAGAAGTTTGATAAACCTTCATGCTCTGTACTGACCACTAATAAACCCTCAGGCTCGTAGACTTCCTGCATAACATGTCATCATCTCACTAATACCTCGAGGTACAAGTCCCCACCCAACATTTTGCTGTTTTCGGTGTGAACACCAGCTGATTAAGTGTCTCCTTCAGATGTCGGCTCTCCCCTCACAGTTTAATTTGTCGGTGAATTTGTGTCCACAGAATTTATGTCCTCAGAAGTTTAACTAAGTCTATGTGCAAATGCCACAAACAGTTATTTTGCGTCGGCGAGCCGATCCAGAGCCAATGGTTGTGGCACTTACATTGGAGTGAAGTCATTTCGGTCTGACATGCTGCTGCTAAATACACATTTGACCAAGCTCTGCGTTTGGGGGGGTGAATGGCACCGGGCCTGGATGCCCTCGCATTGAGCAGGCGCGCTCATTCAAACGAGGGGCCGTATCGATAACAGTTAAGCGGTTGGTGATAGAGGGACTATCCCCAACAGGATCACTGCAACATAAACCTAATCTCTGGTTTACTGCTCTTCCAGCTGTAATGAGATGAGCATCAAGTGCACATGTTTCCAGCACCTGAACGGATCACTGAACAGCACCGCTGCTCCGCCGAGCTTCATGAGCCAAGTTCTCAGCACACGGGTCACATGCCAATACTCCTTAACGCCGTCAGTCAGCGGAAGCCCCGGAGGAAAACTATACATTGTTACCACCCACACTGTTAAGTGTTTGCTTAACTGTGTCACAGCAAGTTAAACACTGAAAACCATTCATTTGTCTGCAGTGGATTAAAGCTCCAATTACGCTCATTGTGATGGTGGCAGCGTTGTGGTTGGCTTGGCGATGTACAGAGGCCCTGAGTGGGCAGGGCACGGTGACCAGAGCCAGAACGAGCCGTGGTTCTGTTTCCAGCCGGTTTGTATCAGACTCGACTCGCAATGATTTTTCCATCTCAGTTATTTCATCTTTTTTTTGACTATCGATGTTACTGGATGAATTTTAGGCCTGAGTCTTGAAATGATTTATTCAACAGGATGTCTGGCGATATTAGAACCATCCTCCCCCGCCTTCCAATCATTATCATTCCTGTCTTACTCATTGGTTGTCAGTTTGGCTGAATGCACATCTGGCCATCATTCTGTTATTCCGGTTACTCCTTGTGTTACAATGTATTACAGGAGGTTGTGTTTACGCCTGAAATTCTTTGTTCGTGTGTCAGCAGGATTTCACAAAAACTGCTGAACTGATTGGAGGAAAAGGGGCCACTCAATCGTGGTGCACAGATTCAGGACTCAACATGGGGAAAGGCAATTTTTTCCCCACAATATTCCAGGAAATAATGAACTGATTTGGATGAGTCATCATCAATCACACATTCTTATTGTGTTGAGATCTGTGACTTTAAACAATTTGGTGTAGATGATCAGACTACTTCACATTTCTTTCATTTTCTGCTCAGTCATGTGTAGGAGTGACCTTGATGGAAGCACCTATTGTACTACTTGAGTGTCATTCTAGCTGAGACAGTTTATGGCAAGTATCAACAATAGCTGAAGCTAGCGGCACATATGACTCTATCTATATATAGATATTTATTATAATACACTTGACTGATATGTTCTTGTTTGGTTTTCTGCGGTTGTCACAGCACTGAAACTTGTTAAGAGCCAATATTGGTTGACACTCTATTGAAGTATTGTTATATCTCGATGAATGTTCAAGATGAAATGTTTTCCTTTTAACATGCACTAACTATATCTTCTCTGTCATGGTTTTATAATGAACCCTGAACACTTCGGTTGTTTGCTAGCCTTTGATTGGTGCCTAGTGTGTGGATTGGTGGTATGACTTGGCCTTTAATGCTCCTGTTTGTCACTGCGATGGTCCTCCATTCGATCTGGCTGATCCCAGCATGTCCCCTGTTGATGTGTCCGAGCAGAATGACAGGCCCGCCGAGGTGAACGCCCGCCTGTCCTCTCCTTTCAGCTCACCATTCATTCGCGGATGCTCGGATCCCCTGTGGTCACCGGTGGTTCTTCTTGCCAAGGGTTCCCTGTGACGCTCGAGAGAAAGCGACCTGGCACATTCCCTCCTCAGTGAAACATCAGCTGCACTCACAGCTGGAACATGCAGCCGGTGTCTCTCAGCATCCCATTCATCTGCGTGGCTCTTTGTTGTTTGAAGCGAAAGCATCAAAATTGCACACTGCTGTGAACGAGGTGCTGGAGCACGGGGTTTGTTTTGTTGAAGCATAATAAGGAAACGACTCTAACAATGGGCTGGAGCCTATACATCACTTTAGCAGCACAGATTCCTCTCCTCACTCTACAAATTACGTTCTCTTTGGGAATAATGGCTCCACCGTGTGCACTCTCACTCAGCAATACTTCTTTGTTTCAGCCAACACAGGAGTCATGGCATGAATGCTGCTGAGGAGCATCCAATTATACTCGGCTAATGAGAAACACTTATAAGAATGAACTTCTTATAGGGCCTGAGTAAACATAGAGTTCATGTGGAATTAATGAGTTCATGTGGAATTAATGAATATTTCTAATCTATCACATCATGGTTTATCGGCTCTTTATCAAATCTTAATAATAGATTAGTAGCTAATTGGAATTAATAGAATGTTTGAGATAATACATATATTGGAAAAAATAATCCAGAGTTGAGGGGTGAGAATTTTTGTCTTACATTAATTACAAATTTCCGCATTACCTGTATTTAATATGTATTTATAAGCACTTGATTGAATTTTTCCTGAATGCTGTGTATTGGTTGTGAAACTTACACATTGTGAATCACTTTCCGTTTGCTTGTGTTTCCGTCTTTGCCATAGCTGTAAACTCTGTCTTGTAATGTCACGGAGTGACTGGCCCAGAGGGCTCTGGGTAATATTATTCATTCTACCTACTCATGCCATGACATTTACCCGAGAACACCCCAGAGTTTCACTTTGTACTTTGGCCAACAGACACAATTCATCCACAACAGTTGATTAAATAACAAGACATGCAAATAAAATGTGAACACAGCATTTCAACAGTTTTATGTTTGCCTTGCTCAACTCCCAACATCTACAGTTCTCGTGAGGTTTGATCCAGGCGTGCCGACAAAAAATCATGGAAGCTGTAAATGTGATGATAAAGTGTGGTGTTTTAGAACCTGTTCTGTGAGAATAGCAGCAGAAACCCACTAAACGTACAGAATAATATGAGCAGAATACTCCAGTATCATGTTTAACTTATGAGAGAGGAACAGAGAGGAATCCACAGAAGCAGAGTGGAACTTGTGCTTTCTATAAAGTGTAGAATACATTAAGCTTGAAGCAAATGATTGTTGGCACTGTTACTTTGCTCTGACAATAGACATTACACATCAAAGAGCTTTGCAGAAGCAATCTCAAAACACCCGACTGGCCACGTTGGGAGACCTTGTCGGTAATTTCATTGCAACGCTGTCGTCCAAATTCTGTTGCCGGCTGCTGCAAAAAGCAGAGGAGTGAGAAATTATTCTGTTGAATTTTAAAAGCTTCAGCATCTCGAACGCATTTTTATGTCGTTTCTCTCAAACACGTGACGTTAGCACCGCATTTTCAGTTCGAGCAGGTTGCTGTGGTTTCAAAATATCGACTGTCGGGTCTCAGCTTCTTTTAAAATGCATAGTTTTGGAATGAGGCACTTGGTGTAATTTAGTTATTCACCGGGTTATTTTGGCCCACTGCTTCCCTTGCAGGGCCACATGAGGCTGGATTGTGGGCAGAACAATGTGATGACAGGGCTGTCCTTTGGGAACATCTAATTAGTTCCACTAGGGGAGCAAAGCAGCACTGCTCCGTGCCCTGATATTTGGCTTGTGCACTCAGCGGAAAGATAGCCACAGGGCCCACTTTAATTGCAAAAATGCCACCAGAATGTGTGTCTGCAACTTCACCTGTCCCTGATCATGAGGCCGCGAGGGAGCGCCCATCCCTCCCGCGTGTACATCAACACACTTATCATCGGAGTGCACTCGTGTGTGCAAATGTGGAACCTCAGTCTGTAGAAATATGCACCTCCGAGTGTGTGGATGTGCCCGTGCTAGGCGTCCACTCACACTCATCAGGGTTTGCTTATTTATTTGCTCAATGGTTCCCACAAGTCAGTACAGCACAAGTCAGAGGAGACTAGAAGTGAACTGGATTCAGCTTGTTCAAAGTGACACTTCAGGTCGTCTTGTTAAGAACGTGTTCCCTGGAACTGAATTTCAAATAAGGGAATAACTGCTATTTCATCCACCGGGTGCGATGAGTTGAATTTATATCATTAAATAGCCATCAACTGCAATTATACTTCTGATATCCATTAGAATGGTTGAGTCCAGGTATTGTCAAGATTCATATCTTACCGTAACTCGTATGATTCTGATGACGTTATTCAGTGAGAGTAATAACACAAAATAGTTTTTCTATTGAGGAAAAGCCAAAGCAGTAACAATCCAACCTTCTTTTCTCAGTAATCCTTTCTTTGGAACACTGAGTTTGTTCCTTGGCTGCACCGTCCATGGTCCATCATCATGGTCTGATGGATGAGGTTGAGCCACTGGTCGGCCAGCAGACTGTTGAACTCGCCCTATTGGCCATCACACTCTCACGATTTGGTGCCAACACTATAAAGTCATCCAGCAGTTTCACAACAGCTTTCAGCTACAAACCTCAGGGGACTTTTTGACAGGGAGTAAAATGGAGGGATTATCTGGATACAGGAACTAACAGTGTAATATAGGGTATTGTATTCTTAATGTATTCTTTATCCAGATATGAGGCAATGTTGTGATTTACTGGGTTAAATGAAGTAACATGTGATAGAGCGACATCCAAACTACTAAACTACGACTGCTTTTCATTCAGAGTAGATCCTCACAGTGGTTCCTATAGAGTTGAGCTGCATTCTGAATTTCTTCCTTTGACTATATCCGAGTCATGTTATCTGGAGAATCAGAAATGTTCTTGTACCCTTCCTCTGTTTTTCCCTATGAGCTGCTATTGCTTTTTCTGTCTATATTTCATTGCTCCCTTCCTCAGTTCTAGAAAAACAATAATTACTGGTTGACCTCAAACATCTCACCTCTAATGGGGAGTAGCAGGGATTCCACCACAGTCACCAGATTTAAAACTCTGTCAATAAGCTAAATCTCTGTGTATTGAGAACTTGGTGTGTTTCATTTTGAGCTTCCAGATATCTAATGGCTGAGAAACGAATGCCAGCAGCCTTTTTATTCATCAATTGATTTGTCAAACAATGAAGGTGACGGGCTGCTAGAATAAGGGGGATACAAAAATTGATGTTAGTTTTTTAAATGCAAGACTAGTTGTGTGTGTGTGTGTGTGTGTGTGTGTGTGTGTGTGTGTGTGTGTGTGTGTGTGTGCATGTGTTTGTGTGCGTGAATGCATGTGCAGTTGAACATTTCTCCAGTGCATGAATAAAAGATGTTTTCGAAAGTCTTGGGAGCAGTGAATTATTGAGGAGACGGTAACAAGGCAGACGTAGGGGCCAGGTGTGGAGTTTTAGAAGTGTGTGTGTTTGGATTTCTGTGTGTGCAAGCAAGAGTGGGAGAGAGAGAGAGAGAGAGAAACAGAGAGGGGGAATGGTTCAGGGATTAGTGACCATTAACTTGACTTGGTCAACACCAGCTTCTTGCAAACAGCAGGAAGAACATATTTTTCGAAGAAGAAGAAGAGGAACATTTTCTCGGCTGACTCTCTCCATCTATTATTGGTATATAAAAACACATATACTGTAGCATTCATGCCATATATACACTCTAGCAGTGGGGAATCCCAGCGAGGTTTGGAAACAAATATGTTGAGAGACTGAAAATGTGCCGGTAAACCAGGAAGCTCTCGCAGAACCAAAGCAAGGACACTGAGAAAGAAAGACATTACAGTTGAAACTGAGGACAGTCAAGAAATGGAAAGAGATACAACAAATGAGTGAGACCCAATTAAAGGAAATTAAAAAAGTAAGGGACACATGTAGAATTGGAGAGTGAAAAAGGAGAGAGTGGACGGAGTAAGAAAAACCAAGGTCAAAAATTCAAAGCAAAGTAATTCTCTCAGCGGCTGACTCCTGTACTTGAGACACATTCAAACGAACAACACGTGCAATTCCACCACAAAATGAAAATATCATGATTGACATCTGCGACTGACTCGTAAGTTGGTCAAGAACCATAATAAATTCTTCAGACTCTGGCTTAAAAAGCACAAGATGGCGGCATCTGTTTGAGGAAGTGGAGATGCATGATTCAACTTTACATCCGTGTTGCAGGCACATTGAATCGATCAAAAACACTCAAAGAGAGATTTCAAAGTGGAAAATAACCCAGAGGTTAACGAGGTAAACTGCTTTATATACATACTGAGGAACCAATACACAAATGAGGAGGTGCTGTGGAGGCAGGTAGCTGATCTAAAAGAAAGTGTGATGATCCAAAGAGATGCAGGGAGACGGGGCGTCAGGTAGATACAACTCGGTCTGTAAAATATGAAGAGAGAGTCTGAGGCAGAAGAGGGCAACGGCAGCATTCAGTATTAATATCTGTGTATGCTGCCAGAGTGCCCACGAGCAAAACACTGAATCCCAGCTGGTTACTGGGGCCTCTACTCCTTCTAACTACAGCAGGTCAAAACCAGAGGAAGATACTGAAACCACCTGTGTCATTTAGTAGATTATTGTTGATTAAAGTCATCTGATAAACATCAAATTATGTAAAGAAGACATTAAACGACATCTTTAAAATGAACCTGATTATATAAAACATTTCTTAAATCGTTTACATGTTCATTCTTGGAAATGTGAAATACAAATTAGGAGCGCACCACTCTGGCATCCAAACCCAATTCGTCACTCATTCACTTTCTAGAAGGTGTTGGCAGAGTTACATGCGGCTCTCTACATGGGGTCTGTCCTACACAAACGTCTCACTTGTTTACCACAGCCACTACAGACAGGTGCCTTGATAAACCCATAGAATAATGCCACCGCAGTATAAAGAAGTGGTTTAAAGGGGAAGCTACAATGAACGAGCCGTGTTTTCTGGTGTCACTATGTGCTGTTAGGGTTAAATACAAAGCCCAGAGTCGGTGAGAAGAAAGGCTGCTTTCCCACTGGGCAACATGAAACGCCTCGGAATATTTATTGGGGCCCACGAGGGATGATCTGGCAGCTGGCAAAGTCAAACAGCTTACCTGAAGGAGACGGGTCAGAACGAGTTCAGCCAAACCGACAAAAGTCCTACTCCTTGTTCACACACGATCCGGGGGAATGTGTCAACAGGCAGCTGGGACCTGCCGGATGTCGATGTGGAAAAATGCTGCGAAAACTCCATTAGGACATCATAATGTTATTAAGGTGTGTACACGTCTCCATAATGTGACTAAAGTTGAAATACTCCACATGGCTTTATTCAATGATGGCTTATTCCAAGTGTGACCCTATAGGGGTAAGGTTATAATAACATGCTGTTTACTTGGCAGTGTTGTTATTCAGAATATTTGTGTCCAAGAGTCGACTCTTCCAAATCCGAGGTGTCTTTCTGTAGAGAGTAGAGAAGTAGCTCAGGAGACTGTGTCGTTGGATGGGCCACATCAGAGCTGGCGGCTCGGGGGAGCAGGGGGAAAGGTTCAGTAACTTGTACGACTGAGGTGATCATACCTCCAAATTACCCCAAGAGAGACGAGCAGCACAGACCCACACAGGTGTAGAAAAGACCCAACACCTGCCCTAGAAAACACAGACCATAATTATTCACCAGCACAGCACCAGTTTTATCACACAAATTCTTGTGAATGAGCTTTCACAAGTACCTGTTTCCTACAGCAAAATATTACAAATAACTGCTTTTTACCATTAATTGTCTTCATGTTTGTAGTTTGCAGACGCAGCATCTCTTTCTTTCTGCTTTCTCACCACTTTGCTTTTATTATTATTCATTTTTAGAGCGTAATATTATGCTTAAACGAGCTATTTCCTGCAAGGATTCATTTATATATTCAGTTTGGGATTCTGTGCTTCATGCTTGTATTTACTCCCAGCAGAATTTACTTACTTTTACAACAACAAATATCAAATTTGCTCACTGGGATCATCAATCATCTAATCAGTTCTAAACTGTGATACTCATCTCCACTGGTTCCGTGGCCCTAATCCAGATGCCGGATGCGCTAGACGACGTTTAATTGTATGAAACAACAGATGTCAGTCTGTGCAATGTTAATTTATAATAAAATTATTTTGAGTCTTTGTTCCAGATGGGATGAAATAATCCGTCACCAGATTCCACCAGTCAGACTAGAACTGTGCAGAGAGGACTCCATTTACACTTAAATATCATTAACAGTAAATTAATATATTTTGTTAGGATACTTTTTATTAAACTTCTGTAATCTGCATTTGGATTAATCTCCAATGGCCCTTGAGGCAGCTAATGTCTCTTTCTACTGCCGTTCGATTTATCATTTATTAAAGTAATAGTAGAGACTGGTAAGAACATCAGTTTCTGTAGCTTTCAAGGCAGAAGGAATTGGTTGTTACCTAACAGCATTGAACAGACAGATGAAACTTTGAAAAGCTGTGGAGAAGGACCCTAGGTACAAGGGTGTGCAAGTGCTCTTATAGAAAGTCTATGAGTTCATGATACATTCATTAATCAGTTATAAGCATGAATGAAGAAGATTTGATGTGAGATTAAAATTGACATTAAAGCCTGATACAAATTAACATAAATTACCCAAAAACGATAACAATGCATTGCCAAATATCCCTTAATTTACTGGGTATACTAATTTTTCTGATTATATGGTTCCTCACAGTCAAATACAGTCCTCTCTCTCTCTCTGCTACGTGCTCATCAGGCTAATACATCAGGATTGACAGTATATGTGTTTATGAGTGGGACCTTGATACTGCAGCTTCACACCACGATTACTACTCCTTACTCGTCCAACCAGATTGTAGTGTATTAAATTATCAACATCAATGTGCTATTTACGCCTATTTACTCAGTCTCTAATTTAAACTATTAACTTACGTTTAACAAAACTGAAAATATATTTAAATCATCATACTTTAATAAAAATATGCACTAATGCATCAAAATGATAAAAACATAGATTTCATTTCATTTAATATTTATGTCAATACACATTTTGAAATATCAGAGGATATATCACAAGGTATCATGAAAACATTTAGATATAAGGTCAAATTTGAAACCGAAATTTTTGTCTTCATCCAGCATCCACTGCATCCTCGTGCACCACCTGGCCGGTAGAGGATCAAATATCTGGAGTCAGCGGCAGCGTGCCAAGGCCGAGCATATTGATGGAGTCAAAGTTGGGTGTGTTAATGTGTTCCACTACCAGCATCAAGGGCACTGTGGGGGCAGGCCCAGTGAATGGCGGACGGAAAAAGAATGAGTAGCAGAGGATGACAAAAACCAGGTCAACGGTGAGAAAGGAAAGGGTTGAAGGAAATGGGAGGAGGGGAGGGGCAGCTTGCATTAAGAAGTGAGGCTGGGAAATAAAGGAACAAGGGGAGTGGAAAAGGAAAAAAAGAGAGAGACATGACATGAAAAGAAAAGATGAAGGGGAAAGGAGGGAAGTGACGCATCCAGTATGACAGCCAGGTATTTTTCTTTGGAATGAGTTTAGATGACGAAGCTGATTCTGGGGGGACACCCTCTTCCTTTGGTTGGTTTACCAGAAACCATTGAGACCATACAGAAGCCTAACCTTCAGCTTCTATTCTCCCAGCGACCCTAACCAACACTCATAGACTATATGGGCCTTTGAATATACTCATATAAACTGGCATGTCCTTGACTGAGATTTCCATTTTCACGTCATTTGCAAATGAATATACAGGCTGGATTACGCACTTAATGCTTAGCAGGAGCATTCAGAAAACCACTTTTTTAATCAAATAGCATTCATAACTTGGTTATTGTCCTCTGTGTGGAGTTAATGGGAAAAAAAATGTGTTGTAGCTGATTTTCATAGATGCGGAGAAAAAGCAGGGTGCGATATGAGTAAATACTGAGACTCCTCTTAATCTTCAGCCTGCAGCCCACATCATCCTCCCGTGAGCACGAGCACTCGTCTGGCCAGACCTTCGACTTGGCACCCTCCGCTGTGTTGATTAATTCTAATTTTAAGACAATGATGAGCCTGCCACCAAATCAATGTGTCAGTGTTAATTGGAGTTTCTTGGCTTTTGTGTTAATTTGCCCCCTCAGGCTCTAATTGGGTGCTGACAAGCCACTGCGTCCCCGTGCCACTCAGAAACCGGGGTGATGTTGGCGTGTTGTTGTTTGGGAGTTGCTCGTGGAGGGCCCTCGGGTGACAGTGACGGTAAGGAGGAGCGCTTGTGAAATACTTTTTCACATCTATCCATTGTTGCATGAAGAAAACGACATAACAATCCAGCTGATCTAGCTGCAGTTCCCGCATGCATCGGGTATTGATTTCTCATTATTCATCAGCTGAAGGGGCTGAGGGGGGTGACGGGTTGATCTATGGAAAGGATCCTGAACATTTATTTAATTTTTTAGACTTTTTTAAAGTGCTAGCCGGCACACTCTGTGTTGGAAAACATTGGGCAACACGAGGCAGCTACACAAAGATTTATTTTCCAATAATGTGATTTTCCAACCAAGCATGATATATGAATGTTGGCTCGAGCTGTTGTTATCCTGTTATTTTTTCTATAAGGGTATATTAGTGGTTTTATTATTATTATTGTCCCTTCATATGTGAGGAAACATCTATTCTTGCTAAGCTTCTACTTAATCATTGGAAAAGATCACCATGATTTTATCTCTTTGTTATTTTTCTCTGCTATCATATCATCATCATCATCATTATACATTTTAAACTCAGTAGTTGTGTTTCTTTTTAGGTTATATCCATTCATTTATATATTCATAAAATATTCCTGCCCCTTGGACACTTAATTAGCAGCACTGGTGTCCAACACATTGTCCCATCTACCAGAACAATGGCTCCAGCAGTCGCAGCCATTGAAAAAGATCAATTAATCTGAGGGAGCATCGTTCTTGTTTTACCTGCCACCAAAACTTGTCCTTGGAAAATCTATGTGAAGAATGTTTCTCCTTTGTGCTTTTGTCATCTCAAAATACCTGAGTTCTTGTTCAGAAAACTTTGGAACAAATATAGAGAGTGAGGTTGTTAGTGTGTGTGTGTGTCCCTTTTCTCTGCACTGTAAAAATATGTGCGAGTGAGAGAAACTTTTGCTTTTGTGTTTCGGTGTAGTGCAGTGACACCAGTCCAGGGTCAGGAGGGTTTCCTCAGCACCTTCTGCATAGTAGCAGAGGTAGAGGGTGTGGGAGTTGACATGGTGGACTTTATTTGCTGTGACAGCCAATAAGGAGGGTGTCGGGGGTGTGGAATTACTACATTTACACCTCCTGAGCACAGCATTGGGAGCCCAGTTACAAACTGGGCCTTTGCCTGTGTCAACACCTCAGAAGCTGTGCAGTTAGCAGGGTTTATTTAAAGCCTGAAGAGCCCCATCACATCAAAAACCTTGTTTGAAATATAAGTTTCCACGTTCATCTATATTGTTCTGGTGAGACAATGTATTATTGAGTTTAGGGACAAAGCAAAGCAGACAGTTAGATTTGTTATGGGGACAGTCAGAAGTTATCGTTTGAAGTAAGAAATCGGATATGTTGAGCTGAAGCTCTAACTGACAAATCTTAAACAGAAGACAAAAGTAATATGGTTGAGTTTCAGACACTAAAAAGGAAATGTCATTGGTAATTAACTGATTAAATTGAACAAATCGTTTTGATTGAAGAAAAAGTCTACAAGTGTAAGTCATCGGCAAAGAAATAAAGAAATTAACTTCATTACTAAGTTTGACAAGATGGTCACATGAATCACATTAGAACATTAGTCGTTTCTATCAAAATCAAGTTACTACAGCTCATTGTTCGAATGCTCACTGCTTTGTTCCTGCATCCGATGGCAATAACACCTCATATCAGGACAAACAGGTGCAGGTTAAGTATCTTCCATGCAACCTTTAGCAGTGCTGATAACAGAATTATGAGGCTAATCAAGAGGATCATATTTCACCTCCTTATGAACAGTGTGCAACAAAATAAAACTCCTCTCCGCCTGACCTTTGTAAGCAGCAGGCAGTGGTAGAATGTAGAAAAATTAAATCCTCAACTCCAGAGTGGACGATTACAGAGGCAATAAAGCAGATTGTTCATCAGACGCAGGCGGAAATATTCAAATTTGACATTTGAATGAGGATGTTTTCCATTTGGAGAGTAGTGTCCGGGTCTTTTGGTGCGGTGATAATGCACAGAATACTAAATGATCCACGAGGAGAGTACAGTGGAACAAGGCCAACGTGTCGGCTAATTTCCCGGGTCCCAAAGAGCACCGCAGTGAACGGCTCGATGTGATGCTGCAGTTTTTAGTGCTTGTTCCAAACAATGCTCTCATTACCAAGGGACACAAAGGCCAAAACAGGATCTCACCATGTTTTGTCAGAAGTAGCTGGCAAATTGTCCTCGTTTCATAGACTCGGCGTAGAATAAATTGCTCCCACTTGGCCTCGGAACGGTTGATGCTGAACCACAGCTTGAATTGAGTGTGTATTTTTCAGTTCGCAGCGCTGTAATTTAACTAAGATTATGTTCAGTGACATCGTCTACTGCTGCCAGAAGAGTTTTTTCTTCCCCTAGCCAATGTAAGTCCAATATTCACCCCCTTGTTGCTCTCTTTTGGTATCCACCAGCTGCAGATTAGAACATGTGTCTCTTTAGCTGCTACATGCTCACAAACCGAAAATGTTTGCTGTTTTGTGCTGGGCCCGTAGATTTGATAAGAAACCTTCATTAACAAAAGGTAATAGGCTTAAAAAACATGAACGTTATTGCAGTAAAATAAAGACAAAGAGGTGAAGATGCTAATATGCTGTGAGGCTTAAACGATAAGTAGAAACAGGTTATAGTTATCTGTTGGTAATAAAACCTATTTCTTCATTTGACACACTTCAACCTGCACATAATTTTAAATACAGATATTCAAATGATGCATCTTTTAAACTGCGATGAGTATTTCTCAGTATTTCTTTAGCTGCACTCAGTTGTTTTAGGTTCTCCTGGGGTTAGAGTTAAGTTCAAGCAATCAAGCCGAGAGAACTTGTGACATGATTTGTGTTTCATAGTTTTATTAATACCGATATTATCTCAGTTTTCAATGCACCTAAGGTAACCTGTAAAGTGCACAGAGGAATATTAATCCCCATGATGCATTATCAAACTCCAGATTCAAATGCAGTCAAAAGACAATTATACATTTTCCGTCTCCTCCCCTTCTCTCTTTATGTTTTTTTTGTGTGTTTTATCTGTGTGTATCCGTTTTTCTGTTCCTCTGACATCCTCTCCCTGTCTCTTGGTGCTATCGTTGCATAGTCATATCAAACTTGAAGTCATAGGAAACTTTATTTGATCCATGTCGCACAGCGTGGCTTGCAATAAACGTATGAGATTGCTGCAATCTCACAGTCTGTAGGCGCCTTTAGTGTCTGCGCTAAAACCCAGACGTTCCCTGGAGGCAGCAGGTCTGTCCTTGAAAGACACAGAGATGCACCATGGGTAGTCCTCTAAACACTGTAAACACCAGTTCCTAAACTGATGGGGAGTGCGGCAGGAGCACTCGTGATGTACGGCAACGCTCCAACGGCATCGCGAGTAATTACCATCTGCGGGAAATTATACCCCAGCCGATATAACAATATAATTATGTGAAGGTAGTGTGGGCTTTTGTTAACTTGAATGTGCGTGACGAGAAGAAAGTTAATGAGTGTTTGTGTGTCTCCTGTCTGATTCCTGTTGCTGACCTGAGTTTGAAAATGCTGGCGCCCACGTAGCAATCAGGAGTGCGTCAAATTGTAATCACTGTTGGCTCATACATTGTGACACGTATGCGATGATGTTGACAAGCCGAATATAATTTCCACCTCCATATGACAAATGATTTTCTACTGAAATACATCATTTAGGCGAGAGCTGCTGTGAGAGGCGTCGAAGGGAAATGTAAGAGTTGTGTTCGTGGTTAGAGATTCAGTCTCATGACAAACGTGTCTATTACCAGTTATTTTAGCTGTAGATGAGACTTTGGCGCGATTAAATACATGTAAGAAAATGTTTATTGGTGAAGCCAGATCCGGTTTTGCAGAACCACACTCATTTCATTACATAATCTACCTTAATAAAAGCTGATTGCTTATTTAAATGTAATCTTTATGTTGGCTAAGATGTGAAAAAAGAGAACTAGAGGTGTGATGAGAGGTTAATGGGGGATGATGCAAAAATAAACATAAATGGGACCAGCTGTTGTTTTATTCAATTGTTGCAACATTTATTTAACTTTAATCACTATCTGAATGCATTTGAAAATATTTCTAAACATCAACATAGCACCAAACGCTTATTTTTCTCTTGGAAACAATGTAAACCCCAGTCCATAGTATTTTTATTACTGTATACATAAAAAAGCTATAAGAGCTTATTTCCTGAACATGAATCCAAGACTGGACACAGCAGAGACGTCAGGGACGACTCCGGACTTCAGCTCCTGACTTCAGCTCCGGACCTCAGCTCCTGACTTCAGCTCCTGACTTCAGCTCCTGACTTCAGCTCCGGACTTCAGCTCCGGACTTCAGCTCCTGACCTCAGCTCCGGACCTCAGATCCGGACTTCAGCTCCTGACTTCAGCTCCTGACTTCAGCTCCGGACTTCAGCTCCGGACTTCAGCTCCTGACCTCAGCTCCGGACCTCAGCTCCTGACCTCAGCTCCTGACTTCAGATCCGGACTTCAGCTCCTGACTTCAGCTCCTGACTTCAGCTCCGGACTTCAGCTCCGGACTTCAGCTCCTGACCTCAGCTCCGGACCTCAGCTCCTGACCTCAGCTCCTGACTTCAGCTCCTGACTTCAGATCCTTACATGACTGAACACTGAGCGCCGCTTAAGGCCAAACAACCTTTCTTACCTGATGTACAGAATCAGTACTTCTGCTGCAGTCAGGGAAGCTTAAGAGAATGCCAGCAGATTGCTATAAGCTCAGAGTGGACCTCTGTGTGTACAGTAGGTGGATGCGCACACACACACACACACACACACACACATACACACTACACGCCACTTGGCTTTGTGTATACACTGTATATTGTTATGAAGTGCAGTGGAGCATAGAGGCCTCATCTAGCCCTGAGGTGTGAGTTAAGGCCTGGGAGCTACAGAGGAGGAAATGACTTCAAACACCTGGACACAATGTCAATACTGGGAAAAGAAAACATGGTCCAGGGGTAATTTACTGTTATCCATGGGATGCTGTATAGGGCCGATGTGCGGTCTACGTATGCATGCCCCAGTTAGTGCACTTCAAGGTCTTTTCTTTAAACCTTTTACTGAGAGACCAAAGTAGCCCAACATTTAATAATCAGGCAGAGTATGTGTGATATTATGGAAATATTGTTCACGATATGAATCTATATTTAATGAGTTTTACAAAGCCTACTCATTTGTCATGCCAGGTAATAAAAAGTAAAAGTTTGATAACAATCTGAAGTTCAGGACCAGCAGGATGGTGGCATGGCAGTGATTAAATTGAAGGTTGTTTTGAGAAATATAGAAAAATTAAAGTCATGGTCCTTTAACAAGCAGGCGTATGAACTCTGGAGGAAAAAAACTGATTTACAAGTTAATTACATTTTGTAATTAAAGAAAGACCTCTGCCCAGATGCATTGGACATGCTGCCTCGAGATAGGCCCTCTCTATGGTAGAGAGAGGGCTGGTGGGAATATTGTTTGTGAATTTGAAAAATAATTTGGTTGTGATCTGAGCCTGAAAATCGGGATATTGGCAAACATCTAAATGAACAGCTTTTACACCGCATTAACTTTTTCTTAATTTGTAAAAGACAACATGATTTATCACTTTCTTTCTCCGGGAATTGACCCGCTGCTAACACCTTTCCAGCCAGACTGTCAGGAACACACACTCTGGCAACATCTACTTAACGCTGCTAATCCGGTGCCCAGCTTTAGATGGGCATGTCTATTATAAACCCAGCCGACTATTGATTTTAACCAAAGTGAAGGACTGTGGGTGTTTACCCATCTGATTGGACGGCGGATAGTGACCTCCTTTCACTTCCTCTGCCATGCAGATAAACCTGGCAGAGTGAAGGGAACGGGAGCAGCATGCAGGAAGAGGGGTAAGTGGGCCTGTCAGGTACAGATGTGGAGGAGGCGAAGAGGGAGGGGGGGGGAGAGGGTGGGTGGAGGGCAAAGGTAGTCGATAGTCAGACAAATGCTACTTCAGGCTGCTCCGTTCTCGAGGCCCGATCAATACGCAGATACGTCAAGTTAAGTTGTAAAGCCATTGCTTGAGAGGCAGCGACAGAAGTGCGGGGAATTGAGAGGTTCAGGAGCCTGATATATATATAGAATAGAGCTGTGAAAAATAACGCGTTAACGCGCTATGATTAAATTACAGGATTAATTCGTTAATTTTTTTAACGTATTTAACACATGCGCAGAAGGATCTTCCGATTTACCCACATTTCCGCCCACTCTGCACTAGTCACCGCTCTAATGCAGTCACTCAGACGGCCGCTGCTACTCAAACAAACAAACATCACCTTCTGGATGGGAAGATAGTGCTCCAAAAAAAACAAAGATGGAACATTCAATAAAACCAAGGTGATATGCACACTCTGCGGGAAGACGTTATTGTTTCACCGGAGCAAAGCCGCTTAAAGTTCCACCTCAACACGGAGCATGAGTTGGTCTGTGAGGGGCGTTCAAGTGGGAATCCGCCAAACCAGCTTCACTCACAGGACACATTGTGCAAAAGAAGCGGTCAGCTTTACTGTCAGAGAATGTGAAGAAGTTAGTTTGCCTCACCAACTGGCTAAAGAGAGACTAGCTAAGAGGGCCTTTAGAGGCAGTAGATTGTGCCATGGTGTGGTGATTGGTTGTTTGACAAAAAATTGAAAAATGTTCAACCATGCTATAAAAACAATGGCTAAGAAGCCCAAATAATTTCTGTTTGATTTAAAAAGAAAAGAAAAAAGTTTTATTAACCCATACAATGGCTAAGAATCCCAAATTTTGTTTAGGATGAATGTTCCATATGGAATAGCAAAGAGAAATGCAAAAGAACAGCTGAGTTGCAGCACCATTGTTTTGTTTATTTATGAATAAAAAAAGAAACTATGTTAAATGTATATATCTGTCTGTTGTCATAAATCTTTTTTGTTCTCACAAAATATACCGAGAAAATTGGTAATGTGATTAATCCTGATTAATCCATAGAAACCTGTAATTAATTTGATTAAAATTTTTAATCATTTCACAGCCCTAATATAGAAATATAAAAATAAGAATCAGAACAAGAAGATTATACCTTTGGCAAATGGCGGTGAGTATTAATATGTATTCTTACAAGATCTCTTCCTTTAAGCCATGTAATGCCATGTACCAATAGTTCAAAGCGGTGGTTCTGATCTTCCATTTTACTTCCCCTGTCTTACAAAAAGCCAAAGTAATAAGTACCGTCACTCCTTCACGTTATTAAGAGAGGAGAGATCCACAGTAGGTGAGCCATTCATACATATGTATCATGAATGGCTGCTTTCATATCACTTCACAGTCGCTGAACGGTGCACTGACAATGTGCCAGGATGGTTTGTTCGGAAATCCTTTAGCTAAGCGCTGACATAAAGCAGATGTTTCAGTCTGAAATTATAAATTAAATATATTTCATGTTTTTTAGTGTATGTGGAGATAATACAGCCACAGACAGTTTGTAATAACAATAACAGAAGGTGTAATGAAATAATAATACAACTTTATTTCTATAGCACTTATCTAAACAAGGTTACAAAGTGCTCTAAAAATTGTATTGCAATAAAACAGAACAAATCAAGACAAAATAAAACTATTAAAGATAACATCAAAGAAAATATTAAAACAAAATAATATGTATTTTTTTCCCATAGAAGTGTGTTAAGCCGCAATTTAAAAACAGGATCAGTGCTGGCAAGTCTCGTCAGGAAAGGACTTCGAGAGCTGAGGGGCCCTGATGGCAAAAGCCCTGGTCACCTTTAGTTACCGGGCTGGACATGTAACTGGGTGGATCTGCCTGTGTTTACTGAAGTAACTGAACATATGCAGTTTTGAAAAGGATCCTCTGTTGTGCCTCTGTTTCATAACACAAGACAAGATGGTGTATATTGCTTGTGCGTTTGAAAATAAGTTGCCAACTGCCAGGACATGTTGGGGACATATCATCTGTAGTGTAACTCAGCATCATCTGCTGTTTTGGCCTTTTAATGCTTAGGCAGGCCAACCACAGGCTGATCAAACCTTGTGTGTGTGTCCCCGAATATCTTGGGGCCCAGTGGGGGCCTTTCTTCCTGATCCAGAGCCATTGGCTACAGCGTTCTGGAATCTGTGATGTTTCTTTTATGGTCTGGCTCAGGGCTTTTCAGTGGATTCCTATTAGAGCCCCTGCAATCTGCACTGGGCAAACTACTGCTCTCCAGCCTCGATGATCTGCCTCAGTTTCCATCTCACCATAAGGAAACCTCCTCCTCTCTTTTGCTTTATCGACAGCATCCTCCCAGGGTTCTGTCAGTGTCAGGGTGTTGGACCATTGTACCAGGTCTGTTCTCAGGGTGGTGGTGACCATTTGTGATGGGATTTTAAACAGTTTGCCTACATTAACCAGCATTTCCCATTCTCCGGCCTGCTCCAACTCATTACTTGTTTTCAGCGGATGAGGCTCTCTCTGTTCCTGTTCCCCTTTTCACTGCCAGCCCTGTGGGCAGCTTCTGGTTTCACTTTATTACAGATGAGCATCAATTTTATGAGACTAGAGACTTGATTGAGTCAGACAGTCTATCACAGTGATGTCCACGTCTGCTTTAATTGTAGTCACGATGATGTTATTATCATGTGATAAAGCATTTCATAGAGAAGTTTGATTGACACACTCAAGACTGTTGCCATAGAGCTTCTTAGTATCCAGGAGCTGGTCTTGTAGTATGTGAAGCGCAGCATTGTTGTAAATGACTTACTGCTTGAGCTACACAAAAACATTTCCAAGCTGTCAAATGTAATACATTAGCTTAACCAAAACCAAACTGCCACAGATTCTGCTGCACAGTGGGCACTGAGGAAAAATTGAGATTTAATCTCTTCATGACATATCAACTGACACAATCCACCTCGGTGCCGCCACAGAAGCAACTCTGCAACAACCATAGTCCCTGTGGTAGCCCCTCCACTCATCTCAAACACACACACACACACACACACACACACACACACAGGTGCATCCCCGTCTGACCCGAAAGCATCTCAACATCCCCACGGCGCTCACTCAGCTCCAGTCCTGACTGCTCCCACACAGAGTGCTTCGCTCCGTGATGGGAGCGCCCAGCCACCTATCTGGTGTTGTGCACACAATTTGAGATGACAGGTTAAGTGGCTTATCCACCCCCTGGTGTCTGCTAATACAAGGAAACAGGACCTGTAAACATCTCTGATGGTCCTGGGCCGTGTATGTTGGGGTGGAGAGGGCGTGTGCTCTAAGGTTTGGTGGTGATGATAAGATGTGTGAGTGGTTGTTGGAGTGTGTGTGTGTGTGTGGGGGGGGGGACCTGAAAACTTTTCACATGTTGTCACTCAAACTACGGTAAAGATGATGGAGGCTGTTGCCGTAGATATGCAGCTTTTCATTAGATGTTATTCACCATTCATTTTGGCCAATTAGATTTGTATATCAAACATCAGAGACTTTATCTTTCAAGTGTTGCCTCAAAGGTAAACGATATATGAACCATATTCATATAGCACTTTTCTAGTCTTAAGAACCACTCAATTCACACATTTATTCGAACACTGCTGCAGTGCTTCTATATATAGCAGATACCTTCTCATACATCATACATCCCGGGGGCAATCTGGGTTTTAGTATCCAGCTCGAGGACGCTGTGTGTGGTGGTCCAGAGGAGCCAGGGATCGAACCTCCTACTCTCTGATTAGTCAGGGCCACTTAATACATATTTGATTTGTGCAATAAATTCGGCAGTAGTGACCTAAATTGAGGCTCTCAAGGTTAGGCCATGACAGAGGAATTAAAATTCATTCAGAAAGATGAAACCACAAATTTAAATTAAGTAGATGCAGATGCATTTTATTTATCCCACACACATGCACAGACATGCAAACGCACACTCATGCAGGTAGGGAAATTTAATCTCTGCTTTTGACCCATCTGTGTGCGGGACACACAGAGCAGTGAGCGAATATGTACAGCGCTCGGGAGCAGATGTTGGAGGAGTAAGGTGCCTTGCTCAGGGGCACTAGACAGGGTCTAGAGAGACTCTTGGATTTTTGGGCAGATCAATCCAGGTTCGTCTTTTTGTTGTCTTTCCGTGGAATCGAACCAGAGACGAACCAGAGACCTTCTCTGCCCATAGTCCAAGTTTCTGCCACTAGACCACCGCCTCTCAATACAGTGATCCTCAGTGTGTGGTAGACATGATCAATTACATAAGATGATGAAGGAGACGTTTTTTTGATTTGAAACAATGTTTGTCATTGGAGCTATGTCAGATGGTGTGACACAGGTTGTCATGGTGCCGAATCACTTTCATGCCCGGAAGGATGAGTTCCCCATCTTTGGTACGAGCCACCGATATTAACACCGAGTTGTGATTTCACATCCTATCCCCTCTTCCAAAAAGATCCGGGCTCTCATATCCTTCAGTTATGCTCACACGTATAGAGTCGATTCACCAACAACATTTACAAAAGTTGTATTCTACTACATACTCAAACTGTATTTTGGCAACGGTATTAAAACTGTTGTGCATCTGTTCCTGTATTCCCTTTGACAAAAAAATTCCCTTTTCTAAATACAAATAAATATGGCCTTCTAAGTCACCGTTAGCAATTTTGCAGCTTGATTAAATACGATGACAGGTGGTGAGGTGATGATGCACCAGAATATACAGGTTTTAAAATAATAGACAACCATGGAGCAAAAACCAGATTATTCTTGCATTCTATGCAATTGTTAGATAATAAGTAGAATCCTCAAATATGCTCCTGGACAAATAGCAAGTCTATATTACTGTGTTATTAAATATCCTCAGATTTCCCTGATATTCACATCAACTCTGTCAATAGTTTTTATTTTATGAGCTGACAAAAAACAAGAGGAATGCAATGTGCGTAAATGAAAGTCAATAGTAAATTCAATCCTTTAGCAATCAAACAAGAATAGAATTATTATTTACAACAGAAGAAATGTTGATTATTGTGTCAACAAGGGGCCAAATGGATTTGACCAACTGAGCTCCTTTGCTTCAACCAGACATCCCCCACCGTCACCACAATGATAATGCAAGAATCCCCCAGAGCAGCTCATAATGTGACACCCACCATCACTCCAAATTCACCAGGAACAACAAATGATCACCATTACCGACAAACTGGCAAATCAATACTTATTATCATCATTACTTTTCTATACAAAAATGTCCACATCTTCATTGAGACTAACTCTGCTCCTCATCTCTTACCCTTTCTTCTCCTGGAATCAAACACGTTTTCTATACTTCACAGCCATTGACTGTGGAAACCGACACTGCAGCACTTGATGGCTTGCACTGCACCTCACTGCTCTTTGCTCGTGCAGCCTCTCGACCGCAGGCAAAAACACTAAAGCAAACACACAGATGAGGCATTTGTCTGCAGCCCCTCCTGGATTGTGTGACAGGCAGCAGCAGTGGTGAGATTCCATCAACTTGGCAGGCCGCTTCTTGCAGGAGAAGAGTTAATTGCTGTGGGACCGGAGCAGCCTTCAACATCCATCAACAAACCTCCTTTGAGCTCTGTGGGGTTGGAGGTTGGGTGCAGCTCGGAGAGGGAGGGGTGAGCAGAGAGGGCTGCAGAGGGCACCGAGATGTGGGAAACATGTGATTTCCTCTGACGTCTCGGGCAAATAACCTTCAAAACAAACCACTGCTGCTGAACTGCTGCTGTCCACTGTGGGCCGGTTTAAATTTCAGCCCGAGTCACAGAGTGGTTCAGTGAAACTACCATTGCAGGCTGTTGCTAAGAGAAACCATTTGTCAAAGCTTGGGCTCATGAATGCATTTGCCAGCATGTCTCTACAATGGAGTCAAATTTCCAGACTTATTATCAAGCAAAGCATTTACAAGAACTTTCCAAACAACATTTGAACGTTTATAGAAAATACATATATATTCAGACCCAAAGCGGGAGCAGCGAATTAAAAAATGGAGCGACATCCGTGGCTTTAGTCTTTGTAAAATTCAAGCAGTCACATTATGAATGATGTATGAGCTGTCTGAAAGATTTTAAGAGACTGAGAGTTGCCCATTGAAGTCCAATAATTATTCAATTATTTGTGACGGATGAATTGGAGCCATGTCCAAAAGATTTATATTTAACAAAGCAGAGACGGAAGAGTTTCTGAGGTGAGATGATCCAGATGAGTCAGACACTGACCTGAAGATTTGAGAGAGATTAATTTGTTATCATGGTATCAACAAATGTATTCATCCGTCAGAGTTATGGATAGCTGAAGGTGCTGGGTTCAAATCCCAACTCGGCCAGGGCCTTTCTGTTTGAGTCTGTGTATTCTCTGTAGACTCTGGCTTCCACACACAGTCCAAACCAATGCAGATTTGGGGTTAATAGGAGACTTTTGAGTTTGAATGGTCGTTTGTCACTGTTGGTTTGGCCAGTGATGGAAATCAGTAAGAATCAAACGTTGTTTTCTAGCTCTGACAAGGGATCAGCTCATTTTACTCTTTGAACTAACATGACCACGTCTCTACATACACTCACAGAAAAGTGTGTGTGTTTGGGAGGGAGGGGTGAGGATGCCAGAAGATTTTAGTCTATTATTCTATTATGGGAGGCCTGGCGAGAAGCAGCCAATTTTGTCATTTACTTCCTCACCTACAATTTAGACCCACTTGGGTTAAATAACAACACAAAGGGGAAAATCGACACAGAGCGTGTATGAAATAGAGCTGACTATTTAGATCCTGTGGACGTTTGCGATACAGAAATGAGTGGGAAGGAGAAGTTGGGGCTTCAACAAAAGGTGCAATGCAGGCTGTAAAAACACATCAATAAGCTAAAACAAAACCAAATCAAAAAGGATGTAAGGGAAAAATCAATCTCATATCTGTGAGTAGCACTGCAGTTTAGTTTATGTAGCAGAGAAGCAGCAGAAGCAGATGAAAAACAGATTCAAATGACATCTCAAAATAAGGAGCATTTGGCTTTTGCCATTGTGAGGAAATAATTGAATCTGTTGGGACAAAGTTTGGGGCTGTAACCTTAAAACAGGAGAGAACAGGAAGCAACTTTTTGTTTCCTTGTGATGAGATGATTGCGACACTTCAGCTGTGATTTCATTAGAAATCTGTTCAGGTGCTGGATGAGCGAGAGCCGGTAGGCAGTGTTAAAGGTGTCTCTGGTCTTAATTGAATCACCTCAGATGAGCGGGGAGACGCCTGGTACTGCCGGCTCATCTGATTTTCACATTAATTAACTGATTTCTCCTCTCTTATCCAATTATCTCAATAATGGAACATATTTTTACTTCAGTTATGAACTTTTCTTACAAGTCAACACGGTGAATGCTAATTCGTCCACAACGCAGCTCGGTATCCTCACTCACTCACACCCCTCCTCCCTCCCTCCCTTTCCCCCGCTGAAGAGCGAGGATAAGTGACAGTCTCTTGTAGCTTCCATATCTTGGGCCATCGCTGCCCTGCTGATGTAGACACTAAATAAACTGGTAGCTTTTAGCAGATGTAATCAGAAAGATGTAGCTGACCTGACGGAGGAAGATAGCCAGGGGCTGCCGGCGGGCGGTTCCACGTTGCCGACTTGTTTTCAATTTCCTGAGAGAATAAAGAAGTTGCTGTAACATCACTGCCTTTAATACTGTTCACTCACCACTGTTCTGTTTGACTCCCTATAAGAGTTTATGCTGAATCCTGCTTTCTTAGCTGAGGCCTTTTTTCTAGGAGCTACAAACCAAATTATACCCAAGCTCAGCTCAGGCCATTGTAGTTTACACCTTTTGGTTTTATCTTGATATAAGAACCCGAATCTAAATTAAAGGGCCAGTAGACAGACACATTAAAAAGTGCTCTCCTGTTTGATTGAGTGTTGCAGTGACTAAGTATTTCAGATGGTTCCTTTGGTCTGGCAGCCATATTTGAATTATCTGGAAGCTGATTTTTCTCCCAGTATTTTACAAGGTGAATACGGAACTGTGGTTCTCTTTGATTCAACATAAACTGTTCCTCGTGTACGTTTATCTGAGCTGCTCTTTCAGATTTAAAAATTGGATTCAGTCTCACTAGTTTTTATAGCATCCAATAATTAATTAAGAACCAACATTAGTGTGATAAAAACTACTTACAATTACGGAAACCATCTTTGGATTAAACTTTATTTAATATTTACTTTGACTCCAATAACATAGAGGAGGCAGGATAGTGACCTATACTGCATCCGTGATTCTTTGCTGCTTTGAGCTGTGATGTCGTCCATCTTTAAATACAGTCTAAGGCTTTAAAGCATTCATATTCCTACCCAGTTATATGGTGGGTCTTTACTGAAAATATCTGACCTTCAATGCAATTGTAAAGCTGTGTGCATGTTTACTTCTGCCACTTTAGTCCAGTGTGTCTTTACTGGTGATGATCTACACATCTGTCCCCTACAAACAAACCAATTGCCAAAAAGAAAAACGACATTCCTCTCGAATAACTCAACACAGTCGTCCACTTTACATTCCTGTATCTTTCAAATGTTGGTGAAACTACTGTCATGCATGAACAACTCCTTGGCTACACTCTCAGATTGTGTGGCCCTGTGTGTGTGAAAGGTTACAACTTTCGTCGCTGCTCCCTCCATCATAAGCCACTTAATATTCCGTGCAAACCTGGCATTTGGTTTGATTGAGAGGCTGTCCACTGCCGCTAATTGGTCTGTAAACATTTGAGCAGACACACACTGTGCACATTGGTGAGCATTAATGGAAGCTAACTCATTCATACAACAACCCCCCCCCCACCACCACCACCCCGCCTACCTCCTCTGCCACTCTCTTTCCACAGGGCTGGCTCTTTAATGTATTTAATTGTCAGAGTAAAAATGTTAATTGCATTTCATTATGTATAATTTATGTAGTTTCAGCCGAGGGATTCTTTAATATCCTGCTAATTTGAATGGCATCACCGGGGCCAGCTGCTGATTGTGTGGGCATGCTTAAAGTTGATCTGTCAATTAAAGCGGAGGTACATGATCGACAGGTTGTGTTTTTTTTTACCTCTGTCGCCATGTTTAAATCCCCCTCAGAGGTTTATGTCAACACACAATGATGGATCAAGAAAGCCCCATGTAGCTCAGTTTACACGGTGCAGCTTGCTGTCACTCTCATCCACAGCAATTTACGGTGGACTTACTATCAGCTGTTGACCTTATACTACGTCAATGTTTCTCAACCTGCGGGTTACGAGCTTACTCCCGCAGGTCATTCGAAAGAGAAAATCAATTCAAAAAAAGTAAATCGAATATTTATGTCTTTGTCTTGTGTCTTGTCCATGGTCCCTATGACTTGGAACACAGAGAGGAGGCTTTGCCTGTTTTTCACCATCAAGTTATTTCAGCACCATGGACAGCTCTGCAGGCACACGCACACGCACAAACACACACTAAATTAGACATAGTAATTAAACCATTTTACAAACACCAACTTAAAATATTTTGACACAGAAAAGTATCACACAACAAGTCAGAGCACGCCGCTGATCTACTGTTGCACATTATGCATTTCTAGCATTGTATTGCTGCTACTTCCAGTGACCTCCAGAGCTCCTTACCCACCTGTGCACTTGCTTCCTATTCCCTCATTACCCAATTAACATATTGTATATTCCATCTACCAGATTCTTTTTTCTTTTGCTTGCATACCTGTTGCCAAATTCTGCTTCGAAGCAACACTATGTAAAGTATTTTATTTTACTTTGTCTACTTTGCTTTCAGGTTTTTCTTTAGTGTCCATATAAGTTACCTGAAGCATTAAAATGTCATGCTAGATGCAGAATCCTCAGAAGGTACAGATGGCATCTAGCAGTTTATTGGCCTCACAATTCATAAAAACACATAGAGCCTGTCATGGTTAAAATTTGATATACATGTTAAGAGCTACGGCTAAACTCTAACCACTGTTCTGAGCCATATACACAGGACAACACATGAGGGACCAACTGCCCTCCCTGTACTGCTTTGATTGCTTCAGCAGATTTGTATAAAACAATAAAGGCATTTTTACTGAATATCATTTTAGCCCTTGCACATAATCTTGTTTATATCTCAAATGTATCTTTCCTTATCTACACCGCTTATCCCCGAGAGTAGCAGGGGCAAGGGGACCTGCGCAGGTTGCCGGTGAATCACAGGGCCAACGTACACAGAGAAACAACCATTCACAGTCACATTCACACCTACGGGCAATTCAGAGTCTCAGATTAACCTGACCTCAAACTGCATGTCTCTGGAAGCCGAGTGCTTTCATGATAAAACTCACTCAGACACAGGGAGAACATGCAAACTCCAGAAAGACCCCGGTCGAACCAGGAATCGAACCGACAGCAGCAGTGCTTATCAGCGCAGGACCGAGAAATGTCTCAAGATTTGATGTAAAGTTTGTAACCTTTTGCCATCAAATATAGTGTTTTTTAAAAAAGTGATCCATTATTTGGTAAAGCGGTATTTGGTAGTTTAACCAAGTCGACCTGGGATGTCCCCTTGTAGTATACATAGTTCTGAGGAGAAGGAAACATGTGTTAGTTACATCATGTAGACTCGACTATAATGGTAGATTACAACCACGCCAGGATTGTTCTAGTTATATAGCTACAAGACTATGAAGTTAACAAGTACGACCAGTATTGTGGGTGCTCCCCAATAAAAACCATGAGTAATTGCATCGAATTAAATGTGTGAGAACTAAGGTTGAGGGGGTTTAAGGAGGAGGCTTGTTGTCTGAGAGATTCATTAATTAATATCAGGGAAACAAACTTCACAGGGAAGCATAATAATGAGATGCAGAACTATACTGAGATAGTTACTGGTGCCTGAAACCACAAACGTACGGATATTAAAACTTCAAATAAAACAGGAGCTTTTAATGTATTGATTGTGGTTGGTTTTAAAAGCATTGACTGGGGTCCAAGAGTCTTTCTACTTCCCATATCTTTCTTTAAAATAATGTCTCTCTTATTAATTTGTCTCAAACATTAATATAAATAAAATAAATCTATAGGTAGGTTCTCAAACTCACTACCTACAACCTACCATTCATTTATCTTTTCCTTAAGGCCTCAGGGCTGAATCACGGCTTCACTGCATCTCTGATCAAAGCTGTGTTAGACTGTAACATGTATATTTATAGTTTCTGGTCTGTGTCAGGGAATTTCCAATCAATACTCTTTGGATGTACTTTAAAATGTACTGATAATTGTTAAAAGATGACATGTAACTATCGTCATGTTCCTTTAATGTTCAAAGCAGTATATCAATACACACGTTAAGCCCCTAATACCAATGAGTACAAGCCTCATCTTAGCAAATACATCCATAGATGTATTATTACTGTATGTATGTGTGTTTGCTGTTTGTCGCCTGGGAATTACACAATGTCTTCAGCACTTAATGCATTTAATCCATTCAAGAAAGGTGCCAATTATATGAGTCAATCACCTGCAAATGGGGATTTAATCACCACTTCTTGGTTATTAAAATAATTGCACACATTAATTTTTTTTTGTCTCCACCGCTCGCTGCCATGACTGTGACCCCGCCAAGCATTTGTAATCAGTCTTCTACTGGAATAGATTTAAACATTCTAACATATAGCACACTGCAGATACTGTAAACCCCCTTGTTGCATTTTATAAGTGACTTCTGTTTCTATGAAGCAGCCTGTATATAACCGCAGCAGGGAGTGAGTGAAACCATTAAAAGTCAGCTGCAGCTGACCGCAAGAATGAGTGAAAATGAGCAAAGCATGTTGGACTGCAGTTTGTTAGGGGGTTGGTGGGGGGTGGGCTCCGCTCTTCTTCCTCTTCAAAGGGGCTGGGATACTCTAAAAATATCTCCCCAGCAGCTAATCAGAGAGAGACAGGCAGTAGCAGCAGAGATGTTTGTTGTTGTTAGGCTCTTTTGGCTTCAACAAGCAGGACCATGATGCACTGGGGGAAAGGGCCTGGACATGTGTGAGCGCTTTGATCAATAGGGTTCCAGTCCCTGTGAAACACAACCTGGCTGCAGCAACAAAGAGCTCCCTGTCCACAGATCTGATTGTGCAGAGGCAACGGGATGTGGACGGTCGGTACGGAACACTGGAAGAGGATCTGCAAACAATTTAACAGGAGGAAGTTTGAGTGGCATTAATTGGCCAGCGGGATGAAGTCCTGTGACAATACGTTCACACAGCCATCAGCCTGGCTGATGAGCTGCTGAAATCTCACTTACTGCGGGAGGAGATGAAGGATCAACCATTAATAACTCATTTATTGCCACTAACACTACAATCATCCATAATTATCACTCCACCAATCAGTTACGCTCTTCACGCTGTCTCGCTGGTGAGTCACCGGCCTTTCAAGTGTGCTTTTCAAACTATCTAACGTCATCCAAGTTTGACAAGGCTTTCTCGTTCCGTGACTCATGTAATTCTAGCTTTGTACAATGCCTTTCTGTAAGAAGGCAACAACTGCTGTACACTGCTGTGACCCTCAGTTGGCTACAGTCAAGAAACAGCCTTTTGATTGGTGGTCTGCTATAATATACTAAACTAATTCTTGAAAATATCACATTAACATGAGTCATTGTATCATGTGAACTGGACTGTGGGATAAAAACATAGCAAGATATCAAAATTCAAGGACTAAACTCTGAAAAATATATTTAGTCATTTGTATTTGTCTCTATGTTCTTCCCATGCCTTTTCTCCAGGAACGCCGCCAAACTCCTAATTATAGACCATATTTGTGAATGGTTGTTTGTCTCTATATATAAATCAGCCGTTTGATACCCTTGCCCAATGTAAACTGGGTTTGGCTTCAGCTTCTCAAAACCATCAAAGGAGAAGTGGTAAAGATAATGGACGCATGGATTGGATGGTTGCTAAGAGGTGACCATGTCTCATTCATTTAAATGTAAAAAAAGAATTTTCCTCCTTCCATCATCCATGTCACTTATCCTTAGAGGTTCTTGCTGTGACGGAACCGTACCAACCAACCACAGCACTGCTTTATTGCTTTATCATGTTTTATACTATATTTAGGGCAGGACATATGTTTGGGCTTGAACAAATATCTGACATTTTTTATGCAGATACTGTTACTGTGACTCAGGGAAATTTAAACGGACCCTGTGTTTAATCTTACTGCTTTAATTTCAGGTCTTTACCTTTTCTAACAGAATGTATGTGGCTTATATATTCAGCAGAAACGATTCCATGTTTAAAATCTGTTGCTTCGTTCGCCTGTGACATTGTGTCTCTTTTGTGATAAAAAAAATAAAAGACACAGATTTGCATTTTCAAGAACTATAAAAAATAAATAAATCTGAAACCTTGGGATTTCTCCACTGACAGTAAGTAATAGAACATGTTTTGATGTTTTGAGCCAGAGAGAAATCACGGACGAGCGAGGTTGGTACACATGAAAAAGGCAGCTGCTGTCCCTGCATGACTGCATGTTTCTGAAGGTAAATTTCCACTGGTTGCCCCTCAAGGTTTTCTGGCCCGTGTTTCTCAAAAAATATGAATCAAAGATAAAACCGAATCCAGTAAGTTATTGTCGGATTCATGTAAGAGGTGAAGGCTGTGATAAAGATACATTCAGGCCTGGCGCTGTAGCCGTCTCCTCTTAAAGACATTAGTATAATTTTCTTTTCCATGACCCCTCTCTTCTCTTCTGTCGGTTTGAATGAAGCTTCTAAATTACCCCAGATTGTTTCTGGCCCAAGTATCCAAAGGTGAGGATGTGTGTTTGAAGACACAGAGAGAGCACTTATTGTCCCCGCATCTTGAGCTGGGCGCTCACTTCATGAAGCCATTAGGGTGAATGGGCTGACTGACTCTTGGAGGAATCCTAAATGTAGTACTGGCTTGTCCTCATGCTTTCAGCTTGCCTGGCCTCGGGCAGACAGCAACTGCAAGTGGACGAAAAACAAGAGAAAGAACCACTCCAGAGCAGCACAGGCCCCTGGGTTGACAGAGCTCAGACACTGAGGAGACACAGCAGAAAACACAGCCTACTGGTTCACTTTATTTATAGTCCTTTCTGCTTGATAGATGGCTTTAGGGTTATGATGCTTCATACAACAAACAAACAGTAAAATACATTATTTCATTTTTATACTTAAGGATAAAACTGCATCTTCAATCGAGTAAAAAGACTGTTTTGACTCGGGGCTGTCTATCCACTGGATATAGTTGGACTAAAGAAATCACCATTAATTATAGTAATATGATTATTATTGGAATGTGAGTTTAACTGCTTTCAGACATACACTGAACTCCGAACAGATTCCTGAAATTGCGAGAACACAAAATTTAGAGCACAGCAGGAAGATATGGAGAAAATTCACAGCGAGTGAACGTGTTGATGACGAAAAAATGGAAGCATACAAATATCTCAGGATTAAAAAAAGAGGTGTCATAATTGGAAAGACAACAGGATCTATAATCAATAAGTTCGAGGCTGCCTCCTCTAAGCTCTGCACAGACGCCAGCCCTCGCCTGGATGTGTTAAGACAGATTCAGTGACCACAGCAAATTCAAGCATAGTTTTTTATTCAACACATATAACATAACAAGCAAAAAACATAGAGATGCTTATTCTGGTTTTCAGCTGATATTCTTTTCATGTCATTTCAGCTGACTTCCTTCACAGACATTGTTTAGTGTTATTTTCATCTTTTATCTTCATTTATGTCAGGAAAAATGAAAAATCAACTGAATTAATCCCTCCTACATTTTCTTAATGGATTACCTCAAGTCTGGCAATCATAAGGCAAGTGCATGTTGAATTATTATTAAACTTTTCTACTTTTCCCTTTTCTTAGCAAACTACTGCCTGATTTAACATATAACCATGACTACAGGCTCCCGTCTGTTCTGTCCTAACAGGTAATTGGAGGATGAATGAGAAATAATAGTGGGAAATGGCTTGGCCTACCACCTGCAGACTCCCACAGAAACCAGTTCCCCAAGCTGTGTTAGTAAGTGTCTTTCTGAAGTTATCAACAGGTATGGTTATAATGAGGAGCTGCACTATGAGAAACCGAGACCTTTCAAATGTTGGAGGGACAGAGTTTATAAAATTCACTGTAAAGAATCCTTGGAAATGACTGAAGTTAAATTGTCATCCATTACAACTCAAATGATATTTTTTCTCAGTAACAGTGCAGAATCTCTGGCTTGATAATGGTTAGAAGAAGACGGAGAAATCAGGTTTTGAATTGAATTCAAATTGAAACCATTTTCCTTTCTTGCACAAACTTCCAAATGAAACCCCGTCTTCAGACATCGGCTGATTCACAAGCCAAGAATCAATTAGTTAAGGGCAAGTTCGGCCCTATCTAAAAATACCAGTGGTGCTATTGTAATGAGACCAAGTCAGAGCTGGTATTCTCAACCAGGGGCAAATTACATCCAGCTCTCTTTGGTCAGACCAGACAGAGGAAAACACTCTGTCGTGGGTAATTGTAATCATCTCAATTAATTGCCAACATACAAGACGCCCCTCATTGGTGGGATGAGTGATTGTGCCATAAGTGGGTCTGCCCCGTGGTGCACCAGGCATCCAATCTTTCCCCATCTAATTATACTGGGAGTTATCGTGTCCCTAATGACTTTGCGTGTTGCCTACTCCTTAAGAAGCTAAAGATAAAGGCGAGGACAAAATGATGTAAAGCGCATTATCGTTGGCAATGGACTCCTGGCGGCATTACTTTAAATAGAGCTTGATTCCCTCTTTGTAGCCAGGCTCTTTTGTGAGATATGAGAACAGCGCTAATGAGTGCCCACACTCTTGATTTGGAATACGCCAAGTTTAATTTCTGTACAGGAGGGAAAAGGCAGCTTTACAAATTGGGGGGGAGAAAACCTTCTTTTTCGAGTTGATTAGAGTGAGAGGGATTTGTGTATGTATGCGGACATACTGAGGCTGTTATCTATGATCGGAAGTGGAGGTTTGTGCTTAACATAATGTTTTACTGAGTAATGAAGGAATGTAAAGCCCCATTATTCATATAAAGGGGCTGAATGTATAGGTTCATTCCAAGTCATCCCTAAGATATTAAAATGGAGGTGTCTCAGAGGAAGCAGTGACCCCTGGATTCTCCTTAAATGGTTTCCCCTTTAAATTCATCCCTGTTAATTTGATCTTCTAGCAATAAAGTGAACATCTGACAACTGAAAAAGTTGTTACAGCAAAGAAAACCAAATATTTTCATATTAAAAAAAAATCTGTATTGATTCAATGATGACAGATTCTATTATGATAGGAAGATTGATGCATGTTTACACTGTCCGCTTGAGTTTCCTCTTGGTTTTACGCCTTCCTCACACTATCTGAAGACTGTAAATTGCCCGTAAGTGTGAATTTGAACATATGTGGTTTTCTCTATATGTTGTCCTGTGATAGACTGGCTACCTGTCTAATATCAGCTTGGATTGGCTCCAGCCCCCCTTTACTCTCAAATTACAAGTGGTATAGAAAATGAGTGGATGGAACCTTTAGGGGAAAATAAACATTGAGGGGTGTTTTTATGCCGGAAAGTTTAAGTGGGATTCAATCAATTATTGCTCGGGTTATATTAACATGGCTGCTGCTCCCCTAATAATGCATAACCATAATATGAAACTATTGGTCATAGCAAATGCTGGATTAGGGAACCTGGAGGAAAGTCTCACAGAGAAACTTCTCGGTTCAAACCATCTGACGATTCTAAACAGCACAATCATGCTCTGTTTTCTCATATTTGCAAGTCAATGTTATAACTGTATTTTACAATGATCACCGTGTGCTTTTTGTAAATGTCAGAAAAGGAAGGTTACAGTGTTTTTAGATTATGCTGCTTAGTTCCTCAGACAATCAAGTCACTCTAAGGTCATTCTGTCTGTTTGGCTTCTCGTCTCTGCCTCATGATCCAGTGTTTTATTAGGTTTTCTTGCAGTTTTTGACAAACACCCAGTTTTGAAAGCCACAAGCTTCCTAACTCCCTCTGAGATGTTTGCACTTCTTGGCTTTTGACTCGGTGCTACTCAAGCAATCACAATTACCTACTCCCATTGTGTGCTAGTGAGTGATAACAGAGAAACAATCTTAATAGTGAAAGAAACTTCTGTACAGTACTATGCAATCTGGTGACCTGTCTGTGTCTCCTCATGCAAACTTGATGTAGCTGCTCTAGTGTATGAAAGGTGCAGGGGAGTCTCGCACATCCTGGACTTTGATCTCGATACACATGTCTATGTGCTTTTTCGCAGAAGCAGTTCAAAGCTACCCCAACAAGTTCAAGGTTTTCTTTTCTGTGTGGTGTGAATGACCCACATAGCAAAAAGAAAATGTCTGGGACTCCTCACCAGCGCAAAGAACAACTGAAGCTGTGTTGATGAGTGTTGAAACATCTTCACAGTGAAGAGTCAAGTCACTTTTGATTTAGACATGAACAAACTAAACTGAGAAAAACAAAACCTTGGCAAAGGTAAAAAAAACTGAATTGCAGAGATCGATCTGTCATTATAAAGTTCACACTTTGCTACTTCAAGGTTTTTCTTTTCTTTCAGAAGACGATGCATGTCTCTACATACACTGAAGTTGAACCCTCATCAGTGGGAATGATCAAGTGTTGTTGGAGATGCGCTGACTGCAGAGATGCTGCCTTTGTGTGTAACATGTCAAGAGCAGATCTGAAGACACAACTGGATTCCCCGTGATTCACCTTCCTTTATCCTGTCAACATCGCACAAACACACAAACATCTGAAGCAATAAAGTGACCATTTTAGCGTCTTCATATTCAACATGTGTAACGGGGGGAGAAAATGCCATGCTTCAACATCACTGCAAGCTGCATGTGGCTAATAGCCTCCCAGCCTAGACAAAGCCTAGGTCTCAGCGGACCTATCATGAAAGTGGTAGTTTTATCTATTGTGTTTTCATAGTAAGACCAGAGGGCTCAGCATGCCTGGAATACATAAACGCCGGTAGCCTGCGGGTCAGAGAAAAGAGAGGTTTGTTGGTTTGAATCACTGAATTGTCAGAAGAGGTATTTGAAGGAAATGAGAATTTGAGATAAGATCAGTATTTTCTGGATTCATGCAACAATAAAGTGTGATTGACTTAAAAAACAGAAACCTGTGATTGAGTCAAATGAAATGGAAAAATAAACAGGCGGAAATTCATCGCTAGAGTGGGACAATCGCACTATAAAGTTTCCCTCTCCTTACATGGCCTTTCGACTGATTACCTCTGTGTCCCCTAGATCCAATTTGATGCCTCCTGAATTTTTAATCAGCCATTGGAATATTTAGAGCTGCTATACTGCTGCTCTGCCGGGGGCAACAATGTGAAACAATAAATACCCCAAAAAAAGCTAAGTCCTAATGATTCATTTAGGATGATATTGATTTGGTCTGCAGTAAATTACAATTAAAGGCCTCGGCTTAGCATTTCCATGGGACTCTTTTACCCATTTAATAACCTTGTAAGCTAAAATTGAAAGAATATTTAACACCAACTGATACACTGGCAGACTATGCACTTTTTTCAATAAATTACTTGAGGGCACATGGGGCTCGGTTTTGTCTTTCATACGCATTCATCTCTTCCTCTCTTCCCATTTCTCACAAGATCTCCCATACATCATAGAGGAAAGAGGGAAAGCGAAGGACGGTTATAAAAATGAAAAGATTCAGAAATGTTATGCTGATATCATTAATGTATGCATAGCTTATAGGAAGAAATGCACCTAACAAAAGCATTATTCCAATGGCTGTCACATAAATGTATAATGCAATCAAGGTAAAGATAAGGTAACTTGTACGGCATTTGGGGGAAGAAACTGGTCCTGCATTCATTTCCCACCAGCAGTACTTAACATTTAACACAATTACAATTGAGAGGACGACGACGGATTGTGTGATTTGTTTTTCTGCACTTTAGCTGCTTTTACTGGTCACTGCATTGGGAATTGGTGAATACAATTGTTAGAAATAACCCCCAGTTGTTCTATTTAAATGGCAACTAAAAGCATGCAGTGGGCTATACTGGCATTCAGGAAATACAACGTGTCAACCTTAAAAGACGTGGATATCAAATTTCAAATGGGACGATTGGTTCAAAGGTCAAAGTCGTAAGTGTTGCTGTTGATATTTTTGGATGGGTGTTTATCATTTAGCCATTAAATGCAGGCATGGCAGTATAATGTACCTATTTAATAGAATATTCCTATGATCCATGAACAGGAGGCTGGATCCCGTCCTCGCCAATTGTTTTTAGGAAATCTGTTTGAGTGTCAACAAAATATTATTTCCCTGTATAGCAATTAACATTGGGGCATGAGAATATCAATCGGCATTACACAATCCAGGCTTTTCTAAAAATGTAATTTGGGCTTGTAAATCCATTGGGTAAACAATAGCCCTAAAGCCGCCACATTCAGTCATGTGCTCCTCACTGTGACCACCCAGGCTAAAAATGTGTGCACTCACGGGACTTATGGGGCACTTGGATGAAAGCTTTCATCAAATGGCATATGCCGAATGACATGTTTGCCTAAAAATACCACAAAGAACCTGGTGTTCATAACGGTAGAACTTTCTGGAAATGGGTGTTAAAATGCTCCTGTTGTATTTTCACCTGAAGGCAAATATTATGTTTTTTAACATCCTCGCACGTGAAGTCGGAACCCCACCCACGTGTGTCGCATTAGGATGCAGTGACAGGTCGTGATCCAGGAACATGTTTGCTTTATTATTTTATCGCACCTTCAGATTGTTTGATTAACACACACACACACACACCAATCAGCCGGGAGAAAAATCCAACATCCCAGGTGTCAAATCCTCGGACAGATTCCCTTTATAAATCCTGCAGCGAAATAATTGGTCCAAATCCACCGAGAAAACAAATTAAGCATTTTGTCGCAAACATCTCAGGTACAAGGACACCAAGCGAGAAAGAGCCTATGGAACTGCAGGCAATCAGTTGTAGCTAAGGAAAACGTTATATACAGTTTGCCATAAGGCTAAATTGGACACATGTGCAACAAGTCAGGTGGAGTGCTGTGCACTGGCCGATACCTTATCTTGCTCTGTCAGCAGGTCTCCACTGTCCCTGGGATTAATTGTGTCTGTCCACTTGAGACGAGGATGTCACGCTAGCCTGTGTTCAGCGGCTCCCTCCACCATGTCCAACTGGAAGAGAAGGAGGGAGAAACAGTTGTTTTCTTTCCCAAACTGTGCTGCGCCAGGAACTGTGTGTTCTTTCCCCCCATTATTTTGATATGCTCGTGTGTGTTTTCAGTACAGTTTTTGGTGTGGTATTCGTGTGGCTAGGCTTCACAAACACATTCCCCACAGATTCAACACTATGAAGCGACGGCAACAAGAGTAAACATGCACACTATTACAAAATAACTGTGTAATGGTAAGACTATTACATTTGCCGAAGACTACAAATACATTGGAGTACAACCACAAAAGTACAAATGACTGGTAGATGTAGAAATAGATGGTTAAAGGATTATGTCTACTTTTCTTATTTCTAACAGATCCAATGAAAAGACCAAAGCCATAATGTTTGTGCAGGCCGGGGCCTACTATATCTCAGTCCTCTGGGCAGTGATGCCCCATTAACCAAAATTGTCTACAATAGAAATAAACTAAAGTGTTGCACACTGTTACATGTTCTCTAATAAGATTGAAGAACAACACTGTAGTTTTTGAGTCAGTAATATATATATATATATATATATATATATACTGTATATACACACACACACATGAATGTGTGTGTGTGTGTTGGTCGTTAAAATTCATAAGGCTCAAACTCAACTCTTTGAGTTTATACAAACGGTGTGGAAGTTGAAAGCACAAGATGCCTGATGATCAAACCCACCACCTCAAAACATCTGGACAGTCCTCTTACTACACAGATATGTTTGATGGGCTTTATTTGATAGGACAGAGATAGAGAGTTTAGTGTTAAGAGGGGGGCAGAGAGAGTGGGGGAGGACATATAGCAAAAGGCCGCAGGCTGGAATCCAACCTGGGTTGCTTCAGCGGCATATATATAGTCATAGGGTGACAGCTCTAGTAGGTGAGCTATTCCCAGCCCTTATACTGGCTTTCTACTTGGCTTTCATAACCTGCAAAAGGTGGTCCCAACATTTCCCTTGGACAACACCCAAAGGAAAGAGTCAAAAGCAATAACAAGATGAGTGGTTGAGCTATAAATAGTTCAGAGTGAATTTCTTGGAAGTTCTGGGGTGGATGTCCAACACCCGAAGTGACAACTCAAAGGCTCCAAGAAATACAGCACATACTGAAGGTGTCTGATCAAACCGTTTTTAACCATGGCCAGTTTCTTCTTATCAAAGAAGTGAGGTCCATAGCAAGCAGTGGCATGACTCTACATTGGCTTTGTTTTGCCCCTGAGAACTGCTGCTGCCTCCTACATAGATATTTTGAAGAAGAAATAAAAAAAGAGATCTACTAGCTAACAACTGGTTTGTCATTTGTGTGGATATGAGAAAGGCAGTGGGCAGACTCCTTGATGGCAGTGCCACGAGAGGGGGTGTCAACATCTGGCTAGTAATTGCAGCTCACAGTAATTAAGCCCGGGAAAATAAGTTGACAGTTCTGCAGCTTTGGTGCTTAGTGCCATCCCACTTACTTCAACATATCCACCCTCCCAACAGCTATAGCACAAACCCTACCCCCACCGAAACAGCCCCGGGGTCCCTGAGAGCACACAGTCAAACTATCTGTGCCTGGTTATTCCCTGTGCCCCATTAGGAACGGTGTGTAATTGTATTTACTTTGCAGAAAACCGACCGGCAGCTACATCCACTTTTTTCACTGCTGATGGCAACTCGATGCACTGAGAGAAGAGGCAACCAAATAAAAACACATAATTGTCTGTTGAACATCTCCTTCCACCTGAACAGAGAGATACTAATACGTGTGTAAATGTGTGGTGATCATACCGCAACATCACAGCACGGCTTCAACAAAGACACCTGTCATTAAACAATAGAAAGTGTGAATGCTTCTGGCTTTTGCATCTTGAACATCTGGCAAGAAATATCATGTCAGCTTTGTTCTTATCTAACCCACAAGTAAATGCAGTTTAGTTTTATCTGCTCCAGAAATGTCGGCATAAAAATACACTATTTTCTATTGGCAAGCAAAGTTGCAGACAACAAGTGCATCATGAACCTCTAATTTCAAACATCACAGAGTAAATTGTATCCAAGCATCAGAGATCAGGAGTAAGGGCTGAAAACTGTGCACATGCTGTGTGGGGTTAGACACCACACTGCGTGAGTTTTGAGTTTTCAGATCTAATCCCTTTTAAACAGTAAACACCTCCCACCATTTGAAAGATCAAATGTAAAGTAAATTAACACAAAGGATATTAACTGCGATGTGGTGTTTACTCGTTTCGGCATGCAAGGTCTCCCTTAGACCCGTGACCCCGTTCACTGCAGTGACTCCTGATGACTTGTCCATTAATATTTAAAGAGCACTTTCTGTCTGGCTGCTTACACAGTGGGTCACACTTGGGGAAAGATGTTTGCAGAGACAAAACAAGACCTCCTGTGTTTGCTCCAAATTTGCCAAAAAGAGGAAGATTTGCCAGGTCCCCAGTCTGTTGAATAGCTTCGTAATGCCTCATGTCTTCATGGGATCAGCGTTGGATCACGTGGACCACCTCTAAACTGCAGCTGTTTGTCTTAAGCTCTGCAGCACTCCAAGCCTCCCACCTTCAGCACAAAGTCACTACAGCAGAGCCCTGGGGGTTGTCAATGTTTGGGCAGGGGGGCACAGTCGCGCCTGTTAGCTGCATGCATTGGTCTTTTGTTTGCCAGTTTTTCCTAGTACTCAATTGAAGCAATTATTCGCTCCACTTGGCAAATTTGTCCTCCTTTCACCGTCTGACTCGACAGATGATTTAAAAGGCACCTACAGAACGTCTGAAAGCCAAAGCATTCCTGAATAGGGTTTAATTTGTCCAATTAGGCAGCTAATGAGCTAATTTAGAGCTCAAGTGAACATCCGAGATCAGCACACTCAGCCAGCATGTCTTTGTTTCAGGACAACACTAAAAGGAAAGGTTTAGAATTATTGAGATTAATCATGTTAAACAACACCAAATTTGTAGTGACCCTCCAGAAGAGACAGGCATTTTCTCATCTGTAAAGCTATGGTGAATGGAAGTTGGTTGAGTTTAGTTACACTAACGACTTGCTAAAGGTTAAGAAGAGATCCTTTGGGTCATAATAATTATTACTGTTAAGGTTTGGGAAGCATGACTTTATAGGCTAAAATTATAACTGCTAAGGTGACCGTTAAAATGGTTCTGCATCCTAGTTCTGCGATGAACAAGAAAATAATTCCTATTTACATTAAAGGCCTTTATTACCAATATAGCTTCGTAGATGGACAATGCAAGTGTCATTTTATGCTTGTATATTGACTTAAGTCATAACCCAGGATTCAGTAAATGTGACACACATCCAACCTGAAGTCAAACCCAAATTTATCATAGAGCCATGTTGCAATGTGGTTTGAACTAAACGTCTAAGATGCTGAAACGTCCCAGCGTGTGGGCGATGATCGGTGACTGTCCTGTAGGTAATTGGGGGGTGGGGTTGTGAAATCATTGTAATCGTGAACACCTGGTCTCAGTGATCCAGAATGTTCCTTAAAAAACCAACAGGGAGAAACAACTCTTGCATTTTCCTGAAAGAGAGAGGTAGAAAGCCACTGAGGCGGAAAGGTTGATGACCCACTTTGGTTAGGGGTTGACTGGGGTTGATAATAATAAGAACAATGCTATTGAACAGAAGCCCAGACTTATCTCATACATGTAAAAAAAAAGCACTTCTTCTGTCTAGAAGAAGTGAAAGTAGAGCCGCCATTCAGGTACATAAGAAATTTCCAGGATTTTACTCTCAGTGAATATTAATTGTCTGAGCCTCAGCTTCAGTGATCGCTCTCCTTCCTGGCTAATATATATGCGGCCAACATAAACGATCCGGCTTTCCTTGTGGAATTGAAATGCTGATTGCTAGAAATGTAATAGATAATGGTTCTAATTAGCATATAGCTGTTGGTGGGGATGTTAATCAAACGCTATGTAAATCACCCTACACACTCTGGGCATTGGGATGGTGTAGCTTATTAATCAGTTATCACAACCGCTTTAGATATTGAAGATACATATATAGATTCTGACAAGTGAGCTTAGAGACATGTGGTTAATACCAAGTTTCGCCCAGAAGGACCCACTGTGTTCATGCTGGTGGGGTGTGAAGCTGAGAACTGGTGTAGTCTAAAACTAAGGAAATTAAATAAAAGAAGTATCAGATGGTATCTGACTCATCCTGTGATATGAAAACATGAGCTGGAGGTTTATCAGAGGGAGGTGTGAGGAAACCAGACACTAAATATAATCTGATGTAAACTGTGGTCTCAAACACATCTATTTTAAGCCACTGGTTTCAAAATATTGCATTTTCGATTAAGTGAAATATTTCCTTGCATGTGATATAACAGCAAAGCCCAAAATCTAGTCTTCCTTAAGCATGAATCTCTTCTGAGGTGAATTATAAATCACTTCAAAGAAAACAAAACCTCTTTCATCATCATTGTGTGCCCAGTGTGAAATGTCGAACACATCAGCATCATACAGTGTTGTGTTAAACATCTTACTTGTGAGTGGACCAAGAAAAGAAAAGAAGCAAATCCAATGTTCTTTTAAATCATTGAAAGAAAAAAGAAAAACTATATATATCAATATATGTTTTATATCAGTTGTACAATGTAGTACAATGTGCACAGCTCACGTCTTGAATGTTCTGCTGCATCGAAAGAATTTTCAATAAAGCAGCGCTTTGTGATGTATTTGACATCCTTTACCTTTGGGCAGGTGTTTGAACACATTTGAGGTTTAAGGCCTAATGTCAGGTCAATTTCAGCACAGTCCTGCCAAAGAAAACAATAACGTTGGAGGTGGCCCCTGCCAGCACTGCGAGGCTTTTGTCTTTGGCATCTCATAGGCCTCTATGACAAGGTTAAACTAAAGAACACTCCCCTACGTGCCTGCTCTGCAAAACGAGAGTCGACTGGCCTGTTCATGCTACCGAAAGAATTAATGTGCAAAGCTTGAGCAGCACAGAGTCTAAAAATTCATGACTTGCACACGCACACACACCATTCCAATTTCTGTATAGGCACACACCCTCTGAAATGCAAGGTAGGTTACACACAAGCTGAGGTCAAAATACTTCAACTTCTCACTACTTCTGTGCAGCTACCTTCAGGGACATCTCAGTCCCCAGAAGTGGCTGCAGAGTGAGCGGCCCTCGCTTTCACAAGGCTCTCCAGGGTAACATCCTTCCAATATGTCAAGTTGTCCTGTCTGCTTGCTGAATATGTCTGTGACGGGCACAGGCTGCTGCATACACAGACCCCGCATATATGACCATGAATATAAATAAATAATGTGATTGCCAGATTCTAAAACTGGCTGACAAGGTAGCTTTGTATCAACAACACTTGGAAATACATGGCAGATGGGGCAGGACACTCGTGGCTCCGTGATCAAGCTTTCCAATCGACCGAGTCTCCCCGAAGTTGGAGAGACAACTGGAGCAGGAGTGTGGCGGAGCGTCTGGATGAAGATGTATGGGTCTCCTCTGAGAGGCCCGGGAGATTGACACTCCAGTTGAGAGAAGGGCCTTGGAGGAGAGAGAGCGCAGAGATAAATGGTGCATTTCTATAGAGTGAAAGTCACTTAGAGGTACAAAGCTGTTAGAACTCAAGAGGTGAGCGGTGTGAGTCGCGGAGAAGATGGCAGACTTTTCCAAGTGCCTTCAAGCCAACAATTGACACCTTGAATATATATATATATATATATATAAACACCTGAACTGAACCGCATCACAGCTCATAAAAATAAATACCAGGTTCATTGACACCAGTAAAAGTAATTTAACACACAAACGTGGTTGTAATCATGATCATGACAAACTCACATTCAAATGAGGCACGGAGGGGAAGCAAGAATTGTTGTGTATATTATTCAATCATGGGAACAATATCTCTTTAACTGATGCTCATCATAATTCTGCCTCATATTATCACATGAGGCAATTTGGTGAAGCCAATGTTAATAACAAATCAGTCTGTTTAAATCACACGACAACAACCACAAAAATCATTAAGAACAATATTCAGTGACAAGATAATATAATATCCATGACACTTAGTATTATCAGTTGTAATCTGGATAATGATATGTGGATCACGTCTGTGTTTAAGCATCTCTACTCACGTGACGTCTTTTCAGCAAATCATGAATGTTGTGAGATACTTTCCTCAAAATACGACTTCTCATGGATTTCCAAGAGCCAGACCATAGGTCATACCTCAATGTAACAGCAATAAAGCGATCCCACCGTAGCCATGGTGACATGCTCGTGGCCACGTGACATGATCCTTTCGAGCCACATTTCGGATCAGTGATTCGAAACAACTGCACATGGGTTTCTCGACACAGCTGTTTAACGTCGGTACGAATACCATTCAACACCTGAAGTGCTCATTTCATCCGTGCACATTGCCATGATTATAATTAGTGTGTCCGTGCTAATGAACATGTATGGTTGTGTGATTAAAAATGCGTACTGCTGTACGTACGCCCATGTGGACTTGTTATGGGAACTTTACTTTTACTCCATGTAGTAAAAACCACTTCTGGTCCATTCCCTTCATGCCAAGGACAAGTCCCCGAGGCTATATGCTGCTATCGGAATGTTAGCATTCCAGTGGTGTCTTCTCTTTCACACCTAAGTGGATGTGCCTAGGCCCTTTTCAGATACACACAGCATCATACAGTGACGCTTTGAAGTATGGCTGAAACCTTGTCAGTACAAATTGAGTAAGATGCTCTCTGGCATGTGCCGTTACCTTATACCCTCAGCTCAGCAGCTCAGGAAGCTTGATCTTAACGGTGACTCAATGTTTACATTAGGCCCATTCACGGTGGCATTCAATACAAAATGAAAAGAAATCCAATAACTAACATAGATTAAACAGTAGGTGTAATGGCCAGTATGGTAAAAATACAGAGTTACACTGAATTCAAAATAAGATACAGGATCATCCACCGAAATATGTCCAGCTTCAAATTTGGCTCCAGTATTGTCTGGTTATGTAAATAAATACGGCCAATAAACAAATTTCAGAATAAATCTCGGTCTGTAATAACCCACCTAAATATATATATCACGTGACCATTCATCTACACAGCTGATTAGTCCCAATCAGAAACTGAATGTGAAAACCCCAAACTGGGCCCACTAGCATTTCCCTAAAGTCTAAGTTCGAGGCGTTTGGAGCGGAAATGATGGCAGGCGTGAAAATAGAAAAGTGTATTTTCAAACTAAAACATATTAGTGAAGATGTAGCCTCAGTCGGTATAACTTGTTTTCACAGCTCAGTTCTCCCAGGTCCCAACATGCACCACACGAACACAGCTATTGACCTTGGACTGAGAACACAGTCCTCCACCTTTTCCCGGACTCATCACCTCGCTCTCCATGCTGAGAGCGACCACGGCTCCTTGAAAACACATGCACATTTTTGTTTTTGTGCGTGTGTGAAATGCTCCAGACTAAAACAAATTCAAAATTCAACTCTGAGCTCCAACCTTGCCCCCGACAACTCGCGCACCTGACGGGTTCGTGGACAGTTTTGCGCTCTCCTGTGCCATCACGAAAATGTTGACACTCTTCAGCCCTTTCCCCGAGACAGGCTCTGACAAACGGCGGAGGGGAACGGGAGCCAGTTGCCTGCAGCCATCACACCTCTGCCTGGCCTCGTCCCAGCAAGGAGAGGAGGGGGGTCAGGAGCCTCCGGGCAGGCGTCAGGCCAGGGCTGATACTGGCTGACTGTGTGGCCAGTAGGAGCGTGGGTGACCTTCACATGGGTTCAGAGGGGGCTCCGACTACAGCAGCAGTTAGCAGATGAGTAGGTAAATCAATAGGCAATATACTCTATACGGCCGAGCTCAAACACCGGTGTCAGCTTGGCAAACCATTCGAGATGCCGCCGCAATGTGCAGACACTGTTAAATTGAGTCAGGGGCGATATATGTGTGAAATGATTTTAAAAGGTGCTGGAGGGAGCGTTTTTTATTCAACATTGATTATATTATGGTTAAATTATAATAAACAGACAAGACCTTTGGTATAAGCTGTTTCCTACGAGTGCTAAAGTAACTTTAATATTTGTAAAAGCTATTATCATAGTAAAAAGGGTCCGGGTTATATTTCTGGTGACCACTGTTGCAAAGATGCTCTTGCCTCCGTCTTGAAATAACAACACCCTCTTCGCTGCTGTGGAAAAGCGACTCACCGTTCGTACCATAAAGCTTTTTTTATTTTCTCTAACTTTCCACACTGATGAGAACTGCCTGAATACACCATAAAACAAGTGGCCAGCATCTGCCTCAACCAAGGCAGTCTGCGTTCTGCGTGGAGAGGAGGTCGTAAAGTCCACAAAAAACCTCAATGTCTGTGTTGAATTAAATCAACAATAACAAAGTCTCCCCACCTTTTTGAGCAGTTTTTATAGAGTTAGATAGATAAAGGTTTTATTTACCTCTGGGTTAAGACCTTCCCATTACGGCCTCAGAGGGAGCAGTTCACCTCAGCTGTGACTGAAAGCTATACTCATTACACACACCTCCAGGTGATAATGAAATCAATGCTGGGGAAGTCTCCCATCTTGCATTTGTTGGGTAGAAACTAGTCTAATATAAAAGCAGACTTTAGAGAGTTTAAACTTTTGTTAACTTCAACTTTAAAATGTGCACACAATTCCAGTTACTGCAAGGACACTGTCTTGTTATTGTGGTGGAATGAATCTCAATGGCCTTCGTCATATAGATATTTTTGAATAAATAATATGGCCTCTTTCTATTGAAACTAAATAGACTTATACTTTATCAACAGTACTTTATCTCTATATACTTTCTGATACATGGCCACTAGGATGTTCATCACTTCCAAACAAAGAATAAAATACTGTGATGAAGTGCATTTTCAAGAGGAACTCTTACTTTATGATTTTTTCACTGTGCACATAATCACATGCAGGAACATCTGCATTTCTTTACTCAATTTGCATATCCAGTATATTGCAGTATATTCAAAACTACACAGTTACAGAGACGTTTAAAGTTTTAATTTAACTGTGATTAGAAAAAAAGTTCCTTGTTGGTTACTATGCATCAATGACCTTTATGGATAGGACATGGACAGTTAAAAAAAATGACACTATGAAAAATGAAAATTGCAAAAAGTGCCTAATTGCTCTTCCATCACCTGAGCTCATTTGACATTATCAGTCTTCTCTTGGAGCTTCAGGCTCAAACACAACTGGGCCAAAAGCGTCACAAGCCACGCTCGGAAAACCAATAGAACAACAAATCTCCATTTAATTACCGAAAATGTATGAATCGGTTAATTTCTTTAATTATATACCAATTGAATATCATCAGGGTATTATTACCTAGTACACCGTTTATTTTGGTTTGGAATAAACTGAAAAGTCTGCAGATCCGTACCAAACAATGTAGGTGTGAAAGCCCCCAAATCTTTCCCTTTTCAGAACTTTACAAACAACATCATGTCACCGATCTGGAGGATTCTTTAATCTCTTCTTTCTAAGCTCTGAAGCTGTCGCACATTTGTTAGTCTACACACAGGGAGATGTTTACACTCACTGCGAAAGCAAGTCACCTGCAGTTCAGCTGCTTGTTGAGCTGGGATTCTTCTGTCGAGAAAGCAAAGGTTAGACAGCTCCTGTAATGGGGTCAAAAGAGGAGAAGGGAGACATATCTATAGTGGGGGTGAGCAAGAGTACTGCTGATGCTTGACAGCCACTGGTAAGTAATACCATCACACACACACACACACACACACACACACACACACACACACACACACACACACACACACACACACACACACACAACACACACACACTTCACTAGCTCGAGCTTCCACCAGATACTGGACCCAGTGTTGGCCCACTCCTCTTTGCACATACCATTAGTGCATTTTACAGCCCAGTTAGCAAAGACCTTAGAGCTCAGCAGAGGTAAAAAAAATTAAAACGTCACTCTTGGTTCAATCTCAGCATTGAGCTGAGTGCAGCTCAGTAACCAATTCACTGTTACACAACAAGCACCGGGAAAGATCTGTGGAGCAGATGTGACGGGTCTCTCCAAAGGCAGTTAGTCTCCTGACATTAGAATTCATGACATTTTGATGGAGGACCTCAGGTTTGTTCAATGTTGTCCAACAGGGGGCAAGTATTGAAACACATGTGATGGTGTGAAGGGAAAATAAATCCTCTGTCAAAAGCCTCAGAAATGAAGGAATTATTTCATTATTAAAACCTTTTTTTATTTAATTCTTATTTGGACTGTAAAAAAAGATATTCCACATGTGCCATTAAATCCTAATCCCACCCTAGAATAGTTCTGATTCTGACTTTCTAAGAGCTGCATATAAAACTGAAACAGAATTCCATGTTACATATCCCGGCCTCACTCTAAAAAGTAAAGCCTAGCAAAAGGTGTGACCCCGTGTCTGGAATATGGCCTCTGAAGATCATCAACAATGCTGCTGCTCAGAATACACAGGAATCTTGTGTTGAAGCCGCCTGCCTGGGATTCCCAATTGGTGAGCTTCAAACAGGGGCTTTGATCAGCCGGTGTGGTTGGAAGGATGTCTGCAAGCTTGAGTGTGTGTGTGTGTGTGTTTGTGTGTGTGTGTGTGTGTGTGTGTATATTTTGGGTGGAGGCAGTTGCAGGCCCAGCTTCTTGAGGCATCAATAGCTTGGTTTGATGTGGATATTTCCTCAGCAGGTGGTATATAAAAAGGCCATGGCTCCTAAAATATTACAAACACGGAGATGCTTAGAAGGAATTTGGCCTTCAGGCGATCAAATAATCGTTGCTATCAACGAACTCGATGGGCTCGGTAAGGCCAGATTGCCTTGTTGCATATGGACAGAAGGTTTAATGACAGACCATTAAAAGATCCTCATTCATATCATTACTATTTTGTCTGTTTCTTGCTGAAAAGAGACTGAATTGATTGAAATAATTGATGGAATAATTTCCATTTCCTGTGGAGCTGCAGCTCAGATTTAAAAATTGACTTTAAACATTTTATTTCCACGTTATTTTTGGTTTTGACTTCAAAACTTCAGATATTGTGTTTTACTCCCTTATTTTACACGAAAAAGCAATGAACATGGCAACCAGAGTGTGAACGTCAGAAAAAGGGAGAGTGAACCGAAATTGTTGAGAGCTGAGAAAAGAGTAAAAGTAGAGAGTGAAACGCCTTGAGTTCCAACCGCAGAAGTTAAGAAGTCATCAAATCTTGCTCTCACAACGTATGATCTCTCTCTCACACAAACACACAGACACACACACACACACACACACACACACCACACACACACACACACACACACCTCTGTGTTATCATGAGAAGTTGCAACCAGATCACTAAGGCAAGATGTGGGGAGCCCTCCTCGAAGTGCATTTAAGGGAAAAACCTGAGTGACTCAGCATGTCACTGAATTCCTGTGTTGTACTGGTTTGTGTGTGTGTGTGTGTGTGTGTGTGTGTGTGTGTGTGTGTGTGTGTGTGTGTGTGTGTGTGTGTGTGTGTGTAGGGATGTGTCAGTTACTGATAGGCGTTAGTTATCCTTGTGCATCATTTGCTGTGTTAAATACATCAGTCCAAAAATGAGTGGACACAGAGCCACCACTGAGTCATCTGAGGGTACGTGGATGACACAAGGTGTGTGTGTGTGTGTGCTGCATATGTATGCATGTTGGGGTGATGATGGTTCAGGGGGTGGGCGGCACATTCATTTAACAAAATGAATAGCTCTCGGACTAAATTAAATTTCAGCTGGAATTAAATGATGGGAAGTGGTCTCTGTGTGAGCTACCGGATCGCTGTGAGAGGGCAATATTGCTAAAAGGCTTTTAGAGGATTAATTTAATGTTTTTTTCTTCTTCTTCTTCTCCCTCTCTCCCAGCCGCAGTGTTTTTATTTTTTTTGATTCTTTGTTCTCCATCCAGGTGCTCGTAAACCACAGCACTTGTTTCTGCAGTGACATTTAGTAGTTCGAAAATGGCGGCGGGCCAGCCAACAGGGTGCCGTGTCCAGGGAGGTGGGCTGAGTGCTGTGTCTGTTTTCCACACATCTGTGGGAGGCGTTAAGGCTGGACGAACAACACAGACTGTTGTTTTATTTTGAAAGGATTAAAAGTAGATGGCCTGCTGTGGGAGCTGTTACGGTGGATAAAGGTTTGATTGGTCGATCAAAAAGCCATGTTCCCTGTGAAGCGTCCCTGAAAACATCCGGCCCTGCTCTCTTATTGTAAGTCACCATGGAAAGCAAGAACATTAAAAAAGAAAGTCTATTATTTTTAAAGGGCGAAAGGGTTTAGACTTCAATTCAAGATCATATGACTGATGAAATCAACAGTGGCAGACGTACAACTAGTTTATAAAATAGATACAGTAAACATCAAATAAGAATTCCTCAAAGATAGTTTCTTTCAATTTAGCGAGTTCTTTTTCATGTTCTTTTAGTTCTTTTATTGCCTTTAATTGATAGGAAATGGAGAGGAAGCTGTGGGGGGGACGGGGGGGGGACACAGAAAGAGAGTTTGTAATTGACTTCAACGTTTAAACTTCAACTGATAATACAGAATATCTAACAATAGTGTTTTGCATCAGTTTCCAGTGTCTATTGTTCGGATTGCACTTTCTCTATGGCTCCTACATCCTCCTTAACACACTGATGGTGGAACCGCCTGTTGTTGGGAGCACTGGGAGGAATCCTACCACAATAGTGGCCTGGTGGACCATCGGACAAAATATCCATGAAGATTTTAAAACTCACCATCCACTTCAGCTGTGTGTCAGCATCTGTACTTGTCATTCATTTGGGCTGCAACATGTTCACTGGTCAATCCGAAGCAATCAACCAATCCTGCCCCACGACCCATCAATCAATCAATTAAGCCAACAAGCCGTTCCCACGCTGCACTAATCTGATTTGGTTATCAAGGAGCTGACGATGCTCCGGCAAAAAAACCATCAGCTCCACTCTCCTCTCATTTTAAATTAGCAGACGAGAGAGTGACAGTGGAAAGATTAATGGATGCTAGTTTGCTGGCTCTTGTTTTGATGACCCGTGCTCAGTTAAATTATTGCAGTAATGATGCCATGACAGTGATGAATAACTCCGGTTAATATTTCATCAGCTGTGTCAACAGTTACACTTTGAGAATAGACTCTGTGTATTGGGCCCAATTTGAGCATTATTTGCAAATGTTCAAGTACAGTTCTTTTTAACTGTATTAGAAAGAATAAGATTTGTCCAGTGACTTCAAGCTTTGCAAAAATTAAGGTGCCAGAGTTAATGTAGCAAAAAGACGTGAAGTGTTACCGAACAACAACAGATGCATATGGGCTCGAAATTAGTGTAGCTGGCAAGAATAAGAACATATTTTTGGATATGGAAATATTACAGTATAGTATATTGTATCTAGAGTTATTGATTTATTCTCTTTCAATCACAGAACGTTTTCCAGACTGAATGACTTCAAGCATCATCCTCACTGTGGATGATTCATCTTCTTCCTCCTTAGTTCTATAGTTGCTCATTTGCACGAAGGAGAAGTTTGCCTCTCTTGCATGTTGTGCTCTGTGAAATTATATTTTTTAACCCAAACCATGATCTTTGCTGAAACCGAACTAGGTTTGGTGCAAGAACTTGTGACTAAGAAGTGAAACCAGGGAGACATTTTTCCTCTGTAAGCCCTGAAGGCAAACTTACAAACTCCAGGTGCTGCTCAATTTCACTTTACAAAGCGGGATGTGTGGAAAGGTAAATAGGAAAATGTAGCTGTTGAAACTCTTAAGTGCAAAGGTCAAAAAGATCTCTGAGCATTTTGAATTGCTCATCTACTTCAGAACACTGAGTAATATCACGTATTATTCAAGAGAATAATGCAGCGATGCTCCGACCTTCACATGTCACATGGTACGTCACAGCATCACAGCACTGGGTCAGATTCCCTTCGCAGCTGTTGAGCAAATTGAGATGACGCTGTTATGTTATTTTGTATCCAATCCTGTGGGATAAATAAAACTGGACAAACAACAAAACAGTGAAGCACCTCGTCGCTCTCAATCACTGTAATTGTCAACACTTGGAAAAGTTTGGATCCAGCGCAGTGATTAGTGATAGTCTATCTCGTCAGCGAGGGAGGGGCAATCAAAGATAATTGCTGCAAATCATTGTGATGTTTTAATTGTGCACCTGCATTTTCTCAGTTGTTGGCCTCACATTTCAACAAAGTGTTTTCTCTACACTATTTCCACGTCACTGATTTATGTGTGTGTTGTTGGTATTTGATGGTTGTCAGGAGTTCAATGTCTTGCTCAAGGGTACTTTGACACAATGCTGTCTACCGAAACATTTCATGTAGCATGGATTAACCCTGCAGTAAAGCATGTGTCTGTTAGAGCCACTCTGGGAAACTTTGCAAGTTGAAGGTCCAAACGACAATTATGGGGAACAACCTGACAGCAGACTGTCAAACAGGCCGTTAAAGTCAGGGAACTTGTGTGACTGCTTCAGGTCATTTTATAAAGTGCAACTCAACTTGGCCACATACACATTAAGCTTTCCTGTACTAACAGATTGTCTCATTTGACCACACGTGTGAGGTTTAACAAATCCTGTTTGCCTCTGAAATAACAATCCCTGCTAAATAATCTATCTATCAATCTTTGAATTCCAAAAATCTCGAGAATCAATCAACTTTATCGGTTTCTAACGTGGGGTGTTTCCAAAGCAATACCGAAGTCCAGGCAAACGACCTGTTCCCATCCTCAACAAGCAGGTTAAGAACGGGCACTGCACTAGAACACATGCAACACAACACTCCTAGCATGTCGTCCTGTTATCCAATGAGGTGCTACATATTGCAATCTGACACTACCTGAAATGTGACACAGACGTGACACATGATAAACAGTAAATACAGTTGAACTAATCAGACAATAATTACCATGTAAATCAAGTGTTTTCCTTTCTGAATCTTAATTCCCTGCACAGCGCATCTCCATGTGCACTTCCATGGAAATTAGCATCCCACAGAGGTTGAATTTGAATTTCTAATTACAGGTTTCCATGTGTAATTTAATGGAGTTATCATTTCGCAGACACTCTTTGCATCAGCAGATTAAAAGCTTCTTATACAACGTCTGATGATGTTAGTCCTCCGAGGGGAAAAGGAAAATTCACGGCTTTTTTGTGCATAACAGCAATCACAACATTATCATCTGTGTAAAATCTTCATTTTGTGTAGGCACAGACAAATATTTAGAATGACTAGGATTTTATTATTTAATACAGGAATGTTGCAAAGGTGCCATTATTTTGCAAATCACAACACTGGCAACTCAAATGGACAAACAGCCATACAGGGCAGCGAGGTAACAGGCTGAAATCTGTGAACTCTAACACAAAAGGCTGGAAAATGAATGATGCTTATTTTAACTCCTCACCAAAGATTATTTGATCCATTTCTGACAATACTCTGCCATTCAGAAGAAGTTTGCCCGTCTGATCCAAACAATGCCTCAGCACGACGATGAATCACAACAGTAAACAACCAATACGTAGTTAGAGAGCCAGATTACACCCAATGCATATTGGACTTTCTCCTCACTTCATTGTGTAGCAGTAACCGTCCTGTGGATATCTCCATTTTCTCTTTGTTTTCTTGAATTCATGTTGAGTTATGTCTCAGTGTACTCTGAGATGAAGTTAGGGAACAAATACAGAGTAAAGAAAAGAAGCACAGTGGTGGCGTTCTCTCTACTTTCTGTACTTTCATCTTCTGTCGGGTTCATCTCAAACCAGCTTGATGGGCTTTGAGTCCGGAGACGAGGCAGCTTCAGACTAATTAGACGTTTCAACCACTGTCTTCTGCAAATACTTAGAGGAAGCGATTTGTGGGTTTACATTTTCCAGCCACAGGTTTTAGGATCAATCTCATGAAATGCTGACTAATGGAAACAACATTAAATAAAGATCAGTGCTTTGATCAACCTTTTTCTACTCTTCTGGGAAAAAAGAAACCAATTTACTGACTGAACCGTCATCCACAGTAACGTTTGGTGGTTTAATTCAAATGTGATTCTTTTCCAAAATATTGCCTGTTGATTAACACGTGATAAATATTATGTGAAGAGTACATGGGAATCGATGTATTGCGCTTTGTAAATAGATCTTTACCTCCTCACAGCAACAAGCTGAAATGTGTCATTCACTCGCTCCACTCGTGGCTTTTTGATTACAATAATAATAATAACCCTGAACTGTCACAATATGACAACATAATGGAATAAACACTACTTTAGCTCACAGTTGGTAAATCTGCCCCTGCACTGCATTGTGTTCACATTGTGCACTGAAAATGGAGAATAATAGATACCGTGATGCACACATTTTTGATTAGATCTGCTGGAGGCATCGTTAATTATCAGCTCAGGTTATTTCATAATGAAAAGGACCAAAGATTCAGGTGTACCAGGGTAGAAATTGCAAATAAAAAAGAGGAGGAAAAGAGGTATGTTGTGTTAAAATATGGGAATAACATCCAGATCCAGTAAAAGATCTTTTGGGTGCTGGATAAACAAAACATCACATAACATAAGGTTTTAGCTTTAATAGTATATGAAAGGAATGTATACAGTAATGAATTAGTGACTCAACACATCCACTAGACACGTGGGAGAGAGAGAAGGGAATTCACATGAAACACGAAGAAGAATAAAGAAAGCAAGATGGAGACAGAAAGATGCAAATGTGCAGAGGAGTGGAAGAAAGAGAATGGGAGGTGGTGAAGAGGACCAAGTGATAGCTTGCAGCTGGGTGTCCAAGAGATACCAGGAAAAGAAAGTGTGTGAGTGTGTGTGTGTGTGTGTGTGTGTGTGTGTGTGTGTTTTTAATTATTAATTTATTCTTGTCCAGCGAGGGAGAAGCCTGCAGAATCTGACCTTCGGATTTCATCCTACCAATTTCTCTGTTCTTTCAAGGAAGCATGAATCTAATTTAGGCCTGGGAGCTTTGCTGCTTCTTCCTTTAATCTTCAACACTTGAAGAATACAGGAGAGGGGGAGTGGGTATAAAAGAAAGACCGATGGGTGGAAAAAGAGAGAGAGAATGAGTCTGTGAAAGAGAGAAAGATAGAAGGAATACAAAAAAAAACAAAGAAGGGTGTGAGACGCCTGGAGTCCTTGTTTTTAAGATGCTGAAAATACAATATTTACATGAATTACAGGCAGGAGGAATGCATCGCATTGATTCAGTGTGTCTAATGACCAGGGAAATTGAGAGGGGCAAACAGAAACGCTTTGAATTGAAACCAAACACAAACACGGAAAGCAGACGAATGCTATTACTTTCAAAAGAAAAATGGATGAGAGGGCAAACGGAAATGTTTAATGGTCAGGCTTCGATCGCTGCCACACCCTTTGCACATCACTTCCCCACATTCCCCATGTGAATCCATATGTTAAGAAGACCCCGACAGGCATGTGAGAGAGGGAGCGGCACTCACTCGATATCATCTCAGCGATGCCAAGTGTCAAATGCAGAAATGTATTTAAGTATAATATAGTGGGAGGAGGAGTGAGGGCGAGAGGAAGAGGGATGGTGCACGGAGCATACGAAATGCCTTCCTTGCAGGGTGTAATGCACCACAGACAAATAGTGCCGTTTTATCGCCTGGAGTAGAAAGAGCTTTTAAATTCATGCTCACTCTCCAGGAGTCGGCAGCGGCCAGTGACTGATGTGCCACAGAGACACAGGACACTGCTGTCTGACTCTGTGCTGCACTGCAAAATGCAATAAGAGAATCCCCTCTTTAATTCAGAGCTTGATTATTGCTGAGGAGACGTGAAAATGTAATAATAATTTTAATAATAATAATAATAAAACAAATTAGGTTAAAATACACATATTTCAAATGCACGAATAGTCATAAAAGTAACAGTCTTTTAAAAGAAACCATAGATTTAAAATAGACATAGAAGAGGCTGTTCCAAAGTTTTAATTACATATAATATAGCTGACATTACATTTTTGACCATATTTTCCTACATTGCATTTTATTGCATAGTTTCCTTAGTTGATCTTGTACTTTAAGCTGCTGGATTTATTTTTCTCCCGTACACTACTTGCTTATTAATTTGATCTTTCCCCTTATTTTACTACTTTATATGTTGCTTATGCATCCAAACACCAAAGCAAAGTCCTGCCGTGTTCCAAACCTTCCTGACAATAAAACTGATTCTGATTTTAAATATAAAACAGAGAACAGGTAACAGGCCTTCAAGAGATGATCGAAGAGGTCGGCCACTTAAAGAAGATGAAGAACATCAATAATGATGATGATACATAATTCAATTCAATACAACTTTATCTGTCTCCAGAGGGCCATTCTAAGGCCGGAGAGCATTTCAAGACAACAAGTAAAATCAAGGAAAGAAAGCGACAATGACATCAGTGCAATATCCACGGACAAATGAAAATCTGTGCAGTATTCTGAAATGATAAAAGAAGAGTCGTCTATTTAACTGTGAAAGGACGGTGAACAGGATAACAGCTGTAAAAGGTGACTGTAAGAACGTAGATGAATACTGATTTAAGTGCATTGAGGTAAGTTATACAGACATAAGTTATGTACAGTTAAGATGAATGTACTATATATGAACAAGGACCAGGTAGCAGCAGATGAATAAATATTGTAGCGTATGAATAAATATACATACAGATCATGTACAGTTAGGGTGAATACTCATGATGAAGGGCCATGCAGGGCCTTGTATGTATTAATCGTATTTTGTAATCGGGTCTATATGTTATTGGAAGACAATGAAGGGAGGAGCTAATTGGGGTGAAGTGATTAAGAGACGACTAACCGCACTCTGCCTGGAAACAATATACAGCAAGATGTGTAGAACGCTTTCACATGCCACGAAATGAGGGACTAACAATGTTCCACCCAGAACTGTTAAATTGCAGAGAATGACCATGTTGAAGGTAGTCAGGATGAAATGACACATCTTCTACATACAGTAGTTGTTATGTGCAATGAGGTTCTGACGCCGGACCTCCATAAACAACTGTGAAAAGAGTTGAGACGACGACTGCAAAGATGGGTTCAAATGAGCAAATGGGCCGAGTTATAAATAAAATAAAAGTAGTGTTTGTGTTTTTGAAGAGCTCAGGTCAGTGTGTGTTTATAGACTCGTTATTCTAGCCACAGCAGCAGCAGACTCTGTGTCTGTGTAAGTTGAGATGGCTGTTGTTGTTTTCGGTAAAGAATGGGACTTTAAGAACAGTAATACACAGATAAGGATAGACTTTTAGACACAGTCTGTCTCCAGTGAGTCAGACTCACATGTCAGCTAAGCTCATCAAGGGTCAGTGGTCACATACTGACAATAGGGGTAAGAATGGCACTATTTACTGTGTATACCTCTGCCAAGGCCCAAATGTCCCTTTCAATTCATCACTTCCAGTCTATTTTTTCATCAAGGACCATGAATTATTCCCTAGTGACAATACTGAAAAATCCAAAAACGAGCCGTTCAGTTGTTTTTGTGTATTCTTGCCTATAAACAAACAAACCAACAAATGGAGAGGGTTGAAAACACGACCTCCGAGGTAGCAAACATCCACGTGACACATTTTCATTTTTCTTAATTTCACTTTTCTCATCTTTCATGCTCTTCCTCCCGCTCAGGCTGTCATGATTGACATGTCTATCAACTTGACAGAGCTGTGACAGGCAGCTCCCGGAGGTGCACCCCCCACATCCACCACCCCACACACAGACACACAGAAACAGACACACTTCCCTATCTAACCCATCCCTTGTTTAATTTCTCTGCCTGCCTGCTCAGTGATGTCTGATTCAAAAGCACAAAGACACAGCGATGGAGGGACAGATGTTGGGGAATGGAGGCTATGAACATTTTCGAGAAACCAACCAGAGACAAACAGTGAGTTAGTTATTACCTTAAAAATAGCTGAAGTGCAGGACAGTTTAAGAGAATTTACAAATATACCCACTAAGAAATGATGGAATAATCATTGTCAGTCGTCAGAGAGTTGATATAAATGAATTTGTAGTAACCCCTGCGAAAATAACGAGCCTTTGCATTTGGAATGAGTTCAGGAATTCACCCAAATATCACTTAAAATAATGATTTGCCTTCTTCACAGTGTTGTGTCTCATTGTCATGCATGCTGACGACGGCTTATTAAAGTCGCCATGGCAACAGAAGTTATGAGAGTTGTTTTGGGTCAAAGATATCCCCGCGTCTTGGTGAAGCCGGAACATTTAGTATTTGGATACTAGTTAAATGTCAGTAATATCAGATTTTATATCAATATCAAGTGTTCACTGTAACTGTTACAATGTGGAGGGAAATATATTTTGTATCTGCTGTAGTGGGAATAAAGCCTGATAGAGGAGTAGGACTGCAGGGAGAGAAAGGAGGATGAAAGGAGGTGGGGCTGTCCCTTATTGTTGTCAGAGAGAAAACCATTACGACGCCTTTCTCCAAGTGTGCATGGAAGCAGACAGAGAGAGAGAGAGAGACATATCCACAGAGGGAGGGTCAGGTTACAGCCCCGAAGAGGGACAGGGGACATCGGACTGAAGCCGCGGCTCACACCCCCCCCGGTCCTCTCTCCACCAGCCTTTATGTTGTGCTTGTAAACACTGCTGACCTTACAACACACAGTGGACAACCCCAGCTGCCTCTGGGTCCCACTGAAGACATGTTTTGACTGCCCCTGTCACAAATGACTTAAAAAAAAACGTATTGAAGTCCAGAGCATATCATCGGAAGCAGGGCTGGAGCTCAGTGATTTAGGCGTGGTGTCCAGGGGAAGAAGTTCAGCTCCCACTTGGGCTGACTTGGCTGAATATGTACGCACTCCCAGTACCTGCTGTAAATCTCATGGATGAAAGCCTCAATCGACTGATGGTGAGTTGTGCCACGAGAGAGGAGGCTCATTGTAATTAGTTCTGAACTGATCCTTAATTGAAAAAAAAATTGGAGTTAAGAGTTTAGGGCAGATCTCTCTCTGAGTTTGACAACCTCAGAAAGAAAAGCAATATTAATATCACCAAATACGACATTCATCACATTTATAAGTTAAACACGTTAATGGAGTAAAATCCCTGCCCCTTTCAGACTGGTATTATACAATCTTCTTCCTGTTTGACCTTGAGCCACTTGCAGAGAAGTTACTCGTAGTATTAACTTCACTCAGACGTATTGACAGATCTCATGATAGCTCGAGGAACCCACAGGGGAAAATTAACCGCTTCGTTATAGTTTCAAATATAAAGAGTTCAGTCTATTTTTGGGTATAATGGTGGTTCAATACAAACTGCAGATATCTGTTCCGGTGCTCGTTGCTGGAGGACATGCATTAGTCTACTCATGGACCAGATATTGTGCGTATATCTGGACTTTCTGGGAAAGAAATGTAATTGTGAGGTTCACTGAGTCTGAGCAATGACGTCACATTCTTCTGAGAGGGAGGAGCACAGACCTGATAACAGATTTAACCGTTTCATGTCCTGTATTTCTGCTTTTATGTTTTTATATTAACATCAACAATAAAGACACTTGGCAATTGCAGAACTTGAGAGTTCAGTTAAAATAGAATGTGTGTTTCAGAGCAATCTCTTGTCACCACATGTGAGCTGTGCACCAAAAATGCTCATTACAACTTTAACATCGTTGCAGGTTAATTCAAAACCAAGATTAAGTGCATGTGTTAATTGGAACTAATACAAGCTACTGCTAAAAGCTAATGCTATAAGTATTTGTACATTTGAAATTGTGCATTTTCTGTGCATTTTCTCTTACCTATCATTGCCATGGAGACGCTGTTCCATTTTAACTTCTGTCTCCAACAGGTCGGTGACGCTTCCAGGTCAGCTTGTTTATTGTTTCTGGTTAGTATCCCATCACTGTTCCTTTCATTTTCAGGATTACAAGTTATGTTTATGGTTCAAAATCAGGGCAGCTACGTTCTCTTCAGTAATGATTACACTATCATTTCAATATATAATCAGTTTGGATTATCCTCAAATCAGGTTGGCAAGTCGGACCAAAAATCGACCCAATTATTCTCAAGTGTGGCGTCAGCACGGAGGTTCGAGTAAAACTGATATTTCCTGAGTGAAGATCTCTGACCTGAAAAATGGTTAGCTTCAAAAGAACCATGATACCAACAGCTTTATGACCACATACCTGTAAAACTGCTCATGACATATCTCCAAATAAAGTAATTCAAATTGTTCAAACTTTTTATACCGGATCCTGAATGTTTTGTTCCTCCAAAACTCCTCATCGTCCATCTGGTCACTTTTCTGCCACCACACACACACACACACACACACACACACACACACACACACACACACACACATACACAACTTTCCTGAAAACAATATGGCAGTTGTAATCAAAGCCTAAGGTTTGGCCTCACTTACACATGATTAATTAATCAGACAAGCATGCCAGATGTGATCAGGTCAGCTGCCATCGCCGGGTAACATGTAAATGAGCCTCCGGATTGGACGAGCACCTAGCCTGTCAAAAAGTTGGCAGGTGCCGGTGCACTTTGGAGGGGATGCTCAACCTGTTCTCGGTAAACATTGTTGACATCACCCACCGCCACATTCCGTTTATAAATATTACATGAAGCACGCTCGGACGGCTGATATTTGTAAGATATATTGTCCCTCATTGCTCAGGGGCATTCTCCAGATGCCACATATATTTCATTTGAACAGATGGAAATTGCAAAGGAGAGATCGGGCGAGCGTAGGAGGGGGAATGGAGGGAAAGGGGGAGGAAGAGAGACGGAGAGAAAGAGATGATGGAGGGAGGTGGATGGTGTGTATGTGTGTTTGTGTGTAACAGATCAGAAACACCTCTAATGACTGGTGGTGAATAGACGGCTGTACCTGCTCCTCTCCTCTCATTAAGTGGTAGTTGCTCACTGGCTGGGGCAGCTGCAAACACACCTTGTCAGCTCTTTAGGGTTTAGATGTGTAAGAGCCAGAAGCAAACAGGTTTTCATTTCTATTCCATCTTTTAGTATTTCCTCTAGTTGTCTGGAAGCTGCACCTCCTGTACGTTAATGGCCACCGGGAAAATACAATTTTGAAAAACAAAACACAAAACAACAGTCGGGCTATAACATCTACTCTGTGAAATATGCTCTTATATAGCTGGATAACATTTTATTGGAGCAACTGATATTTTAATGTTGGCACCATATGTCAGCGTAAACTCCCAACTGCTTCTCTGTTTTGGGATTTTGAGCTAGCTGGTGCAGTGGTTAGCGCTGTCGCCTTAAAGCAAGAGGGTTCTAAACCCTGGGTTGGCTGGGTCTTTGTGTGTCAAGTTTTTTTTGTCAGTTATTTGGACTTTGAGCTTGTTACTTCCTATTTTACTTCGAAACTATTTCACCTTTTGCTTGTTTTACTTACTATCTTTGTCCAGCTGTGGGAATCTCTACTGTACCCTAATGCGTATCGTACCTAATTATCCGAGGTACAATTTGCGTGTTTAATCTTCATATTTTCCATTGTTAAGTTCAACCGTTCAGTTATAGCTCTGTTCCGTTCCAGTTGTCTTCTTGTTCCCTGGTGTTGCCAGTATTTTGTGTTTGGCCCAGGTTTCTGAGTTTTTGGATCCCTGAGCTTCTTCGTACCTGCCAAAAAAACAGAGTTTGGAATCCTGTCTTTGGAATTAAATACTTTTTTCTTGTCTTGTCCATCATCTGCATCTTAGATCCAGGATACCACTACACTTTAACAATTGTTTAAAGTCAATGTCCATCAACAAGACGCAAGAGGTCATTGTAAACACTCTGACTATCACTGCCCTGTTAATACCAAGTACATCTCAGTGGCTGTGGTCCAACAGCAGGTCTGTTTGAGCAGACCAGATGAGACAGGGAGCACTTTTTATCTGTTTACTACACTCAGGTCTGAAAATGCCAAACATTACCTCTTTCTTCTCTTGGCTCCAGGTTTAGTTCCGCAGCAGGAGTCATCTAACAAGGTGGAGACAGTTTTATTCTTTTGGTCGCGTTCCAGAGGATGACATAAGAGTTCCTGTCCTCCAGTAATGAGAGACTGGAGAAAGAGGGACACTGAGTCACCGAGTTACAGGTGGAATGGCTTAAGAGGCAGGCCTTTTAGTCATTAGTGAAGATAATCCACTTGGAGTTAACAGGGCTCGCAGCAATGGTGTCCCCTTCAAATGCTTTGATTAGGAAAAAAATGGTATGTCTCGTCTGGGCTTTCAGGGATCAAAGTGGTGCCAAACAAAACGGATGAAAAAAAGCATCTTGTTCAATTTAGGCACAAAGGTACTTTCCTTCTTCTCCTGCAAATACTGTTTGTGTTTTAAATCATTTAACCTGTGATTTAAATTATTCTAAAGATGCAAACATGTGGTCATTAACGGACATTTACACTTCTCTAAACCTTTTTTGTACAAATGCAAATTCTGCTGCAGCTCACTCCAAGGGGAAACACTTTGTGGCTGTAACATACCAAACTCAAATTTGGAGTCAAGTCAGGTTAAGGCAAACGGCCGTATATGCAGCACTGAAAACATATCATGGACCAGAATCAACATGTTCAAGCCCCATCTGACCCCTGTCTTATTGTTGCTGTAAAATCATGCAGCGTATCAGATGCTTTCGGCTGTCGTGCTCCTGGTGCTACCCAAAGTGACAGGCTACATAATGGGATATCGCCATCCCCGGGTGTCATGCACACAGACTCCTCCTTTACGCTCCTGCTCCTCGCCTCTGCATCGATTTCCATCCATACACTCGTAACGCTTCAAACTAAACAGGCAGAAACAAAAACAATATCTCCTTATGAGAGATCCTTGTGCCCTGGTGTCAGCGCAATGAGAAAAGGCGCTTTGAATTACGGTATATTAACAATCCTAGCCTTAACCTTCTTGGCAACACAAAAGCACAAGAGACAGGGGACAATATCCCGAAGGTACCTTGCACAATTCAATCTGCATCAGAGGCTAGCGTGTGTTTCATTAGCAGAACCAGCCCAGCTGTATTTAAAGGCAGGGGGCCATTAGAATTTTAGAAGGGGACGGGGGATCTCATTGGAGCCAATTTACGAACACATGCAGGTGATAGAATAGAGCGGCCTGTTATTTGTCTTCCTCACCTCTGCACAATACACGAGTCCAACAGATTGATTGGAAATTTCCAGCCACAAGTTATGGATGGCGAAAGTGAAGGGATGAGTCCAGATCGTTTGGGGTGTTGTTGCAGGAATAATGACACAGGTGGATGTCAACGTAAATCACCTGCTAACGTGGCCGGGCCACCACCTCCCCTCTCGACAGAGGAGATTTACACCCCACATTCCCACCGGCTCAGATCGACACCTCTCCTGCTTTCTGGGATTACTCCACATTTACAGAAGAGCGATGGTGCGGTTTGTTGTCTTTAGAGCTATAATGGGGAAAAGGCTTTATTTCCGCAAAGGTGTTGGGTGAATAAGATCGGTAGCAAAGTTGAAAAGATAAGAGACAATGGAGGGCTAGTGGTGGAGATTCTTGGGTTAAGCACACCGATAAAGGATGTGTCGCTTAGAGCATCCTAACAACTACTTCCAGGGGTTGAACCTCTCACCTTGCTGCAAAATGCACTGCAGCATTTGTTGGTACATCTTGAACTTGGACACCAATGTTCTAATAGTAACCTGTTTAAGCAAAAAGGCTGAAGAAGACAATAACACGATAAAAGCATTTTCTGATCTACCTTCAAACAAATAGAGTTATTCTCTGAATAAGTATAACTGGATTTTGTCATGTGGAGTATTTTGACCTTAGTCCCATTTTGTAGACTAGTATACGTCTTATTCATATTATAATCTCTCATTGGAGTTTCACAGTATTTTGTAAGACTGACATATAAGGCAGTTAACAAAAGTTTGAAGTGGGTGAACAAAGATGAAAGACTAAAAAGGACTTAAAGCTATTGCAAAATTAGAAAGAAAACACCCAAATTGGTTTATTGTAGGGTCTGTGGAGTCATAAAATCAGATTATCCTCTGTAACATGTCAATTGGAATTTGAATGGAATATTCTATCAGAAACTCATGTAATCAAAATATGTACACAACTGCACCCATCAGTGATGTTGTGAATGGGCAGGTGTGCAACTGGAAATGACAGTGACAAATTTGGTTTTCTCCAACCACCAATAAGCTTGTTTTTAAGGATAATTAGAATTTAGGTGCTTAATTTTGTCCATCATCATTTCCATTGTTCACTGTGACACTGCAGACAGTTTATAAACAGTTCAGTTTAAATAATTAAATCAGTCTAAATGGGAAGAAGAAGCAAAGCTAACAGATTTACAATAACAGTGTTATCAATAGGCTCATTTTGTCATGTTGATTTTCTATGCTGTAATTCTTTTAGTAATATATACACATGCCATCTCTTGATGCTCCTTCCATTTTCCAGTTGTTTTCCTTATCTGCTCCAAATCCAGACTCTAAGGAAAGAGACTCACGCTGCACAGATTGTTGAGCCATTGAGGCAATTTTGTGATTTCTGACATTTGGCGATAAAGGAAAGCATTGCATTGATTGTTTTCCTTCATTTTCTCTTTCAAGTAAGTTTGGATATCCTCTGGGTTTGTTTGAAACCAGTCAAATCCTCTGAGAGTTCCCAGTTATTGCAGAATGTGCTACCTTACCTTACCCCACTGATATAACTGACTATTGAGATTGCTACTTTCTGTATTTGGGATTTACTTAAAAAGATGATGATTATAATATTCTAAATGAATTTATAGATTTGCACACGTTTCTTATTGTCTGGCAAAGTAATTTATATATATATTATGGAATGTTATATCACACACACATCTGAAATGACTTGGGTATTAGCCAATGGAACAGAATAAATCACTTTATGTTTTTTCTTTTAAATAAGCAGCATTATTCTCCTTTGAATGTAGATTTAAATCAAGACATTTTTTTTTGTATTGACACTCACTGCAGTTTAAAACTTCCAATCTGATTTGAAGCTCCTCAGCCCAGTAGTGCTGAACACTAAGCACTGTGGTATCCTCCTTGTTTATCTCCCAATGATCACATCCAACACTTCCTGAGTCATCCCCCCCCCCTCCCTCCTACGGCAGCTCTCTGCCAGATTCTACTCTGAAAAAAAAACAACCTTCAGACGGGAGCAATGCAAGTTGGCAGCCTCTCAGCACCCAGACACAGAGCAGTGTGGTGCGACATGCAAGCAGCCGAACCAGCATACAGATGCCGGTTCGGCTGCATTTACCCAAGAAAACCCACTAACCTGCATGGATTCAGATGACAGACTTTTTAAACTCCAGACACTCTGGACCATGGGCTGAAAAATGTAGACCGAGGCTGCTGCATAATTTATCTCCGGGAAACATGTCATCGACTGCCGATCTCATTTCGTGACTGCGGCCCCTGCGGAAAACGCCGTGCATGCAGAATAGGGAAGTAACCGGTGTTTGGTTGGACTGTGAATGAATATTTGAGCAGCTACTGTTTTTACTCGCTTGTTAGCTTTGTGACTTCAGGAGGCGGATTTCAAATTATCACTTTCCTCGACCATTTAACACGACTGTCAGAGAAAATGACATTACAATACCACATTAGCAAGCTGAGAGGAAATTGTTTGGGGCTTTGATTCTCCTAACATCAATTACGTCTTATTTGTGAGTTTAATCTCCTATCGCACTTTGCAGCCACGTGAAAACACGATCTGTTATGGGGCAGATATGAGTTTGTTGACAGAGTGAAAACTTAAGAGCCATTACCAAAAAGCCATTTGCTTTTTCATTGCCTGGTAATCATTTGATACTTTGAATATAGGAGGTGCTTCAGCGATAATGGCCAAATATAAATCCTTCATTAGACGCAATCTATCAGCAGTGAGCTCTCCCTTCAGTGTCGGCTCTCTTTAATAACAGATATCGTTCTCTTTTCATCTGAGGCTGTAGTTGCCCCATGACACCAGTACAACGTTAATACCTTTCTTGGTTGCAGGGGGAAAAAATTGCATCTGTGCTGAAATGAAGTGTACACAACATGGCATCACACATAGACGCACAATCGCCTCTGCCTGCCTTGCAAAAAAAGTATTTTCCTGCTGCTTAATAAACACATATAGAGGCACAGGAATTCATAGCATATGGGGAGCCGCCGACACTCGGGTGTTCAGAGCCGATAAGCCCTGTGCCGTCTGTGGCTGGTTCCTCCACCCCTCCCTCTTTTCTCCTCTGTCTCTCCTCCCGGGTGCTGTCTGGAGTCAGCCCTTGGCTCTGAGGCCCGGCAGGAGTCGCGAGCAGGAGCGACAAATACCTAAATATCTGGGGAGAGTAGCAGACAAAAGCGGACAGTGTAAATCCTGATGCAGGCGACGGGGATGAAGGAGCCTGGGGAGATTCCTATCGCTCTGGCACGTGTAGAAAGACAGTGAGGGAGAGAGGGAGGGAAAGTGAGGATGATGACATGTTGCAGTGTAAGCCCAGGTTGAGGGATAAGCTGTTTGTACAGACACCAGACAGGGCTTTCATTACTCGCTGTTTAGTCATGCTGTATTTACACGTGGCACGGGAACACCCCGCCAAGGAAGTAACACAACAGGCATCAACCGGCGCCGGGGTTCGGTGGCTGCTGTGGCCACCAGCTCATTTCCCAAGGAGTTAGCTTGGTGAGGTGTGATCATACCGTGTTGCTGCATGACGCTCAAAAGTAGCTGTGTGAAAATCCTCGGTAATTACAGTGGAGGCTGTGCGAGTGGGAAGACAGTGTGTCGGCTGCAGAAAGACTCATTTAGCTCATCTCATGGTGGAGGATGAAAGAGAGGAGTGGGGTTTGAGAATCCGAGGAGACTCAATGTCTGGGAGAAATTAGTCTGGAGCTTCGCTACCAGTTCTTCTAAGGATTTACACTTTGACATGTCGTACATTATTCATGCCAACACGCCAACTGTACAGTTTGTTCATAGAACTACCTAACTACATCCTTACTGTATTTCCAAGAATCAAAACCTCATCTTTGAAACCAACTGAACACACAGTTCTTTGTGGTATTTCCAGAACTGTGGGAATATTCATTTTACACTCACTGGAGCTTTAGTGGTATAGAAACAGACGAGAATGACTGAAACCACAAAAGAGACACCAACTTATTTATAATTACATTAAAGATAGAAGAATGTCTCAAAACGACTCGACCTATGTCATATATTTGTGTCATATATTTTGATGACTTGTGTACGTTATCGAAAATGTTCCCAACAATGTTCGAACCCAAAGAAATCCAGAACTTCATTCAACCAGAAGTTTCATTTTGGTTGCCTTTAAATTGCATCATGTCCACTTTACCTGTGGCTTTACTTGTCTCTGTTATAACATCCAAAGAAGGCATGACGAAGGAAAAGCACACCCTTGGCCGGTCGGCTGTTTTGATTTGTTGCCTTGTGTTGCATAACGTTAACACAACTTTATTTCATAACTTCAACTTTATTGAACCAGGTCTTTTTGTAATCCTTCTGATTGAGAGGCCCCTAAAGGCAGATGTTACTTATTTGTACCTTTCATGTATTTTCCTTATTCTAACCACATGATTAACTGCCTTTGGCGAAGTACAACACCTAAGCTCAGTTTGACGGACAACCTGACTTTATCCCTGTCAGTCACAGAGAAGGGTTTCTTGTTGCTGTTTCATATATGTCTTCCAGCCTCTTTTTGAAAACCCATTTATTTTCAAACTGAAAATCTTGCAGTGATGTTAACATTCCTCGCGTTTACTGTCGCACTAATCCCACGTGGGTTTATTTGGACCAGATTCTAATTTCTTGCAGACGGCTGCTGGATTGGGATCATTACAAAACAGTGAATATTTCTACACACACATAGGTATTTCAAATGAAAAACAACTTTTCCATAAATCCTAATCAGTGAAACATTGTAAAGTCGAGGGATTTACTTTTGATAACTTATGCATCTCTTACAAACCATATTCCTCTCGACAGTAGGATTGCTGTAGTTGAATCTAGTCCAAAGTGAATTAACTGGGATCT